>CM061141.1:296496384-297096384 GCA_030789695.1 Scilla litardierei
CTTCTCAAAGCTCGTATTCAATGTCTAAAGCTTCGTTGAAGCTTTTGGACCTTTTTGGAAGTCATGAAGATTTGGTCGAAGCTTTCGAAGACCGTTCATTAAGGTTTTATTTATAGTCTTTTTGCTTCGATCTATAGAATGTTAAGCCTTGAGTATATCTTACGATTCTATCTTCATAACGCTCATATCGTAGCTCTAGGATCTTAGTACAAGTCCACTCTAACTTCCTCGAAGCATCGCGCTTCGATTCAGACTTGTTTGTGCATGTTAGTTGGTACAAGAAGAAGTACTGACCGACTAGATGGTGATCTAGTCGGTCAGCAAAGCTTCTTGGACCGACTAGTATGAGTTAATCTTTTCTTGTTCAGTACTGTTTACAGTTAGTCGGTCTACGTTGACTCACCGACCGACTAGTTTGTGAACTAGTCGGTCAGTGATGCTTCTTTGACCGACTAGTTGGACTTTACTGTACATGCCAATTTTCTCCTGAGCTATTGTTTATCGTTAGTCGGTCTAAGAACGTTTGGCGACCGACTAGTTGTTGATCTAGTCGGTCAACATTTGTTCTTGGACCGACTAAATCAATTTGTATTCAGACTATTAGTTTTTGACTCTTAGTCGGTCTAAGTTCACTGACCGACCGACTAGTTGTGAAACTAGTCGGTCAGACAGTCTTCTTGGACCGACAAGATTTCTAGGTCTGAAATTCAATCTGTTCACTGTTCACCTCTTAGTCGGTTCATGTTGTCTCACCGACCGACTAGTTGATGAACTAGTCGGTCAGTGGTTGTTCTTTGACCGACTAGTCTGCTTCAGATTAGAGCCGTTGGAGATTTGAAAGTGACGTTTCTCTCTCTCTTTTCCCTTGATCCTTTAAATACCTGGAGGGGTTATTTCATAGAATCCAAGGCTGCTATTTCCAGAGCTCTATTGATTCAAAGAGAAGTTTTCAACTCTCATCTTCAAGCTCTCCCATTCTCAAGAATCTCTCCCTCACTCTTATTCTTCAAGAGAGATTCATTGGTTGTGAGCCTTCCAAGCCAAGGGCTTGATTCTAGGTCATCCATCTCATCCCTAGGCTTCCATTGCTGGTCATCTTCTTGAAGCTAGGGTTTGGTGACTCTTCCTCCATCAAAATCCTCTTTGCCCTAATTTGGTAAGAAATCTCAAGGCATAGGTATTTTGTTGGTAAGCATTTCATTTCAGTTATATTTGAATTGTATACTCTCGGTTGTGAGAGGTTTTTGCGTGATCCCGGGTTGTGGGAGTCACGGTCATCGATTGTAGGTCGATTGCACTTGTGAGGTTTTCGCAAGTGTTCATATTGGAAATCTTGAGTTAGGGTTTCTAACTCAAGTATCCGGAAGGGATCCGGGTGGTTGGGACGTAGGATCACCGGGAACAAGTCGGGGAGACTTGGGTGGATCCAAACCCATTAAACCATTGTGTTTGCGTTTGCATTATTTCTTGATTGTAGTTATTCCGCATCGTTGTTTGTTAATTGCACAATAATTAGGAATAACACTCCTTATTATTTAAAAGTACTATTCACCCCCCCCCCCCCTCTAGTACATGTGCAGTGGCTTCCTAGGGCACTACAATTGGTATCCGAGCCAAGTTCAAAGCTACACATAGCCAAAGTTCAAAGCTATGACGAACAACGACTACAACGTCTTCAAGAACCGCGATGGAGCTTCTTCAGTTATGGAAGGACTATCCTCAGTCAGGCCTCCACACTTCAACGGTACCAACTATGGGTACTGGAAATGCCGGATGCAAATTTTCCTCCGGAGCGCTTCACTATGGAGAGCCACCATGACGGAGTATGTCGAGCCTTCCGAAGAAGATTTCGCGAAGTGGACTCCCGCGGAGGTCGCCGTGGAAGTAGCCAATGCCAAGGCAATGAATGCCTTGAATTATGCGTTGGAGCCCGAGGACTTCAACAAGATATGCACATGTAAGAGTGCATATCAAATATGGAACCAAATCCTCATATTGCACAAAGGATCGAGTACGGTAAAAGATTCTAAACTCGTCGTTGCTAATAAAGAATTTGAGTTGTTTCATATGGAGCAGGGCGAAACCATGAAGGAATATTACGCTCGCTTCGTGGATATATCAAACGACTTGGAAGCACTTGGGAAGGTCTATACCCAAAAGGAGAAAGTCGCGAAGATTATCGATGGTCTTCCATCATATTGGGAAAAGCGTACCTTCGCCATCGAGGAAGGTAACGACATGAATAAATATACCGTCATACAACTAATGGGTACCTTGTTGTCTTACGAGGTACGCAAGGATAGTAAGATCCGAATGAAGGAAAAGATGAAAGCATACTTGAAGCAAGATGAGCCAAAGAAAAAGGCGATTGCCTTCAAGGCCGCTCCATCTACCGATGTTGAAGAATCGGAAGACGAATTGGACATGGAATCCATTGCCCGTATGGCAAGGAAGTTCGATTGATTCCTCCGAGAAGGTATATCTTTGAATAAATCTAAAGTTAGTTCGACTAATGCTTCTACTCCCGTGTGTTATAAATGCAACAAGCCAGGACACATCAAACCGGATTGTCCTCTCTACAAACACAAGGAGAAGGGGAAAGCATCGAAGTACGACAAGTCGAGAAAGTACAAGAAAGGACTTGTTGGCACATTCACTGACTCCGAGGAGGATTCCTCAAGTGGAGAGTCGGATGTTGGACATGTGGAGAAAGCAAAACTTTGCTTCATTGCTAATGAGGCAAAAGATCGAAAGTCCTCATTCGATGATAGCGAGGATGAAAGCGAGGATGGTAGCGAGGATGAAAGCGGAGAACCTACTATTGATGAAATGAGGTTAGCAAACCAAGAAATTTGGTCTAAATTTACTAAATTAGTAGATAGATATAATAAGACCAAAGATGAACTTGTTAGCCTCCAAACCTCTCCTAAGTCTACCATCACCAACAATGACACCATTGTTGAGACTCTCGCCAATGAGAAAGCAAGTTTGCTTACTCATAATGGCTTGTTGAGAAATGAGGTGAAGTCCCTCAAATCTCAACTTGAGCATGTTCTTGTTGAGGATTCGGATGAACATGTGATAGCGGATTTGACGTCTCAAAACTCAACTTTGAGTATTGAGAATAAGAATCTCAAATCACGTGTTTATGCACTCACATCGCAAGTATCCACTTTGGATGCTTCTTTGCATTCTCTCAAAGAGAAGTATGAGTGCACGTTAGGCCGTATCAATGATTTCAATAAAGGTAAGGGCCATTTGGATAATATCCTAAATGACTTACTTCCGGCCAAACACCACATTGGCTTGGGGTATAAGATGGGAGACTCATCCAAATCGCCTACCACCTTTGTTAGGCTGACATCCGATGCCTCGACGAGTGGGAGCAAACACCCCATTGGTAGTTCTCCTACCAATAGTGCTTCCACTTCGTACACACCCCCGATTGGAAAGAAACCCACTTTGGGTAGACCTCCAAAGAGGGGTCATGCATTTTTGTACTCACATGCTATGCCACATAGGAACACGCATCCTACTCCACCGGTGCATGCTTATAATGATTTTTATGCTCCGCACCCACGAGCACGTGCAAACACTCATATGAGACACCCACATGCACGTAATCATGCTCATGCACATCCTAATGATTTTGTTCACACATCTAATCCACATGTGAATGCCTTCTCTCATAATCATCCTCATGCATACACACCTCATGCTTATCCATGTATGTATGCTACACCACATCATGGATCTCATGCTCATCATAATGCTATTGCTAGATCTCATGCTCCTAGGCCACATGCACCACATAGAAATCAACCTTTTGTGCATGCAACCACTAGGAAGAGGATTCCCAAAATTTACACTATTTGGGGTCCTAAGAACACTAGCAATCATGATATGAATGTTTATGTGCAATCCTATATTAATGATGTTATTTTGAATGATGATTATGTTGGAAAGTCAAGTTCCTCTTGGACTTGGTTTCCGAAGGGTTAGTTTCTTTAACTCTTCAATGCTTGGTACCATGAGTTTATGATCATGTTATGGGTACCAAGGCATTTGTTTATAAAATTGATTTTGATTACATTAACTCATGGGTTACAATTATTTTAATTTCGTATTTCAAATTTGTTGTCTAACCCATTGGATCCAAAAGGGTTTTTGGATTCCAAAATGAAGTTTTCTAGGTTCAATCCACCGTGGGATACCAACCCTACCAACTCCTCGATTTGCGAAGACTTTCATTCAAACGGAGTTGATGGTGCTTAGGTAATGCACCAATGTAGGGGGAGCTTAATGTTGTAAGTATGATATTACATTTGGTATCCATGAGGGTTGAATGCATGCTTGGTTAAAATCTATTTCTTTACATTGGTATCATTTTGTTTCTCCTAGCATGATAGAATTGTGAATGCCATAAATGCTTTGAAATTCATATCTATTTTTGGCATGACATGTTTTAAAAGTTATTATGATGATTTTCGTATTACTTTTATCACCTTGTCACTTCTCATCGCACACTTCACTTAGTTTTGATGTGCTTTTACTTTATGCTCTCATTTTCGATCGATATTGTGTCATTTGATATTCTATGATGTGCACCACTCTTCTGTTGGATCATTTCTTTGTGCACATTTTATGTATGTCTCTGATATTGATTTCGTCGCTCGACGATTTATTTTGATTCAATAGCTTTAGTTGTATGAAAACATAGAATTGTTTTCCATGCACTAAACTAGCTATAAATGTTGATATTGGAGAGTAAATTCATTTCATCAATAAGTGAATTTGCATTTGATATTTTGATGATTTAAGTTTTCGATTTTCGACTATGGTCTCATTGACACGCTTTGATTTTATTCGAATTTTATTTTGGTGTCATATGAAACATGGTCGTATTCTTAGACTCCCATGCTTAATGAATTATTTGGCCATGATTTATTGTCATTGGCTTCCTCCCGCTCTTTTTGGATTATGCCAAAGGGGGAGAGATATAATAATGGCATGTGCTAAATGATAATTTACCATGAATCTAATTTGACATGTTAGATTCAGGGGGAGTTAAGATATAAAAATGGATTTCAAATCCTAAATTTCAAATATTGGATTTGAATTTTTACTTTCCTCGTCTGCTTGATGTATGTGCTTATTATTTCATATGGAACTAATGTGTCATCAATGCAGGGGGAGTAAGTATATTCCATTTAGTTCATTATTTTTTATTATTATTTATGTTGGTTTGTCATCACCAAAAAGGGGGAGAATGTTGAGTACTGGACTCCCCGGATTTGGTTTTGGATGATGAGCAAACATAAATATATCATGAACTAACATTTTGTGAGTGCAGTTATGGAGATCGTCGCCAAATTCACGAGAACACTCAAAGCGACATCTTAAGACTTCTCAAAGCTCGTATTCAATGTCTAAAGCTTCGTTGAAGCTTTTGGACCTTTTTGGAAGTCATGAAGATTTGGTCGAAGCTTTCGAAGACCGTTCATTAAGGTTTTATTTATAGTCTTTTTGCTTCGATTTATAGAATGTTAAGCCTTGAGTATATCTTACGATTCTATCTTCATAACGCTCATATCGTAGCTCTAGGATCTTAGTACAAGTCCACTCTAACTTCCTCAAAGCATCGCGCTTCGATTCGGACTTGTTTGTGCATGTTAGTTGGTACAAGAAGAAGTACTGACCGACTAGATGGTGATCTAGTCGGTCAGCAAAGCTTCTTGGACCGACTAGTATGAGTTAATCTTTTCTTGTTCAGTACTGTTTACAGTTAGTCGGTCTACGTTGACTCACCGACCGACTAGTTTGTGAACTAGTCGGTCAGTGATGCTTCTTTGACCGACTAGTTGGACTTTACTGTACATGCCAATTTTCTCCTGAGCTACTGTTTATCGTTAGTCGGTCTAAGAACGTTTGGCGACCGACTAGTTGTTGATCTAGTCGGTCAACATTTGTTCTTGGACCGACTAAATCAATTTGTATTTAGACTATTAGTTTTTGACTCTTAGTCGGTCTAAGTTCACTGACCGACCGACTAGTTGTGAAACTAGTCGGTCAGACAGTCTTCTTGGACCGACAAGATTTCTAGGTCTGAAATTCAATCTGTTCACTGTTCACCTCTTAGTCGGTTCATGTTGTCTCACCGATCGACTAGTTGATGAACTAGTCGGTCAGTGGTTGTTCTTTGACCGACTAGTCTGCTTCAGATTAGAGCCGTTGGAGATTTGAAAGTGACGTTTCTCTCTCTCTTTTCCCTTGATCCTTTAAATACCTGGAGGGGTTATTTCATAGGATCCAAGGCTGCTATTTCCAGAGCTCTATTGATTCAAAGAGAAGTTTTCAACTCTCATCTTCAAGCTCTCCCATTCTCAAGAATCTCTCCCTCACTCTTATTCTTCAAGAGAGATTCATTGGTTGTGAGCCTTCCAAGCCAAGGGCTTGATTCTAGGTCATCCATCTCATCCCTAGGCTTCCATTGCTGGTCATCTTCTTGAAGCTAGGGTTTGGTGACTCTTCCTCCATCAAAATCCTCTTTGCCCTAATTTGGTAAGAAATCTCAAGGCATAGGTATTTTGTTGGTAAGCATTTCATTTCAGTTATATTTGAATTGTATACTCTCGGTTGTGAGAGGTTTTTGCGTGATCCCGGGTTGTGGGAGTCACGGTCATCGATTGTAGGTCGATTGCACTTGTGAGGTTTTCGCAAGTGTTCATATTGGAAATCTTGAGTTAGGGTTTCTAACTCAAGTATCCGGAAGGGATCCGGGTGGTTGGGACGTAGGATCACCGGGAACAAGTCGGGGAGACTTGGGTGGATCCGAACCCATTAAACCATTGTGTTTGCGTTTGCATTATTTCTTGATTGTAGTTATTCCGCATCGTTGTTTGTTAATTGCACGATAATTAGGAATAACACTCCTTATTATTTAAAAGTACTATTCACCCACCCTCTAGTACATGTGCAGTGGCTTCCTAGGGCACTACAACTTATTAAGTTTCAAAGATATCCGTCTTAACGGATTCCACTTGGAAACAACAAATGTTAAAGAAAATGAATTACTGTATGTAATGTCTCAAGACAATGGAGTTAAATCCATACTTGAACGTTTTGAGAGCCTCTCATCAGGTCTCTACCATACAAAAATTCGGAGAGAGGAAGCAAACCTAACGGAACACCCGAAGTGTCCGACATCGGCCAAATTCTTACTTTGGCACAATAGACTTGGCCACCCCGGATCTGTGATGATGCACCGCATTATATCACAATCCCACGGGCATAACCTGAAGAACCAGAAGATTCTTCAGAAGGGAGAATTCCCTTGTGTACCCTGTTTTAAGGGAAAATTAATAACAAGGCCATCACCACTTAAAGTGGACATCGAGTCTCCTAGCTTCCTTGAAAGAATACATGGAGACATATGTGGACCTATCCACCACCCTAGTGGGCCCTTTCGGTACTTTATGGTACTGATTGATGCATCTTCAAAATACTCGTATGTATGTCTACTTTCTACCCGCAACTTGGCTTTCCCAAAGCTCTTGGCACAAATAATAAAGTTGCGGGCGCATTTTCCAAAACAACCAAATTAAGAAAATATGTCTGGATAATGCGGGGGAATTTACCTCTCAGTCATTCCAAGAATATTGCCTGGCAACGGGAATTGAAATTGAACATCTAGTGCCGCATGTTCACACCCAGAATGGGTTAGCTGAGTCGCTAATAAAAAGACTCCAATGGATCGCATGTCCATTGCTGATGAAATCTCAGTTGCCGGTGGATGCATGGGGACATGCAATTCTGCATGCTGCATCACTAATAAAAATAAGACCCTCGGGAGGTCAGAGTCTATCTCCCATGCAACTTGCATATGGAACGCCGCCGAACATCTCTCACTTGAGGATCTTCGGCTGCACAGTTTATATCCCCATTGCATCACCACAAAGGACCAAGATGGGTCCTCAACGTCGCCTAGGTATTTATGTAGGGTTTGACTCACCCTCCATTATAAGATACCTAGAACCCCAAACGGGGGATGCTTTTAAGGCACGTCTTGAAGACTGCGATTTTGATGAGACGTATTTCCCCAAAATGGGCCTAGACATCGAAAAGTCTAGTGCAAAGCAAATGTTAACGTGGGATACAAAAAGCTTGACCCACTACGATCCGGTAACAAAACAATGCGATGATGAGATCCGGAAGATCTTACATATCCGGGACACAGTCCATAGATTACCGGACTCGTTTACTGACAACCAGAAGATTGTCAGATCACAATCCCTGCTGCAAATACTCCAGCTAGGATTGACATCCCAAAGGATGGATGCAATCCACCAACAGCAGAAGTGGCTACACCTCAACAGAAAAGAGGCAGACCACCAGCTCCAAGGATAAAAATCCAAGAAAAATAAAAATATCCGGAGACCTTGGGACGATACCCCCACAGAGAAATGAGCTCGTGTCCATACCCTCTCCTCTCCCGGAATCCACTGCAGAGGAACTGCCGGGAGAAAATGAAATATCATTAAATTATGTACGTGGTGGGACCGGAAAGGTGCTCTCTCTCAAGCGCAAGAGTCCGTACAAGTAGTAAAATCTGGGAGTCCAGATGTCGAATCCACGGGAAGAAATCTGTTGCAACCACAATTCAAATCAAATAGAAAGCCAACGAAGAGAAACTAAACACTTTTAACGGTGGTGATGGTGGTGTGAAAATGCGTGATGGTGATGTGCGAGCGAAGAAATTCGTGTCTGAAAATATCTATAAAAAGTATGCACATGGTATGGGTTCGTTAGGATCGATGATTCGTATTAATTTGGTTGATAGGTATAACGCAATGAATTCTCCTTTTGGGAGCAATTCACCGGAAAATACCCAATATAACTCAATGAATTCTCCTTTTGGGAGCAACTCATCGGAAGATGCCCTTTTGGGGGTTCAAACGCAAAATTCAATAAGATCGTCGCTAAAGTTATAATACGATATGAAACTCTCTTTTGGAGAGATCAAGACTACGGTATGAAACTCCCTTTTGGGGAGATCAAAACTCACCCTTTTGGGGCGATCATCAACTAAATCAATTCTTTTGGAATCTGAAAAAGTCGATTTACGAACAAAGATTACGATTTTAGTGACGTTTAACGATTTAGCACATGGAATACAACCAAACTAACACAAATAATATCCCCTAACTACTCCATACCATGCACAAATAAGTTTTAGCTACTCATAATGCAGAAATAAACTAGTTTCATAGCCAAATACTTCAAGTTCATAGCAAAATACAATAGAAAACACCAAAATACGGGATAGAAGTTGAAGAAAATATCACCAATTCTCCTTGAAAAGACTTCGAACTCTCTGCAAATAATAAATTAGGCCTCTGGAATTTTACAGAATTTTTCAGGGGGAACATACGGCTCCTAGAGCCTCCAATACGCCCAAAATACGCCCCAATCTGCTTTGAATACGCTCAAAACCCCTAGGAATACCTTATATAATAAGATTACGGGTTTAAACACGTTAATGGGTCGAAACCCGCATCCAAATACGCACCAAACCCGAATGCATCTGAACCGCACATCTCGATCGGAGCAAACCATGACCGTCCGATCAATGCGGGATTTGTTCTGGGCGTGACACGTGGCCTTCAAATCTCGCGCTTAGCGGATCCTCTTGTTCGCGTTCGATGCGGATCGAATCCGATTTGATTTCTGCCGTTGGATCGCACGGAAACTCTCTGAGATTGCGCCACGTAGCTGCGATTTCGTTCCCGTGCGGGGTGTTTAGTAGCCGTTCGATCTTCAATCAACGCTGGAGAACGCGCCACGTCGAACGTTGCGGAATCGATTTCGAATCGAGTTCAAAGTGATTGCGGGCCGTTGGATGCGGATCAGAGAAATCTCGTTCGTCCGCTTCGTCGTTCGTTCAGCGCCGCAGCTGGCCGTTGGATCCGGGGGAGACGGCTCAAATTGAGCCACGTTGCCCGAAGAATTACGCTGCAGCCCGCTTCGATGGCGGCCGTCCGATCGTGATCGAACGGTTCAAGGAAGGCCACGTCGCCCGCACGTCTGTGCCGTTGGATACGGTGGGAATTGATCCGATGCTGCCACGTGGCAGCGTTTGATTGGGCGGCGACGTATTTTCTCGTATTTCCAACGTATTTCTTCATTTAAAATGTATTCTGCATTCAAAAATACATAGAAATTAGCACAGATCTCAGAAAAATACAAATAAATAGTCGTTGGAATCGTGAGATCGAGACCAAGCTGGGAAAAATATAAAATGTGCAGAATTGCATCGTTAAATGCTGTTTTGTGCTCAAATAGAGTGTTTTCTCTAATAAATAAATGTGTAGAAAATACGTATGAATCAGAGAACAATGTAGCATCACATGAGCACAAAGTAGGGCTAAATGGGGGGTTAAATATGTAATATTGACCTCGAATCACACCCCCCAACTAGCGATTTGCTAGTCTCTAGCAAAAAGAGCGATAAATACGGATGGTTAATAAAACAATAAGTTCTTTCAAATCGCTCATGGCATGGCTCAATTAATACGCATTCCAACATAATTTTGACCATCAATATACACATCCATGAACAAAATCAATCACATGATATTTTCTCTAATTTAGTATGAATAAATAACATGCAAGCATCGTTTTACACAAGCGAAAGTATAACACGTCGTTATGATCTAGAATTCGTGTTTCCAAGGAATTGGCCTATCAAAATAATCACTCAAATTATGGGTATTGAAGTTGCTTAGTATATTCACCATTTCTTTTCTTTTATTAGTTCCGCGTAACGCGCATCAAGCAACATTCGTAGAAAAACGTATAACTTGGATCGCTCCATCAAATGAGTGAGGTTCCGGTCAATGGCTCCCAAATCAGACGATAATAGGGCATTAGGCCAAAAAGGACCCCTCGGACTGTACTACTCGAGCCATCCAAGTTATTTATTAGTGACATACTCATTCATTCATTTTTCATAATTCATTTGTCATTCATTTTCTTTTCTTTTCTTTTCTTTTATTTCTTTCTTTTTTGTAAGCAACTCAAAACCCATCTTTGAATATAAACATTAGTATCAATGGCCAAATTCCTCTTCAACTAGAAGACTATTCTTTTAAATCGTGTATACTTAAGCTTTTTCATCACATTAGCATGCACGAAATGAATTCAAACTATTTCGAGATATTAATCATGGAAGTTGAAAATTTTCTTGAATAGTATATTAAAAGTAATTCCATGAAGGAAAAATAATTAACTCAAGCCATAAAAAATTTTAGAACTCAATTAACGTATAATCATCCGCATTTGAGGCATATGAAGGAGTTTTATAAAATGATGAGTTTTGGTGATTTATTCTTCTCAAAAAAAATCCTAAGGTCTCATACACACCCCCAACTAAAGATGGACATTGTCCTCAATGTCGGAAGAGGTACGAGTTTATTCAAGCCAGCAACCTAGAAAGCATATAAAAATCTATACTACTGGAAAGAACACACCGTGATCAAATGGCGGATCCCGAATCTTTGATGGTGGAGGAAGTTGTTCAATTTGCTCCTTGCGCTCCTCGGTGATTATTCCTCCTCCAAAAACTAATTTGGACCCCAGCAACACAACTCCAAGCATCTCTATAAGCTGTTTGCCAATGTCCTGCGAGAAATGAGTTATGTCAGTCCAAATTATTTTAAAATTATTCTCAATGAAAGTATTCCAAATGTAGTCATCAAAATAAGTGAAAGAAATTAAAATAAGTTGACGACTACTCCCTGAAAGATATGCACTACTCTCTGTACGATGCTCGATCGATGTGGATAGGGATAAATGATTTTGGGACAAAACTGGAGGAGGGCATGGTTCTGACTCCATGGCGATAATCTCAAAACCCTTGTCCCTAGCTGTCTCCTCCTCTCGTTCATCCAAAATTGCTAGTTCGTCCTCTCTTTCGCACACACTTTTTGCCATGTATATATTTTTATTCGTGTCCTCGCTCGGTATACCTGCAATAGAAGATGAACTCGTATTAGGATCTTGAAATTGAGTTTCAAAAGCCTTACTTTCTTCTAAGCAAGTGGCAATCAGATTAAGATCTTCAATGGATTTCTGAATTTTCCGACTCCGAGCAAGGAAATTTTCTTGGAATTGATGGGATGTGGCCTCCTGTGTCTGAATAATCAGGTAAGCGTCCTCTCTCAAGGATTGCAAAGGTACGTCTACGCTTTGCTCTTCTTGATCAAGGCTCGAAGGCTCCGTTGAATTGCTCTCTGAAGTCTCTTCCACGGTTTCTTCGTTTTCTTGCAGAGACTCCATGTATTCCCACGCCACTGTCGGCGTCATGCCTCCCAATAATTCCTGCAGCTGCGGTTGTAGTCCATCTAGGAAGAACGCCATAAGCTCTTCATTTGTGTACCCATGCTGCGGATAGCTCGATATAATGTCTGTGAACCTCCTCCAGGCCTGAAAGAAAGTTTCACAGTCAGTTTGATTAAAATTAACAATTTTGAGCTTCTCCATTCTATGTTTGTGTGCATTAGCGTATCGTGCATCATAAAGATTGTTTGTGCAATAGAAGTTCATATATTCCATTTTGAAATAAAATAAAATAAAATAATAAAAAAAAGTTTATGTACAGTAAAGTGGAAAGATCTCACCGAAGGTCCTCTAAATGAAATAAACCGTAGTCACAAACCATTCCTCCCCGGCAACGGCGCCAAAAACTTGGTGGGACCGGAAAGGTGCTCTCTCTCAAGCGCAAGAGTCCGTACAAGTAGTAAAATCTGGGAGTCCAGATGTCGAATCCACGGGAAGAAATCTGTTGCAACCACAATTCAAATCAAATAGAAAGCCAACGAAGAGAAACTAAACACTTTTAATGGTGGTGATGGTGGTGTGAAAATGCGTGATGGTGATGTGCGAGCGAAGAAATTCGTGTCTGAAAATATCTATAAAAAGTATGCACATGGTATGGGTTCGTTAGGATCGATGATTCGTATTAATTTGGTTGATAGGTATAACGCAATGAATTCTCCTTTTGGGAGCAATTCACCGGAAAATACCCAATATAACTCAATGAATTCTCCTTTTGGGAGCAACTCATCGGAAGATGCCCTTTTGGGGGTTCAAACGCAAAATTCAATAAGATCGTCGCTAAAGTTATAATACGATATGAAACTCTCTTTTGGAGAGATCAAGACTACGGTATGAAACTCCCTTTTGGGGAGATCAAAACTCACCCTTTTGGGGCGATCATCAACTAAATCAATTCTTTTGGAATCTGAAAAAGTCGATTTACGAACAAAGATTACGATTTTAGTGACGTTTAACGATTTAGCACATGGAATACAACCAAACTAACACAAATAATATCCCCTAACTACTCCATACCATGCACAAATAAGTTTTAGCTACTCATAATGCAGAAATAAACTAGTTTCATAGCCAAATACTTCAAGTTCATAGCAAAATACAATAGAAAACACCAAAATACGGGATAGAAGTTGAAGAAAATATCACCAATTCTCCTTGAAAAGACTTCGAACTCTCTGCAAATAATAAATTAGGCCTCTGGAATTTTACAGAATTTTTCAGGGGGAAAATACGGCTCCTAGAGCCTCCAATACGCCCAAAATACGCCCCAATTTGCTTTGAATACGCTCAAAAACCCTAGGAATACCTTATATACTAAGATTGCGGGTTTAAAAACGTTAATGGGTCGAAACCCGCATCCAAATACGCACCAAACCCGAATGCATCTGAACCGCACATCTCGATCGGAGCAAACCACGACCTTCCGATCAATGCGGGATTTGTTCTGGGCGTGACACGTGGCCTTCAAATCTCGCGCTCAGCGGATCCTCTCGTTCGCGTTCGATGCGGATCGAATCCGATTTGATTTCCGCCGTTGGATCGCGCGGAAACTCTCTGAGATTGCGCCACGTAGCTGCGATTTCGTTCGCGTGCGGGGTGTTTAGTAGCCGTTCGATCTTCAATCAACGCTGGAGAACGCGCCACGTCGAACGCTGCGGAATCGATTTCGAATCGAGTTCAAAGTGATTGCGGGCCGTTGGATGCGGATCAGAGAAATCTCGTTCGTCCGCTTCGTCGTTCGTTCAGCGCCGCAGCTGGCCGTTGGATCCGGGGGAGACGGCTCAGATTGAGCCACGTCGCCCGAAGAATTACGCTGCAGCCCGCTTCGATGGCGGCCGTCCGATCGTGATCGAACGGTTCAAGGAAGGCCACGTCGCCCGCACGTCTGTGCCGTTGGATACGGCGGGAATTGATCCGATGCTGCCACGTGGCAGCGTTTGATTGGGCGGCGACGTATTTTCTCGTATTTCCAACGTATTTCTTCATTTAAAATGTATTCTGCATTCAAAAATATACAGTAATTAGCACAGATCTCAGAAAAATACAAATAAATAGTCGTTGGAATCGTGAGATCGAGACCAAGCTAGGAAAAATATAAAAAGTGCAGAAATGCGTCGTTAAATGCTGTATTGTGCTCAAATAGTGTGTTTTCTCTAATAAATAAATGTGTAGAAAATACGTATGTACTAGAGAACAATATGGCATCACATGAGCACAAAATAGGGTTAAATGGGGGGTTAAATATGTAATATTGAATCCGAATCAGTACGTACATGGGAGGTATTGGACAGAAAGAGTATAGTCGTCGACGATGACTTCGCGTTTCACATTGCCATTCACGTCGCCGGAAGCGACGATGATTATGAACCACACTCCGTTGCTGAATGCAAACGTAGAGACGATTGGCCAAAGTGGAATCAGGCAATAGAAGCCTGTTGGATCTGGATCCTAGCCTAGAGGGGGGGTGAATAGGCTAATAAAAAAAATTCTCGTGCAACCCACGAGAAATCACACGCAGTTAAAAGCACAACCAGAGTAATAAAAAGCAGACACAGAGTACACAGCAGATTTACCCTAGTTCGGTCGTCCCAACGACCTACTCCAGCCCCCAAAGCAAATACTAGATTGAATAGTGCAATAGGTACAAAGTCACAAGTTAGAGCACGCTCAGAGCACCCTCTACGTCTCTACACTCGTCAGACTCTCAGTACCCCACACACAGTGTTTCCTCTCACTATCAATCCTCGCAAAGCTTTCTACCAGCTAGTCCCAAACTAGCTGGGTCCCACTTGTCTAGTCCCGACTAAACAAGTCCCAAAATAGTCACCAAAAACAGGTAAGAGTTTCCCCACAGAGAACGTTACACTAAGACACAAATAAAAGAGTTTAAGGGTTTAGAAATGCTCAGTTTGTGTCCGTGTAGGCGTCTCTATCAATCAGCACGTCGTCAGCTCCAATCTGACGCAGACGGTGTCTCAATCTGACTCCTGGATCGCAAAATACACACCGGTCTGTGTGTAAGGAAATTCAGTTCAGATCCTTATAAAACGGTCGGCTGTGCGCTCAGCAATTCCATCAAATAAAGTGGTCGGTGTGCAGAGGAAATCAATTCTTCTCCTTATATAAAGCGGTCTGTGCATATAGCAAATCCTTTTAACGCAGCGCCACATCAGCACAGAATAATTCCGCCTTCGTTTCGCTCCAATGTTCACGTGAATTCAATCTTTGATCAAGGCCGTTGATTCGTTTTCATGCGGCGATCTCCGACGTTCGTTTCCTTCTGCTTTCGCTCAAAAGCTATCCACGTCAGCACGGAATAATTCTGAGTCGTTTTCGTTCGCTTCTCCCACCGGTGGCGGCGCCTTCGAGCGGCAGCTGCAACTCGAGTGACGGCGACGAAACTCCGACAGTTCGTGTGCTGCACTTCGACGGCTTCAGGGATTGCAGGCATGCGAATGCTACTTCTCCGACTCCAGGCGGCGAGTACGGCGACAGCAGCTTTCGAACGGCGGATGATCTCTGCTTCGACGGAGTTCTTCACGGCGGGTGGACTACGACGATGTGCAGATGGCAGCGGCGATGGCAGCTGCTCCTAACGGCTTCTTCGACAACGTCGAGCGGTGGCTGCTCCTCGGCGATGGCAAGCTATCGGTGACGGTGAGGATGTCTTCAGCAGCGACGCCGAAGGCTTCACGACTGCAGCTGCTTCTCACGGAGATCTCTGCAGCGACGTCTTCGTCTGCAAGCTCCTCCTCACGGCGATCTCCGCTTTGACAGTGAAGACGGTGGTGACGTCGTCGTTTTGCTTCTCTTTGAAGCGGTCTCTGGCAGTGGGGTTTGGCAGCGGTTTACGCACACGATGATGAAGATAACCCAGACGATGGTGGCGAGCTTTGAACGGCGACGGCGGGATCTTCAGAACACTGCGTCGGCGAGATCTCCTCGAGGCTTTGTTGTCTCGATCGATGGCTCGGATCTCAGGCGACGATGTGGCACAGGCAGCACGGTTGATATGATGTCGACGACACCTTCTTGCTTTGGTGACAGGTTCCTCCTTCGACGGCGTGGGAACGGGTAGCACCGGTGATCTCGTCGTCTCGGTGGTAGCAACAAGCTTTTCTCCGATTGTAACCTAGGGCATGCAGGAAGAGGAGAAGTATGTCACACCTTTATATATTGTGTTGCCTTCTTTGTAATATATATTTGTATGCCGTAGGCCCCCTTGAAATTTTTGTATATTGTCGTGATGTCCTCTTGGGAATTTGTGATGCCGTAGCAAGTAAATTGATAGGAGATGTAAACTATCTTGCGGCAAAAAATGAACTAGGGGATTTTTATTTGGCCGCCTCCAATTTTGTTTGTGTCAGCCGTGCCTCTTTCATCAACCCTTTAAGAGGGTATTTATAGGACTAGGGTTTGAACCAAGTAGTTGGGTAGTGGATAGGATATTTGAATCGATCAAGTTGGTGTTTGAATAGGAGAAGGATAAGAGACAATATTTCCAATAGATTTGACCACATCTCTCCTCCATTGACCAAGTCCAACTTTGTCCTTCATTGACCAAGTCCAACTTCTATGTGCACACACACTCCCTCTCTCCCAATATGCTATACGAATAGCAATTCCGCCAAATAGGAGAAGTATATTGTTTTGCCAGGCCTGAAACATACTAGCACACACATTAGATATCACGATACGTTTGTCATCATCAAACAAAGAGATCCTAGATCGTTGCGTCGAACAAAGCCGAGCTGGACTCGCTTCAGAAACGAAAAGTCTTTGGGCAAATAGTCCAGACACCTACTGGTGTCAAACCTGTGGGATACAAATGGGTATTCGTCAGAAAAAGAAACGAAAATAATGAGATCGCACGCTACAAAGCAAGACTTGTAGCACAAGGATTTTCCCAAAAACCGGGTATAGACTATGACGAAACATATTCCCCGGTCATGGATGCGATCACCTTCAGATTCCTGATAAGCTTAACAGCAAAGGAAGGCCTAGATATGTAGCTAATGGATGTTGTGACTGCATATCTATACGGCAATCTCGACAAAGAGATATACATGAAACTTCCTGATGGCTTTTCCATGCCTGCTGAACTAAATGATAGACCTCGGGACGTCTATTCTGTTAAGCTACAAAGATCATTGTATGGTCTCAAACAATCAGGAAGAATATGGTATAACAGACTCAGTGAGTTCCTTATTCAACAAGGATTCACGAACAATGAAGTCTGCCCTTGTATCTTCATAAGAACAAAGGGAAAAGGATTCGTGATAATAGCTGTCTACGTAGACGATCTGAATCTCATAGGATCTCCTGAAGAGATCACTGAGATATCTGTAATCCTAACAAAAGAATTTGAAATGAAAGACCTAGGCAAAACGAAATTCTGCCTTGGATTACAGATTGAACATCAAAAGGATGGAATCCTATTACACCAAACCACATATACGAAGAAAATGTTACAAAGATTCCATATGGACCATTGTCATCCATTGAGTACACCTATGGTGGTACGATCGTTGGATGCACATAAAGACCCCTTCCGGCCGCTGGAAGAGGGGGAGGCCATACTTGGTCCGTAAGTTCCTTATCTGAGTGCCATCGGAGCACTACTATATCTGGCAAACTGCACGCGTCCTGATATAGCGTTTGCAGTAAATTTGCTAGCCAGATACAGTGCAGCGCCTACACAGCGCCACTGTACCGGAGTAAAGCACCTTCTGCACTACCTCCAAGGGTCTACAGATTTGGGACTCTTCTACAAAAATGGACCATCATCTACACTTGCAGGTTATGCTGATGCTGGTTACTTGTCTGACCCCCACAAAGCAAAATCACAGACTGGGTACGTGTTTACCTACAGAGGGACAGCCATTTCCTGGAGATCCATCAAGCAAACCTTGACGGCGACCTCATCCAATCACTCAGAGATTATTGCCATCCATGAAGCGAGCAGAGAATGCGTATGGCTACGCTCAGTTGTCCACCACATCCTGTCTACGACCGGACTGAAGACTGGAGACCTTGAGCCCACTACCATGTTCGAGGACAACGCTGCTTGCATAGCTCAACTACGAGGTGGCTTCATCAAAGGCGACAGAACAAAACACATTTCACCAAAGTTCTTCTGGACGCACGAGCTACAGAGAGATGGCAAGATCGACATCAGACAAGTGCAGTCATGTGACAATTTGGCAAATTTGTTCGCTAAAGCCCTTCCTACTGCTACTTTTAGAAAACTTGTACATAGGATTGAAATGAGACGCCTAAGAGATCTGAAAGCTTGAGAGCTTGTACAGATCAGGGGGAGTTTGACAGAGTTTGTACTCTTTTCCCTTAACTATGGTTTTTCCCACTGGGTTTTCCATAGCCAAAGGTTTTAACGAGGCAAATCTCACCAACTCAGGATCCTGAAGTATCCACCCCATGTGAGACCCATACAGGCTCAGAATCCCAAAGTATTCATGAGCAGGGTCCACACCTATGGCTGGATAAGGGGGAGTGTTGTGAACGTGTATTTACTGGGTTGGTTGAGTTATTGGGCCATCCTAGTATTGGGCCCATATCTGTGTAAGCCCACTTTGTATTCCCCCCTTTGGCTATAAATAAAGACATGAGGGCTCCCCCCTCAATCAGTTGATTCATAACAACGATGACATACAATCATTTTGTATCCCAAATTATTCCAAAATGGAAAAATATTTTAAGATGCCTACTAAATGCACCGCATTGATTGCGGTGCGGTTAAAAAAATTTGCCTTTTAATGCAATTATGTAACATCACCTGTTACTGATGTGACAGATGATGTGACATAATCGCCTTAAAAGGCAAATTTTTTTAAACCGCACCGCACTCATTGCGGTACAGTTAGTCCTTCGCTATTTCAAATCACCCCTCGGTCATCAATCACATCAACCACGTTCTTTTTACTCTCTTTTTTTAAGCCGTGCTATCTGCACCGCAGCGTGTGCGGTACAGACACGGAAAAATTTGCGACAAGATGGCTCGTGGACAGCTGCATGCAAGCCCACCACGCAGAACGCAACGAGAGAGAGAGAAGGCGCACGCGAAGTAACAGCTGCTACCATCTCTCTCTCTCTCTTTGTTTGACTGTGAAGCCAAAGAGCACACATCATCTCCCCCCCTCCCCCTCACCTAAAGGGCAGAAACAGACTCTCTCCCTCAACTCTGCTTCCCAGCTCCGGTGCCACCCCCAGCCCACGGCTGCCACCATCACCGAGCATGCCGCCGAAGGCCCAGACGATGCACTGGATGCTCGCGGTTGAGCACTTGGTGGTTGACTTGACGACGCCCACAACGGTACTCAATCTCCACCTTCACCTCCTCCTCCTTCACCCCGGGGAGGTCGACCTTGAACAAATGCGCCTCCAAAGGGAACGGGACTGGGTCAAAGATGTGAGAGCCGAATCCAAAGGGAACGAGCGACATTATTTTCAAGAGACGTTAATTATATGGCATAGTTTATTTTTTTAAAAGAGACAGGGACTTGGTTTGATTTGATGATGAAAATGGGTGAAGAGGAGGAGAGGTATTCATAGATGAATTTGGGGACATCCCACAGAGATTGAGAGATTAATAATTGCATCTCTGGAGAAATATCCACTGGAGAAATATCCACTTCTTGCGCTGTTACTTTCTTTTGTTTTCGAGAGAGTGCTCGAGCTCTTCAACGCACCATGACTCCGTAACTTTTACGGCAGATGCAGGTGTTGTATTGGGCCCTCTCAACATAATTGGATTTCTCGTCGAGGGCACGCAGCAGCGCGTACGTTTCGGCTCACAACATGGATTTCTCTGACGGGTGCCGGTGTTGTTTCTTAGTGATTTCTTAAGGAAATGCTGGCATGATGGCATTTTTTGTGAAGGTTAATATATGAAACTTATTACATGCTTCAATGTTTGTTGGCCTTTTGTGCATTTTAGATCTAGATGAATACTCTTTAGAAAGTGCATTTAGATTTATATTAACAGTACAATATTTTTGTTGCTTAGTCATTGTTTTTGACTGTAGGCGAGCAAGAAGATTGCTGATGCGTGCTGGAGAATCACGTGGTGACACTGTTGTGGGATTTGAAAGCTCTTATCAACCTTTTGACCAAAAAAAGCCGACCCAAACCAAAAATAAAGCTTACAAAGCCCCCATACAGGCAACCTGAAACACTTTCGTAAAAAGCAAAAACAAAGCTCTGTTGACAAATCTTGAGAAATCAACTTTGTTTGGGCACTTTCTTCTCAATCGATAGACTGCAACTATAAGCACCAACCCTCTCTATATAAGCTGATCTCTTTACCTGACCCCTCCGCAACCCACATCGTCGTGACAGCCAACCCCCACTGCAACCCCCTATAGCGCGCGCGCACCGTCGTGCACTACCACAACTCCCACTGTCGTGCACAGTAGCGTGAGCTTGCCGTCGTGAGGTCTCCGTCACGAGCTAAGATTTCTTCACCCGATTCCGTAAGAATGTTTCTCCAAAAAAGAACATTGTTAGTCTTAGTATGTGTTATATTTAAAATAGAACTATGTTTGTCTATTTGAACAGCATGATCTCACCAAACTATGGAAGATGTAAATGTTAAAGCCCGAAACCAACAAAAAAATGTTTCATATTTCTTCCTAATGACAAAAAAATCGGTAGACTTAGCACATGAGTCGTAGAACTTGAGTTATTCTGTATGTTGTTATGTTGTGAACAAGTAGGTGACTATACAGTTTCATGCCATCTCATTACCTAGAGAAGATCATCGAAGTTTGCTTCAATATAAAGTTCTTAGGTTAGTACGATAATATGTTCTTCCAATTTTATGTAGTATTCATATTCGCATGGGCTTGGGGTTTACTGATAAGTATAATAACGCGCTTAAAAATGAAAACTGTGTCACCCCCTAAAACGAAGGAAAAAAATGCTCTTATTTGCAAACATCAACTAAACAGCTACCAATATAAAATTAACGTTTTAATGATTAAAATTAACGTTTTAATGATTAAAATTAATGTTTTAACTAAAAATTAATGTTTTAACTAATTTAATTTTAATTTGGACTTGCTACTTTTGCTCATGCTATACTATGTTGATGTAGTTTCCATTTTAACTTACCAATGTCTTTACCTTGCCACGGACAGTAGAAAGAAATCTGACAGTTGGAGAGCCAATGATCGATTTTTAAGCTTATTTCCCTTTCTTTTTTCTGATTTCCAGTCTTATGAATGCAAGATTTTGTAAACATCGGGGGGGGGGGGGGGGTATGAGAAATCTTTATCGCAAGTTAAATTATTATAACTAAATACGCAAGCATACTTAATAAACTATTTTTTCAAAATTGTATTCGGACAAAATACACAACACACAACAATAACTGAACTCAAGAAGGAGAGAATATATGATAAACTAGACACGTAGATATTAGGGGTGTGCACGGGTACATGGTACCCAGATACACGATCGGAACCTACCCAAACAGGTAGGTTCCGAGTAGATACCCATTAGTTCTAGGTAGGATCCGAGCAGGAAAATTAGGAACCCGTGTAAATCAGGTCTAAGTCTGGTTTCCATCTATAGGAAACTGGTACTCGGAACTAGAATTGAATACTGGCCAAAGACTTGGGTATGGTGTTGGAGAGAGAATTGTGCGACGGGTTCAAATACTCAATATTGATCAATCCACTAAGCGATTCAGGAATCTGACCTTGGAATGAATTATCAGAAAGATCCAAAAACAAAAGCATTTGAAGCTCCCCAAATGAAGTTGAAATGTTACATGTGAAGTGGTTTCTGGAAATAGACATTTTGCCTAAAGCTTTCAATTCCCTTATCTGCGAGGGGATGGAGCCATTTAGAGTATTGTCATTCAGACCCAATTCGATGAGGCTACTTAGGCTCCACAATCTCATGGGAATGCTGGAAGACAGTCTGCTGTGAGAAAGGAACAGGTGTTGTAGCCCGTTGAGATTGCCCACTGAATACGGTATCGATCCAGAGAATTCATTCATTTGAAGTTAGAGGTCACTTATGCTTGTCGTCAGACCAAGTTTGAAAGGTATGGAGCCACATATCCCATTATGATCCAAGTAGAACATCTCCCATTGTCCAAATTTTAGGAACCGGTCCCTTACCGGGTAGGGTCCGGGGAACATAAAAAAGGTACACGGACCCGCACACCCCTAATAGACATACAACTGCAAACTGTTTCTGTATAAAGTATAAAACAAATGGATTTGTGGTTACGTTTTTCGATTGATTTATAAATTAATTTATATCAAAGAAAATATAAATTAATGAAATAAATATAAACGTTTATATTTTATATTCACAGTATCGATTCCCAAGCTCGAGCACGACCAATAGCCCTAGCTCCCGCCCTGCTTTCCTGCAACGATCTCCATTCAAGTAAGTGGTTACATTTATAGCTCTCTAAATTGTGCAATGTCCATGTTTAAGGATTAATATGACCGTTGGTTGTGGTTGGAAATAGTTTATGGTCATTTGTGAACATTGGTGGACGTGTATAGAACCCAACTTTGGGGGGTTTTAGAGTATTTGTGATAATTGAGGTTTTGTGTAGGATTTATTGACGAATATGGAATACAATAATTGGTTTGACGGCAATTACTATGAACAGTATAATGAAATTAATTTGAACGAGCCTCCTAATTGGCCCATTTCGATAAGTATGATTTTGCATTTACTATATTTATAATTGTTAATGTAAATTATACATATTTAACGAATATCGTAGGATGATATACCTGAAACGAATTACGAGCCTGAATCTTGTGATCAAACAGTAGACTGTACGGAAGATTTCAACACTGACGATGTTATTATTGCGTCTCATTTTAATTACCAAAACCTTAAGAAGCTTCATTCACAATATGATACATTTGATTTAACACAATGTCATGTGTTTGTTACTCGTGATGATCTCAAAAATTGGGTGAGAGATACTGGAAAACGGAATGGATATGTCATTGTTATAAAGCGGTCTGATACACCACAGCCAGGGAGGAAAGGTTCTGTGACATTGGTGTGTGTGAGGAGTGGGAAGTTTAGAAAGGACACTTACTACAAGAATATTCCAGACGAATTAAAAAGAAAAGGGACGGGAACAAAAAAATGTGATTGCCCATTTAAATTGAAAGTGATGCAATTGACAAATGGGGGTGAATGGGTAGTTGTTGTAAACAGTGGAATTCACAATCACCCACTAGTTGAGCGGTTAGAGGGCCACTCTCTTGTTGGTATGTTAAGTACTGAGGAGAAAAACATAATGATTGATATGACAAGGAATGCAGTCCAGCCGAAAAATATTTTACTGACAATGAAGAGAAATGACAGTGGAAATGTGACATATTTAAAGCAAATATACAATGCTCGGCAAAATATCGCCGTGAAATAAGAGAAGGCAGATCTGAAATGCAATGTCAGTTGAAACTTATAAATGATAGCAACTATGTTGAATGGCATAGAAAGGATGCCGAAACGGAGGTTGTAAAGACATTTTTTTGGCACATCCGGAGGCCATTCATCTGTTAAACACATTTCCTTATGTACTGATTATGGACAGTACATACAAAACAAACCAATATAACTTCCTACTCTTTGAGATTGTTGGAGTGACATCAACAGAGTACACATTCTCCATGGCACATGCATACATGCAGGCAGAGCGGACTGACAACTTTGTTTGGGCACTAGAGATGTTAAAATCTTTGATTAAAAATGCCGATCGATTTCCACTTGTGATCGTCACCGATAGAGACATAGCTCTGTTGATTGTTGTGCAACTCGTGTTTCCATCAGCAACACACTAACTATGTTGGTGGCATATTTGCATCAACGTCCAAGCAAGAATCAAGAAATTTGTAAAACCCAAAGATTTGTGGGAGTCTGTGACTAAATCATGGGAAGCAGTTTTGAACTCTTCAAATGAGAAAGAATTTGAAAGCAGTTGGAGCATATTTGTACAAGAATATGCCGAGTTCCCAAAGTTGCTAAGTTACATATGTGAAACATGACTGCCATATAATGAGAGATTTGTGGGCGCCTGGACCAACAGAGTGATGCACCTCGGCAACATAACAACAAACAAGTATGTTTAATGTTTTTCACATAGTAAACCCAGATTTAAATTGAATATTATAACAAGTTCATTTTACATGCACATGAAGGACCGAGGGTGCTCACAACGCATTGAAGAGGATGCTTCTAGCATGCACGGGTGATTTCTGTCATTCTTGGGAAACAATTGACAACTTAATCACACTTCAGCACACTGAAATCTCGCGATCATAAAGCATTATTCATGTAGAGCACCAGTTTAACACCGTGCAATACCAAAATTTGACTGGTTTTATGTTAAAAGAAGCCTACCAAAGAGTCGGTAATGTTGGGATTGACCCATATATTTGTGGTTGCGTAAAAAGATATGCATATAGGCTGCCATGCGCACATATGCTTGTCGAGTTTTATAGGTTCGGTTGGGCGATTCCTTTATCGTCTGTGAATCCACATTGGAAAAAATTGACCATTAATAGAGGCATGGATGATGAGTATGAACACTGGTCATTCGCTCAAGAGCTAGAGACCGTTTAGAGGCGATTTGATAGCTGTGATATATCAGGAAAAGGGGTCCTTCATGGTAAAGTACGTGAATTAGCTTATCCTAATACTAAATCAATGCGACCTCCACCGCAAAAGGGTTAAAACGAAAGGTCGTCCACGTTCTAAAGTTGACAGAGCAACCAAACAGAATCCTTCGTACTTTGAACACATCGATGCGGTGTATGATAGTATTCCTGCTCCTTTAATCGACGTGTCGGCGAAATCGTCGAAACGCAAGAAAATACTATACTCCGAATGGTTTCCTGAACAATTTGTTTCTTACATTGAAAATATTGTTAATGTAGTGCCCGATGGCAATTGTGGATTTCGAGTCATTGTAGAGTAGGTAAGCTTGGTCAGTGAGGGAAATTGGTTTCAAATACGATGGGATCTCCCTGATGAGTTGATCTATTGGCATACTAATTACTTTGAATTATTTAGGGCTGACCATGCTAACGGGATTCAAAATATACTTCATATGCCCAAACCCATAATAGCACCCTTCGATAAATGGATGACCATGCCTGATATGGGTCATTTGATTGCTTCAAGATATAATGTAGTCGTCATCCATTTATCAAACCATCTGTGCATGACATTTCTTCCATTAAGAGATGCACCGCCACCGCCCGAAGAGCAAAAAATTATTGGGATCGGCTTCGTACAGAATAATCATTTTGTAAAGGTATTTTTAAAATGTTATTAATCTTACGACTATTAAGGATTTCTTTTCAATTATATATAATCTTTTCATCCCGTTTACAGGTCATCATGCATGAATGCTCACCAATCCCTCCTGTTTCTCTGCATTGGAAGCGATATCACTATGCATATGCTAGTGGATGGGAGACTCCTTACGTACAAAGGATGCATCACTTTAGATCTTTATTACATATGAATACAAATGTAGCAACCAAATATGTATTTATAGATTTAAGTTAATGTAAAATATGTCCATTTCATTACTATATTAATCGAGCATTTTTATATAAAATTTATTGCATGCCCGTTAACAGTTGTTTGGTTCATCACTGTGTTGCGGAGAACAGCATGGCTGCAACTGGTTATGTTAGGGTTAGGGTTAAAGTATGGCTTTAGGGTTAGGCAAATTGGTTTTGTTTATGATTGCAATGTGTTGGCTGGGTTTGTATGTAGAAATTCTTTAAAATTAATCTTTATCAATTGGTTTCTAATATACAGGTGCACCATTATCATACGATCTTAAGCTTCCTAATGTGGACACGCATTACTCTTTATTGCTATGTAAGTAATGTTTAACTGTAGTTAATATCAGTTTATGATTTCTTTTATTTATTTCAAAATGAGTAATTTGCTAAAATATGGCTTTGTATTTTTATACAGATGGATGCTGCGAAGGATGCTAATTTGCGTAAAACTATAAGGCACTAATCATTCTTATACAATATTTGCTCTCATTTGTTTTCTAATCATTCTTATACAAATTTTTATATCAACACCGTTTGTGAAATAGAATTGGAAGATGGTTTTAGCAGAGCTTGAATGGGTTCGCAAAGCACAACGGCAAACACTCCCACCGAATAAGGTAAATAGAGTTCTCACTTTAAATTTTTTTTGTTCACAAATATATATTTATTTCTCTAACAAATTTGTGTTTGTTAATTACCTAGGTTATTGCACATCCAAGTGGAACTTCAGCATGGATTGAGCTTGACATTTTCTCTCTTTATAACATGATGAGGAACAAGTTTTCTAGCCAATGGCCTACTTGTGCAGTTATTAGAACTCCAGTGTCGTGATTGTAAACTAACAGGATTATAATGGGTTGGTTTTGGAAACAAATTCTGCCGCTTTAATTTAACTCCATTGTTAGTTATGGGGATGCATCGCAGTGACCACATATTCACGCTTTTAGAAGCCTATAAGACGGGAAGTCACTATATTTAGCCGTTAAATTGATCCGCCTATAATGGGTTGGTTTTGTGTAGATTTGTTCACTTAGGCATAATGATTAAGTGCTTCTGTGGTGTGCCAAACTGCCAAGGAATTCTTGGGAGCAAACGGAGAACAAGCCAGTTGAGATGATGGGGACACAAAAGGAAGAGGAATATTCGTACCTTGTGAACTGAGCTGAGCTAGTTAAATTTACGTAAGCTAGTTAAATTTCAAGAAATCCACATTAAACTGAGCTGTCTTGAAAATTGGTCAGGAAAATTTCTTTGCTTAACTTGAACGGTTGTTCTTTAGGAAAGTCTCTAATGGTGTCTAATTGTGTTAGAGATTTTTTAAAAATTTAATAATAAGAAAAATAAATCTATATTTTGAACATTTTTTTTCAAAAAAGGTTCTACTATATTAAAATTACTAGTCATAACCCGTGCCCGCGGGCACGGTTCATTTAAGATTTCCCTCGTAAAATCTTTATTCCCCGAAAAATTATTTCCACAGCCAAAATTTAATAGAAGAATAAATTAACGTAAAAATATTTAGTAGCATGGGCACCTACGGTGCGGAACAACAAATTCGACGCAGAGGCATTCGACGCGGAACAACAAATTTGGCGTCGAACAACAAATTTCGTGGAACAACAAATTCGGCATGGAACAACAAATTCGGTGCCGAACAACAAATTTGGCGGCCGCGCATTCGTCGCGGAACAACAAATCAGCGTAAAAAATTTAGCACCTTCGTCGCGGAACAACAAATCAGCGTAAAAAATTTAGCGGGCGCCTCCGACGCAGACGCGGGCGCTGAAACAGGTTCACTGGTTGCTTTCAAAGTTGGACCAAATTTCAAAGTTGGTCCAAATTTCAAAGCTCATAATCAGTGTTTCAAAGCTCCATTCATTTAGAAGTTGGACCAATTTTCAAAGCTGGACCAATTTTCAAAGCTCACATTCATGGTTTCAAAGCTTCATCTCAACCATTGATTTACCAAGATCCAATCTCAGCCACTCTTTATCTTGTCCTAGTCAGCCCTAGAATTATTAAAATTATTCAACAAGAGGTAGTTCATTAAAAAAACAATGTTAAAATGTTTTGTTTAAAAATAACCTAACACAGTCAATAAAGGATTTTCCACAAAGAAGTCCAGCGAAGTTTGGAGCATTTGATCCTTTGCATCCGAAGCACCGTAAAATATACGGACGGGTCCTGGTTACATCAAAACATTTTAGTAACCCGTATTAATTTAATCCAATAGAAGTGTCCATGTGCTCGGTTACGAGTTAAAACCCAATTATGTTGAGAGGGCCCAATACAACACCGGCACCTGTCGTAAAATTTATGGAGTCATGGTGCATTGAAGACATCGAGCACTCTCTCGAAAACAAAAGAAAGCAACAGCGCAAGCAACTAAGATTTCTCCAGAGACGCAATTATTAATCTCTCAATCTCTGTCGGATGGCCAAATCCATACACGAATATCTCTCCTCATCTTCACCCATTTTCGTCATCAAATCAAACCAAGTCCATGTCTCTTAAAAAAATAAGCTAAGCCATATAATTAACGTCTCTTGAAAATAATGTTGCTCATTTCCTTTGGATTCGGCTCTCGCGTCTTCAGCCCAGCCTCCTCCTTCAACATGTGGGACCCATTCTCTGCATCTCATTCTTCAATGCCCCGGCCACCGCCCTCTTCTTCCCCCGCTCCGCCGCGGATGACAAGACATCGCAGTTAGTCAACACCCGCATCGACTAGAGGGAGACGCCAGAGGCGCACATGTTCAAGGTCGACCTCCCCGGGGTGAAGAAGGAGGAGGTGAAGGTGGAGGTCGAGGACCATCGTGGGCGTCGTCAAGTCAACCACCAAGTGCTCGACCGCGATCATCCAGTGCATCGCCTGGGCCTTCGGTGGCATGCTCGGCGAGGGTGGCAGCCGTGGGCTGGGGGGTGGCATCGGAGCTGGGAAGCAAAGTTGAGGGAGAGAGTCTGTTTCTGCCCTTTGGGTGAGGGAGAGAGGGGGGAGAGAGAGAGAGCGAGAGAGAGAGAGAGAGAGAGAGAGAGAGAGAGAGAGAGAGAGAGAGAGAGATATATATATATATATATATATATATATATATATATATATATATATATATATATATATATATAGGATGGATCAAATGACCCCCAAAAATAACCCCCAAAAATGACCCCCTATCAAAAATCCTATGCCCCCCATTTTTTTCGGAAGATCCGAACCGTTCATCTTGATCTCCACCCTCTAAATACCCGACCCACCAATTGTCAACCCGATCCCATGTGTTTTGCCCGTTCATCAACCATTCGCAAAAGTTCTGTTCATGCGAAACCGTTAAATTTGGGTCGGATGAATGAACGGGCAAAACACATGGGATCGGGTTGAAAATTGGTGGGTCGGGTATTTAGAGGGTGGAGATCAAGATGAACGGTTTGGATCTTCCGAAAAAATGGGGGGCATAGGATTTTTTAGGGGGTTATTTTTGGGGGTTATTTTTGGGGGTCATTTGATCCCTCCTCGTATATACATATACTAGTCATTACCCGTGCCCATAGGGCACGGTTTATTTAATGGCTGAGTTTTTCTCCCCCATAAATTTCAAGTTCCCCCAAATTTCAAGTTTTCCCACAAAATTTCAAGTTTCCCCCCAAATTTAAGTTTTCCCCCCAAATTTAAGTCCCCCCAAAATTGTCATTACCACCAAGGACAAACTTGCCACGTAGGACAAAGCTTTGTCCTAGTAGGATAAGATTCAAAATCTTCATAGAACTGGAAAAAAATGGCCGGAAGGTGTGAGAATAAAAAGTGTGTGTGGGTGTGTGGGGAGGGTCCATAGGCAAAAATACAAAAACCGGGGTTGTATGTGCAAAATTCCCCACCTCCTCTTTTATCCCTCAAAATCTCATCTCTTATATTTTCTCTTATTCAATTTCCCTGTTTTATATAATAGATATCCAAATTCTCTTATCCAATTTCTCAAGTCCAAATTCTCTTATCAATTTCTCTTGATAACATCCGTTTTTTATATAATAGATATCTCTTATCCAATTTCTCTTGTCCAATATCTCTTATCCAATTTCTCTTGATAACATCTCTCGTTTGTAATATAGATATCTCTTATCCAATTTCTCTTGATAACATCACTCTTATCCAATTTCTATTGTCCAATATCTCTTATTCAATTTATCTTGATAACATCCCTCTTTTATAATATAGATATCTCTTATCCAATTTATCTTGTCCAATATCTCTAATCCAATTTCTCTTGATAACATCCCTCTTTTATAATATAGATATCTCTTATCCAATTTCTCATGTCCAATATCTCTTATCCAATTTCTCTTGATAACATCCCTCTTTTATAAGATAGATATCTCTTATCCAATCTCTCTTGATAACATCCCTCTCTTATAATATAGATATCTCGTAACCAATTTATCTTGTCCAATATCTCTAATCCAATTTCTCTTGATAACATCCCTCTTTTATAATATAGATATCTCTTATCCAATTTCTCATGTCCAATATCTCTTATCCAATTTCTCTTGATAACATCCCTCTTTTATAATATAGATATCTCTTATCCAATCTCTCTTGATAACATCCCTCTCTTATAATATAGATATCTATTATCCAATTTCTCTTGTCCAATATCTCTTATCCAATTTCTCTTGATAACATTCCTCTTTTATAATATAGATATCGCTTATCCAATTTCTCATGTCCAATATCTCTTATCCAATTTCTCTTGATAACATCCCTCTTTTATAATATAGATATCTCTTATCCAATCTCTCTTGATAACATCTCTATCTTATAATATAGATATCTCTTATCCAATTTCTCTTGTCCAATATCTCTTATCCAATTTCTCTTGATAACATCCCTCTTTTATAATATACTAGTCATTACCCGTGCCCATAGGGCACGGTTTATTTAATGGCTGAGTTTTTCTCCCCCACAAATTTCAAGTTCCCCCAAAGTTCTAGTTTTCCCACTAAATTTCAAGTTTCCCCCGAAATTTAAGTTTTCCCCCGAAATTTAAGTTTTCCCCGAAAATTTAAGTCCCCCCAAAATTGTCATTACCACCATGGACAAACTTGCCACGTAGGACAAAGCTTTGTCCTAGTAGGATAAGATTCAAAATCTTCATAGAACTGGAAAAAAAATGTTCGGAAGGGGAGAGAATAAAAAGTGTGGGTGTGTGTGGGGAGGGTCCATAGGCAAAAATACAAAAACCGGGGTTGTATGTACAAAATTCCCCACCTCCTCTTTTATCCCTCAAAATCTCATCTCTTATATTTTCTCTTATTCAATTTCCCTATTTTATATAATAGATATCCAAATTCTCTTATACAATTTCTCATGTCCAAATTCTCTTATCAATTTCTCTTGATAACATCCGTCTTTTATATAATAGATGTCCCTTATCCAATTTCTCTTGTCCAATATCTCTTATCCAATTTCTCTTGATAACATCTCTCATTTGTAATATAGATATCTCTTATCCAATTTCTCTTGATAACATCACTCTTATCCAATTTCTATTGTCCAATATCTCTTATTCAATTTCTCTTGATAACATCCCTCTTTTATAATATAGATATCTCTTATCCAATTTATCTTGTCCAATATCTCTAATCCAATTTCTCTTGATAACATCCCTCTTTTATAATATAGATATCTCTTATCCAATTTCTCATGTCCAATATCTCTTATCCAATTTCTCTTGATAACATCCCTATTTTATAATATAGATATCTCTTATCCAATTTCTCTTTTCCAATATCTCTTATCCAATTTCTCTTGATAACATCCCTCTTTTATAATATAGATATCTCTTATCCAATTTCTCTTGATAACATCCCTCTTTTATAATATAGATATCCCTTATCCAATTTCTCTTTTCCAATATCTCTTATCCAATTTCTCTTGATAACATCCATCTTTTATAATATAGATATCTCTTATCCAATTTCTCTTTTCCAATATTTCTTATCCAATTTCTCTTGATAACATCCCTCTTTTATAATATAGATATCTCTTATCCAATTTCTCTTTTCCAATATCTCTTATCCAATTTCTCTTGATAACATCCCTCTTTTATAATATAGATATCTCTTATCCAATTTCTCTTTTCCAATATCTCTTATCCAAATTCTCTTGATAACATCCCTCTTTTATAATATAGATATCTCTTATCCAATTTCTCTTTTCCAATATCTCTTATCCAATTTCTCTTGATAACATCCCTCTTTTATAATATAGATATCTCTTATCTAATTTCTCATGTCCAATATCTCTTATCCAATTTCTCTTGATAACTTCCCTCTTTTATAATATAGATATCTCTTATCCAATTTCTCATGTCCAATATCTCTTATCCAATTTCTCTTGATAACTTCCCTCTTTTATAATATAGATATCTCTTATCCAGTTTCTCATGTTCAATATCTCTTATCCAATTTCTCTTGATAACATCCCTCTTTTATAATATAGATATCTCTTATCCAGTTTCTCATGTCCAATATCTCTTATGCAATTTCTCTTGATAACATCCCTCTTTTATAATATAGATATCTCTTATCCAATTTCTCTTTTCCAATTTCTCTTATCCAATTTCTCTTGATAACATCCCTCTTTTATAATATAGATATCTCGTATCCAATTTCTCATGTCCAATATCTCTTATCCAATTTCTCTTCATAACATCCCTCTTTTATAATATAGATATCTCTTATCCAATTTCTCTTGATAACATCCCTCTCTTATAATATAGATATCTCTTATCCAATTTCTCTTGTCCAATATCTCTTATCCAATATCTCTTGATAACATCCCTCTTTTATAATATAGATATCTCTTATCCAATTTCTCTTGTCCAATATCTCTTATCCAATTTCTCTTGATAACATCCCTCTTTTATAATATAGATATCTCTTATCCAATTTCTCTTGTCCAATATCTCTTATCCAATTTCTCTTGATAACATCCCTCTTTTATAATATAGATATATACTAGTCATAACCCGTGCCCGCGGGCACGGTTCATTTAAGATTTTCCCTCGCGAAATCTTTTTTCCCCAAAAAATTATTTCCACATCCAAAATTTAAAAGAACAAATGAGCTTAAAAATATTTAGCGGGACGGACACCTTCGGCACAGAACAACAAATACGGAACATGCGCCTTCGGCGTGGAACCACAAATTCGACGCGAGCACCTTCGACGCGAAACAAAAAAAATCGACGCGGGCGCCTTTGGCGCAGAACAACGCGTGAGCGCCTTCGATGCGAAACATCAAATTCAATGCAGACGCATTCGACAGAACAACAAAATCGACGTGGGTGCCTTTGACACGGAACAACAAATTAGCGTAAAAATTTTAGCGGAGCGAAAAATTTGGCATGGAACAACGCACGAGCGCATTCGGCGTGGGCGTCTTTGGCGCAGAACAACAAATTAGCATAAAAATTGCACGGGCGTCGTTTGTTGGCGTGGTTCATTCACGATATTCTCCCCTCAAGGATGTGTGCTGAGATGCTTGCAATTTTTTTTCTTCGCTATCAGATCATGCTTGGAGCTTGGAGCACTAGGAGGGAGATGGGGGCAGATCGCGTGGAAGAGGGGGTGCTTGCAACAACCAACTCAAGGAAGTATCAATAATCTCATCAACCAATATTTTTATAACGTATCTGATACAATTCAACCCTTCCATTTCCATCAAGGAGCATACATGTAAGGTTATCTCGAGTTGAAGGTTGTCAAATAAATCAATTTTCCTCTATAAAAAGAAAAAAATAACACAATGTAACCACTAAAGATATCATATCAAACCTAAATAAGGGGGTCTGAGAGCTCCATTTCATTAGGCTCTCTTGTACATTAGTCCCATATCTTACAAAATTCAGTCCAAGCCATGGCCATGGCCAGCAAACATATCTCTGAGTGTTATGATTGATCCTCGGACCTGTCCTGTTATCAGCCTCTTCAAACTGGCGAGTCATATACTCAAACCGCTCCCTCAGTATTGTGTACCTCAGGATTGCAAGCCTCAACGAATTCTCAGCTGCATCTCTTGTAGCGATTACTGCTGCTGTAGTGTCTTCCTTGAATTTGGGCTTGTTCTCTAACTCTATCATGGCTTGCTTAGTCTCCTCTAATTCTTGACAAAGAGCTGACATCTGCATTGATATTAAATTTAACATGGTAATCAAAATCGCATTGCAACATCTTGTGATGACAACAAAGCATGTGCATATAAAACCCAAAAACTTATCGTAAAACATTAACTGCCTTGTTATTCAAAACATGAAAAATAGTCACAATGGAATTCCATAGTATGCTACAATTATCATTTTGCTGTCAGATATTATACAACTTTAAGATATGATTATTTGCATGAATAAGGACCATGAGAATAATATGACAGCATCAAGAAGTTGTTCACATACTAAAAATGTGTAGTGTGCCAACAAAGTCAGGACCATGCTCTTACTTCCATTAATACATAACGAATTTTGATTATCAGTTGACTTGATAAGCATTAAAATAAGAAAAAAAAATGTATGAATACACAATAATTCCATCAAAGTCCATGCTGTTAATTCTTAATTTTGTAGCGTGCCAACAAAGTCCATGCCTGCATACACATTGTGTAATGTATAATCAATAAAAATGACAGCATACACATTGTGTAGTGTGCCAACAAAGTCCAAGGACCATGCTGTTACTTACATCAAGGACCATGCCTGCCTATTGTTCATTATACCATAGCAAAAAAATCTGTAGTGTGCCAACTAACTACACATTTTGTGCCTGAATATACATTGTTGGCAGGCATATGCATTTTGTATTCAGCCATGTTAGAGTTGGCACATTACACATTTTGTGCCAACAAACATGTCCATGCCTATAATGGCTGAATACACAATAACAAATGGAGTAAACCAAAAAAAATAAGAATTATTTTGTCTACAATTTCCACTTTACATGTATAAGCATTAAAATGCCTGAATGTTTCATCTGGATACTTGTTTATTGTATCAATCACAATGGTTTTGAAGACTGTGAACTTTTTTATATTTGTAGGGCTCAATAAGCATGTAAATTAATAAATAATTTATCTGTTAATAGCCTCAAGCTCATCAAAATGAATTATTGTATAAAAAATGTAGATGGAATAAAAACAATGGAATAGGAAAAGCCAAGCTGGATTATCACAGAAAATATGCAGGTTTTTACTACAATACATAAGGAAGACATCGGAAGTCAGTAATCAAATATTTTGAGAAGTAATAGATCAACAACTTATCTAATTTCAATTTTCAAATATAAACTTAGGCCCTTGATGTGTAATCTAACAGAGTTGCATTCAGTTACTATATTTTTTAATTCAAGCATACAACTAAGCGTAATGTTGCTCAACGATCGATATACAGCAGAGTAACTAACCAACATTTTTAGAAATTCAAAAGAAAGAAAAAAAATCCAAACTGTTCCCCCAAAAGAAAAGAAATTCAATATGCAAGAGCAAGCTCACCCCGATATCAGCCGATAGCAGCACCTATGAAGCATCTGCTCCAGAATCTTTAATCAAGTGACATCGTCATCGACCACCAGATCTCTCAGCCCACTTGGGAACTACTCGATGCTCAAAATGTAAAGGTGATGCATTTAATTAAATGAAGGTCTAATTAAAGAACTGAACACCAGATCTGAATTATAAAGAAATGATATAGGTAATAGTGGATGCATTCAACCTGCACTTTCTCCTACATACTAACCACATAAAGGAAGCAAATGGGGCACGCAGGCTTAAACTTGGGGTCATGATGGGGCACGCAGGCTTAAACTTGGGGTCAAAGGGAGTATATGCTGGATTTGGTCCAATTGATGTTCTGGGATATATTGTCTTCTCTCCTTCTTCATAATGACCACATAGGTATAAACAAAAAATTGCAGTGGCAACGATATGTTCATACTCAGAGGATCTTGCAAGAACCTTATTCATGATGATGTACTTGATCTTGCATATGTAAATATTTCACATAATTTGCAAGTATGGGGTTGACCGCCACTTTTGAAGGATTGCATATGTTACACATATCCTTTCTTTATAATTCAGATTTGGTACTATCCATATATGAATCATCCTGTCAACAAATCCCTAAATCCTCCACATCATAAACACATTAATTTAAACAGAACCTCTAACTTAAAACACAACCCCAAATTAGAGAGAAATTCAAACCAGCATTCAAATAAGTGGCATGTATTTCTTTGCATGATCTATGAGCAGTCAAATAAGAGCTAGAAAACATGCTGCTCATAAAAGTTTTCGGTAAATAATGTCACTTGCATAAATCCAATTAAAGGATCTAACTTTGATTGTGATAGCATGATTTCTCTCCCAGGTAATAATGATAAGAAATCCATGTCTCCCATCTCTCAGGGGTTGGACTATTTTCTCCAATCAACAACCATTTTGATGGTAAAATAGTTTATACAATTTTGCTCATTTTAACCTTGATTGATGTTATATCTAATTTTCATCAAATGAGGGTACCTTTTGTGCTAAATATTCAAGAATAAATTATGTCATGTATAAAAATACATTAGTCAAAACTAAAAACAATCCACAAATTAAACAGATTTCCATATGATTCAGACCCAAGTCCTGCAAATCTCCTCTCCTGCTCACACATTTGTCGCTCCCGACGACACATCTCTGTAGAAATTTGTTTAAAACAGAATTCATTTAATAAAATCATCAAACAACCCATCTGCAAGACTGCACACAAAATCAAAAACCTCTTCAAAAACGCAAAATAGAGAGAAACGCAGTTGAATTCTTAATCAAACAAATAAAAACCCCTATTACAGAGGAAGAGGCTTAATATAAAGAAACCCCCTTCAAATAAATTACATAAAAAATTAGAAAAACCATGAATTTATTGTGTTGCTACCTTCAAATTCCCATTCGATCTATGTTGTATCGCCTTCGTCGACACTACAATCTGAGTCTCTTGGTCTAATATTCAGCCATATCTGAAGGACAACCTTATGCCACAGCTGCAGGCAGGTGCAACCCAAACAACACAGTTCAACCCAACTCATCTAAAATTTGTTTCGATCAGTCAATATAAACCAAAAAAATTATTGTCAGCATCATTCACACTCACAATTTTGTGCTAGAAACATGAAAATAGAACATAAGTAAACATATACTCACATGCGAACTTAAGTTCTCGAGGCTCTATTTCGAGAAGCGCCATCCTCTCCTTCAGTTCTAGCCCTTCTGTAAATTAGAAGAAAAAATGGGAAAATTTAAAAACTGAAATGACACTTTACATAGTTTACTAATTGTACCAATATAAGACTATATTATTGTTTATCTTCTCTTATAGACTAAACAAATCATAGACTACTAAACATTAAAAAACCCTAATTTTTAGGCTGTTGCATCAATGTTCATGAGAAAAATAGATTCAGATCAAAAAATGCTCCTGCAAACTTTCACTTTCACTTTCACTTCAGTTTTGGACTTCCATTTTCATTGGGAACATGAGTCTTTTGGACTTCCATTTCACTTCAGTTTTGAAACATGCTCCTGCCAACTTTTTAATCACCGACGAATAATTATATGTGGCGTGCACCCGAAATCGGTTATATTCAGTGATTATCAGCAGTCAATGTAACGAAGCATCAAGATTATGTCGATGTTTAAACTCTACCCATTTTGTCAAGAGTTCAAGTGGTGTATGTTTGCTGATAATCTCATACACACATTAAAACCTACATGGGTCATCAGGGTCAGGTACTTCTCCAGTTAAATTAGTTACTATGCTTTGCATTGCTGTTGCATCATGAACACTTGGAATCAGCAGCAAGATATGACATATCTTGCGAGCAATGTAAATTTTTTTAGATACAAGCACATGACTGTATGTTCTTTTTACTCTAGAGCATATGAATCCCATTAAAATTTTGCTTGATGTTCCCATATTTATCATCAAATTCTTCTTTGTGATGTCATAGAAACATATGCATTACATGTGCGATACCGGTTTAATTAGTAACCATGAGAAAATTTCCTATGCAAGAGGTGGAGAAAGATGCATAACAATAATATCAAGTTAGAATTTGACATATAACGTAAAGTCAAGAAAGGATGACCAAAAATGCAATTTTTATCCCTATATCCTCTTAATAATTGCTATGAGAATAAAATGCAAAGGATTTAACCTGGTATTGAACTTCGAAAACTAAGATCCAGACTTCCCCAAGTATTGAACTTCGAAAACTAAGATAAATTCATTAAAGTTTTACCACATACCTCGTAGAATCTTTCCTGAAATCAGTTATTTGATTTCTTCTCTCGATCATTTACCAAGCTAATGTCATGTCTTCTTCTCTGTGCATTATCTCAATGTAAGGGATCCTGATCGGTAATCAAAACGAATAAAAAAAATCAAAATAAATGCTGAAAGCACAAAAAATTGAGATCATGTTACAGATGAGATCTAAAAACGAATAAAAGTATCAAAGCTAAGATCGGACTCTAAGATCCTTGCTGGTAATATCTCTTCTTATTCATTTTGTAATTTACCCTTCACAAAGCTTAAGAGAAAAGCTTTGGCTTATTTCAGTGTAAATGATCCTTATTGGTAGTTAATATGCATAAATTTCAGGCACAACATCCATGGTACTTTTTGGTTGCTATCCATAGTTTGGATTGATGGAGTGCTCAGTCCCACAGGTTTTAAGGAGTTTAATTGCTAATCTTAGCCGTGGTTTATGTAAAATTTCTTAGCAGTTCTTGTTATGAACTCCAACCCATTATATAGACGAAATCGATCAAATTTCTAGGGGAACCTTTGGAAATAAAACAACTAAGATGTGAAATATGTATTAAAATTATAATTGACATATCAACAGCTATGAATTATAAGTTTTTCAAGCATGGCATATTTTTCCTATCATAACCTTAGCACCAAATTATGCTTTCGTTCTCTATTCTAAAATCTATTGTTGCTATAAAAAGATTTATTTCAAGTAAAAAACTACACTTTGACAAAAGACCAAGAGTGAATTCTCAAAAGAAACTTTCCATATATATATCAAGGGTTGAAAAAATCATAATTATAAACCCCATCTCAACCCCAATTACCAGTAGTTTCACAATCAGCCTCCTAAAAGCACAACTCATCTCTACAAAAGGGATTCCATATTTGATGGATATGCAAGCAAAAACCCATGTTCAACACATTCTTATAAACAAAACACCAAAATTCATGAATCTTCAAAGGGTGGGTCCTAAGCAAATTCTTAGAATTAAGTGAAAAAGTGATCATGGATCTAAAGAAACATTAATTAAGTGAAAATGAAAAGACCCATCTCATAAAGTCATCAAAAAATTGAAAAAAAAGATGTTTTCATGAAGAATCAACGGAGCCCAAGTCGGGTTTTCACATACCTTTATCTCAGGTCAACGTTGAGCTTCCAAGAAGGGATGAGAGGGGGCGAGACATATCTTCACACATTCAGCTACAAAAGAAAATGAAAATACCACAAAAATATTGAATGAATTAAGTGAAGAAGTGATCATGGATCTAAATAAACATTAATTAATTAGAAATGAAAAGAAACATCTCATAACTTCATCGAAAAATTAAAAAAAAATATGTTTTTATTACGAATCAAAGAAGCTCAAGTTTTCACATACATTTATCTTCTAATATCTCAGATCAAAATTGAGGTTCTTGGAATTACTCTAAAACATCAGTGAATTTCTCTAAAAAAAATTTAAATGCTAATCTCCAAATAAACAACATAATTACAATGACAATCTCCATATAAACAAAATTCTATAGTGAATTACTTTGAAATAGCATAATTCTTATTAAATCAAAATAAACATAAAAAATAATGAAACTGATCAATTGGAATTCTAAATATCATAGCAAATAGTAGCTGACCTGGTCCCAATATGAAAGGTTTCCGTTGTATATCAAATTTGGTTATAGAAGGATATTATGACTAAACACAGATATGAAAGTATGCGTAGGACTCTCTGCACTAAAGACGCACAAATATGCCCTACTTCTTAAGCTAACATTGGCTTCTCATTCTTTATCGTTTCAGGCTACAGTTTGCCAATCAATGTTTTTGGGCTCTCATTGATGATTGCCACCAAACTTCAACCAGATATATGGCATGAAATGGCAGTATCAGAACCAATATTTGAAGTTAATGGTTCTAGTTGACAACATAAGGATGGTTTCTAAGATAATTTGAGAAAAATGGCAAACTGAGATCGGCATACTTGTGTCTTTTGTTGGAAACCTGTTGGCAACCTATTTGTTGCCAACATCAAGTCAAGTTTTTTGTTGGCAAAATCAAGTCAGGTTTTTTGTTGGCATTCTTATGTTGGCAACATCAAGTCAATATCAAAACGGGTTGCTGATCTCAGTATCAAGACTTACGTTGCTAACATCAAGTCAACATCCTTATCATGGAAACCTGAGAAAAATTGGGAACAAAAGTCTTATGTTGGCAACATGTTTTTGTTTAACAAATACCATTTAGTGGTCAACCTGAAACAGAACATGAGAACATGAACAAATAGCAACATAACATGAACTAAATAGCAACATGTTCATGTTTTTGTTTTTTAAATAGCAACATGTTTTTGTTTTTTTAAATAGCAACCTGTTTTTGTTTAACAAATAACATTTTGTAGTCAACCTGAACATAACATGAACTAAATAGCAACCTGTTTTTGTTCAGAATATTGTACACCTAAATCATCAGATAGTTTCCAACGGTAACATTGTTACCCTTCACCTGCTTGGCGTAGGCCTTGAATCCAGTTGACTAAGCTTGCTTCAGGGCCACAGCAAGAGCACCAATCTGGTGATTGTGGGGACCACCCTAGAGGGATGGGAACACTGCAAAGTTGATCTTTTCTTCAAAATCATAGAATGCATCGCATCGGCTGGCTGGCACTTCTCAGAAAGGCTTGGGATCCTTCCGGTAGAAGAGCATACCAGATCTTGGACATAGGAGATTCTTATGGTTAGTGGTTGTCACAACATCACAGTATTCAAAATGATTTGCAGCTTCGAACAGTTTCTTGGAAAGAGATGATGTCTCGGTGGGGCATTCAGTCGAAAAGCTGGCGGACGTCGGTGAGATCACCTGCGCGGGAAAGAGATTTTATATAGAGGTTATGGTGAAAGATTTGGTGAGAAGAGAGAGTGGAGAGCCTTGACGTTTGAGGATAGGATTGATGGAGGTAAAAGAGAAGAAATGCTCACCTCGCCGTCGGCCAACATCCTCCTCTCGCGGCGGTGTCGAGGGCGTTCCCTGAATCGTCGACCATCTCGATCATCGTGCCCACCACCTATTTGGAGATCATTGTGTCGTGCCGAAGCTTTTGATGGCTTTTCGTAGGGGGTGCGGTTGCCAGCGTGCCAGGAGGAGAGGGGCGAGGCTGCGGAGCTCCTCTGAGCAATTTTGTTTTCAAAATGGAGGACACGTGAAACATTGTTTCCCCCTTAAATTTCGAAAGATTTCAATTTCTTCCATTGGGTTTCAAACTAAAATTCAAAATTTTCCCCCCAAATTTCAAAATTACAACTCACACTCTTATCCAATTTCTCATATCCAATATCTCTTATCCAATAACTCATATAACATCCCTCATTTTTATACCCTAAATACAACTCAACCATTTATCCAATTTCTCTTATCCAATTTCTCTTATCCATATCTCATTATAACATCCCTTATTTATATACCCCCAAATACAATTCAAACCCTTATCCAATTTCTCTTATCAAAAACTCTTGTCCAAAAACCCATGATAACATCCCTATTTTATAGTGTATAATATATATATATATATATATATATATATATATATATATATATATATATATATATATATATATATATATAGGTTGACTAGGGTCCATTCGGATGGATCAAACATGCGGATCCATCGAAGTGAACTTTAAAGTTAGACAATGTAAATAGAAAATCCGACCGTTGGATGTCATCTAACATGTTTAAACTACCTCCAAACAAAATTTCAGCTAATTTGGACACGTTTTGCCCATGCATCAAGTGGTTGCAAAATCGATGTTTTTGAATAGTTATAAAATCGGCTAATTTTGCAACCACTTGCTGCATAGGCAAAACATGTCTAAATTAGCTGAAATTTTGTTTGGAGGTAGTTTAAACATGTTAGATGACATCCAACGATCAGATTTTCTATTTACATTGTCTAACTTTAAATTCCACTTGGATGGATCCGCATGTTTGATCCATCCGAATGGATCCTAGTCAACCTATATATATATATATATATATATATATATATATATATATATATATATATATATATATATATATATATAACCCGTGCACACGTGCACGTGGACAGGAAAAAAAATGGTCGGGAAGGGGGGAAGAATAAAAGTGTGGGTGGGTGTGTGGGGAGGGTCCAGGGGCAAAAATGCAAAACCCGGGGTTGTATGTGTAAAATTCCCCACCTCTTCTCTTATCTCTCAAAATCTCATCACAAAATTCACTACCTCTTCTCTTATCTCTCAAAATCTCATTACTTATCCAATTTCTCTTGTCTAAATTCTCTTATCTAATTTCTCTTGTCCAATTTCTCTTGTCCAATTTCTCTTGATAACATCCCTTGTCCAAATTCTCTTATCTAATTTCTCTTGTCCAATTTCTCTTGTCCAATTTCTCTTGATAACATCCCTATTTTATAGAATAGATATATATATATATATATATATATATATATATATCTATATCTATTCTATAAAGCATGAAGAATTTGAATTTTGTCCCAGCAGGACAAAGGTTTGTCCTACGTGGCATGCAAAAGCTGACGGGGACAAACAAATATTGCTGACTAGGATAAACTTGGGGGGAAACTTTGGTGGTTTGAAAATTTAAATTTGGTTTGAAACCTTCAAATTTTGTATTTCACAACAAAAAGGGGTAGCCTGTATAATAGATAGGCTATGGGGGGAAATAATTTGGAGGGAATAGTTTTGGGGGGGGGAATTTGGATGGAAGGGTTTTGAATCCTGTTGAATTTGACAGCTGTAATTAATTAGAGTTTGCAGTGGTTTTCAAATCGAGGGCGCCACAACAATTTCGCAAAATCTGTGAGAGCTTGCAGATCGCACACTCTCTCTCTGAACCACCCCACGCTCTCAAAACACCACCATTTTTGCTTCCCATATGCTGATTTCAGATTCATTTCGGGGTTTTGTGATTTTTGTTGGAAGCTGTTCTTCAAGTCGACGGCACCCAAATTTTCTAGCTGTTCTTCAAGACCCATGGGGTTATTTCTTGGCATGTTGGGACAAACAGCCCAGCTTTGCTCCTGGGTTTGACTTCAGCTCTCAGTGAAGCCCCCTTTCTCTAGATCTTCTTGATTTGTTTCAGTTTTGATCATTGAGTCGAGATTAGTGTGGTTCAATATATTGGGTGCTTGAATCTCAAATCACGGTATTTATAAAAAAACCCAAATGAGGCTGCTGAGCCTACCTCCATGGATCGGAAGTCAGAAACTATGTCTCTGTTGCATTGCAGATCTCCTGCACGTATTCACTTCTGTGCCAAGGGATCGAAACTTCATTGATCACACAAGTGACCTTGGATTGAAAGAGTGAGTGTCGCAACATTCATACTGTATTCATCGGCAAATTGCAAGCATCTCATTCATCGAGCCCGATTTTGCTTGTGCAGGGCTGGAAGGTTCGATAAAATCGCTGTGGATCCGAGTCTTTATATGGACAGAAACATGGTGAAATGTCTTTCTCATCCCACTCTTCTATCAAGTAATTTACTATGTTTTTTTGATTTTTTTTCAAGCCTGAACAATGCCATGTTTTGTTCTATCATTTGGGTTTTTTTAGGTTTCCTCAATAGCAATGTTTAAACCTAACCTCTATGTTTTTTGAGTTTTTCTCATTTGGGTTTAATCCTCTGCAACACAGCATTCCCTCAACATAACATCTCTTTTTCTTTCAGCCATGAACATCAAAAGCCAGGTTTGTTAACTTTGGGACTACTTGCATCTTTAATAGTTAAAAAACTTTGTTGTCTATTTAACAAATATGTTAACAAATACATTTTTAACAGGATATATTTGTTAACAGGATGTATTTGTTAACATCAAAAGCCAGGTTCTGCACCAAAGCCAGTTAACAAACCCAGGTAATACTTTAATTTGGTGTTTGTTAACATCAAACATCAGGGTTGTTAACAAATTACTGGTTAAAATTTTGCTTTTTTAGTTGTCTATTTATTTTGGTGTTTGTTAACTTTGTTGATCAGTAAACTTTTTTAGTTCTGTCTATTTAAATTATGTATGTATGGAGAATTAATCTACATCATCATCATTTGTTTACAGGATATATATTCGACAAAATTAATCTACAAAATATTTTTAAAAGATTAATTCATTTTTTACCAAGCACATTGTTAACGGGATATATTTGTTACCATGATATATTTGTTAATATGATATATTGATTGGTTGTAATCTATGGCAGAATAGATTGCCTAAAATATTCAGAACATCTAGCCGTCATGGTTAACATGTTTTTAATATGCTGCAAGATTTATAACCAACAAGTGCCCAAAAATAAAGATCAACTCAAGGTTCATCAATGATTTTTTTATTTAGCAATTTATTTATGATATTTGTATGCTTTAAAATGTTTAGGAGGAATTGTCATCTAAAGTTGTGTGCTTTTATGAAGGCTGGAGTGTAATTTTGCATAACTTGATTACAGTATATGAGACTTTCAAATTTTGAGTATAGGATATAATTTGATCTCAGGCCAAAAGAAATTTTATGAATTTAACTTTAAATACCCAAGTTGTCTTATTCCTAATGGATATAGCACTTCATATTTTTATCATACTCAAAACCTTAAATATGATGATACATGAAAACTATCCATTTGGTTTCATTATCTAAATATTAACAGTTTCAATTTCATATTATGTTTTTGCATGTTTTTGACATGTTGAGCAATGTTACTTCGCTAAAAGGCGAAAACTGTGATGGTCTGTAATTTGCAAAAGAAACCAGAATAGCTAACATAGTTGATATATCTGAAATCCACACCAAATTATTGTCATATATACATCAATGATCTTTCGCCTCAAACGACAACAACCATTCAAAACCCAGATACAAAAAGGTTATGTTCATTAAGGTAATTTGATGGAGAAAGGGCATACTAAGGTAATTTGCTGCTTTGATGCATGCCAAAAATTGCAACTTTTTTTTCTAATTACGGTTTGGAAAAGCTGCACTTGGGTGTCTGATTATTTGGAATGTTTTTGGAAATTTTGAACATCTTAATGGTCCAAACGGTCCTCGACATGAACAACAAATTTAATGAGATGGTTGTTTTTAGTTGTTCTTTGATTGTTTCACTAAGCCTTTACAAGCTATTGCTTGCAGTTAAAACTATAAAAGCTATCTCTGTTTACTATTGACAATGGCCGTAGTTCCTACACAAATTCATGTAATCTACATAAAACATTTGCAAAAGGCACATCGTAAATACTTTGGTGTTATACCCTATTGGTACAAGTTTTATCCCTAAAATATCTTTGTATGTTATGACCTCATTTCATTTGGATGCCATAGCAATTGACACAACGACATTAGAAGAATTTTAGGAGCTCTCTTAGAAACCATTTTATGCTGCTCACTACCCTCTGTCTCACATCTGTAAAATATGTATAAAAGATATTTGTCACTTTACTCTATTAATAGAATCCATTCAAAAAAAGGGTACAATTCTATTGAATTGCCCTCTCACCAACTACAAATACAATGTCACATGCCATAAGAAAAGAATCGCATGGATCATTTCCATTCAATAAAAGATGCACATGGTTACATCTCCACTGTTGCATCAAAAGCCAAGATTATAAATTTCCTAAGAATTTACTTCTATCCTGCCTTTGAGTTGTGACTGTTGAGCATTAATAATTCTCAGGGCTTTGTCATAACGGATTGGGAGGGAATTGACAGGCTTACATCTCCACCTGGTGCAAATTATACGTACTCGGTCCAAGCTGGAGTTAAAGCTGGTATTGATATGGTAAGGAGCTTTTTCTATGTAATACTCATAGTAAGGAGGCAGTTTATCTTCTGGAAGTATCATATTTCAAATGAAGGATGGCTATGGTGGGTTGCAGGAAATACCACCTTCAAGTCATCTAACTTGCATAAAGAAAAGTTAATGATAATAATCCTTCATTTGAAATAATAGTACACAGTGTAGAAAGTCTACCCACTAATCTGATCTTGAAGGCTTTCGGACCATTAGTTGACAGGCCTATACTTTGTTCTCTTTGATTCATTAAGTACTGTCACATAACTTATGGTTTTAGGTATCATTCAATAAGAAATGTATTGGACATATCATATCAGATTTGATGCTTGCCAATCCGATATGATCACAGCTACTGTTATATCTGATATGTTTGGTACTAATGACCAAGACACGAGGAGACCTGGAGTTTAAAGTAGGCAACTAGGGCTTAAAGTAAAAGTATATGCCAAAAACATTCCTGTAAACATTGTGCATTAATTCACTTTACAAACATAATGGGGCAAATGTTTTTGGCATATACATTTACTTTAACATTTTGCATCAATATCTGATATGTTTGCATGCATGTTTACATGGTTGAACAAATGATTTGTTAACTTTGCTACTTGATTACAAATGTTTTGTATCTTCTATTCTGGTTTATTTATTTCAACTCAGGCAATTACACATTGTGCATGATAGAGGAACCATTGATTGACATCTCCCTCCAGAGAACCTTCAGCAGCTTGCTTGAAAGATTTTAGTGTACTCCTGAGATTGCTGCAGTTACGATTTCCCTTAATCCTGGAAAACTGAATCTTCACTCTTATAGTAATTAGGATAATGCAGTAATTCTCCAAAGTTTTGGGAATGAGGTGAATTCCTCCCTTCTTCAGCCATTTCTCATCCTCGATGATCTACTATTCAAACTGGCAACCATGGTGATGAGTGCTTCCGAGATCCAGAATTTTTCCGGTGTCTATCCCCCTTTTCCCCTAGCCATACCATGAAATGAAACAGTATTCTGTGTCTGATTTATCATAAGCCCATTCTCCCTTGCAAACCTCACACTACATATTTGACCAACAAGAAAAAGCGTGGCACACTTCAAGATCCAGAGCAAGCCAACAATCTTAGATCCTCCAGGATCCAAACAAATATCTTCTTTGAATCTTCTTCTGCTTTTTCCCAAAGTCTTCACCAGTGGTGGGGAGATTTTCAACCAGTTAGCTATAGAATGAAATAGAACAGCAACATGTATGTGTAATCTATACTGAACTAAATGGTTAGCAGATTTAAGCTTATTCATACATTAATTCTGCTATTATTAGTCAGTGCCTTCACATGAGGTCATGTGATGAATAAGCACAGCATTAAAATGAAGGCAGCTGTCACATTGCCCAAACTAATTGCAATAGAAAACCATATGTTACTTAACATGTTCATGTTTTTATTATTCTCATATTTTCAACATGTAAGGGACATGTCTAAAGGCATTTTCTACATATTCTTTATTGCATGTTGATCCATCATATAGAAAATGATACGTGATTCACATTATCTGATGGTTTTTCCTACTTCGTTTCATGTTTGATCCTTTCTGTAATAAAATCATATAGTTGGATAAAGATGTCAGCCTCAATTATTTGATTCCAGAGGCAACACCATGCGGCCGGCATCCATGCGGCTGCAAGAGCTGTGGGCGGTTGTGGAGTTTGTCAGGTAAAGAAATTGTGTTACCTGGTACATTTGTGTAGTTTGTTTTTATAACATGCATGATAATCATGTATGTTGTGTGCTGGAGTGGTATATTATGTGTTGCAAACTCTCTGTCAGCACAATGAGATGATTTTATTGGAGTGGTATATTGTGCATCGCGAACTCTGTCTAATTTGATTTGTTGGGACACTGATCAAATTTTAGCTGATAAAAATTAGTTTTTAATTTTGTTACAACGAAGAATTTGTTTGAAATGTAACCCATTCAATTGATATCATAGTTTTTGCATATCGTCTCTCAAAATGTATTTATAAAGATTATGTTAAAAATGGACATTGTGATTTATTTTAATTATTTTCTCTTTTCTTCTGTCAGGTAGAATTGTTCCAGATATTGGAGAGAGAATTGTACCTGAATGATCAGGCACTGGACTTCACAAATGGAAGCAAAAAGTCGAGCAGCCCTTGTTGTAGTGTCATGAACGGCTACCCTTCAACGGCGCAGTGTCTTACGTTGAATATATGCTATTCTTCGGCCGCGGAGTGTAAGCAGAAGTGCCCCTGCCTGTCGCAAGCCAGAAGCATGATGAATGAGGCCAATGCCTAACCTTGTAAAAGCATCAATGGTGCTTACGAACCCATTTGTTTGTGCATGTTGATGTGAACTTCGAATTTTTCCAGTAACAATAATAAACCATCCATTCTCCAGTTCCATGTTTTATTTGGCTAATATGCATGGTTATGCCTGTATTATAATTAAAATTTTGATTTCTGCATTTGTAGTTCTTCATTTGTTAACGTTGGGGGTTTTGCAAAATTTTGTGTTCATATCACAACCTGTTTTGTGTCATTTTCACATCTCATCTTCAAATTTTTGTCTGGAATCTGAGGGTTCTTAGTTGCTTAGTTTCTCATATGCAGAGAGCAAGATTTCATGCTCAATGTAAAATGTGAAGATTGATTCTACAATATGAAGCATGTGATGATTCTTTTGAGTTAATGGTTCATTGATTTTGAAAGAGAACCGTAAGCAATTGAAGCATTTCATGTTGTCACATTATAGGAAGAGCTTATATGAATTCATTTGGCATTGTTGCAAATGAATTAATGTAGGAAATGCAGGCTAATCAGAACTTAGAATTAAGAGGCTTTGGTACCATGAATTGCTTATGGGTTGATTGGTCTAGAGTGTTAGAGTGTAAGTTGTTAGTAACATAAGGGATTGGTTAAAAGTTGTTAGTAACATAAGGGATTGGTTAAAAGTTGTCAGGAACCAAGTATTGACCATTGTAGCAAATGATCAGGATTGTCATTCTTTTTTTTTGAATTCTAGGGCTGACTAGGACAAGCTGTCTAGGACAAACGGGTTGATAGAAGAACGGCTTAGATTTAATCTTGAGGAATGAATGGTTGAGATGTGATTTTGTGGAAAGTTTTGGAGGGAAAAACATTTATGGGGAAATGAAAGTTTTTGGGGGAAATGGGAAAATGGGGACATGAAAGTTTTTCGGAAAATGAAAGTTTTTGGGAAATGAAAATTTCTGGAGAATAGCAAAGTCCACACAATTAATGCATTTGGGAGAAAAACGTTGATAACCTACCTACGCACCGACGGCGTCCGCTCAATTTTTTACACAAATTTGTTGTTTTGCGCCCCACGTCAAATTTGTTGTTCTGCATCGACGGCGTCCGTGCCGCTAAATATTTTTACGCTAATTTGTTGTTCCATGCAATTTTGACTGTGTAAATAATTTTTTGGAGAATAAAGATTTTGCGCACATCAATTTTGTAGTTTACGCACATCAATTTTGAAGTAACTACTGTTTTGATTCACATGAAGCAGCATTAACAAAAAGCTCCAAAACTTTTCATAGTTTTGCATATGATCAAAATCAATGTAAATTGTAAACAAACCACAAGGATTGTAATGCAAAAAAGACAGTTTTTTGAGAATATATTGCAAAAAAAGACAGTTCTGCATATGATCAACTTTTGAGAGAACTAAATCTGAGGGAACAAAATGTTGGATTGAACTAAAATTTGTATGGAAACAAAATTTTGGGGGACTATAATTTTTGGAACTTAAAATTTTAGGGGGGAAACCCTAAAATTTTGGGGACAACTAAATCCGAGTGGACTTATTTTTTGAGAGAAACTAAAATTTTTGAGTGAAACTAAATTCCCAATTATGAACTAAATTTTGAGGCAAAAATAATTTTTTGAAAATTTTTTGGGGACTAATTCTGTAGGAAACTAAAATTTGAAGAAGTAAAATTTTTAAGGGGAACTTAATAACAATTATTGCTTTTAATTATTACTGATCGGGTAAAATTAGGGGATCCAAGATTTTGAAGGGATCTATTATACATTTGACAATCTTTTTTAAATTCTAGGGCTAACTAGAACAAGATAAAGAGTGAATGGGATTTGATCTTGGTAAATCAATGGTTGAGATTGGATTTTGTGAAAATTTTAGTGGAAAAACTAAAATTTTGGGGGGAAAGTGTCTTGCAACCCGAAACTTTGAAATTAAAAGTGTATTGGGAATGATTGTGGAGGTTAAATTTGGGGGGGAAAGGTGTATTGGGAAGCAAAACTTTGAAATTAAAGGTGTCTTGGGAAATATTGTGGAGAAACATGATCCACTAAATCAAACAAAGTAAAATATTTGCGTAAAAAATTTAAGTTAATAACGTCACCAAAAATACCTTGAGGTTTGTTGTTCCGTGCCGGAGCCGCTTGCTAAAGTTTTTTACGCTAATTTGTTGTTCTGCACCAAAGGTGCCCGTGCCAAATTTGTTGTTCCGCACCGAATGCTCTTGCGCATTGTTTCGCGCCAACAAACGACACCCGCGTCGAAGGCGCTGACGCAATTTTTTACGCTAATTAGTTGTTACGTACCAAAGGCGCCAGTGCCGAATTTGTTGTTCCACGTCGAATGTGCTTGCACGTTGTTCCGCGTCGAATTTGTTGTTCCGCGTCGAAGGCGCCTGCACCGAATTTGTTGTTCTGCGTCGAAGGTGCCCGCGCCAAATTTGTTGTTCCATGCCGAAGGCGCTCGTGCGTTGTTCCGCGCCGATGGTGTCTGCGTCGAATTTGTTGTTCCGTGCCGAAGGAGCCCGCGCGTTGTTCTACGCTGAAGGCGCCAGCATCGAATTTGTTGTTTCCCGCCGAATGCGCCCACACCAAATTTGTGGTTCCACGCCGAAGGCACCCGCGCCGTATTTGTTGTTCCATGCCGAAGGCGCCTATGCTGCTAAATTTTTTACGCTTATTTGTTGTTCCATGCCAAAGGCGTCCACGCCGAATTTGTTGTTCCACGCCGAATGCGCTCGCGCATTGTTTCACGCCGAATTTGTTGTTCGTGCCGAAGGTGCTCGCGCGTTGTTCCGCGTCGAAGGCGCCCACACCGAATATGTTGTTCCACGCCGAATTGTTCCGCATCGAAGGCGCCCACGACGAAGGCCCCATGATGAAGGTGCACGTGTCGCTAAATATTTTTACGCTTATTTGTTGTTCTTTTAATTTTTGGCTGTGGAGATAATTTTTTGGGAACAAAGATTTCACGGGGGAAAATCTTAAATGAATCGTGCCCGCGGGCACGGGTTATGACTAGTATATATATATGATGTGTGCTCTTTGGCTTCACGGGCGAACAGAGAGAGAGAGAGAGACATGATAGCAGCTGTTACTTCACGCGCGCGTTCTCTCTCTCTCTCTCTCTCTCTCTCTCTCTCTCTCTCTCTCTCTCTCTCTCTCTCTCGCGTTGCGTTGTGTGTGGTGGGCCCGCATGCAGCTATCTACGAGCCGTCATGTCGCAAATTTTTTCGTGTCTGCACCGCACACACTGCGGTGCAGATAGCACAGCTCTTTTTTAATGGATTTAGAAAAAAATGATTGAATACACCACAAAGAAGGTGTATATAGTCTGCATAAAAAAAGTGTGATGTATATACAACACTATATATTGGAGTGCATGTCAAATAAAAAAAGCATTTGACCGGTGATATTTCCCTAGTATGGTGTCCTTTTTACGCATTTGGTACAGTTAGAAAGCGTATGAAGAGTAGAATCCATTGATACCAATTTGGTGGCCTTTTTTGTCGTTTTCATGTCAGATTTTTGCCTTTCAAATAAGGCATGATCTACTCGACGAAAACGCCAAAGAAAGACTACTAAATTGATATTAATGGATTCAACTCTTCATAAGGTTTCCAACGATATTAACCATACATAAAATGAACACCAAAAAACGAAATATCACTAGTCAAGGGTTTTTTTATTTGGCATGAACTGCAATATACACCGCACGGTGTACAAAGCGCACCTCCAAAAAATGTTGTGGCCATCGTCATCCAATAAATGCACAAACTTTATTGGCTAACTATGCTTGACTTAAATGGTACGATGCATTCTTCTTCTTTAGTAAAAGATTGTAGGTTGAATCTTTTCATCAACGACGAGATATGTGTTGCTTCAGAAATGAACATGTTACAGCATTGGCCCGGCCCCCGCAAAGGGGATAGGAATATTTCCATCAGAGCAGAGAAGCCCACAAAGGAGAAGGCGTGGCTCATAAAACCCACGAAATCCACGTGAGAGACTAATCGATTGCCCAGTCAAAGCCAAGTCATATTTTGCTCGTTGAGCTTCCGAGCCTTAAGGAGATGGTTAATGTTGTGCTCATTAATGGCGGAGTAAGTGGACAACGGTCATGCCTATTCTTCAGGAGCGATCATGCCACTATACCAGAAGGACGTTATTCGCCAACGACTCTGAGAGGACGCCGCTACTTATAAAAATTCTAAACGCCAACGGGACAAGGGGAAAAATCCAGAAACACTAGGTACTAGGTACTCTGATAACTCCTCTCCTGACTTTACACTAATATATTTCTTCTTTTAGAAGCTCGTCGGGACAATATCAAGTCAATCTCTCTTTAAGTCGATCTTGGCTGCCGCGAGCCATCTTAAGTCCCATACTGACTAAGCATCGGAGGGGATTTGGGTCGGAACCCAGATCTGATCCTCCTGATTGTCTGTATTGCAGATACCTTGAAGGTCAACTCAACAATAGCTCGGAAGATCATTCACAATGACACAGAGTTAGGTCGAGTTTCATCACTGTAGCTCAGATATCGCTCTCCTGACCCTGGTCCCAACAATCTCGCTACTAAAAAAAGGACTTCTGCCAACGCTTTTTTAAACATTTCCCGGCGTTTTTGAAGCGCTGGCAAATGTTTTCCCGGTGTTTTACGAAACGCCGCAAAAACGTTGGGAAAAGAGGGTGTTGCTAAATGTTTTCTCGGCATTTCAGTGAAAACGTTGGGAAATGTCCACTTTTGTCGGCGTTTTCATGAAACGCTGGGAAATGCCCAAGACTTTTCCCGGCGTTTTCTTGAAACGTTGGGAAATGCCAAAGACATTTTCCGGCGTTTTCTTCAAACATTGGGAAATGCCATGACATTCCCCGGCGTTTTCTTGAAACGTTGGGAAATGCCAAAGACATTTCCTGGCGTTTGCTTGAAACGTTGGGAAATGCCAAGACATTCCCCGGCGTTTTCTTGAAACGTTGGGAAATGGCAAGACATTCCCCGATGTTTACATGAAACGTTGGGAAATGCCATGACATTCCCCGACGTTTTCTTGAAATGTTGGAAAATGCCCAAGACATTCCCCTGTGTTTGCTTAAAACGTTGGAAAATGCCAAGACATTCCCTGGCGTTTGCTTGAAACGTTGGGAAATGACAAGACATTCCCCGGCGTTTTCATGAAACGTGGGGAATTGCCATGACATTCCCTGACATTTTCTTGAAACGTTGGAAAATGCCACAACAAAGACCAAATGCATACTCCTGTAACCCCATTCATCAATTTGCATTAGATTACAACGTCCCAGAAAACTGCAATACAAACGCATGTCATTGCCAAACCTCAGAAAGCTGAAACAAACGAGAGACCAGAAATATAGATAAGCTCATTCACATAATGAGTCGATGCTTTATTCAATTTCATTAGGACCGATAATAGCTTATGATGCAACACGACATTAGTAACATTACGAGCACAAATGCAAAAGTCACAACATCCTCCCTAGTATGCTAAGATCAACCATATCATATCAAAGAATACAAAACCCCCACCTCCAGAGTCACAAACATCATCTCATGTCCATCCCAACAAACCCACAAAGAAACCGAACCCTCTACAATGAGAACACCATCGAAGTAACCAGGCATTAACCAGACAACAAAGATTCAACATCGGCATATTCTGCATCGAACAAAATCCATGGCTCATGGATGGCTCACAAATCTTTTTACTCAGACTTGTCGTTGTCAACAGAACCATTTAGTACTCCATTCTGGTCACTTGATGCGGTTTGCTCCTTCACCTGTTTTGTGAGTGAAACATAACTTAGTTAAAACGAAGAAAGTATGGGGGGAAATGTTTGTTTACAGCAGAAAATATGATTTATAAATGAAGGGACAATAAAATGCTCCTATTTAAAATTGTTTCTAATGTTCAACCAACTTTGTTCTCTGAACTGGACATTTTGTTTCTAATGTGATAGTAAGCCGAGGGGCATGAAGATACAATAAAGCCAGAATATATGGTAGTTTTCTCATCAACTTCCAAACATCTACTTCAAATAATATAGATGACGTAATATCATATCATCTAAATATGAAATATGAAATATGATATTGTCAGGACATTTCCAATTGGAGTAAACCTAGACACAAGTATGACAATCGGAATAATAAGCATCATTGAATCAAAATGTTTTAAGCATTAAAATTAACAGCCGAAAAGGAGTTCAATTAAAACTGTATCCTAAATCTAGAACATTACTTCTTTACTATTGCATCACCTTTATGGAAAACAATTGGAATGCATGCAAACCATATAATCACAGAAATTAAGCAGATCTGACGACATAGAAACGATAGAATAGGATGCAGAGTTAAACTGTGGATATGTATAAGGATCAAATACATGATCCAATCAATTCAAAGAACATGCAGAAAAGAGGTTAGTTGGGAATTGCACTTATGTTCCAATTATAAACATAAATAACAATTTTTTGGAAAATGTATATGATGTACTTCACTGAATTGTACCATAACCTCAAGATGCACATAACCCATACACATAACCTGGTCTCAATGTTCCCAGATGCCCATGAGAATCAGATAACATTCAAACAAAAATTTTGACTCCATAAAGTTCAATTGTGTAGCATATCGAGGTTTTACTTTGTAAGCATGTGGCTTAATTTTAATTGATCTTCCTGAATGTTGATGAATATGAAGTATGCATGATTAGACCCCTTATGGTAGATATCAAAGAAGCATATACAGATAGATGAAATAATGAATCGAGGGAATGCAAATAGTGCAATATAAAGAATAAGGCTAGTGAGCATGCAAATTTCCTGTCAACAATATTGAGATATCTTGCTATGATAAAACAACATTCACTTTCAGAAAATGATCAACACCATATCAAAACATGTAGTGAAGTTTGCTCGATTCCTATGTTTGTTTACTCTACTACCGAAAGGAATCATGTTGACTTATATGAGTGATGGCTTCAGCTTAACTACCAGGCCCAAGCTTAAGAGCAAAAAGAAAATTATGAAAATAAGACTGCAAACATATATAATTGTAAAACTAAAAATATATAGACATCCATATGTGATCGAAGGTACTTTGGACGCTTATTATACTTATTATGGTATATTGTTATGAAATGAAATTAAAAATATAATAGATCATCGGTGGATCATTATATCTCTCAGAGGATTTGAAAATATTATGAAACAAATGAACCAAACTTGGAGCAAAAGGGAATATAATGCCTCCAGAGATATGTAACATCAATTTTCACAAGCATCAGATTCTATTTTTAATATTGTCCATAACAACCTTGAAGGACACCTTGAAGGACAAGTCAAAGCAAACCAACCCAAAAAAAGTAAACTGTCATGAGACATGAATTAATCATTACAACCCAAAATGAGTCATCTCAGAGAAGAATAGGGGACATCTGCATGTTTCAGAAACAATAAATTTCAATAATAAGACAAACTTTGCTTTTTAAAAGAAAACACATCCTGCACAGCTTATCTTACATGAACTTGAAGAAAAACTTACATGTGGTTACACAGAGCATTTGATGGATTTGCAAAACTATAGTTCCATTCATAGTATCAGGTGCTTACAGGTGGTTATAGGTGGCTTTTGTATTGTACTAGTTCAGTATGGACATCCTAATAACCCATAGAAATGAACCAATTGATATACAAGTAATTATCTAAAACTATAGCAAATGAACAGCGTAATAAACATAATGAAGTACAATCATTATTAATTACCAACCTGAAAAAACTCAGCACAACCATGAAAGGCTACGGTGTCCCTGACAAGACCATGATGATACGCAATATAAGGACGACCAAATGCACTCAATCTGTAAAGAATTTCAAAAATGAGATCCACAACCTGATACTTATTAAGTAAACGAGAGAAAACACAGGAAAAAAAGGACTGACATGAACTATCCAACATTAGTAATCCGCAAACGTATGGCTGAAAGTAGGGGAGAGAGTAAACACAAGGGCAACAATGAATTGCAATATGTAGAACATGAGAATATCATATTGTCATATGCTTTATAAGAAGTGGTAAAATGATTAAACGCTTCAATGACATAGCTTGATGAAGTATCCGGTACACTATCATATGTTCAACATTGAGGAAAAAACTTAATTAGTAGCAAATTCAAAATTCAGAGGAAATGTGGCACTGGAGAAAAAGAGGTATATGAGCGAATATAGACTGTAAAGATCCAGTAGTTAAAGATATAGCAAGGAAATAATATAATTTGACTCGCTAGATTCAATCCACAAGAAAAGCTTTTGCTCGATGCATTTAACCCCACGCACGGAATTCACTTGGCAATTTTAAATCCAAGAATCACTCAGAAACTTAAAAAGTTGTCATTGGTTAATTTGATTTTAAACACTTAGATAATAAGGAAGATAGAATTGGAATCATCAAGTCAAAGGCAACTTTTAAGGTCGGTCTACGATGAACAGCATATAGTTACAACAAGAGTTGTATAACAAACGGGATTACTACTAATCTTGATGCTAATGTTCTATTGCATAGAAAGATTAAACAAAGAAGGAAGCTTGCAAGCGTTCCTGGTGAACAATGAAACCATGCAAGGAGGAAAACGATGCATGCTGAATTGGAAGCCATATGACAGTTTATTCACCCTATAGTGTAACTGTCTTCCCTTTTTAAAATTGAATAATGTCATCCTCGTAAGGAGCCTCAAGTGCTACAGAGACTTTCACAGCAAAATTAGTTTCCCTTTACTCAAGAACCTGTAAAACAATTAACAGAGAATGGGAAAGAAAAGGAGCTATTGTTGTCAAAATGACGAGCCCAAATGTCATGATCAATTCACCAACTATTCTTATGAAAATACAAATTTAAACGATCAAGTACAATTTTTTTTCCTGTGAGAGTTGTAGTTTGACACGCAGAAGTGAATTTGGACTCTGCAAGTTTTGGATATATGCACATCTTGTATAACTTTCTTCTAATCAGCAAAGACAACATAAGATTCCATCTAATTATTTTCTGTTACATGAATCAGCTTCATGAGTTTCCATGAAAAATTATTTAGTACTTTGACGGCAATATGAAGAGATTTGAGGCCAACCCGCACATTCTCATCGATGTATCCTTTGTATATGGTACTGAAACCACCTTCTCCAAGAACATAACAGGAATGGAAGCTCTTGGTAATAGAGCTCGAACAAAGTGAAGCAATCACTTGTTTCGTGGCAGCTTGGGAAAGAAGATGGAGGCATTAATGAAGATTAAAATTACTGAATGCATACAAGGCAGTCTAACTTCAGTCCAAATCATTACTAAATTCAGTTAGCTTGATACTGTCAGCAGACTCGAAGTGTAACAACTTCAGTCAAAATCATCTATAAATAGACTAACTTCAAATCTTCTCATCAAAGAGGATTGCAACATAAACTTGTATATAAATGCAACGAGCATCTCGTTTGATGCACAAAACATGTAGGCACAAAGAAAAGAACATGATAGCCAAAACAAAGCTACAAATTCTATTTGGTTCTATAATTTACACCGTTATTACCCACCAAGATAAGCAAATATTAGGTGCTAGCTAGAGAGCAAAAACATGGAATATAACAAGAAGGGAAAATAACCTATTGTTTGATATGCCAGTAACTGAGAAAATAAATACCGGAATTGAAACGATTGCTCTCTCTTTCATCTGAATTTTGGTCCATTTGGGTTTGTTTCGCTGAAATGAATTCATTATTCTGGATTTTTATAGGATCACAAAAAATGTAATGAGAAACATCATTCATTATCTACTTATGACTCCAATAGCCGACTCAAATCAAGAACCAGCAAAAAAACAAAAACAAGAAACCAAAAATTGCGCCTTTTCCACACAAAAAGCACAGTAACACATGCAAAATTGAAACCAGTGAACCAAAAAAATTTCTTAACGGAAGATGGAATTTTTTAGAAGAGGAAGGAAGAAAAAAATTGAAAAATGGAAAATAAAAATAAAAAAGACTTACAATTCATGATGAAATTGCTGCTTGTGATCTAAAGTCACCCAGAGATCTCTCCATTGGCGTAACTATCATAAATCACTGCTTGTGATCTGGAGCTATGCTGGACGACGACAACGGCGACGATGACCGCCAGCCATCAGATTCGAATTAGACATGGGGATTGAGTTGTCGTTGCCTCGCCGGGGTGCATTGTGATCTCATACATCTCGTCGGATGATTGAGAAGAGAAGAGAGTGTGTGTATGTAAAAGGGGGATGATGGCAGCCGGAGGTCGTGGGGGAGGGGAACAACCCAAAAATACTCAAATGGTGGGAGGAAATGAATTTAGGGTTGAAAAAGAGAATGGGGAAAAAACTTGGGGGGGGGGGATTTCGGAGATGAAAAGAGACGCGCATCATCCTGCTTTAGTTTAGGTCATGAAATTAGGGCAGTCTAACCGGAATTTGACCCAGTTTTTGGGTTTAGTTATGGTCAACCGAGTTTGGATCTCATCTGCACAATCGGGTTTGATTTCGATGGGTCATGTCTGTAAAGTCGATGCAGACACTTCATGTTCTCCTTCTTTAACAAAACGACATTGGCAAGACATTTGAATATGTTGCCTCCTTGATCAAGTTTGTGCGGATGAACTTGTACACCTCGTCCTTGATGGCTTGATTCCCTTCGACATTAAGGTTTCTCTTTTCTGGCGAACAAGAGGCACTGCTTGGTTTATGTTAAGTCTGTGGACATCAACTTTTGGGTCTATGCATGGCATATCTGCATGCGACCAGGCAAAGACTTCCTTATTTTGTCGAAGGAAATTGATGATGAGTGACTGGAGATTATACCATAAGTCAGACCCGATCTGGACCGTTCAAATCGGGTCGGATTCTGAGAGATGCACATGCTTCCTCTATTGCCATAAACTTGTAGTACGTTTTACCAGGTCAACAAATCTCTACCATGTGTAGAGTCAGATAGATCGATTAATTCTTTATCTTCCCACAAAGCTTGTTTTTCATCTATTTCTCTAATTTTCTTTCTTTTTTGGCCAACGTCTTTACCTTTTCCATACTCGCATGTCTTAGATATAGTTTGTATTAATATATCAGTTCCAGTTGGAGGGTTCGGAGCCTGTCCATATTCAGCAGATTTATCAAAAGATTCTTTCTGTCTACGAAAGACATGCCCTTCATGTAGCCATCGCATATGACCCAAGCAACACCACTATTTTTTCAAGCATTCAACTATGTAGAGCAGGTTGATGCTTGACATGTAGGACATGCAAATTGACCACGAAGAGGGGAGGAAGGGTGATCGCACGAAGGGGGAGGTGTTGGGGGATGAGGAAGTCTTCGATCGTCGCACATAGGGGGATGCGAAGGCCAATAGGAAGTCGTCGATCGTCGCATAAAGGGAGGTGATGCGCTAGGGCATTGGCTTTCAGAAGGAACGAAGGGGATGCGTTGGGGGATGAGAAATTCTTCAATCGTCGCACGTAGGGGAGGCGAAGGCAAAGAGGATGTCTTCGATCATCGCACAGAGGGGGAGGCGAAGGCCAAGATCGATCGCATTGGCTTTCAGAATTGGTGTTTTCCCTCGTTCAGAACGATGGCACGAAGGGGAGAAATCGATGCGTTGGAATTTTTTTAGGGCATTGGAATTTCTTCAGCGCGGCGGCAGATAGGGTTTCGGGGAAATTTTGAGGGGCGGATTTTCGTTGCCGCGGGAAATTGTTTCTTATTTTTTAACCTTCTGTGAATCACTCTGAAATATTATTTTACATTGGTCTCCTACAATTTCTACGTAGCATTTTCCCTTGTCTCTATTGTTTTAGAATATTTTAAAGATATCTTTCGGTCACTTGTCCGCTAGTTGTCAATGCAAAGCAAATTAATGATGAATATTGTTCGATTAGAGTTATAGTTGTTTATTTACATGAGGGGAGAAAATATTATGGGTAATTTATCTTCCTAGTTTCAGGGGGTATATTTGATGGAGCTAAATTAATTTAGAGTGCTGTTATTTGCACCACACTGTTTTATGAATACACCACAAAAAAATTTTATTTCCAATTTTAACCCCAATATAACTTATTTCACCACACTCGCCGCCGACAACATGGAGAAAATGGATGAGAGAGAGAGAGAGAGCAGTGGCGTCATGTTTGCTTTGCCATAAACTCGCTAAAATTAGTGTATTTTCCTTTTAGGGCTTTGCCGCCATCTAATTAACTCCTTTCTAGTTTTAAAGTCGAGGAATTTCCTGTTTTTACTCGATTATACAATTATAGTTCTTTGTACTTGAGAAATTAGGAAATTGCCTATTCTTGAAATCAATCTATTTGTATTTCTGAGAGTTCAAATCTACTGATTTATTGATCTAGTGATCTGCCTTTAAATTTTTGGAGAAGTTTTTTAGGTCTGAAGTTCAAGTTGTTCATGATTTAGCTTGAGATTCCAATGGCTGCGGCTTTGCCATAAATTGGGAGATTTGAGGTGTTGCCTCGTGGAGGAGGAGCTTCAAGGGTTTGCGAGCAGATGGGCGGGGAGACGGCGGTGGGGAGCGGCGGCGGCGGCGGCGGCGGCGGCGGCGGGAGGAGGAGGAGGAGAGGCACAGAGAGAGAGGGAGATGAGGAGGACGATGGCGGCATCGATGAAGATTCCAATGACGATCCACAGCTTGAGGCCGAAGATTGAGGTTGCTTCGAGAGCTAGCTGTGATTGAAGATGGCTTCGAGAGCTGGCTGTGATTGAAGATTCCAAAATGACATCTTTGTTTTTTAATGATTTTGAAAACAATGTATTTGTGTGATTGAAGATGGCAAGAGATTAAAGAAATTTTTTACCCAGATTATGGTTAAGTTTATTATTTTTGTTACTAATTAAGAAGAAGAGTGGGACAGTGAGGATTGAAGAAGAAGTCGAAGAGAGTGGATGTTATGTGGTGAAATTAGATGTGTAAGGGTTAAAATCGGAAAGCAAAAAAATTTGTGGTATATTCATAAAACAATGTGGTGCAAATAACAGCACTCATTAATTTATGCAAATTGTTACGTCTTACTCACGCGCACAACCGCTATTCACAAGTTTACCATTCAAATTTTACCCTCTTTTAATCTCTAATTGGTTAAGGATAGAAGAAGAAAGCTTTCTTGTTTATTTAAACCTTTGCTCTCATCTAGACATTATTTTTATAGGATGATTCAGAAATAATTTATCTGAACATCACTGCCTTATTTCAAAACTCCCGAGTCCCTTTTTAAGTCATTTTAAATTGGAAAAGACGAACTCGAATATTCTTAGGCTAAAGGTAGGTGACTTGGTCTTTTGGATGGTTTGTGTTTTATGAGAAATGATGGTAGTTAAAATCGAAATAGACGAACTCAAATATTATTTTTTTTCTCAAAGTCGTTTGAGCAGCAACACTCAATCACCCAACGGACCTCCTAACTCCCAAGTTTGTTCGACGAAGAAAGCTAGTCGGTCTTGGGGAAAGTATTGATGCAAGAGGCCCATCTAGCTTACGTGATAAAAGCCCCGCTCGATCAGTGATGGAATTTTACGTTAGGCCAGATTCACCCTCTTTATTACCTTAGATCTCGTCACTTGGAACTGACTTAGGTGGCAGGGGAGACACTCGAAGTTCCCCATGCATTTGGTATAAAAGCACACATCAAATGTAGATGTATGTATTAAAAATACCCACACACAAAAACAATTCTAGCATGTCATCGTATTTGGGTAAAGAATCGTAAAAATACATGTTGATACATCATCATAGGGGAGAGAGACCAGGTACAAATCAGTCATTCATTATAATAGATTATCAATAAAAGCAAATATCCATATCCAAATACACCGTCAAATTAAAAAAAAATCCAATTTCATTATTCAAATCCGTATTCGTATCCTATCAGATGGGATACTTTGATGTATGTATCTGCATAAGAACGGATTCAAATACAGATTAGATGCAGATAATCTGAATTTATTTACATACAAGTCCAGCATTTGCAAACGTTTTAAAAAAGCGTCAGGAAATGTCCATCATTTGCCGGCGTTTTCGAAAAGTGCTGACAAAAGTCCATCATTTCCCAACATTTTAAAAAAGCGTTGGAAAAAGTCCAGCATTTGTCGGAGTTTTTCGGAAAGCGTTGGTAAAAGTTTAGCATTTCCCAACGTTTTAAAAAAGCATCGGAAAAAGTCCAGCATTTGCCGGCATTTTTTGGAAAGCGTTGGCAAAAGTTTAGCATTTCCCAACGTTTTTAAAAAGCGTTGGAAAAAGTCCAGCATTTGTTGGAGTTTTTCGAAAAGCGTTGGCAAAAGTTCAGCATTTCCCAATGTTTTAAAAAACCGTCAGAAAAAGTTCAGCATTTGTCGGCATTTTTCGGAAAGCGCCGGGAAAAGCCCAGCATTTACCAACGTTCTTATAAACGCTGGTAAAAGTCTAGCATTTGTCGGCGTTCTTATAAACGCCGGCAAATGTCAAAATATCAATAGACATTTGTCAACGTTTCTTTAAAAAGTTGGCGTAAAAACGTTGGTAAACGCCATTTTTTTAGTAGTCTCATCCATCAGCTGACGCTGTGCCACGTCACTGGAAGTGGCCACGTTAGCTCCACTTTACTGTTGCCAATATTTCATATTAGAAATGTAAAGTTAAATTGTTTTCTTGACATTTTTCTCCATCTCAGGCAAGATTTCTCACACAAGTTTTCTCACACATGCCCTTCCTCTTCATTCTTATCTCAGACTCCGACGTTACCCTGAATTTTTTTTTCCCATTGGAATATGCTGGCTTAAGTTGTGAAAAAGTATTCAACAAAATTATGTTTAAACATAATTATAAATTAAATATGCCTCCTATTAACCTTCTATTTTAGCAAAAGACGGGCTCACCGAAAAGGCAAGCCTAATATGTAATTTTGATGGTTGCATGAACATGAAATTAGTGAATTCATGTCTTATAGCACATAGAGGTAACATGACTATGAGATTTCATGCATCAATACAAAGGTTTTCAAAGGTTAGATAGATATATACAAGATTTTTGAGGGGAGACATCGAAAGTCATACTTTTTTTTAGCTTTATATGTACTCGTGTTTCACGAGGCTGCATGCAACAGAGGATTACAGATTAAATATTGGGAACGGTTGAGCAAACGTATTACCAAAAGAAACAAAGGATAAGGATGACATTGCAAAAGGATGAGAGTGATTGGATGTGGACAACTAATTGCTCACGTGGCACTCCGTATTGATTCCCTAGTAGACCACCTACCAACACTATGGCCAGCTGAAAAAAAAATGCTGAGGCCAACGTGACCAATTAAAAGATTGCTGTTATTTGCACTATACTGTTTTATGGATACACCACAAAAAATTTTTCTTTCCAATTTTATACCCACCATATCTAATTTCACCACGTAGCATCCCCTCTCACCGACGACCACATCACTCCATTTCAAGCAACCGAATTAATTTTTTTTATAAATTCCTTTTTGTTGTTTTTAGGGAGATGATTAGCAACAAACTCACCATGTAATTAATTAAATTAATTTAGTTTAAACTAAAGTCATCAGCGCAGGGAGACGAAGGAGGAGCGATGCAAATCGGACTCATCCCTTCTTCCCGATTCGAACAACAGATTTAGGTTGCTTATTCGAGCGTTCTTCATCCAAATTGGGAAGCCTTTCTTTCCAGAATTTCACCAAAAATTAGCCACAATTTAGTCGGAATTTCGACAAATTTCCTCCTTCTGTTTGCTTCTGTCTTTGTCTCCATTAGCGCGTTTGCTAGGGTTTGGAGAGTCAAATTTTAGATGGGTAACTCTTTTTTTGCTTGTCTATTGTAACAAACTCAAAATTCGATCTTGGCACTATTTTCTCCTCAATCGCTGGCGCAAGGTTGGGCTTTTTTCTATCTTTTAAATGGGAAAAAAGAATTTAGCTTGGATTGAAATAAGGGTTTGTGGCTGCTGAAACCCCCCGGCCCTCTCTCTCTGCTGAAGTAAGGGGGCGCTGTGTGGTGAAATTAGATATGTTAGTGTTAAAATTGGAAATCAAAATGTTTTGTGATGTATTCATAAAACAGTGTGGTGCAAATAACAACACTCCCCATTAAATGCACAAACCTTATTAGGATAACCAACCTCGGTTTAAATACGACACGTTCCCCTCCTTATCTCAATAGTACCCCCTCCCTTCCAATGTGTGAGGTCGATGGTTCGAATCCCTTTCTGATGAATAAAAAAAAGTAACCAGATGGAAATGAATTTTGTTTATGGGTGTTTTCTCACCACATCTCGTTGACAGCCAGACGTGTGGTCAACGTGGTCAAGGGGCCGATTTGGGGGTCCCTTGGGTTCACCGAGCCCGCTTGCACTCGGCGTGGGAGAGCTGAGGGGAAGCCTCAGCTCGGTGAGTCGCGCTCGGCCTCGGCTGGGTCGAGCTCGGCCTCGGTCGTATCCGCGTCGAGGGGTAGCCTTGGTGCCTTGCGAGTGGGTCGGTGCCTGATCAGTCGTCCTCCTGGTGACTGCGACGGTGATGGCCGACCGACGCTGAGGGGTAGCCTCGGCGCCTCGGATGTCCTCCTCCTGGATAGATGAAGAAACTCGTCAGGGATGTCAGACCTAGGTTCCGGCCAAAGCCCCTCCGATACCTAAGTCAGATCAAGGTCTGAAAGGATACTCGGCGAGGGAGATCCGACTTGTGAGGAAGCCGGAACGTCAAACCAAGCAGCACGAGTTTTGGGGGAGGGAGGAGATGGAGTGGCGAAAGCCTAGGTCGTTGATGGAGTACCTCTGTGTTGATTACCTGAGTTTCGATCCTCCTCTCCGTCGTCCTGGCCTTCCCCTTATAGGGTCTTCCGCGATTGCCCCACGTCCTGCCTCTTCTCACGCCTCCACGATCCGCCTCCGCCTCCTCCCACTTGCGCGTTGTCGTGGGGTGGCTCATTAACGGGTCCGTTAAAGGCCACCATGGGATCGCGGATTCAGAGGGGCGGTTAATCCGATCGAATGGGGGCCAGTTGGGTGTACCCGAGGGCGAGGTGGCTGGGCCTCCCGCTCCGTCCGTGGGCCCCCTTCGGGCGGGCTCGCCTTCTCTAGTGGGCTTCTCCTTTGAGGTCGGGCCGTGGGCCGTCGTAATTCGGGCCCGTTGATATTAGTCGTAACAATTTCCCCCATCGCCCGGACCGTTCGGCTTCCGTCGGTTCGGTTCGGGTGATGTGACCCTTTCATGATCCGACGGGTGCGTCAGTCGAGGTTCCGCTATTAAATGGGGGTCATTATTACCGCTCCGTTTGAACTCCCGTTGGTGCAGTTTTCGAAGTGTCGCCGCCGTTTTGGTGTCGCCACGCGCCTTCTCCTGACGGTTCAGATCCCACTGTTGCCCTCTATATATACGTTCCGATCCCTCGGGCTTCAACTCTTTCGCGCTCATTCCTTCTTGGTCTCCGTCCCGACGGCTTCTTCCTCACAACATTTGTCTTTACTCCAGCTTTGATCAAGGTAACTCTTCCACCCTTTATCTCTGGCCATGGCCATGCTTAGAATAGGTGATACGCGTCCTGGCGAGCCGACGCCTGGTCCCGATCGTGCCCCTCCCTCGGGGCTCAAAGTTTCTTCGCCGTCCCCGGGGGTCCCAGATAAAGGAAAAGGAAAGATTTTTCCGGATCCCATTGGGGGCGATGTGGCCTCGTCTTCCGAACGGTTGGGCATCCCTCCCTCGATCCTTCGGTCGTCATCTATGGCCCCGTTCTTAGTTACTAGGGAAATATTGGAGAGGTATCTATGTCATCCTTATGACGTCCGAATTCCTTTTGGGGACGAGCGGATATGTTTCCCGCGGAGTAACGAGGTCGGCGTCTACGTCGAGATGTTCCATCTGGGGCTCCGTTTCCCCCTCCACCCCTTTATCATTCAATTCACTGACTCCTTGAAAGTCGCCCTGTGTCAACTAACGCCATCCTCTGTCGCTGCGTTGACCGGGTTCATTACGCTTTGCATCACTCACGGCCTGGAGCCATCTCTCCCACTCCTCTTTTACTTTTACCGGATCCGGACGGTCGGCCTCGGATCCTGGCTGCACCTCCGTGGCCGTGCGGGTGGAGTGTGCCTTCTCGGTTTTCCACCTGGGTCGAGAAATTGGGATTCTAGCTTTGTTTTTGTTATTTTCCCCCGGGTCTCGGTGATCTTGACAGGTTGGGGAAGTTCGCAACACACCGACATGGCGGCACCCTTATCCGAGGCCGAGCAGGCCGCGGCCCGCCTCATCTCGTCCCTTTATCTCGAAGAGAGGTCGGTCTGGTATTTGCTAGATGACCTGCTTCTTAAGCACACTCTGTGGTCCCCCGGTTAGTTGTCTCTCTTCCTTCCATTTAACCCCTGGCTCACCCTGATTTCGGGAAAATATAAAATTTCTTGCAAGCCACAAACCACTGCCAGAATTGCTCAGACAACAATTTTATTGGAAAAAATTCATCATTTCTACTGCATGTGAACTAATTTAAAAGTTTCAAACATTAAGACCTATGGTTTTTATAAATGTTAACATAAAAAATAAAAGGACATATAAAGAATGATACTAGTAATCTATTCACCATGCAAACGTACACAATCAACACCCCAAAAATCTCCCATGTAGAGACCTCTGTTCTCAACAAAAAAAAGCCGATAGATATGGATACATCCAAAACTAGTACAAATAACTACATTGGGAGACATCATTAGGCAGTATGGTCAAAGAAAAGACATCATTAGGCAATATGTTCAAAGAACAGAATTGTAGATTCAGATTAGTCTGGGTAAATATTTGGGAATGGTAATGAATAGAAGTTCCACAACGTTAATAAATATGCCAGAAAACACCCAGGTGCTTTACCTGACTCAATATTCCATTACAAACAAGCAAGGCTTCTTGCAGATAGCTCGTTTAAAGTAGCTAACAATACATCCAACTTAGCCTCATGGAATGTTCCTCATCAATAACATTGTGTTACTGCTGGGGTAATCATGTAGCTTGCCTCAACCAACAACCACACTACCCATTATTTCCAATGTTACACACACGCACGGATGTGATCCGCAATAAAAGATAAGATAAAAGTAGGATTTTTATGGTGGAACAGAGAAAAGATGGAAAGTTTATAGATCTCAAATGAAGAATACAAAGGATAGTGGACCTCTTTCGAGAGTAGGCCGCTCTCCTAGCGTTTACTTCGAAGGAAAAGCCTAAACCTATCAAATCTAAAGTTTTATGAACTCCTAGAAGATTTCTCTCGCAATATTCAACATGAATCCCGCAAAACCTAGCCGCACTCTAATAAACACTGTTTCAGCCCAGAAATTCCAGAACTACGGGAAATTATAAAAATGCTCCAAACAATCCAATTTCGAATACACTCCTAGTTCTCCGCTAGTTGCCGCACGCCTTCCCGGTCTCCGATATGTGATAACCACATCATTACTCCCCAAAAGAGCCACCTTGTATTCAAGGTGAAAATCTGGAAAATGTGAATAGCTTTGAAAGACTCCCAAGTAGAATCAAGGTCAATTAACACTCTTCAATGAATCAACACAACTTTGGTTCTCGCATTCCATTGACTGATCCACTTCACCTCCAGCGGCTCCAAGATCACATTCATGTCGTTAGTCAATGTAGGTGGTAGCATATATGAAGGGGCGTGATCTTCAATCGCCTGTCGCAACTGTGATACATGAAAGATATGGTGTATGGTGGACGTCGACAGTAGCTTCAATCTGTAGGTCATACGTCCAATCTTGGCGTCAACCTCATATGGCCCAAAGTATCGAACCACTAGCTTCCTGTTGTGCTGGTGTGCCAATGATCTCTGTCGATACGACCTCAGCTTCAAATAAACCTTGTCACATACAACAAACTGAATCTCTCGACGATGACCATTGACCTTGGACTTCATGATCTGTTGTGCCCTAGTCAAATGCTGCTTCAAGTCCTTACAAATTCTATCCCTCTCCTCAAGGTAATGCTCGACCTGTGACACCGCGGTCAACTGTGACCGTAGTGGATCAAATGTGGAGGATCTCGTACATATAAACCATTGAAGGGTGTGGCCTGTGTTGAGGTATGATAGGATATGGTATACCAATATCATGTCCACGCCAGCCACCTCTCCCACATCTTGGGCGTTTCCGACACAAAACAAAGCAGTTACGTGTCGATACTCATGTTGACGATCTCAGTCTAGCAGTCAGTCTGTAGGTAATATGTTGTACTTCCCTTGAGGATTGTCGCATACAATTTTGAAAAGCCCTCTTCAAATATATCTTATAAACACCAGATCCATATCAGTCAGTCTATAGGCATTTATTTGTATATAAAAAGGAAAAAAATAACATAATAGTAATGAGAGGAAAATAAAAAATTTCTTGCAAGCCACAAACCACTGCCAGAATTGCTCAGACAACAATTTTATTGGAAAAAATTCATCATTTCTACCGCATGTGAACTGATTTAAAAGTTTCAAAAATTAAGACCTATGGGTTTTCATAAATGTTATCATAAAAAATAAAAGGCCAAAGAATGATACTAGTAATATATTCACTATGCAAACCTACACAATCAACACCCCAAAAATCTCCCATGCAGAGACCTCTGTTCTAAACAAAAAAAGCCGATAGATATGGAGACATCCAAAACTAGGAGAATAACACTAGTACAAATAACTACATTGGGAGACATCATTAGGCAGTATGGTCAAAGAAAAGACATCATTAGGCAGTATGTTCAAAGAACAGAATTGTAGATTCAGATTGGTCTGGGTAAATATTTAGGAATGGTAGTGAATAGAAGTTCCACAACGTTAATAAATATGCGAGAAAACACCCAGGTGCTTTACCTGACTCAATTTTCCATTACAAACAAGCAAGGCTTCTTGCAGATAGCTCGTTTAAAGTAGCTAACAATACATCCAACTTAGCCTCATGGAATGTTCCTCATCAATAACATTGTGTTACTGCTGGGGTAATCATGTAGCTTGCCTCAACCAACAACCACACTACCCATTATTTCCAATGTTACACACACGCACGGATGTGATCCGCAATAAAAGATAAGATAAAAGTAGGATTTTTATGGTGGAACAGAGAAAAGATGGAAAGTTTATAGATCTCAAATGAAGAATACAAAGGATAGTGGACCTCTTTCGAGAGTAGGCCGCTCTCCTAGCGTTTACTTCGAAGGAAAAGCCTAAACCTATCAAATCTAAAGTTTTATGAACTCCTAGAAGATTTCTCTCGCAATATTCAACATGAATCCCGCAAAACCTAGCCGCACTCTAATAAACACTGTTTCAGCCCAGAAATTCCAGAACTACGGGAAATTATAAAAATGCTCCAAACAATCCAATTTCGAATACACTCCTAGTTCTCCGCTAGTTGCCGCACGCCTTCCCGGTCTCCGATATGTGATAACCACATCATTACTCCCCAAAAGAGCCACCTTGTATTCAAGGTGAAAATCTGGAAAATGTGAATAGCTTTGAAAGACTCCCAAGTAGAATCAAGGTCAATTAACACTCTTCAATGAATCAACACAACTTTGGTTCTCGCATTCCATTGACTGATCCACTTCACCTCCAGCGGCTCCAAGATCACATTCATGTCGTTAGTCAATGTAGGTGGTAGCATATATGAAGGGGCGTGATCTTCAATCGCCTGTCGCAACTGTGATACATGAAAGATATGGTGTATGGTGGACGTCGACAGTAGCTTCAATCTGTAGGTCATACGTCCAATCTTGGCGTCAACCTCATATGGCCCAAAGTATCGAACCACTAGCTTCCCGTTGTGCTGGTGTGCCAATGAGCTCTGTCGTTACGACCTCAGCTTCAAATAAACCTTGTCACATACAACAAACTGAATCTCTCGACGATGACCATCGACCTTGGACTTCATGATCTGTTGTGCCCTAGTCAAATGCTGGTTCAACTCCTACAAAATTCTATCCCTCTCCTCAAGGTAATGCTCGACCTGTGACACCGCGGTCAACTGTGACCGTAGTGGATCAAATGTGGAGGATCTCGTACATATTGTTAGGATTTATTCTATGATCATTCTAGTATGTGTCTTGTCATATGTGGCACTGGAGAATGTTGGATAGGTTGATATCCATGCCATATGAAGAAGAGAATGTTGGACAGTTTGTTGAACAGATTGTTGGACCAGGATGTTCAACAAAATATGCTTACTTGCATATCTGGTTGCCGTGGTGCTTAATAGGATGCGTAACTGGAGCCAGCGTATTCCGCTTTTTCAATCTTGCTATTTATGCGCTTTGGTGGTTATAAAATGATCTATTGTTGATTGTGCGTTATCTCTTGCGAATCGGTTGAAGAGAGATTTTCGGCAAATCAATACTCTTACCGCTGCCTCGTTCGGATCTAGTGGGATCTCGTAACCGCCGCTTTAGGATCTCTCGGGATCTCCTTCTTGTTGAAGATGGTACAGTTGTTGCTGAAGATGGAGCCGAATCTAGGTTTGATTGCCTGCGTGGAAATTGAACCAAAGATGGCAGGGGCGTTCCCTTTTAAGCGTTGGGTTGATTGGCGGCTAGGGTTGACGCTTGAGTTTAAGAAGTTCAAGGATATTCTCCGGGAGGGAGGCCGACGGCTGCGACACGCAGGATCAAGGGAGTTGATCGAGTCGGAGGTGCAAGGGGAGCTTGCAGGCAAGGGGAGCTTGCCAAGAATACTTCACGGGGTTGATTGCGATCATCCCCTCACGGTTTGTTCTTTAAGGATGAGAGTGTTCTTCCTTATTAAAGCGTGAATTGTAGAATTTGTATTCTCCAATCTTTTTAGTGAAGTATTCAATTTTCTGGGCGTGGCCCCGCAGATGTAGGTGTGCGCACCGAACTGCGAAACCAATTCTTGTGTGTCCTTGCATGTTGCATGCTTTTACGCTGTTTGCTATATTCTTTACCGCGTACTGAATTACATTTGGTATCAGAGCCTGTCATCTACAATACTTTGACCCTCTTTCAAAGTGGATGTGATCCTGTAGGTCAGTACGCTGATCATGAACACAAAAGAAGGAGCTTCGGTTACTCGTCCCCCCTTGCTTACTGGATCGAACTACACCTATTGGAAGTCTCGTATGCGAGCTTTTATCAAGTCCTTGGATGAAAAAGCTTGGGTTGCTACAGTTGAAGGATGGAATCCTCCGGTTGAAGTCAACAAAGAAGGTAAGGAGAGTTTCAAACCTGTTAGAGACTGGAATTCTGATGAAGAACGTGCTGCCTTAGGAAACTCTAAGGCGGTTAACGCCATCTTTACTGCCGTTGATGAAGAGCAATTCAAGCTTATCTCAACCTGTGAGCATGCTAAAGAAGCTTGGGACATTCTTCAAAATGTGCATGAAGGAACCAGCACTGTTAAGGCCTCAAAATTACAGATGCTCGCCAGCCAGTTTGAAAATCTAAGGATGAACGAAAATGAGACGGTAGCAGAGTTCAATGGAAGATTGAGAGATATTGCTAACCAGGCTTTTCAACTGGGTAAGAAGTATTCACAAAAGAAGCTTGTTGAAAAAACTCTGAGGTCCCTGCCAGATAAATTTTCAGCAAAGATTGCAGCTATAGAGGAGGTAAGGAATACTTCGACCATGAGATTGGACGAACTCATGGGATCCTTACAGACCTATGAGATGAATCTCAAACAAAACAAAAAGGAGAAGGGTGTTGCCTTGAAGATTGAAGCCAGTGAACCATCAAAATCTGATGATGAGACAGAACTCGAGGATGATATCGCGCTTCTCACCAAAAACTTTAGCAGGATGATGAGAAAGATCAGCAATAAAGGTCAGAATTTTAAAGCTACCAATAAAAAGGTGCGGACAGGACCTCCTGCAGGTGAAAGGAATGCTGGTCGTCCTATACAAAGGTATGAGTCTAAAAACAAAGGAAAGGGAATACAGTGTAGAGAATGTGAAGGTTTCGGACATATACAGGCAGAGTGTGCAAACACTCTAAAGAAGCTAAAAGGGAAATCTCTTGCCAGTACTTGGAGCGATGAAGACTCTGGAGATAGCAAGGAAGATGAAGACATAACCAGTAATTATGTGGCGTTCACAGCTATTCTGAATGACAAGTCTGAAGGCAAGATCGCCAGCCTTGTTGAACATAATGTTGCAACATGTAATGCTACAACGAAGCACAAGGGAGAACATGTTGTACAAAATGTTACAACAAACAAAGCTGATTCTGACAGTGAAGCTGAATCAGAAGTCGGGAGTGAAGAAGATATTGATGATGAGGAAATCCGCGTAGCCTATCAAACTATGTTCTACAAATGGATGGAAATTTGTGAAACCAACAAGAAACTGAAAGATGAATGCTCTAAGTTGAGGAGTGAGAAGACTACATATCAAATCAAACTTCTGAAGACTGAAGCAAGTCTCCAGATCTGTGAGAGAGACATGAAGAGAGCCATAATGAGAGCTGAGAAGGCTGAAAGCACTGTTAACAGATGGAACTCTGGGAAAACCAAACTCAATGACATCCTCAACATGGGAAAAGTCGCTGGAGATCGAACTGGAGTTGGGTACAACAGAGGAAGCAATTTTCACACACCCAAGACTAGGAGTAGTCTTAATGCTAAGGAACATGTTAAATGGATTCCACATGATGAGGTCAAGCCACTAGGAAAGAACAGAAGAGGTACTACTCCTAGACAGCTTATATGCAGTTACTGTAAACAAATAGGACATAATGATTGGAGGTGTTTCAAGCGCATGAAGCATGAGAGTGAAGGAAGAAATATTGTTCATCCTCAGCAACAGACAAGCATGAAATGGATTAAGAAGTCGGAACTGGTCAGTATGGTTGCGTACACCTCTTTAGCTACCTTTGCAGAAAATCAGTGGTACTTTGACAGTGGGTGCTCTCGGCACATGACAGGGAACAAGGGACTTCTGTCTGAGTACATTGCTGGAAATAAAGGTCATGTCACCTTTGGGGATGGACAGAGAAGCAAAGTTATTGGAAAAGGTAATCTCAATATGACAGAAACTCTGAAATTGAAAGATGTGATGCATGTTGAAAATCTAAAGGCTAATCTTATCAGTATAAGTCAGCTGTGTGATCAAGGGCTGCTGGTTCGGTTCAACAAAAATGAATGTCTTGTGTTTAACAGTGATAAAGTATGTATTCTTTCTGGAAAAAGATCCAGTGACAACTGCTACCTATTGCAAGAACCTGACAGATGTCTGAGTATCACCACTGATGCTTCTGAACAATGGCATCAGAAATTAGGCCATGTTAACTTCAAGACCTTAATGAAAATCTCCAAAGCAAGAGCTGTCCGAGGAATGCCTACGTTAATCAAGAAGAAGGAAGGAGTGTGCGAAGCTTGCCAACTGGGGAAGCAGAAGAAAATTAGTCACAAACAAATTCAGAGTATCTCAACATCAAAAACTTTGGAGCTATTGCATATGGATCTGATTGGACCCACTTCAGAAACAAGTGTCGGAGGTAAGAAGTACATTTTTGTTTGCGTTGATGATTTTTCACGCTTCACCTGGGTGGATTTCCTGAAGGAAAAATCAGACACTTTTATTGCTTTCAAAAACCTGTGTACTCGTCTTCAAGTAGAAAGAGGAGACAACATAGGGAAAGTCATTCGAATCCGTAGTGATCACGGAAAAGAGTTTGAGAATCACTCATTCTCTGAATTCTGTGAGGCACAAGGTATAGGACATGAATTCTCGGCTCCTAAGACTCCTCAGCAAAACGGGGTTGTCGAAAGGAAGAATCGTACTCTTCAGGAAATGGCTCGTGTCATGCTGAATGCTCGAAAAGTGAATACTAAGTGGTGGGCTGAAGCAATTAATACTGCTTGTTACACCATCAACAGGGTTTATCTTCGACCACTGACTGAGAAAACTCCATATGAAATATGGAAAGGTCGAAAGCCTGATGTCTCCTACTTTCATATCTTTGGAAGCAAGTGCTACATCCTGCAAGATCGAACACCAAGACGGAAATTCGACACCAAGAGTGACAAAGGAATTTTCTTGGGGTATTCTACACGGAGTCGTGCGTTCCGAGTGCTGAATGAACGAACAGATGTCATGATGGAATCCATTAACGTTGTGGTTGATGATTTTGATCAGGGAGAATCTATTCTGACCGGTGAGAAAGGAGTTCAAGAAGACATAAATGAAGATGATGTTCGTGTTGAAAGTGATGTTGCAACAAACAAGACCAAACAGAATCATGTTGAACAAATTGTTGCAACACAGGATACTACCAACATGGAGTCAACCCAAGTAGAAGCTGAAAATGCTCAAGACGCTGAGGGAATTACAAAGATCATACGAGATCATCCGCCAGATCTAATCATTGGCGACGTTCACGACAGTCGTCGCACCAGAGGTACTAGTCGTGTTAATTACAGAGATCTGGCTGGGTATGCTTGTTTTCTTTCTACTATCGAACCCAAAAATGTGAAGGAAGCAATTGGTGATGATTTCTGGGTCTCGGCTATGCAAGAGGAACTAAACCAATTCCAACGAAATGACGTTTGGAGTCTTGTGGAGAGACCAAAAGGAACTAATGTCATCGGGACAAAGTGGATATTCAAAAATAAGACAGATGAGAAGGGAAATGTCACCCGGAATAAAGCCCGGCTTGTTGCTCAAGGGTATACCCAAGTGGAAGGCATTGACTTCGATGAGACATTTGCCCCTGTAGCACGGTTGGAATCTGTTAGACTGTTACTTGCGGTTGCCTGTAGCTTAAACTTCAAACTGCATCAAATGGACGTGAAAAGTGCCTTTCTAAACGGGTTGTTGAATGAAGAAGTGTATGTTGAACAACCCAAAGGCTTTGCTGATCCGTTTTTTCCGAATCATGTGTACAAGCTGAAGAAGGCATTATATGGCCTGAAGCAAGCTCCAAGGGCCTGGTATGAGAGATTGACCACGTATCTTCTCAAAAAGGGATATGAAAGAGGAGGAGCTGATAAGACCTTATTTGTTCAAAGGACAAGATCAAGTGTGATGATTGCCCAGATCTATGTTGACGACATAGTCTTCGGCTCAACATCACAACAACTTGTGCATGAGTTTATTAATCTCATGCAAAGGGAGTTTGAAATGAGCATGGTAGGTGAGTTGAATATATTTCTTGGGCTCCAAGTTAAACAGTGTCAGGATGGTCTATTCATCTCGCAAAGCAAGTATGCTAGAAATCTTGTCAAGAGATTTGGTTTAGAAAGTGCCAGACATGTTAGGACTCCTATGAGCACATCTGAAAAACTCTCTAAGGATGAAGGAGGAAGAGATGTTGAAGTTACTCTTTACAGAAGCATGATAGGTAGCCTGTTATATCTAACAGCTAGCCGACCGGATATCAGCTTTAGTGTTGGAGTCTGTGCACGTTATCAAGCAAGCCCTAAGGAATCTCATATTGTTGCCGTAAAAAGGATTATCAGGTATATCAGCGGAACTGCAGACTATGGTATATGGTATACAAAGGATACGAATACTCTTGTCTCAGGATATAGTGATGCTGACTGGGCAGGAAATACAGATGATCGGAAAAGCACCACCGGAGGGTGTTTTTATGTGGGGAACAATCTGGTGTCATGGTATAGTAAAAAACAGAACTCCATATCGTTATCTACAGCAGAGGCCGAGTATATTGCTGCAGGAAGTTGTTGTACACAGTTGCTCTGGTTAAAGCAAATGTTGATAGACTATGGTCTGGAACAAGGAGTCATGACTATTTTATGCGACAATCAGAGTGCTATAAATATCTCCAAGAATCCTGTTCAGCATTCTAGAACGAAACACATTGACATCCGACATCACTTTATTAGAGAGCTGGTTGAGAAGAAATCCCTGGTTATGGAGTATGTTGCTACAGCTAATCAACTAGCAGACATTTTTACAAAGCCTCTTGATTCAGCCAGATTTGAGGAATTGCGGCAAGCCCTAGGGCTGTGTCGTATCTAATGTTGCTTCCGGTGTTGTGCATTTTGTTGCAACAGTTTGTTGCAACACTATGAGGGTCTGTCAATCTCTGCTGACGGGTCGGTTGTTGGTCTCTTTTACTTTATTACCCGTTATTATTACCCTCTATCTCGTTTCATTCCCAAGGCGCATTTTTTTGATTTTTCCTCAACTCAAATCTTTCTCCAAGATTCTCCTTCAACCGCTTCTAGGGTTCTTGAAATTGACTTGGTCGAAGCTTCACCCAGTTTGTCTACCATGACTAGAAATCCATCGGGAGAATCATCTCTGCCTCCTCGTCGGTCTTCTCGACGAACTGCCGCTCGGAAAAGTGCTCCGCCGTCCTCATCCGCTTCGGTTAAACGAAAAGGGGTGTTTCCTCGTCCTGTGCAAAGAACCTCCAGTGGTAAACCCTCTCCATCTTTCTCTTCCTCCTCGTTTGAGGGCATGCATCCTTCCAAAGTCTCGAATTTTGAGTTGGTAAACTTTTCCCCAATTCTTGAATTCCCTCTTCCCAATATTTCCGAGGATGATGATGTGTATGATGATGATGAATGTTTTCCTGATCCGGTTACTATCCAAGACTGGTTTTGGTATTTGAGAAGAACAGGAAAAGAATTGGATCTCTCTGATGTGGATGTATCTCATATTCATTTTAAAGGTCTGATGCGTAAGAAGATTTTGGGAAAAGTTATGAGCGTGAGAGTTCCTCGAGATAGAAAAGTTGTCATTCGCACCTGGAATCCTACATCCTTTGTTAAAATCTCTGAAATTGATGTGATAGACATCTCTGATTCTGAAGATTCCCCTGTGTTTGCTGATTTGCCTAAGCCGAGAGGGACTTCAGGAGCGTCATCGGCTAATATGTTCTCTGAGAACTCTTTTGTGCAAAGTAATGAAAAGATGAACACGGATGTTGGAATGGAAGCTGATGTTGATGCTGATACTGTGCCTACTATTCCATCTCAGGAAGAGGTCCCTGTCCCTCTGTCTCCCAGATGTGAAGATGATGTGATTGCTCAAAATGTAGCCAATGCCAATAATTTTGATTCAAATGAAGATGCTCAGCCTGTAACTTCTGTCTTCTCCCAGCAAGTGACTGAGTCTGAAGGAGAACCCAAGGATGATGTCTGTGTCCAAGGAGCATGCCTTGACCACTCTTCTGTGGGTCAAACTGTGACGAGTGGAGTTGCGGAGTCTGCCGGTGTTGGTACTGAATATAGGCAGTCTCCCAAAGATGCTGTGGGGTTGGTTCCTGGTCCTATGAATCTAGACATTTCAGGAGAACCACTGTCTGGCCAAGATGTGGATCTTCCGTCAGCGCTGCCAGACACTGATGCTGTGCAAGTTGGTCAAGATGATGATGTTGTTGCAGCTGAGACTCTAACAGGTTCAGCTGATCGTTGTGGCGTGACTCAAGGCCCTTCTGTTGCTGATGGTGACTTTTCTGGGTCAATTACTGATGCTATTCCCCGTATGGAGGATGTTGATGAAGATTTGGTTGCACAAAATGTTGCAACAAATCCTTCGACATGTGATTTACCTGGTGCAAATGATCCTCCTCTGTCCTCTTATATGCGCAAGAGTAGATCTGCGTCCAAGAAGCGCCCTATTCCTCCACCATCCAGAAGTGCTGAGTCCTCTCCTTCCAAGCGACCTAAGCTGTCAGCTTCTGCTCCTTGTCGCCCTCCCTCGTTTACATCTTCTGATGCTCTGAGCAAAACTTTTTTTGACAAAACTCGTAAGAACAGATGGCCAGCTTACTCCGAGAAACCCCTTATTTCTGAAAAAATCCTCAATCTACCGTCCTTTGACAAGACTCAGTTGGAATCTATTCTGAAAGATCTTGGTCTTATTCATGCTGCCACATGCTTCAGCGTCTATTATCCTACCTTGGTGCGAGAGTTTTACTGTAATCTCTCCAAATCTGCTAGTGATGGATCCTCTCGTTGGAATTTCAGAAACTATGTCCGAGGAAAGATTGTCACATTCTCTCCTGCATCTCTGAACAAATTGTTAGAATGGAAATGTTCTCAATCTGTTCCTGCGTTTGGTGACACCTCTGGAGTGAGTTTTGATCGTCTGATTGAAGTCGTGACTGCTGGAAAGTTGTCACGCTGGCCTACTAAGTCTTCTGTGTTTCCCTCGTCAGCACTCACTGCAAAGTATTTTATTCTATTCAGAGTTGCTACTCGAAACTGGTTGCCCACCTCCAATGTTTCAGTAGTCACTAGGGACATGTGCAAACTATTGTTTTCTGCTGGCACGTCTCAGGTGTTCAATTTGGGAAGAATCATCTTCGATTCTATAGTATCTTTTGCTGAACTCTCTTCCTCCGGGGCCTCTTTACCCCATGGAGCTCTCATCTCCATGTTGCTTTTGGCTCAAAAAGTGCCCTTGTCTCCTTCGGATCTTCCCTCTTCATGTGACAGTATCTCATATACTGTTAAGTCGGTGGCTGGTAAACTCAATGATATCTCTGAGGTGGTGCCTTCTTTCCCTGATAGTCTGTCTCCACCTCCAAATGCTGAACCTTCTGGCTCCGTGCCTCCTGCATCTCAGTCTCCTCCACTCGGGTCTGCTAATGCTTCTACTTCCTCCGCAAGTACGGTTGACATTCAGTTCCTCGAGACTGCCCTTCAGAATATTGAGGATCAAATTCTGGTTCTTGAAAGCCAGCGAGTTCTTCTGAATCGTCACAAGGAGCTATTGCAGAGCAAGCTGTCTTCTCTCCGGGGTGGTCCCTCCGAGGGTCTCTGAAGTATTTGTCCGTTGGTGGCCCAAAAGGGGAGAATTTATGTGGTATGGTATGGTTTCTCTCTCTCTCTCTGGTATGGTTTCCCTCTCTCTCTCTCCGATATTTTGCTGGGTGGTTTGTTGGAAGTTTTGTTGGATACTATGTTGCAAGTTTTGTTGGACATAGTTGGATATTATGTTGGAAGTCTATGCTGGAAGATATTATGTAGGAAGTCTCTATGCTGAAAGTCTTGTTGGACCTTGTTGGTCGGTTTGTTGAACATATTGTTGGATGTCGTTGTGCTGTTGTGCTGGGTGTTGAGCGTCTATTGATTAAATGTGTCTACTGGAGTTTGAAAAGTTATCAATGACCTTCTCTTCTATCATACCTTATGTTGTGCCACCAATTGACAAAAGGGGAGATTGTTAGGATTTATTCTATGATCATTCTAGTATGTGTCTTGTCATATGTGGCACTGGAGAATGTTGGATAGGTTGATATCCATGCCATATGAAGAAGAGAATGTTGGACAGTTTGTTGAACAGATTGTTGGACCAGGATGTTCAACAAAATATGCTTACTTGCATATCTGGTTGCCGTGGTGCTTAATAGGATGCGTAACTGGAGCCAGCGTATTCCGCTTTTTCAATCTTGCTATTTATGCGCTTTGGTGGTTATAAAATGATCTATTGTTGATTGTGCGTTATCTCTTGCGAATCGGTTGAAGAGAGATTTTCGGCAAATCAATACTCTTACCGCTGCCTCGTTCGGATCTAGTGGGATCTCGTAACCGCCGCTTTAGGATCTCTCGGGATCTCCTTCTTGTTGAAGATGGTACAGTTGTTGCTGAAGATGGAGCCGAATCTAGGTTTGATTGCCTGCGTGGAAATTGAACCAAAGATGGCAGGGGCGTTCCCTTTTAAGCGTTGGGTTGATTGGCGGCTAGGGTTGACGCTTGAGTTTAAGAAGTTCAAGGATATTCTCCGGGAGGGAGGCCGACGGCTGCGACACGCAGGATCAAGGGAGTTGATCGAGTCGGAGGTGCAAGGGGAGCTTGCAGGCAAGGGGAGCTTGCCAAGAATACTTCACGGGGTTGATTGCGATCATCCCCTCACGGTTTGTTCTTTAAGGATGAGAGTGTTCTTCCTTATTAAAGCGTGAATTGTAGAATTTGTATTCTCCAATCTTTTTAGTGAAGTATTCAATTTTCTGGGCGTGGCCCCGCAGATGTAGGTGTGCGCACCGAACTGCGAAACCAATTCTTGTGTGTCCTTGCATGTTGCATGCTTTTACGCTGTTTGCTATATTCTTTACCGCGTACTGAATTACACATATAAACCATTGAAGGGTGTGGCCTGTGTTGAGGTATGATAGGATATGGTATACCAATATCATGTCCACGCCAGCCACCTCTCCCACATCTTGGGCGTTTCCGACACAAAACAAAGCAGTTACGTGTCGATACTCATGTTGACGATCTCAGTCTAGCAGTCAGTCTGTAGGTAATATGTTGTACTTCTCTTGAGGATTGTCCCGTACAATTTTGAAAAGCCCTCTTCAAATATATCTTATAAACACCTGATCCATATCAGTCAGTCTGTAGGCATTTATTTGTATATAAAAAGGAAAAAAAAACATAATAGTAATGAGAGGAAAATAAAAAATTTCTTGCAAGCCACAAACCACTGCCAGAATTGCTCAGACAACAATTTTATTGGAAAAAATTCATCATTTCTACCACATGTGAACTGATTTAAAAGTTTCAAAAATTAAGCTATGGGCTTTCATAAATGTTATCATAAAAAAAGGCCAAAGAATGATACTAGTAATCTATTCACTATGCAAACGTACACAATCAACACCCCAAAAATCTCCCATGCAGAGACCTCTGTTCTAAACAAAAACAGCCGATAGATATGGAGACATCCAAAACTAGGAGAATAACACTAGTACAAATAACTACATTGGGAGACATCATTAGGCAGTATGGTCAAAGAAAAGAAATCATTAGGTAGTATGTTCAAAGAACAGAATTGTAGATTTAGATTGGTCTGGGTAAATATTTGGGAATGGTAGTGAATAGAAGTTCCACAACATTAATAAATATGCGAGAAAACACCCAGGTGCTTTACCTGACTCAATTTTCCATTACAAACAAGCAGGGCTTCTTGCAGATAGCTCGTTTAAAGTAGCTAACAATACATCCAACTTAGCCTCATGGCATGTTCCTCAGCAATAACATTGTGTTATTGCTGGGGTAATCATGTAGCTTGCCTCAACCATCAACCACACTACCCATTATTTCCAATGTTACACACATGCACTGATGTGATCCGCAATAAAAATTAAGATAAAAATAGGTTTTTTATGGTGGAACAGAGAAAAGATGGAAAATTTATAGATCTCAAATGAAGAATACAAAGGATAGTGGACCTCTTTCGAGAGTAGGCCGCTCGCCTAGCGTTTACTTCGAAGGAAAAGCCTAAACCTATCAAATCTAGAGTTTTATAGACTCCTAGAAAATTTCTCTCACAATATTCAACATGAATACTGCAAAACCTAGCCGCACTCTAATAAGCACTGTTTCATCCCAGAAATTCCAAAACCACAGGAAATTATAAAAATGCTCCCAACAATCCAAATTACGACTACACTCCTAGTTCTCCGCTAGTTGCCGCACGCCTTCTCGGTCTCCGATATGTGATAACCACATCATTACTCCCCAAAAGAGTCACCTTGTACTCAAAGTGGAAATCTGGAAAATGTGAATAGCTTTGAAAGACTCCCAAGTAGAATCTAGTTCAGTTAACACTCTTCAATGAATCAACACAACTTTGGTTCTCGCATTCCAGTGACTGATCCCCTTCACCTCCAGCGGCTCCAAGATCACATTCATGTCGTTAGTCAACGTAGGTGGTAGCATATATGATGGGGTGTGATCTTCAATCGCCTGTTGCAACTGTGATACATTAAAGATATGGTGTATGGTGGACGACGACAATAGCTCCAATCTGTAGGTCATACGTCCAATCTTGACCTCAACCTCACATGGCCCAAAATATCGAACCAGTAGCTTCTCAGTGTGCTGCTGTGCCAATGCATCTGTCGATACGACCTTGGCTTCAAATAAACCTTGTCACATACTACAAACTGAATCTCTCGACGATGACCATCGACCTTGGACTTCATGATCTGCTGTGCCCTAGTCAAATGCTGCTTCAACTCCTCCAAAATTCTATCCCTCTCCTCAATGTAATCCTCGACCTGTGACACCGGGGTCAACTGTGACCGTAGTGGATCAAATGTGGAGGATCTCGTCCATAAAAACATTGAAGGTGTGGCCTGTGTTGAGGTATGAAAGGAAGGGTTAGGGGCATGACGGACGATCGGCTGGATTTGAGGATGCATGACAATTCATGTATTGAGTTGAAAAACAGAAAAACAAACTAGTAACAACTGCTGCCTAGGCTTTTGGTAGCAATTATGAAGGTGATCACTAAAACAAGAACTTAATAAAACAATGACAGAAAATCAGTCGACTGGAGAAGGAAAGCAAAAACTAATTAATTCAGTAGAATAATAGCAGTCAATGATAAGATAATAATCATTGCCTTTTTCCGATATTATCATAAATCAGTGAAACATACACCTACTTTTTAGTGCCAGTACAAGTAAATGCAAATGCAGCTGAATTAGGACAATCATGCATGATACCTTCGCATTCAGCAATAGCATACATTCTAACAGCAACCAGGCAGTCAAACTATAACAGACTGCCCTAATGTTATAAGTATCATTTAATTAGTCCAGACTGTAACAGTCATAATTATGAGTTCAAAGATGCTCCAACTCTCAATCAGACAACCCTACTCCAGCAAACAAGAACAATTCAAGTAGCAATGCATTGCAATCACAATACGAGTGTAGCAAGCACATTGACGATCCCAGTGATCACAGCTGACACGAGGAACGCATTGCCACCGAATCCAATAGTCTTGAACAATACCGGGGCATAGAACATGATGACATTGATGCCGGTGAACTGCTGGAAGCACAGGGCACAGCTCACTATGTCGATACTCATCCCTCTCGTGTGGGCCTTGTCTTCGTGGCCACGCTCGATGAGGGAGTTTGGGGTGTCGGGCAGGACGAGGGAGCCGATGGTGATGATGGCGGCGGGGACGCCGACGAGGGCGAGGCTGACGCGCCAGCCCCAGCTTTGATCTTTGATGTGCCGTAGTTGATGAGATTGGCGGTGAAGATGCCGATGGTGACCATGAGCCGGAAGCACATGTTGAGCATGCCACGGCGTCTGGCCGGTGCCATTTCCGACAGATAGACTGGCACGGACTGCAGTCCATCAATAAAACGCCAATGTCAATCTCAAATTTAAAATGGAAAGATGTTAACTAAATATAGCAAAAAACAAATTTCTTTTCTTCCGGTGTATCAAAACAAGAACAAAAACAAAATTCCGTATTATTTGGAAAATGGTACCAACACAAGAGAAATATCAAATCATGTTTTAATAAATAAACAAAAACGTCATTTTCGTCCCTAAATAGATAAACAAAACGTCATTATTAATATCAAATCAAAAGAATAACTCCACCATCTTAATTTTTTTTCAACGGATTAACATTAAAAAATAGGAGACATATTTCTCACCCAACCCCAATACCGAGGAGGATACGACCGACGATCAGCATGGCAACATTCTCCGCGACGCCATTAAAGGCGGCGCGGGCTAGGAAAGTTAACCCACCCCTAAACATCGACCACTTCCTCCCGAACTTTCGAGTCACAGCCGACGCGAAGAAAGAGGACATGAGGGCGGCGAGATACAGCGACGACGTGAACAGCGTCAGCGGAACGCTGTCGAACTTACAGTACTGGTTGATGCTTTTATCATCCATCTCTTTTATTAAAACGTCAGGGAAAAACTTCCGCAAGACTGAATCCATTGACGTCACTCCTCCTGCATTAAACAAAAACAAAAATCAAATCTTAATATTAGAATTTCAGTCAATATTATTAGGAAAAAAAAGAAGATTTTTTTTTTCTTTTTTCCTTCTTTTTTTTACCTGAGATGCCGATGTCGTAGCCGAAGATCAGGCCGCCGGTGGCAGTGCTGATGCAAGTCATGAAGACGAAAGACGTCATCTTACCGGGATACTCCCAGGGCCGGTTTAAGCATAAATGAGGCCTAAAGCCAAACAAAATATGAGGCCTAAGTATTAACACATAATTTTTAGGAGCTTTCATATAACTGAATTTAGGACAGAATGACCCCGAGGGGTTGGCTGAGTGGGAATGGCGTTCCTCTCCCCCCAAGTAGCGAGGGATCGAGGATCGATGGCTAACTCGCTTAACCTGGTATGCAAGGTGTGGGTCAGCCTTGCATACCCCATGTTTGGTGCCTGACCGTCCCACTTGTGAGGCGGTGTGGAGTCCGGGTCACCAAAAAAAGAAAAAAAAATTTAGGACAGAATTCCCTCACAAACCAAACACGTTACAATCTTAAAATTAAAGGAAACAAAGATCATGTTTTTTAAACCAAAAGCATATATTACATCACATATCACTGTGAAAATTACGCTCCCCAAGAGGGATTATATTGCCTCCTAACAGATCTATTTATATCCATACATTTTCTCCTACCAGTAATATTACTTCTCAGATCTTTTGGATCTCAGATATTAATTCCATTCGAAATCTATTATCAGCATCTCAGATATTAAGCCCAACAGCATTTCGGTTTGTGTAATGAGCAATTTTATTGGTTCCAGGTAAACATGTGATGAGCGAAGAGCTATGTGAATTGATCAATTTTAAAAAAGGCATTATTGGTAATTTTGAAAAGTGTATTAGTGGTGGTTTTATAAAAATAAAGTGGTCTGTAAACTGAGCAAAATGTCTATTCGCATAGCATTCCCTTAAATTTGATGTAACTTATACAATTCAATAAAATAAAAAGAAAGAAAAACCCAATAAATAAGTAAATAAAATAAAATAATATAAATAAATAAATAAATAAATAAAATAAAATAAAATAAAAAACCAAATTCACCGAAAAAGTAAAAGAAAACGAAAACGAAACAGCTCAGTCAAGAGTCGAGACAACCGGATGATTCAATTTATTACATTGAAGACTTCCTCATGGTTTATGTGGAGTTCATTTGCATATTTGACAAAATTCAACATTGAAAGAGATAGAGATGCATTGGATTGAAGCAGATCCATCCGATTTTGGTGAAAATCTCCTGCTCCCTCGAAGGTAAACAACGATCTCGCCTTTTCTTTTCTTTTCCCTTTTATTTCTCTTTCTGCTAATCTCTTAGTTTTTAATAGTCGTCGTTGTTTGTTTGTTCAATTGGGAAACTGCAGCGGGCACTCAACAATTGGGCGTAGGAATAAAATGAACTATGAGGCCCTCTCAAAATTGGAGGCCTAAAGCAGCCGCCTAAGTGGCCTTACTGTAAAACCGGCCCCGGATACTCCTTGCCCCCTGCGGCATTAACAGAAGCTCCACCCGCCATTTATGATAACTCAAAGAGAACTGGAGTTGAACTTGTCCATGGACGAGGCTTTATTGATAGAGATGCATAGGGGTAGCGGCACAACCACTCCCACTACAAGTAAATGCACCATCCAAGCACGTCGTCGAGGGTTCACACTCTGAAACTCTGATCCGTCGTATCTCTTTTTTCGTTGTTTATGAAAAAAATCTTATTGGGCGAATTCTTCTTTTTTTAATGTTTTTTTTCATACCCTTTGTGCTACTTCCCCAGAGGCTCCCTGACGTTGGCACTAGAGAGTGTCAGAGACTGATCTTGTGTTTGGCACGTGAGCGTGTTTCCATCCGGGGGGTTGGTATTTGGGGTGTAGTAGGTCAAATCATATATATATATATATATATATATATATATATATATATATATATATATATATATGAGGGAAATGTGCCTAAGAATGACCTCGGGTAGAGATACCTGAGCACACCCCCGCTGTTCGGGGTTTGTGAGTATTTTTTTTTGAAATGTTTTTTTGCAGTAGGTAGATATACTTGTTATGTAGCTCCCCACAAAATTTCAGCTCGATCCGACACCGTTTGAGCCTCCGTTCATCGATTTCAAAAACGTTGCGCAAAACTGTCCAGAATTTGGACAGTTTTGCGCAACGTTTTTGAAATCGATGAACGGAGGCTCAAACGGTGTCGGATCGAGCTGAAATTTTGTGGGGAGCTACATAACAAGTATATATACCTACTGCAAGAAAAAAATTCAAAAAAAAAATACTCACAAACCCCGAACAGCGGGGGTGTGCTCAGGTATCTCTACCCGAGGTCATTCTTAGGTACATTTTTTGCTATATATATATATATATATATATATATATATATATATATATATATATATATATATATATATATATATATATATATATATATATAGTTACCTTTCGGTTGCTTGCAGGAGCCATTTTTGTAACTTGTACAGTTGTGCACATGAGTTTTGACAGCTTAGTTAGCCATGATTACTTTTTGTGAAATAATTTTAAATTTTGTATTGTCAAATTCTTAGCAGATCATGGTACACTAGGACTTTGTTGTAGAATTTTGGAAGCTTGTGTATTGACACTTATTCCAAGTTTTGTTCAAGTGCAGGACTATTAGCACCGCAAGAATGCGGTGCAAGCCATCATTTTTTGCCGAAAGGAGAAAAGGCAGGGAAGAGAACAGATGTGAATTGAAAAATGAGATGACGTTGTTTCCCAAATTTAGAAAGTAATCAAGTCATGCATCGCATATTTGAGGTGCAAGTAGTCATTGCCTTGTTCAATTGTTCTTCCTTGTGAGTTCAAGGGGGGTGACATGTTTAATCTGCATATTGTTTATTGTTTATTGTTTTTGTTCTGAGTTAAGTGCATGGTATGGAGTGTATGATCTGGATAATGAGTGAGGAGTGAGGTGCCATTCGATGTTACGTTTTTACATAAAAATTTCAAACTTATGAGTTTTCCAATCAAATTGATTCCCCACCAAAACTTTCTCAAAACGCATATCAACCTTTCAAAATTTAAACGAACAAAAATTTAGTTTCGGCGCGGGGGGAGTGCATACGTGTGGGTGTGTGTAGGGTGTGGGGGTAAAAAGTGAAATGTGAGGGGTTTTTAGCAAAAAAAGGGAAAAGGGCAGTATTCAGTGCAAATGTAATGATTGTGGGGTTTTTTTGAATTAAATCGTGACCCTTGGATGCAAATGATGTGGATGCATCCTGATCGTTGTTGATGACTGGGACTTGTCCCAGTCAGCCCTAAGATTCAAAAACCTTTGTGTTTTAATCTTGTCCTAGTCAGCCCTAGGATTTAAAAACAGTTGTCAAATGTAATATAGATACTTCAACCCGTGCCCGCGGGCACGGTTTCTTTAAGATTTTCACTCGCGAAATCTTTGTTCCCCAAAAAATTATTTCCACAGCCAAAATTTAAAAGCTCAACAAATTAGCGTAAAAATATTTAGCGGCACGGACGCCTTCGGTGTGGAACAACAAATTCGACGCAGGCGCCTTTGATATAGAACAACAAATTCGGCTTGGGCGCCTTTGGCGCGGAACTACAATTTCGACATAGAACACCAATTTCGGTGCAGGCGCTTTCGGCGCGGAACAACAAATTAGCGTAAAAAATTTAGTACCTGTCACGGGCGCCCTCAGTTATTATCTAAATCAAATTTGTTTATTAAAAAATTCAGCATCCCAAATCTAAATTATATTTAGATAATGCTTTTGGCATCCCAAACTTTTTTATTAAAAAATTCGGGTACTGTGTAAATCCATATCAAATTATGAACATGTTTATTCAACGGGCACCCACGATTTACTGAGCAAGTTGAGAGCAAGTGGGCCCCATGATTTTGCTCTCTCACTGGTGGAAAAAGGGGTTTCAGCCACAGAAATTTGGCCACGGACAAATCTGTGGCTGATAGTAAGCTATCAGCCACAGATTTACCTGTGGCCAAATTTCCGTGACTGGGAAAATAATTGGCCCATGGAGTATTGCCCACAGACATATCTGTGGGTGTTAGTTGACCTTCAGCAATGGCATTGTCCATGGCCGATAACTATCAGCAATGGAAAAGTGGTGAAGAAATTTTCTATGGCTGTTACGTATTAACCAGGGATATTTCCGTGGCCAATAAAAGTAACAGCCATGGATATGTCCGTGGCTAAAGGTCTATTGCCAGTAAACTTGTTTTACCCAAATTAGGGGAGCCCGCGCCCCCAATTTGGGTAAATTTTAGATCTCTTTCCAATTTCAGCCGCCGCAGAGAGAGAGAGAGAGAGAGAGAGAGAGAGAGAGAGAGAGAGAGAGAGAGAGAGAGAGAGAGAGAGAGAGAGAGAGAGAGAGAGAGAGAGAGAGAGGATTGGAGGGGGAAGATGACGCCGACGAAGGAGCCGACGACGACGCAAGCCGACGACGCCAGCCGTCGTGAAAGGTATGATTTTCGCCATAATTTCTCTAGAATGGGCGGAGTGGGTGTAGGAGGGGGCGTCGGCCCCTGTCCCCAGCTCCCCTCGCCTCCTTCTGAACGGAAGGAGGAGAGCGAGAGCTGGGGCGACGGCGGTTGCCGACGCCCCCTCCGACCCCTCTCTCTTCTACTCCCCCAATCCCGGACCCCGACCCCCCTCCGACCCATCCCTCACCAGCGACCCCCCAGCTCAAGAAATGTTTAAATTGTTAGGATTAGGGTTTGGGATACGGTTAGGGTTAGGGTTAGGATTAGGGTTAGGGTTACGGTTACGGTTACGGTTAGGGTGGGTTATGGTTGAGGTTATGGTTATGGTTATGTTTAGTGTTTGGGTGTGGGTGTGGGTTAGGGTTAGGGTTTGCGTTTGGGTTTGGGTTTAGGTGTGGGTGTGGGTTAGGGTTAGGGTTTACGTTTGGGTTTGGGTTGCATATAGGGAAGGGGTTGGGGCTAGGGTTAGGGAATGGTTTTGGTTTATAGTGAGGGTTAAGGTCGAGGGTTCGGTTTTAGGTGTTGGGGGTAGGGTAGGGTTTAAAAATATGGTTTTGTGTTAGGGTTCGGTTAGTGTTAGGGTTGGAGTCAGGGCTAGGATTAGGGTTGAGGGTAGGGTTGAGTGTAGGATTGAGGTTAGGGTAAAATGGGTTAGTTGTTTGATTGGGGTGGGGGGAAATTTAGGGTTAGGAATAATAGAATTTATTTTTATTTTAGATTATATTGTCGATATCAAGGAAAAATAGAATTTGTTTTAATTTTAGATTAATGAGAGCCTAGCCATGCATGTTAAAACATACACTCTTGGTATAAAATTTATTTTAGTTATATTATCGATATCAAGGAAAAATAGAATTTATTTTAATTTTAGATTAATGAGAACCTGGCCATATTAAAACATACACTCTTGGTATCACAATGATAGCCGCATACTTTTATGAACGAGTCAACTATCATTTAAAGTTTCTCAGAATAGTTAATTTAGAAATATATAAATGGTTGATACACAATTACATGTAAATTTCATCATCGATTACATATGCCGGAGGTTCCTGACAAGTCGTTTATGGAAATATCGGATCTAAACATGACTTGAAACCCAAGATACTTAGAGGGGATGGATGCGTTCTTAGCATACGCTGAAGCCAACCCTCTAAGAATGTCCAGTGGAAAAATCCGTTGCCCTTGCAAGAGGTGCCAGAACAATGAGATCCTTCAGAAGTACATTGTACATGTCCATTTGGTGTCTCACGGGTTCGACCCCAATTATACATTTTGGAGTTACCATGGAGAAGGTGCCATAACAGAGGAGATACTTAGGGCAGAAGAGCGTATTGTGCATGGAGATCAAAGGGCAGATGACATAGAAACTATGCTGGAATATATTGGTGCTCCTAGTGAAAACATGTCAGATGATGATCTTCACACCGTTGACTATGATCGATTGATGAAATTAGTGGAGGATAATATGTCTCATTTATACGAAGGATGCATGGAGTTCACGAGGCTATCATTCATGATTAGACTGCTGCATATCCAAACACTAAGTGGAATGGTGATTATACATTTTGAAATATTGGATTTGTTGAGAAGGGTAGAGCCCGGTGGGCAGGACAACATTCCAGCTAGTCATTATGAAGCGAGCAAAATCGTTATACGTTAGGGCTCGATTACAAGAAAATTGACGAATGCCCTAACGATTGCATTCTATACTACAAAGACAATAAGGACTTACATGAATATCCAACGTGTCATGTTCCCCGGTGGCAAGTTGAACAAAGAACAAGTGTGACAAGGGATGGTCCTACAGTCCAAAAGAAGAAGCAGACTACGGCGAAGGTTCTCTGATATTTCCCAATTATACCAAGACTGCAAAGGTTTTTCATGTCTACTGAATTAGCAGGAAAAATGCGATGGCACGCCATTGACCTCATACAAGACGGAAAATTGAGGCAACCGGCCGATGGGGTAGCATGGAAGCATATCACCGTATTTATCCCGACTTTGCAAGGGAGACGAGGAATCTTAGGCTTGGTCTCGCAAGCGATAGGTTTAATCCATTTGGAGTGATGAGATCTGGTTGGTCTACTTGGCCCGTGTTACTGACCCCATATAACCTCCCGTCTCATATGTGCCTGAAGCAACCATACATGATACTGTCACTATTGATTCCTGGGAAATACTCGCCTGGAAATGATATCGATGTTTTCATGCAGCCCTTAATTGATGATCTGAAGCTTTTATGGGAACAATGTGTGGGACTTTCGACGCCGCGACAAAGCAAAGTTTCTGCATGTGTGCTATTGTTTTATGGACGATCAACGACTTCCCGGCGTATGCTAATCTATCTGGTTGGTCAACGAAAGGTAGGACGGCTTGCCCGGTTTGCACGACAGGTTATGCGGGCACATTCCTAAAATATAGCCGTAAGTTTTGCTTTTGGAAAAACAGAAGATGGTTGCATGCAGATCATAGTTATAGGAGACATAGACAGATGTTCGACGGCAAAACCGAACGCCGAGAAGCCCCAGAGCAACTAACCGTAGAGGACACATTTGAAGCACTTCACCCTTTGCGGAGAGTGAAGTTTGGAAAGAACAGATATAGCAAAGAGAGCCCTCTTGATGTTAGAAGACGGATTACAAAGGGAAAATGAAAAATCAAGGCCAAGGGCAAGGTCAAAAATAAAAGAAGAACGCCTCGAGTGTCGTGCACAGATTCTAACACATCAGATGTTTCGAATACTAACAAGTGGTTGGTCAAAGTTTAGTATTTTCTTCCAATTATCATATTGGAGGAATTTGAAAATACGTCACAACCTGGACGCCATGCACATCGAAAAGAACATATGTGAAAATCTGTTGTATACCTTGATGCAAGACACCAACAAGTCAAAAGACGGAGTAAAGGTGCGGCTTGACTTAAAAGAATTGAATATACGTCCTGAATTGCAAGCTGTACAAAAGGAAAATTACAAGTATGACCTGCCAGCTTCTCTGGTCACCCTGTCAAGAGATGAAATTCATAATCTGTGTGTGTTTCTCAAGTCATTGAAGACACCGGATGGATATGCTTCGAATATATCAAGATGTGTGCACACATACCAGATGAAGATATTTGGATTGAAGACACATGATTATCATATCTTACTATATCAGTTGCTTCCGATTGCTTTATGTCATGTTGATAAGAAGCTTGCAAAAGTCCTGATACAGTTCTATGGGTTCTTCAGGCAGATGTGCTCGAAGGTGATAGACGTTGGTGAGTTTGAAGATTTAGAGGCGGGGTTATCCTTGCACTGTGTAATATGGAAAAAAAATCCCCCTTCATTCTTTACTATGCACCTGGCACAGGAGGCCCGCATTGCAGGGCTGATACAATATCAGTGGATGTACCCTGTTGAAAGGTGAACGTCATGCCATATATTATTCTATTTTGCTAGGAACAAAATTAAACGTGAATTTGAACCTTTTTATGATTTTTGAACTGCATGTATCTAGGGTTCATGAAGCACCTTGTGCACAATCATACACGGCCAGAAGGGTCAATTTCCAAGGATTATACGTCAAACGAGGCCTTGATGGTCATATCTCGTTATTTGCGGGGTGTTGCCACAAGGGTAAATTGTCCGGCAAGAGTATTCTATAATGATTATGGAGAGGACACACGCTTTAGTAAAATTGAGCTTGAACAAGCACATTCATATGTTCTAAATAATCTACGCATATTTGACTTCTATCAGATGTAATAAAGCTGAGTTATTCGGTTTTGTAAGTGGTGTAATTCCCAAGTTTTAATATTTTCTTTAATTTTCCCTCAGTCGTCATATAGAAGTACTCCAAGCCAAATTGCACGCAAAAACTCTTAACCAAAAGGTTGCGGATGCACACGCAAAAGAATTTACTTCATGGCTGAAACTGACGGTACACGCATCGATTTCTCACGATAGTTATACACCTATCACAAAATCAATTTCGATAACTTGCGTATATGAGTGCGATTCGTATTTATCGTAAAGGTCGCAAAGCAATGTGTTCGCGATGCACGGCTATCCGAGGATATCCAAAAATATGTCCAAGGTCCTGACGACACAGTACATCGATATAGAGGTTATTCTATCAATGGTTTTAGATTTAATACCATTGAAGTCGAGAAGGACCGATGCACCCAAAATAGTGGAATCTTCTCATCCTTTACACAGTTGTCATATGCAAGATCCAGAGATCAATAACCAAAAGTAGGTCAAATATTTTAGTATGGCCAGGTTGTAGACGTGGTTGAGTTATTTTATGGCTTTCAGAAGGAAGTGAGCCATGTTATGTTTAAGGTGCGGTGGTGTGAGCAAGGAAAGAAGAAGAACAACTTGGGCTTCACGATCGTTAATCTGAAGAAGGAAATCTATCAGGATGAGAAGTTCATGTTTGTCTCGCAAGTAAAACAATGTTTTTATGTTAAAGATATAATGGTAGACGATGATTGGGTGGTTCTTAGAAATCCTCTTAGAGCATATGTACCGGACGAAACGGGTGAGGAAGAGGGCAGTGAAGATGACGAAGAAGTTGTAATCGTCGCAAATGATGTCGAAGACAATTTTTCAATCGATACAAATAATGAAACGACTAAAGACATCACACCTTTGCGTGTTGATATACCCAATTTGGCGATCACAAGCACGTGTATTGTAGCAATGGAGTGCACATGACGAAGAAACACAATAAACAAAGTCATTTCATCGACCATTCGGACTAGGTCATAAAGGGCCTCAACATCAACATCAAATTGTTGAACTTTTTTCAGGAATAAGCTTTTAAAAATATGTAAATGTATATAAATTTTTCTTGGAATCAATAAAGAATGTGAATTACTCCTTGTTTTTATGTCCCATTTATTTCATGAGAATAATGGCTATCATATGCCATATGAGAGCCTCTCTCATACGCCCTCTCACATAAAGCACCCAAGTACAACCAAGTACAAGCCTATGTGGGGTTGTACTTTGGTACTTTATGTGAGAGAGCAACCCCACATAGGCTTGTACTTGGTTGTACTTGGGTGCTTTATGTGAGAGGGCGTATGAGAGAGGCTCTCATATGGCGTATTATAGCCATTATTCTCTTATTTCATATAAATTACACAAATATTGTACTTGGTTGTACTTGGGTGCTTTATGTGAGAGGGCGTATGAGAGAGGCTCTCATATGGCATATTATAGCCATTATTCTCTTATTTCATATAAATTACGCAAATATTTACAGTACCTAAACATCAATTTTTTTATTAATAAATATTATGAAGTGCATATGAAGAGAGTTTGGAACACGCTTATGACACATGGTACAGGACATCCCAGACCCCTCGGTCATCTGGGTTAGGTACGCATATTTTGTGGTTTAAGTATGGATGTATAACGTGCACAATTTAATTTGTTGGGAAACTAAAGGTAAAATGATTCATACATTTTCAGGCAGTGCAGGTCATGGCTTCCCTTCGGCACATATCACCCCGCCCTCTGTGTCAGGTACGCATATGTTGTAGTACTGCTTTATGATCGCTTCCGGGCGTACACCCAAAAGAGCGACCGTGTAGTTTTACCGCAAGCGCACGGTGTAGCGGCGAGCGGGTATCGAACACAGGAAGGACGTATGACAGTGCCTTCTCCGTACAACCTGGCTATGGGGACAGAAGAGTAGGAATTTGCCTTTCGGTGATGCTGTCACAATCGTCAGGCAAAGTAAAGAGATATAAGATCAAATAAAGACGCCTAGGGAATAGGGAATCCCCTTTACTCACCATATCTCGTCAATGTGATTCATTGGTATCACAATTACTAGGGTAGAATTTCGGATGAACTAGTTGCAACTGAATGTAAAACCTAGCTCACGCTCTCACGCTGTTGCCGGTCTATATCTAACCTAGGCTCGGGCCCAATCTCTTGCAAACCCTAGCCTAGGCAAGCTAGCATTAGGATCAACGTCATCGTTCAATCGCATCCCGAGCCCACTCTCGTGCAAACTCGGGCTGCAACCTAGGTTGGGATAGTTCCTACCCGTCCAATCTCTTGCAAACGGGTATCGGTATAGAATTGCAACCGAGAACCCTAGTATCGGTCCAATCTCTTGCAAACCGATACTACGGAAACTCAATTTCAACCCAATTCAGATTTCTAGGGTTTCCTATCGAATTGGGATCCAATCTCTTGCAAATCCCAATCGATATGAACACCTATCTATCCGTAATATATCGATCACAAACTAACCCTAATAGCAATTCTAGCAATAGTTCTACCAAATCATCATAAATCGGAAATTAGGCTCGCAGGGTTCATCCCCACGCCCTAAGACGTTAGGACTACTCACAAATCATTTCACAAACGAAAGAATAATCAATTGAAATAGCAATAGAATTCATGGCAATATTCAAATAAGCAATAAAAATGAGATTTTTAATGAAGAGGGAGACAAACCAATTTATTTCTCCAAGAATCCAACAAAATAACCCTTTTCTCTCCTCTCCAATCACAAGAATCAAAAGCTAAAAAAGTTTAATCTAAAAGGCTGCTAGAAAGCAAGGAAAAAGCTCCATAACCTAGGTTAGAATCCGGGGTTAAATACCCCCAAAACTGCCCAAAAATCCATGACCAAAATGCCCCTGTGCCTCTTCAAAATCGCGTTTTCCGCTACAGGCGCTCGGCTCACTCGGCCGAGTGACAAAAGTCGCTCGGCCGAGTGAGAGACCCTGAGAATTTCCAGTAAGTCCGGGGTCTTGGGGGTCTTCACTTCGGGGGTCACTCGGCCGAGTGAGTTGTCGTCACTCGGCCGATGGGCTCATCTTCACTCGGGCGGTCGGTAATTGCCACTCGGCCGAGTGGGTCTTCTGATGCTCAGACTGACGAAAAACAGTAAGTTGGGAGTTTTTGATGGGCGTCGTTTGAGTGCCACTCGGGCGGACGGGGTTTTGTCACTCGGCCGATGTGGCTTCTGATGCTCGGCTGAGTGCACACTTGAAGCGTGTCCGATCTGGCCGGCCGAGCGGGGTCTCGCTGGTCGGCTGAGTGACTCCTTCACTCGGCCGAGTGAGACACTGAAAATGCCCATTCTGAGTGTTTTGCCTCCTCGTCGCTCCTACGACGTTCTTTCTTCTTCCGCTCCTCTCCAATAGCAAAATACCCCTCGGGGAAGTCGTCGGTGACACTCTGGAGTAAGTGTATCACGGGATCACTCAAATCGCTCCAAATCTCCTGAAATACGACAAAAATAACAAATCGTGAAAAGTATCGCAATATTGTCGATAAATCGTGAAAAACGTGATTTGAGCGATCTAAATGGCATGCAAACATGCGGAAAAAATGTGTAAAATATGGAGTGATCAAAATCCCCCAAGCTTACCTCTTACTCGTCCTCGAGGAAGATAAGTAAAAGGCGAACCCGGTGGATTCAAAAAAATGAAAACGGCGGAAAAACGGAAAACGAAAAACGAAGAAGAAAGAAGAAAGCGAAGAGGGAAGCTGCTAGATCATTTTCTCAGGACGTGGGTTTTGCTTACTCATATAGCATGCACCGATCGTAAAACACATGTCAAAGACTTTTATTTCGCTATCATAGTATAATGGTGCAAATAGAAATAGAAAACCCAAGAATATTGATATAGCATGAAAAACGGAATAATTCTAAAATTAACATCGTCTGAATCATTTAAAGCGGTATACAATATCGCAGATCACACACTTTTCAATTGAATGCTTTCTATGAGGAGTATAAGAATATCACGCAATAGAATAGAAAGAATAGAAAAGCGTGGATTTCATGAAATGAGTGCTAGGCATAGATTTCTGGATTTCGTGAAGCTAAAACAATCTCACCGAGTATAGAATATTACTTAGCCTAGGTTGTCGTGTACCGTCAAGTAGTCACTCTCTCACACATCATTGGATTCTCCCCCCCCAAGCTTATCTATAAGCATGGTGGCACAAAAACAATATTTACATCCCCATTTTTATGAAGCTCCAAAAGTAATAAAAATAAAAACAAAAAGAGGGAAGAAAGAGAGAACATGAGATGGGATCGTTTATTGAGATTCTTTTCTCTTTTCTTTTCTTTTTCTTTTTTTTCTTTTTTTTCAATAGCATATATACACAATGATCCCAAATCAAAGAGAAAGAAGGATATACAAGAATTTTTCTTTTTCTTTTTAGTTTTGGGAAATTTGGAGCTAGGATTTTAATAACGGGGGAAATGCCAAATACTAGAGTCGCTAAGGGGAGATTCACCAATGATTTTAAAATAGAGAATTAATGTTCAATATATGTGGAGAAAGAAATAAATATATCTCTCAGTTTACTCTATAAGACGTGCATGACAACTTCAGCAGGGTAATCTAATGTACTCAGTTTCGATCACAAAAAAGCAAAACTAATCCAGATTTATCATAGCTAACATCATTCAATCATCCTGAAGTGAAATGTACAAATCATGCAAATAGAAGTGATATAGGAAAAGAAAACGGTACTCCAGATATAAGCATCCAATGCGTGAATCTTGGTGTGTTTTTTGCGATAGCATACATATGAATATTCAGACTCAGCTAATACTAAAATTTCATCCATTTTCATGTGGAAAAAGTGTGGGTTACTATCTCTAAATGCAAGGCAAATCACAGCATATGATATCAGAAACAAAAGCTAAGACATGACAAATATAGCATGCATATAGAGAAAGCTAACTCCACGTCGTCATCATCACAGAAAAATCATCTCTAGCATGAGATGAAAGAAGTAAAAGATAAAAAGAGAAAATGAAACTAATTACAATGCAGCACACAAAGAAAATACGAAAAACGTGATGCATGGTAAAAAAAAGGAAAAAATGATGAAAATGAGTGCAAATGTGGAAAATGGCGTGAAAAAAAAACTAAAAATAAAGGTGGTAAATCGAAAAGACCGTGAGAACTCACTCCCCCAAGCTAAAGTGCACAGTGTCCTCAATGTGCGAAGTGTGGCACACCGAGAGACGTGTAATGTGAGGGAAAGGTGAGGATGCATGCATGAGGAAAAAGAAAATAAAAATAACGAAATGAAAAATATGATGCGGACTTGATGCATGCAGATATAGGAGTGAATCAGATAGAAAAGTGTGACACCAAAAATCTCTCCCTCTCTCCCAAAAATGATATAGAAAGATATGAACAAAATGTGGACCCAAAACAGTGAGGGGAGGGGGTGGGGTGGGCAAAAAGCATCAGGACCGAGCAGAGACGGGCAGTATGACGACAAAAAAGATCAATGGCATCAAGGGTGCCTAAGAGGGTGGGGCTGCGCCATCTCCGTCCTGAGGCGGAGGAGGAGGAGGTGGTGGCTGGGTAACAGTCTGCTGGGTGGGTGTGGGTACGCGAGGAAGCCGCTCGAGAATCTGAGTGAGGCAATAGTGAATGCCCGGAAGTAGGTCGAAGCGGCTGGCCATAGCGGTGACGGTGGCAGACATGGTCCTGAGGTCACCTCTGAGGGCACTCACCGCCCCCTCGAGAGCACGAATGCTCTGAAGTACAGTGTCGGGGGAGGTGGTGCAGAGGGACGCACCTGTCTGTGCTGTGCAGGACGGGGCTGGCGGACTCGGGTGGCGTAGGTGATGGGCTCAGCAGGCATGTGGAGGAAGGGTGCTGTGCTCACAAGTGTGGGCCTAGCCTCAGTGCGAGGCTGGGGCGCAGGCTGGTATGATGTGGAAGCAGCAGCAGCGGAAGTGGAGTATAAAAGTGGCGACGAGGCGGCCAGAGAGGTCAGTGACACAGACGTGGGAACAGACGTCACGACACTCTCAGAAAGTACGGCTGCGATGGAGACAGAGGTGACAACCACGGTCTCCACGACGGCAGCAAAAGAGGGCTCTCCGCTCTCAACAATAGTGGGTGTGCGCTCGGGTAGGGCGGAGGAAAGGGGCTCAACGGACAGAGGGCCAGCTGTGGTGGGAGTGGTGGTGGGCGTGGAGGTAGTCTCAGCGAGTGTATTCCCGACACCGGCAGAAGTGTGGACAGAGGTGTCGGGAGCAGCAGAAATATCAGGCTGCTGAGTGGCCGCGGGGTCAGCAGGTGCAGCGTGTGCAGCGTGTGCAGCGTGGGCCTGCTCAGCCTACTCAGCCTACTCAGCCTCAAGCACGTAGGCGGTGGGGATCAGGAGATCCATCACCGGAAGCCAGTCCACCTGTGCTAGTGCTATCTGTGTGCGAGCTGGGCTCGGAAGGATCATGTAATCAGCACCGAAGGGACCGTGCAACCAAACCCAGTGCTGCTGGCCGTGCGGACGAAGCATCTTCATCCGGGCCATGACGTCTATGGACAGTGAAGTGGGGCCCGGGGCTCGTCGCATGTCAGCCGGAAGGTCCTCGCCGGTCATAAGGGCGAGCAGGGTGATCATACCGCCGCAACATATCGGTGAGCGAGCGCCCACCGATACGATGATGCGATCCAAAAACAAGCTCGCGATATCAATCACGACGGCGGGGAACAACTCGTCACTCTCCCTAGCTAGAGCTCTGGGGCGCGTCATCGCATAGAGCATATAAAGCTCCGGCGTGGACATCGTCCCAGGCTCATACCTCGCCAAAAAGGTAGTTGCCATAAGGTGCTGAGCTATGCGGAGGCAGGGGTGGACGATGGCCGAGGCCTTGGCCCTACTAGGGTCAAAGGCAGCTGGTAAACCCGTGATCCGGGCCCAGAAAGCGTGGGAATCGAAGGAAGGTGGGGGAATGTGAGTGGGGGCGTAACCACGGTCGGCCCCGGGGACATCGGGCCACGAAAAGAATGCTCTCATCATACCGAGAGTGACCTGGCACTCTCGGTCCATAAACCTAAACGAGCATCCCTCGTCGGTCCGGGCAATAGAACTAAGCACCTCAAGTGTCGGACGGACAAAGGTGTCCGCCGACACTTAGAGAAAATCTCGCCAACCCACGTTGTCATACAACGTGAGCATCCCCTCAAGTACCCCCAGGCGTCCTAGGTCTGCAAGGTGTGCGAACCTGGAGGGTACAATCGAGTGCTGGGAAATGCGCTCAAAAACGACGCGGTGTGCGTCGTCCCGGAACGTAATCCCCAGCGGCCAGACAAGTGGAGCCGGTGGTGGTAGTGGGTCGGCAGGGAGTGGTTGAGCGGGGTGAACGGGCTCTGCAGGCTGTGCGGGGTGTGCGGGGCCTGCAGGCTGTGCGGGGTGAACGGGGTGTGGTGGTGTAGGCGGAGGAGAGTCCTCCACCTCGTGGGAGGGGCCGGGCTCATCCGGCCGCTTCTGCTTGGCGGAAGCTCTCCTGGTGCGTGGCCGTGTCCGGGGCGGCATGTGGGCCCCGGGTGCTCACCAAAAGCAATAAAAATACGGCGTGCAAAAATAAATGGAACGAGTATACCGTGACACACCGCGAGAGCAAAGAAGTGGATGCGTGCGAAGACGACGCCTCCACGAAGCCAAAATCGCTCCCCGTAAGCTCCCCTGGGCTCCCCTAAGCTCCCCAATATATCCTGCACATCAAACGAAGATATCAGCGAGTAATATTCAAAATGTATGGGGGGTTAGGGGTATAATGGATAGATAACGAAGTTAATTTGAATTAGGGGCTAGATTAGTGTACGGATCGTCAAGAAATACGAGAGAAAGGAGAAAATAGGCAAAATAGGGGTACCGGAGCTCGGCCGGCAAGGAGGTCACCGGCGGCGACTCGGGCGAGGGTGCGGCGGCGTCAGCCGGAGTTGGGTGGCCGAGCGCGGCGGCGACGAGCAAGGTCGGGCGAGTGAGGAGGGGCAGCGGGCGAGGGATACGAACGGTCGCGCGTTTTGGGTTTTTTCTCGTTTTGAAAAACGCGCCGACCCGCTCCCCTTTATATAGGAAAAGTTACGACTCGGCCGAGTGACTAGGTCGCTCGGCCGAGTGATCGTAACGGAAATATTTTGGAAAATTCCTCCACGCTTACGACTCGGCCGAGTGGCCTTGCCACCCTCGGCCGAGTGGAAAAAGTCCATTCGGCCGAGTGGAAAAAGTCCATTCGGCCGAGTGGCTCAAGCTACTCGGCAATACTCGCCCTAGGAGCGTATCAGTTTTACTCGGCCGAGTGAAGATATATACTCGGCCGAGTGGCAATTATACTGAAATCAAGAAAATAAACAGAGAGTTGGGTACAGCAGACTTCCCTCGTTTGTGAGCCGCTCGGGCGGACGAGCTTATGTGCTCGGTCGAGTGACTAGTATACTCGGCCGAGTGAGTCCTGTTTTCTGCTGTTTGGCTTCGTTTGGGCTCTAAACTCTGTTTTTCTTCCTCCAGTCGATTTCATCTTCCTCCTAAGCATCGAGCGCATTCCTGGAGCGCTCCTCGTCGCCTTGTTCATCCTCCTAATGATATGTACCCCGTTCTCCTCTCCTGTCAAAGAAAAATAGGACCAGTTATCACGAAATTTTTAGGCAAACGACTCAAAACGCTTAATAATTTCTAAAACAAAAATAAAGGAAAAAGTAAAAATAAAGCCATAATCGTCGGGTTGCCTCCCGACAAGCGCTCGTTTAAGGTCTTGAGCTCGACCCCCTTTGATTTTCAATTTAATGCGGGATATTGGGTGCATACGAGATGCACCCGTCAAATTTATTGGGAAGAACGCTTAAATTTGGATGTTGTGGCGGCGTGTTCTTCCTTGGTGCTCCTTTGCCTCGGGTAGTGTTGGGGGGTGGCTCCCCCAAGCTAGTGCTTGCTCCGGGCCTCGGCTTCACCGGTGACACCGATTTTCGTATCGGTGGGGCTTTCTTTGGAGTCTTCATCTTTGAGAGCTTGCAGAGCTCTCGTATTCTCACGACATCAGCGTCACCTTCATCAATTTCCATGGAGGGGTCGGGGGAATGCTCCATCTTTTCTTCTTGGCCTAAGTCCGGCCCTTCCCAAAGTCATCCTTGAATAGAGCGCCGATCGAATGGGGGATCGCCTCCTCAATGACCTCGTCAAGGAGGTATGAAAGATCATCCGGCCGTCCCTTAAGCAGATATATTCTATTTGTTTCTCCCATTGGGACTCCCTCGGAATAATGCTTGAGCCTCTGACCATTTACTTTGAATGTGGCTCCGTCCTTGCTTTCCAACTCGAAAGCCCCTCCCGGTTGTATGTGCTTGATGGTGAAAGGTCCGGACCAACGTGACCTCAACTTACCGTGAAATAGTCGGAGCCGGGAATTATATAGCAAGACCTTGTCTCCTACCTTGAAGTCTGTAACGGTTATGCGCGCATCGTGGAGAATCTTGGTCCTTTCTTTGTAAATTCTTGAGCTCTCGTAGGCGTCTCTCCTTATCTCATCAAGCTCGTTGATGTCCAAGAGTCGCCTCACTGCCGCACTCTTGTAATCATAATTAAGGGTCTTGATGGCCCAATATGCGCGGTGTTCCAACTCTACCGGCAAGTGGCAAGCTTTCCCATAAACAAGTCGGAACGGTGTGGTGCCGATGGGAGTACGAAAGGCCGTGTGATACGCCCATAGAGTATCGTTTAACTTCATTGACCAATCCTTTCTTGATCGATCCACGATCTTCTCAAGAATTTGCTTGATCTCTCTATTTGAGACCTCCACTTGGCCGCTTGTCTGGGGGTGATACGCCATGCCAACCCTATGGTTTACCCCGTATTTCTTCAGCATGGCTTCAAACTTGTTTTCTATGAAATGGCTCCCCCCGTCGCTTATCAAAGTACGAGGCACTCCCAAGCGTGGGAAGATATTCTGCTTGAAGAACTTAGAGACGACCCTTGCATCATTAGTAGGGGTAGCGATTGCTTCCACCCATTTGGAGACGTAGTCAACTGCCAATAGGATGTATTTGTTACCATTGCTCGACGGAAATGGTCCCATGAAGTCCACTCCCCAACAATCAAAAAGTTCAATTTCTTGGATGGGCCTCATTGGCATCTCATTGCGTTTGGAGATATTCCCGGGTCCGTTGGCATCTATCGCACCCCTTTACGAAGTCGTGGGTGTCTCTAAACATTGTTGGCCAGAAGAATCCGCTCTGCAAAATCTTAGCGGTTGTCTTAGAGGCGGCATGATGTCCCCCGCATGGCATACCGTGGCAATGCAAAATGATAGACGTTGCCTCCTCTTTAGAAACACACCTTCGAATAACACTATCTTTGCATATCTTGAAGAGGTATGGATCTTCCCAAAAATAGCTACGGACCTCATGCAAAAACCTCCTCTTTTGATGCGTGGGCATCCCATGCGGTTTAATTCCACAAGCCAAGTAATTGACGAAGTCCGCGTACCAAGGCACTTCCCCGAGCTTTATGGCGTATAGCCTCTCATCCACGAATGTGTCGTCGATAGGTAAACTCTCATCCTCCTTGTCGCGAATAAGCCTAGACAAATGGTCCGCCACAACATTTTCCGTACCTTTCTTGTCTCTGATCTCCAAATCGAACTCTTGCAACAAGAGTATCCACCTAATTAACCGAGGCTTGGCTTCCTTCTTGTTTAAAAGGTATTTCAATGCCGCATGGTCGGTGTGAACAACCACCTTGGAACCAAGGAGGTAGGAGCGAAACTTCTCGATGGAATAGACGACCGCTAGAAGCTCTTTTTCGGTAGTTGTATAGTTTTTCTGCGCGTCATCCAATGTCTTGCTCGCATAGAATATTGCATGAAGCTTCCTATCTTTCCTTTGTCCCAATACCGCTCCAATGGCTTGGTCGCTAGCATCACACATTAGCTCAAAGGGAAGGCTCCAATCCGGTGGTTGTATGATGGGCGCGGAAACTAGTGCTTCCTTCAAGGTATTGAAGGCTTGCAAGCATTCGCCTGAAAAAATAAAAGGAGTATCTTTAGCAAGCAAGGAAGTAAGCGGTCGGGCAATCGAGGCGAAATCCTTGATAAAGCGGCGGTAAAACCCCACATGACCAAGAAAGCCTCTAATGCCCTTGACATTAATAGGAGGAGGGAGTTTCTCGATTACCTCAATCTTTGCTTTATCTACCTCAATTCCTCTCGAGGAGACAAGGTGCCCGAGAACTATACCTTCCGTGACAATGAAGTGACATTTCTCCCAATTTAGAGTGAGATTATTTTGTTGGCACCTTTTAAGGACTTTCGTAAGATTGGCCAAACAAGAGTCAAACTCACTTCCATAAACCGAAAAATCATCCATAAAAACTTCCATAATATTTTCAATGTAATCGGAAAATATGGATGTCATACACCTCTGAAAGGTGGCGGGAGCATTACAAAGACCAAACGACATCCTACGGTAGGCATAGGTACCATAGGGACAAGTAAAAGTGGTCTTTTCTTGGTCATCTTCGTGCAAAGGGATTTGGAAGAATCCCGAATACCCATCTAAATAACAAAAGTATTTATGTTTAGCTAGGCGTTCAAGCATTTGATCAATGAAGGGCAATGAGTAATGGTCCTTTCGGGTAGCTTTAATCAATGCACATTCGCCATCCCGTGACGGTGCGTGTAGAAATGGGCTCTCCTTTATCATTTTTATAACTGTCATCCCTCCTTTCTTGGGGACGACGTGAACGGGGCTAACCCATCTACTGTCAGAGATAGGATAAATAATACCGGTGTCGAGCAATTTTAGGATTTCCTTTTTAACCACCTCTATCATGTTCGGGTTTAACCGCCTTTGAGGATCTATGGAGGTGGCGTCGGTATCCTCCAAATGGATCCTATGTGTGCAAAACCTAGGGCTTATCCCTTTAAGATCGGAGATAGTGTAGCCAAGGACATCTTTGTGGCTCCTAAGAACGTCTAGGAGTCTCTCAAGTTGATCATGCGTGAGGTGGGAGTTAACTATCACCGGAAAAGTTAATTTATTACCCAAAAAGGCATACCTTAGATTCGGTGGTAATTGTTTAAGTTCTACCTCAAGAGGTGTCGTTCCTTCTACTTCATCAGCTCGCATGAGTTTGGCTTCTCCTTTGACATCCGAGTTTAGCTCATGTTCAGGCGGCGTGCTCTCATGTGAAGACTCAGACTCACTCCTTAGTGAGGACGATGCATCAAAATAGACGCTCTCCGATTCTGTGCTAGCATCATCAAATCCTTCACTCTGCTCCGGTTCGTTCCTGGAATCAAGAAACACATCAGACGATTCATAAAAGCAAGAGTGAGTGTCATAGATTGTAACTCCCTGAACATTGGTTTGCTCGAAATATTCTTCGGGAGTATACTGCTCTTCGACACTTGTTCTATCGTCTTCGAAGTATAACTTGTCGTCTATCACATCAACTCTGACATTGCCCCCGATAGTCCCATCCGAGGAGACTTGATCCATCACAAAACTAGCAAACAGTTGTTCGTCGGGGTCCTTGATGTCGATAGCAAAAGCTCCGGTAGCGTGGACCTCATCGACAAGCTCCTTAAGGAGGTCTGTGAAGGAGTCATAATCTCCCTGACTGAGTTCCGTTGTCGACATTGCATCCTCCATTCTACCTGTTAAGATCTTATGTACAATACGGGGAGAATATGCAAATAGGGCTGCAAACAGAGTTAGAACAGGATATAGAAGAAAGTAAAGAAAGAAAGAAAAATAACCAGGTGGTCGATGCCGAACACCGTCAAAATGTCCTCCCCGGCAACGGTGCCAAAAACTTGATCGCTTCCGGGCGTACACCCAAAAGAGCAACCGTGTAGTTTTACCGCAAGCGCACGGTGTAGCGGCGAGCGGGTATCGAACACAGGGAGGACGTATGACAGTGCCTTCTCCGAACAACCTGGCTATGTGGACAGAAGAGTAGGAATTTGCCTTTCGGCGATGCTGTCACAATCGTCAGGCAAAGTAAAGAAATATAAGATCAAATAAAGACGCCTAGGGAATAGGGAATCCCCGCTACTCACCGTATCTCGTCAATGTGATTCATTGGTATCACAATTACTAGGGTAGAATTTCGGATGAACTAGTTGCAACTGAATGTAAAACCTAGCTCACGCTCTCGCGCTGTTGCCGGTCTATAGCTAACCTAGGCTCGGGCCCAATCTCTTGCAACCCCTAGCCTATGGAAGCTAGCATTAGGATCAACGTCATCGTTCAATCGCATCCCGAGCCCACTCTCGTGCAAACTCGGGCTGCAACCTAGGTTGGGATAGTTCCTACCCGTCCAATCTTTTGCAAACGGGTATCGGTATAGAATTGCAACCGAGAACCCTAGTATCGGTCCAATCTCTTGCAAACCGATACTACGGAAACTCAATTTCAACCCAATTCGGATTTCTAGGGTTTCCTATCGAATTGGGATCCAATCTCTTGCAAATCCCAATCGATATGAACACCTAGCTATCCGTAATATATCGATCCCAAACTAACCCTAATAGCAATTCTAGCAATAGTTCTACCAAATCATCATAAATCGGAAATTAGGCTCGCAGGGTTCATCCCCACGCCCTAAGACGTTAGGACTACTCACAAATCATTTCACAAACGAAAGAATAATCAATTGAAATAGCAATAGAATTCATGGCAATATTCAAATAAGCAATAAAAATGAGATTTTTAATGAAGAGGGAGACAAACCAATTTATTTCTCCAAGAATCCAACAAAATAACCCTTTTCTCTCCTCTCCAATCACAAGAATCAAAAGCTAAAAAAGTTTAATCTAAAAGGCTGCTAGAAAGCAAGGAAAAAGCTCCCTAACCTAGGTTAGAATCAGGGGTTAAATACCCCCCAAAACTGCCCAAAAATCCGTGACCAAAATGCCCCTGCGCCTCTTCAAAATCGCGTTTTCCGCTACAGGCGCTCGGCTCACTCGGCCGAGTGACAAAAGTCTCTCGGCCGAGTGAGAGACCCTGAGAATTTCCAGTAAGTCCGGGGTCTTGGGGGTCTTCACTTCGGGGGTCACTCGGCCGAGTGAGTTGTCGTCACTCGGCCGATGGGCTCATCTTCACTCGGGCGGTCGGCAATTGCCACTCGGCCGAGTGGGTCTTCTGATGCTCAGACTGACGAAAAACAGTAAGTTGGGAGTTTTTGATGGGCGTCGTCTGAGTGCCACTCGGGCGGACGGGGTTTCGTCACTCGGCCGATGTGGCTTCTGATGCTCGACCGAGTGCACACTTGAAGCGTGTCCGATCTGGCCGGCCGAGCGGGGTCTCGCTGGTCGGCCGAGTGACTCCTTCACTCGGCCGAGTGAGACACTGAAAATGCCCATTCTGAGTGTTTTTGCCTCCTCGTCGCTCCTACGATGTTCTTTCTTCTTCCGCTCCTCTCCAATAGCAAAATACCCCTCGGGGAAGTCGTCGGTGACACTCTGGAGTAGGTGTATCACGAGATCACTCCAAATCGCTCCAAATCTCCTGAAATACGACAAAAACAACAAATCGTGAAAAGTATCGCAATATTGTCGATAAATCGTGAAAAACGTGATTTGACCGATCTAAATGGCATGCAAACATGCGGAAAAAATGTGTAAAATATGGTATAGTTCATGTTTTTTAAACACATATTATATATATGTTTTTCCTGACATACTGTAAAAATATATAGAAAATTTCGGAAACGGCCGTCGCCAACCGCAGTGTGCCTCGAGGCTATGAGCATCATGCGGCTCAAAGTGCTTCAGCCAGATTGGGTACGAGTTGGCACGTCTGGTAAAAATGTTGTACTTAAATTTTGTAACAAATATTTTTTAAAATAATGTCTAAATTTTTTCTTATTGATTTTAGGGCCACCCGAGCATCGAGTCTTTGGTGGAGCATACACTTGCTAAGGCCCACCCAAAGTACAATGATCCCGAGAAGTTGGCAAAGAATCGTGCTCTGGCGGTTAGTAAAAGATTAATTTTACATTAATATGCAGTTTTAATGCATGGAGTATATAATTAATTTTCTCTTCTATTCAGGTGGCCGTCCACAATGCTGCCGAGGTAGCGAGGGCACAGTCCCAGGCAGGCTCGAGTTCCACGGGGCCTCTCATTATGGTTGATGAGGACGTGATCATTGCGCAGACACTGGGAGGGATGAGAAAGAACCGGTACCGGATGCAAGGCACGGAAAAGCGTGACTACCACGAGGACTCGACCGGTTCTTCTTCCCAGCATGAGAGTGTCACATAGCCTCCCCAGTCCACCGAGTTGTAGGGCATGGATCAGGTTCAGGTGACCATGACACAGGTCGTGGAGGATATGAGGCAGATGAGGGAGGAGAGTGCATTTTTTCGGTCCTGGGCAGCAAAGTTGGATGTTATCAGGTATATGAGAGCGGCGCATGAAATAATTTCCTGTAACAATTCCTTTTATTATATGTGCTATGTGATTATGTGTATGCGTCCTTCTTAGTCATTAGGTTTATGATTCGTAACACAAGCATGATAAAGAACATTTCTAACAAGTTTAAGGGTTATAAGTGATATTTGGATTTAGATTATAAGTCACTGAGTATGAATTTGTTTATCTTCCCATATAAGTTCTTAAGAGGGCAATGCAAATGTGGTTTTAGATTAAATTGAAATATACGCAGAGTTTAGACTATATAGTTTACGGTTATAGGCGAGCTGTGTGTGTGTGTGTGTGTGTGTGTGTGGGATGGATTGAGTAAAGATAGATAATGCCTTGTATATCTTAATCTTAATTTATCCAAACACCTCAAAGTGTGGATATAATTAAGTTGTAGACTGGTATCATACATGAAGTCCATGAGGAGATAAACGAATTCATACTCAAATAGCGACTATCCGTCGGATGCAGAACTGCTGTTCTCCGTAGTGCAGTGCTGATCCAACAAAGTAATCAACAAATCTAGAATACAATAAAAATCTATATCTAAATTAGATAGACGTGCATGCATTAAGTAAGGTATATTGGTTTAAGACTACACAGTGGTACAAATCAGAACTGGGATTGTTGGGTATGATATTAGTCATGAAAGTTGTACGTAGCATAAAGAAACGGCAACAACTACTGCTACCAACCCCAGCCCCCTCAGTAGAAAGTAGGATTGCGATTGTAGGTGCAGTAGCAATAGCTTTGGGGTCAAAAACATCTAGTAGTTCGAGTAGGTGGGCGGGGAGTGGCATGGTAGTTTTGCAATGGTTGTTGAACTACTATGTTTCCTCCACCTCACTCTCGGATGATGAAGATGGATCCTTAGGTTTAATGTTAGATTAATCCATGGATACTATGTCGGTACACGAATGAGTGCGTTATGGGTTTTCAAGGCAGATGTAGCCCGATGAAGAACCAGGAAGAATGTATGTAGTCTCGGTTACCGCTTCTTCGCATCTGGTACCGTGACTAAGGTTCTAGCACATCAACACCTCAACACTTGCTTCCTTGGCCTTCCTGCAGAGCGACATCATGGAACTATCTTGATTAACATATCGATATCACCGATCATTTCGCTGATAAGGACAAAACCATATCAACTTTGGTAGAAATGGGTTTCCTTGCCGAGGAGGAATCTGCAGCCATTGATAGGTGCAGTATGTTACAGAAATTTTTGTTATGTAACATACTGCATATATCAATGGCTACGGATGCCTCCTCGGCAAGGAAACCCATTTCTACCAAAGTTGATATGGTTTTGTCCTTCTCAGCGAAATCATCGACGATATCGATATGTTAATCAAGATAGTTCCATGCCGTCGCTCTGCAGGAAGGCCGAGGAAGGAAGTGTTGAGGTGTTGATGGGCTAGAACCTTAGTCATGGTACCGGATGCGAAGAAGCATGACCCGATACTACATACGCTCTGCCTGGTTCTTCATCGAGCTACATCTTCCATGAAAACCCATAACGCACTCATTCGTGTGCCGGCATAGTATCCATGGATTACTCTAACCTTAAACCTAAGGTTCCACCTTCATCATCCGAGAGTGAGGTGGAGGATACATAGTAGTTCAACAACCACTACACTACTACCATGTCATTCACCGCCCACCACCTCCAACTACTACCTGTTTGGGACCCCAAAGCTATTGCTACTACACATACAACCGCAATCCAACTTTCTACTGAGGGGGCTGGGGTTGGTAGCAGTAGTTGTTGTCATAGCTTTATGCTACATACAACTGTCATGACTAATATCATACCCAACAATCCCAGTTCTGATTTGTAACCCAGTGTAGTCTTTAACCAATTTATCTTACTTAATGCATGCGCGTCTCTCTAATTTAGAACTATATTTTTGTTGTATTTTAGATTTGTTGATTTCTTTGTTGGATCAGCACTGCACTACAAAGAACAGGAGTTCTGCATCTGACGGATAGCAGCCCTTTGAGTTTGACTTGATTTATCTGTCCATGGATTAATATATATATATATATATATATATATGACATTATCTATTTTTACTCACCCCCTCCCCTCCCCCCCCACATATCATATATATGGTTATGGTGTGTGTGTGTGTATATATATATCTCTCTCTCACCTATAACCATATAGCATATCATATATAACACTTTGTGTTTGGGTCTGCGTATATATATCAGTAGGAATTACCCGTGCACATAGTGCACCTGGATCAAATTAAGTCAAAACAGGCACAAATAATTATCAAGATGGGCAACACGGTAGAGCATCTCCAACCATCCCCTTCAAAAAATCCCCTTCGAAATTGAGTATGCTTTAAAGATTCCGTTATGAAGGATGTGCAACTCCAACCCACCCTCTTTAAGACCAATTTTTTTCTTTTTTTATTTATCTTTATTGGAAAACTTAAAGAAAATTTTGTATTTTAGACATGGATTAATATAATAATCAATATTTCTTTCTTAGATAAATTTATAATGAAATATAAAATTATAATTACTCTATAAATAAAATTATTTTGGTTAAATTATTAAATATTATAATTAAATCTGTCTTCGCAATGATGCCGGGTTGGCGCTCCACCGTGCTTCAAAATGAAGAAATGAAGCACAGTTGGAGATGTACTTAGGGCTAGGGTTAGGGTTAGTGTATTGGTTTGAATGAGTTGAGTTTCAACTTGAGTCGTTGTCACGCCCCGCGACCCATTATACAGGTGCGAGAACGAGATTAAGGTCCCCCTGGGTCAGAGCTATGAGGCTCGGACCCAATAAGCGTCTGTGAGGTACTCCAATAGTAAAACAGGTCCCTGCATAAAAATTCGAAACAACAAAAGTACTGAAAGGGAAATGCATTCATTTTATTCAATAGAATATCCAGAGTACAGAGTCTAAAAGATGCCCAGTATGCCTACAACAACAGAAGGGAAACTAATGGTGTGACGCACCCAACCTAGAACAGAAAGTAAAGCGGTGCTACGCACCCAACTCGAAAGCAAGAACTCTGGAATCAGCAACTGAGAACCTCTACGACTGGTCCTCGTCAGGAAGGTACTCAGGGTCAACGTCCTCGGGTAGCTCCAAGTCCTCAGGGAGCTCTGGCTCGTCAACGTACTCTGACTCTACACCTGACGTACAACACCCAAGAAAAAAGGAGCTGTACGTCAGGTAAAGTCTATAAGTGAGAGGTGAGAGACTCTACGGCAAGTGTGAAGTAATTAAAGGCAATATTTTACTAGTTGTTTACATGCAGTTATGATGAGATGACAGTTACACAATGCAGAAAGTAAAACGGTGTGGGAAAGTAAACGTGGCAGGCAGTAGTCGTTGCGTGTGCTACCGGCTAAGGGACTAACTTAGACGAGACAGGACAAGCAAGGCAAAACGTGTGTGTCAAGAAGGGTTCACGCCTTTTGGTTAGAGAGTGGCCAGACCCTCTAAACCGAGCGAACACGCTCAACCCTTACCCCACCCCAGGTGCTCAAGACAAGACTGTATAGGTCAACTCACTCTAGCTTGGAGAGTGCCTCTATCCCCACGGTCGACATGGCCACTCACTCTAGCTTGGCGAGCGCCTGTTTTTCGTAGGTGTACAACTCGAAGGATGTTACCACTCTAGCTTGGTGGGCATCCATAACAACATGGTCGGCAGCGGACACTCACTCTAGCTTGGCGAGCGCCGTGCTTCCCGAAAGGGTCATCCGTATAGGGTCATCTCTCTCTAGCTTGGAGAGTGCCCTTATTCGCCCGCAGGCACATGCAAAACAAGACATGACAGGGAAGTTTAGTTGTTCTAGAGGGTCCACATGCACGCACGCACAGATAGTCCTAGGGTGTCAGTTGTTGTACCTAGACTTCGTCGTCAAGTTTAGGCTGTAGTGAGTGTCCCGGACGCTATCATTTCACGTCCGGTTCTCTTTGTTATTACTTTTACACTTTAAGTAGGTGATGACCTAAACGTGGCCGAAAGTACGCAAGTGTAAACATTTGCCTGCGGTGGCGAGTGAGTCGTCCATCTGGAGCGTCTCGTCAAAGCGACGCGTCGACGAGGGTCCGTCTGAAACGGGACAACGGCGATGTCAGATCGCATTTTTCATCAATCCTATTAGGGTTTGTTTCTAAATTCAGCGGGACTACCCTTACAATCAAAAGTCACATCTTTTTGATTCGTTTCAGGCTAATCGATATTCTACCCTATGTGCACAGATATTCAAGTCTGTCCGTCGATGTCTAAGGTTGAACAACATTTTAAAGGAGCAGAAATGTAAACTTAGTTATCGTTGACGACTTTTAGATTAGGTTTTAGATTCTCTATGATGTGGGTTCTTACTACGCGTTAGGGGGCTAACCTTTTCGGCGTTTGATCGTAGATCGGACGTCGGGTCTGAACGGCGATATATCTGCGTCGCCAACAATGTCTCGGCCGCGGGTAGCGTAGCGAGACACGTACGGACAGCAAGGGAAAGGCAAGAAAAGCGATCTAGGAGCGTCGGGATCTGAACGGGGCTGTCGGGGTGAAAACAACAAGCGCGGGAGGATGACAGCCGGCGGGGCTATCAGGGCTGCCGTTGGCCGACGACTGGTGGCGACTGGGGCGTCGGGCGTCGGTGCAGAGGGGCTGGGGCGGCGCAGAGGGCTGTGCAGCGACAAACGTGGCAGCAGGTGGCAGCCGGCGGTATTATTGCTGGCTGCTGCAGGTTGGCGGGTAGGAGCAGGCCGTGGGGTGGCTAGGGCGGCAGTTGGCGGCGAGAGCAGGCCGCGGGGAAGGAGGTGGTGCCGTGGAGGAGGCCGGAAACCAAGGGGGATGAGGGGAGATGCCTCGGGAAGAAGAAGGAGAGGAGGAAAAAGTCGGCAGCTGGATTACTTGAGAAGAAAAACCTAGGGTTACGTTTGGATTTAATATGAAACTTTGCTAAACAATGGGAAAAAAGGAGTGGATTTAGGAGATGGGGGAGAGAGAGTGTGTTATAGGAGAGGGTGCACGTTGGGGTACCAAATAGAGGGGGATGAGATTTCCTTAATACGTAAGAGGAAGTTTAGGGATTTGATTTAATTAGATTTAGATTTGAAATTTGAATTTGTTAAAGTTAATTAAGAAATTAAAATGATTAGGGGATAAGTTGGCCTACCAGTATCGGAAAAATTATCCGAAAATACCGGGACGATCATAGCGATGAGAGGTTCGAGGATACAGGATCCGGTCATGCGCTAAACCTACCAAGAAAGATTATAAAATTCTAAACTAAGCAAAGGAGCTAAAGGACCAAAACGTCCTTTCATTCAAAGCTGTTTTAAGGAAAAACGAGCCATGAAATGACGTTCACAAAAAATATCATAAAATAATACTCTTCCATACGATCACAACGAAATATCACATCATATGTTCCGAATCCAGAAGAGGCAAAAATAAATACGCGTACAAAAGAGTATACGCATAGAAAATACGAACGGTCGGAAAGCGGCCGTTACAGTCGTGACAAGCGTGCACGTTTGAATGCGAAAAAGAAGCACGATTGTGTGAATGCGAAAACTAAGGGCGCGTGCGTGCTCTGGGCAGAGTGATCTGCCAAGAGCTCTGGGCAGAGTGATCTGCCCAGTTCTGGGCAGAATTCTGCCCAGTTAACTGGGCAGATTACTCTGCCCAGTTCTGGGCAGTAGTCTACCCAATTTCTGGGCAGTAGTCTACTCAGTAAACTGAGCAGAGCACGATGCCTAGAGCGTGTGCCCAGAGCGCGTGCCCATCACTTTCGTCTGGGTCACACGTGCACACAAGTGCACGCTTGATTCTGTCCAGTTTTTGGGCATTTTCTGTGCAGGCTTAAATTTTGAAGCATTTCTGGGCTTACTCAAAATTTTAAAGTTTTTCTTTTCATTCTATATAATTTTTTGTTTTAACTCGTTTATTATATTTTTTATTTACAGTCTTGACACATTATATTTTTTGGTAGGATCAACTTGGCGAGGGCAGTCTTGGCGGTGGTGGTCATTCAGGACCTGAGGGTGGCGATGATGATGGCATGACGATGGTGTGGGGAGAGGGATTGGGGGTGATGGTGACGGTGTCGATCGATAGCGGAGATGGCGATGGCGGAATATAGCGGGCTTGTTGGCGATGGCGACGATGGAGGCGTTCGATGATGGCGATGGCAAGGTGATCGATGGTGCGGGTATGTGGATGAGGATGCGGCGATGGTGATGGCAATGTTGTACGGTGGTGGGATTTCATTTTTATATGTTGTCATAAACTTAACTTTAACCTGCAGTTGGCTTTGTTGGCTTTGTATAATACATTTTATTTGATACATTTTTAACATTAAAATTATGCATATCCTTTATAATATTTGTTTGCTTTATTATGTTGTATATACAGGTACATATTTGATTGTTTAAAATATTGTATATTATATGTAGAAAATACAGCAGTTAAAAAACAATTTATTCTATCAGCCACGGACTAATCCGTGGCTGATATCTCACTATGGCAACGGAAAATTCCGTGGCCATTACGTATTGGCCACAGATTATGTGCACGAAATTGACGATTTCGTGCACTAAATCCGTGGCCAATACCTACTGGCCACAGACAAAACCGTGGCTGATATATATTTATGGTCACGGATACGTCCGTGGCCGATAGTTTTTGCTCACGGGTTATGTGCACGGATTACGCCAGCTTCGTGCCCATTATCAGTGGTCGATGCATATCGCCTACGGACTTTGCCGTGGCCTTAAATACGTATCATCCACGGCTTTGTCCGTGGCTGTTACTTTTATATTGTTTTTTAATCGAATTATCGACCACGGACCTCCGTGGGTGTTATCCCGTGGCAGATTATCTGCCACAGAAAAGTCCGGGGGCAAAGGGGGCATTAGCGACTACAGTTTTGACAACGGATTTTCAGCCACAGAATTTTTTTCCCGTGGCTGTACCGTTTCAGCCACGGAAAGCCGGCTTTCAGCCACGGATTTGTTCGTGGTTGAAATCCGGTTATGTAGTAGTGTCTCACGCAATTTGTGAGCAAATCCCACAGTACACTGTGACCATTTGTCAAAATCCCTCAGCAAGCAAATATGAGCAAGCAAATTGTGAGTAGTTGATAGCAAATTGCTTATTACACTCCCCAACAAATTGTGCTGATGCCATGCAGATTCGCTTAGGGTTTATAATATCGATAAAGATCTTTTATCGTGATTAAAGTGTTGGAAATTCTCATTTAGGTCGCCGAAACCCACCCCACATATAACTGATCGATTATAGCGCCTTCAACGCAGGCTTGACTTGAGTTAGGGAGTATAATATAACAACGCACTAAATTTTTGTTCTTTTTGATTATGAAGTGGAATATTATATGTCCCAATTGGTATGAGTTTCCAGTAACTGATCGATCATACCAACCCACCTAGTTTGACCTGGTTTATTTTCCAGGACTTGTCATTTTTGTCTGCTTGGAAGTTGGTTGGCTTTGGCTTCTCAAATGGAACAAAATTGGTTGAAATTGCTTTTGAAAACAAAAGGCTTATTACTTGTGATGATTAGTTTATTACATGAATAATTCTGATAGGCTACTAAACTGTGTGATATTGATTGGATTTGGGAAGCATATCAACATGCCGACATTTTTTTGCTTTTATAAATGCACATATACAGTGCAGAATTACTTTATCTTAATTATAGTAAGGGTTGAAGTGTAACTATTTATATTGCACAGTGTAAGAAGGGCCTTCAACGAAGCGTGGGCTTGTCAGACAAATTTCCTTTTGCTGTTGTGTGAGCCGACGGTGCAGTGGTCAGTGTGAGTTCAAAATATTTATTTCATTGGTCAATGTGAGTCTTTAATGCTTTAGTGGATTTAGTGATTCACAAACTTTAATTTGTTAGTGGAAAAATTATTTAATTTGTTTGTGCTTTCACCCAAAATATTTCCACAAATTCCTGTAAAGTGATTGAGGTTTTCCCAAAACACATTCAACCCAAATTTATATTTTCCCACAAAACTTTATCAAAACTCATCTCAAACTTCCATTCTTCAAGATCAAATCTCAACCACTCTTTATCTTGTCCTAGTCAGCCCTAGGATTCAAAAACAGTTGTGTTTTAATATATAGATGCTACTCGGTCACAATCTCTAAGACAGTGCAATAATGTCTCAGGAGATGTGTGTCATAAGAGACATTCTGATGTAGGATAAAGCATCATGTGGCGGTGTTCCGCATTGGTTAACAATTTCTCCTGATGGGCCAACCAGAGAAAAGTTCGAATTCTCTGGGGGGCCGCACCATCTCCAAATGTACTGTCACTGGGATTGAGGAGGCAAAACAACTCCAACAATCCAATTGTAAGCATTTCTAACCGTACAACCTTCTGGACCACCACCAGTCCAAATCGCACCATTAGGGCCAGACGAATCTGTATGGGGACTTATGACATAAATCTTCTGACAAATCTCAGGGGGAAGGAGAAGTTCTAAGCGCTCCCAATTCCTAAAAGGTCTACAATACATCCATAGTGCTCAATCTTGGGCTCAATTCCATTATCCCGACTCATGGATTCAAAATAAATAATCCCCTCATCAACCAATCCACCATGGGTACATGCATTCAAAAAAGCCCGACGAATGTCACCTCATCCGCCACCAAACCACTAAGCTCCATCTCCTAAAATGTCTCAATTGCACTCTCTCTATGCCCATGGAACACAAGGCAATTAATCATAGAATTCCAAGCCGTCAAGCTCTTGTCACCTAACGTATCAAAAAAGCCATCTAACTTGTTCCAAGTTCTCACATTTCCCATACATATCAACAAGCGCATTTGACACAAAGGAACTACCCCCAATCCTAATTTTCAACACGTACCCATGAACCCACTTCCTGAGACCGAGCATCTAAGATGCCCACACGCTGAGAGAAGGCAAGACACTGTCGTGGCATTTGGCCGGGCCCCACTCAGGACCATCCTCTTGAATAAGCAGACCGCCTTAGAAACAGTCCATTATGCGTGCACCCAGCGATCACCGAATTCCAAGACAGAACGTCCCGCTCCGGCATCTCCTCAAACAATATAACGGCATTCCCATCTTCCCAATCCTCGCGTACCCAGAAATCAAATCGGTCCAAGAAACCACATTTTGTAAGCATAATTAAGACATAAAGTGGAAAAATTAATTAATAACAGGAACTTAGATATTTATAATCTTCACCTGGGTTCAAAGACATTATGGCACTTAGTTAATAGACAGGTTTCTCTACCTTGATCCCCGTAAACTTACGTACACAAATGTGATGGATTGTAGTGTGTACCAAGGGATATGGAGAGGACCTATTTATAGATTTCCTAAATCCATCTGGTGCGTCCATCAAGCACTAGATCCAATGGATGAGATTGATTTGGAAGTTATAACTCCTAGGAAGTTATAACTATCAGGCCATAACCGAAAAACGGTTATTATAATAATAAACTAATATTATTATTAAATGTTTTTCCAACATTCTCCCACTTGGCCTGATAATTCTTTAACATATTACATTATATGCATCCTCATAATTTACCAAGATATGATTGAAATAATAAGTGTGAGTTATGGCGGTTGTAAATCTATAATGAAAGACATACTTCCTTCCATATACCACAAACACTATCATTTCATCATATTAGGTCTATTCTTTATACATAAGTTTCATAATGGTCCACAATAGTGTTTTTTGAAAACACATAAATTTCATAAATATATAAATAAGCTCAGAATGTTTAACATTATTACATCATCATTAATCATACTAAATACAACCAAGACACATTCTATGTACATGTTACCTAAATGTCTTTGGTTGTAACCCTTTAGTCAAAGGATCGGCAATCATGAGTACTTGTCATTTTTAGAGAAAAATACTGCTGCGGTGTTGTCACAATAAATTTTCAGTGGCTTATTAATAGTAACAACTATCTCAAGCCCTGAAATAAAGTTCCGCAACCATACTGCTTGAATTGTGGCTTCAAAACATTCCACAAATTCAGCTTCCTTAGTGGATGAAGCAATAATGGATTCCTTAGAACTTTTTCATGATATAGCTCCTTCTCCAAGTAAGAATAAGTAACCAAAAGTTGACTTTCTACTATCAAGGCATCCAGCAAAGTCTGAATCCGAATACCCAATTGCTTCAAAGTGGTTGGATCTTCTGTACATGAGCATGTAATCTTTTGTTCCTTGGAGATATCGCAAGACTTTCTTTGCATCTTTCCAGTGTTCAATTCCAGGGTTACTTTGGTAACGACCCAGCATTCCAACCGCAAAACTGATGGCTGGTCTTGTGCAAGTTTGCACATACATGAGACTTCCCACAACAGAACTGTATGGAATACATGCCATTTTCTTTCGTTCTATGTCATTCTTTTGGCATTGCATAAGACTAAACTTATCCCCTTTTTGAATTGGAACAACTCCAGCAGAACAATCTTTCATTCTGAATTTCTCCAAAACTCTTTTGATATAGACTCTTTGAGACAATCCTAATACTCCTTGTGATCTATCCCAGAATATTTCTATTCATATCACATATGATGCCTCACCCATATCTTTCATCTCAAAATTTCTCGAGAGATAAGTTTTCGTATCACGCATCATACCCAAATCATTTGTTGCTAGTAAGATGTCATCAACATATAGGAATAAGAACATAACTTTACTCCCACTGATCTTTCGGTATATGCAGCGATCAGTTTTATTTTCTTCAAAACCGAAAGATGTAATGGTATCATTGAATTTAATGTACCATTGCTTAGAAGCTTGTTTAAGTCCATATATGGATTTCTTAAGTTTACACACTTTACGACCGTCTTCTTTAAATGGAAAACCTTCTAGTTGGTCAATATAAACTTTTTCTTCAAGATCTCCATTTAGAAAGGCAGTTTTGACGTCCATTTGGTGTAACTCCAAGTCAAAATGAGCCACCAAAGCTAAAATTATACGTAACGAGTCCTTCTGTGAGACATGTGAAAATTTCTATTTATAGTGTATGCCATCATTTTGAGTAAAACCTTTGGCAACAAGTCTTGCTTTGTATCGTTCAATATTACCATTAGAGTCAAGCTTGTTCTTGAAAACCCACTTACAGCTGACTTGCTTCACACCCTTTGGTAAATCAACGATATTCCAGACTTGATTATCGTCCATGGATTTTAACTCATGTTTCATGGCATCAATCCATTATTCGGACTCGTTACTTTCAATAGCTTCCGTAAATGAAACCAGATCATTATTGATTCCAATGTCTGTTTCTTACAAATATATTTCAAAATCATTAGGAATAGCAGGTTTCCTTATTCTTTGAGATCTCTTCAAAGATATATTTGTTTCAGATATTTGTGGGTTACTTTCTTCCATATGTATATCATCATTATAGTTTTGTTCATTATTACCAAGAATTGATGCAATATTCGGAACAACACTTGAAACAACTATAGAAGATGGAACATTTACGGTCATGGGTGAATGGACATTTACTGATAAAGGAATGTCCATCTTAATTTCCTTTACGTCCATATCATGTTGTTCCATGCTTCGAGTTACACCTAATACGCCCGTGTGCCGGTCCAAGACCATAGTAGCCCGACTTAGCGGATCAAGTCCGCCAGGCCTAGCCCATGAGTCATCAATTGACTAGGTCTTCCACCCAACGTACGTGGGATTAATGCTCCACCCTAAATAGGGGGACGTGGCTGACGGTTACCCCAGTTTAATAGGGGAATTATTTAGGGGGACGTGGCTGACGGTTACCCCAGTTTAATTGGGAAATCATGGCGTCTTAATGGGTGACCGTTGGACTCCCAACGGCACTTAGCAGCTCTTAATTACCTATAATTAGGTGATTAGAGGACAGAGCAAAGGAACGATCTCACGTATACTCTAACCTCTTGCATTCAACTTACACTTCCTCCAAACTTATCTGTGGAGCTTGCTCAAGGCATATCTCCGTGATAAGTCCTTGTCAACCCAAGATCTGATCGCTAAGTTCCCATCTAACTTAAGCATCAGAGGGGATTTGGGTCGAAACCCAGATCCGCCCCCCTGATGTTTTTCTGTGGTGCAGGAATGCTAGAAACTCAACTCTCCTCAAAGGCTCCATTGATCGATCCTTCGGTCAAGAAGCCCGTCGAAGCAACATCAAGGTCGTTACGCTGCTCAGATCATCTACCGGAGGCCCTACGACCTTCTTGGAGCATCTACGACCTTCCACACATCATCAACGACACTCGTTCCTGCCAAGGGTCTCACCTCAATTGTTGACTAGACTCTGACCCAACGTCGAAGTCCACGTCGGATAACTTAGTGCTACAGATACTTTGATTCGTAACATTTGGCGCTGTCTCTGGGAAATGTCAGTCGACATCCCTACAGCGCTCCCATTTGAGCTATGTCGTCTGGACCCTCCAGATCTGGGCCGGTTTATGGTTTGGAACCACCTTGAAACGTCGGAGGCGTAATCATCGAGGACATCACCAACCGGAAGAACTCCCCCGAAGGGCACCAAGACGAGGTCGAGGTGCCAAAGGTATCTCAGGAATGCTTTGATCAATTTGCTGCTCGAATAGAGAAGAGCATCAGCACACTGGCGGCTGAGGTACAGCAGAACATGGGGCCAACTCCCCAGGAGTCGAACCACTGCCGCATCTCAACGTAGCTCAGACACCCGTCAGGGATCCACGAGATCCCAGATAGGATCGACATGAGAATGCTCTGCCGAATACCATTCCTCCAAACTGAGCGGAGGAGGCTGCGAGCGACGATCGAGCCACTGGGTCTCAGGGGAGCCAACCCCACCAACTAGGCAGGCAATGCGCTACATCCTAGATCAGGTAATCAACGGGGCCCCTCTCAGCCACCGTTTTCTGGATTTTATAGGTAATGACGAGAGGAGGTAGACTGACTGCCTCTCAGGGGCCAATCATATACCGACGGGCGAGGGCCAGTTCCGCCTCTCCCAGGCAGTAACTCAGTAGACTCCCCTGGCGGGGGCATCATCACCGCTCCCCATCCCCCGAAGTTCAAGCTTCTAACCCTGTCGATGTACGACGGCAAGGGTGACCCCTGGGCGCACATCCGAAAATACTTACAGGTGATGCTGCTCCATGAGGCCAACGAGCCTTCCCTCTACGTAGCCTTCCATGCCACTCTGATCGCGACGGCCGAAGCCTGGTACGACAATCTTCCAGAGAGGAGCATCAGATCATTCGATGAACTGGCCGAGCTCTTCTGCTAGCAATTCTTCGCCGGTCGACGACCCATGAAGAAGTCCACCCATCTTTTCTCCATCAAGTAGAAGGAGAGAGAATCCATCCGAGACCTCGTCAAGAGGTTCAACGATGAAAACCTGAAGGTGGAGGATACCCCGGACGTGACGGTCAGTGCAGCCTTCACCCAGGCTGTCTGCAAGAAGCACCTCTGCCGAGCCCTCCATCAATTTCCTTCGGAAATCGTCATCAAGCTTTACAAAATCACGGACCGGTTTACCGTATCCGAGGAGGCAGAGATGGTGTACGAAGCAGAGGAGAAGAATTCATCGTCACGACGAGGGGATGCCAGGCAAGAGAGGCCCTTGCAGGTGACCCCTCACAAGGAGTCTCGTGACAAGAGGCCGAGGGAGAGGAGCCCCTGCAGCAAGGAATGCCCCCTAACCCAAGGACAAGCACCCCCAGGGCCGAGGTCCTAGGTTTTTCCCCACGGGAAGGACTCGCCCCAGAGTCCGCAAAGAAGGGGAGGTATGAAAAGAGGGACGATCTGAAGTTCTGCAGGTACCACACTGAGCATAGACACGACACCAACGATTGATGGTCCTTGAAGAAGGAGATCGAGGCCCTCGGTAAGCAAGGACACCCCAAAGGCCCCTCCAACAGTCAGCCTGACAAGGAGGAGACTTCCAAGAAAAGGGGAAAGGCCAAGGTGGTGGATTAGCATGCAACCTTTGGGGCAAATAAAGCGTAAACGGTCGCCGGCATAGACCCCGACCCTTGTACACATTTCTTATTTCCTTTTTAGCATGTTATAATAAAGTTGATTTTCTTTCCAAAATCAAGCTTCTTGAATCTTATATCATTAACCTTGGGAGAATGAATACGACGTAAGCCAAGGATTCGTCCTTGCAACTGAACGACCTTTACCTTGAAGGCGTCAGTCGTAAGCCAAGAGTCCGCCCTTGCAATTGAACGTCCTTCAAAACGTGTCTACGACCATATTCGATGGGGGCCACCCCTCACTATCAGAGACTTCCTTAAAGGCGTCAGCCAAGGATCCGTCCTTGCAACTGAACGACCTTTTCCTTACAGGTGTCAGTCGTAAGACAAGGATCCGTCCTTGTAACTGAACAACCTTTACCTTGAAGGCGTCAACCGTAAGCCAAGGGTCCGCCCTAGTAATTGAACGTCCTTCAAAACGTGTCTTCGACCATAGTCGATGGGGGCCACCCCTCACTATCGGAGACCTCCTTAAAAGGTGTCAGCCAAGGATCTGTCCTTGCAACTAAACAACCTTTTCGTTAAAGGTGTTAGCCAAGGATCCGTCCTTGCAACTGAACGACCTTTACCTAAAAGGCATCAGCCAAGGATCCGTCTTTGCGATTGAACGACCTTTACCTTAAAGGCGTCAGCCAAGGATCCGACCTTGCCACTGAACGACCTTTACCTTAAAGGCGTCAGCAAGGATCCGTCCTTGCGACTGAACAACCTTTACCTTAAAGGCGTCAACCAAGGATCCGTCCTTGCAACTGAATGAACTTTACCATGAAGGCGTCAGCCGTAAGCCAAGGGTCCGCCCTCGCAACTGAATGTCCTTCAAAACGTGTCTTCGACCATAGTCGATGGGGACCACCCCTCACTATCTGAGACTTCCTTAAAGGCGTCAGCCAAGGATCTGTCCTTGCAACAGAACGACCTTTTCCTTAAAGACATCAACCGTAAGCCAATGATCTGTCCTTATAACTGAACGACCTTTACCTTGAAGGCGTCAGCCGTAAGCCAAGGGTCCACCCTCGCAACTGAACGTCCTTCAAAACGTGTCTTCGACCATAGTCGATGGGGGCCACCCCTCACTATTGGAGACCTCCTTAAAGGCGTCAGCCAAGGATCCGTCCTTGCAACTGAACGACCTTATCATTAAAGGCGTCAGCCAAGGATCCGTCCATGCAACTGAACGACCTTTACCTAAAATGCGTCAACCGCAAGCCAAGGGTCCACCCTCACAACTGAACGTCCTTCAAAACGTGTCTTCGACCATAGTCGATGGGGGTCACCCCTCACTATCAGAGACCTCCTTAAAAGGCGTCAGCCAAGGATCCGTCCTTGCAACTAAACGACCTTTTCCATAAAGGTGTCAGCCAAGGATCCTTCCTTGCAACTGAACGACCTTTTCATTAATGGCGTCAGCCAAGGATTCGTCCTTGCAACTAAACAACCTTTACCTTGAAGGCGTCAGTCGCAAGCCAAGGGTCCGCCCTCGCAACTAAACGTCCTTCAAAATGTGTCTTCGACCATAGTCGATGAAGGCCACCCCTCACTATCAGAGACCTCCTTAAAAGGTGTCAGCCAAGGATCCGTCCTTGCAACTGAACGACCTTTTCTTTAAAGGCGTCTGCCAAGGATCCGTCCTTGCAACTGAAAGACCTTTTCTTTAAAGGCATCAACCAAGGATTTGTCCTTGTAACTGAATGACCTTTTCCTTAAAGGCATCAGCCAAGGATCCGTCCTTGCAACTGAACGACCTTTACCTTGAAGGTGTCAGCCGCAAGCCAAGGGTCCGCCCTCGCAACTGAACGTCCTTCAAAACGTGTCTTCGACCATAGTCGATAGGGGCCACCCCTCACTATCGGAGACCTCCTTAAAAGGCGTCAACCAAGGATCCGTCCTTGCAACTGAATGACCTTTTCCTTAAAGGCGTCAGCCAAGGATTCGTCCTTGCAACTGAACGACCTTTTCTGAAGCTTCACGCTTCATTTTGAGACTTGGTGTGTATTTTAGTCGGTTCAAGAACAAGGACCGACCGACTAGATGCCAATCTAGTCGGTCAGAAACTCTTCGTGAACCGACTAGTTTCCGTCAGATTTTTCCACTAAGTTACTGTTTACCATTAGTCGGTCTAAGAACGAATACCGACCGACTAGTTGACGAACTAGTCGGTTAGGTTTTCTTCGCTGACCAACTAATCTTCAAAATCTCTTGTTGACCACTTTTACCCTTTAGTCGGTCTATGAACACTGGCCGACCGACTAAGTTGCAAACTAGTCGGTCGACAAGCCTTCACAGACCGACTAGATCTATCAACCCTGTACCGACATTGTTCTCTGTTTGCCTTTTAGTCGGTCACAGTTAGACGACCGACCGACTAGTTCTCAAACTAGTCGGTCAACCACCCTTCTCGGACCGACTAACTGACTCCCGAAACCCTAGTTTTGACCCAGCCGCCGTTTCATTTTCTTATTTAAACGAGCGACTGTTTCTCTTTTCTTCTCATTATTTTGAGTTGTCTTCTTCCCCAATCCCTATCTTTCTTCTCCCTAAGCTTTTTCCTCCTCCCGTGCGCCCTCCACCTTCTTCAAGGTCTTCTTCCATCTTCATCTTCTTCCTCCTTTCTCCTTCTCCTTTTCTCTCGTTTCTTCTCCTCCTCCTATTTTCCCCGCAACCGACCACCAACACAAAATTATACCCCAGATCTGATACCCACAGCCAAGCTCCAGCCGCGCTCTTTCTTCAAAGATCCATTTCTTCTTCTCGCGTGGTGTTCCTATCTCAGATCCGACGACGACGACCCCGGGAGACGCCAAGATCTTCGTCATCACCTTCGGAGGCCAACATCATCATCGACAATCAACATTTCTCGCTGCGCTACCCGCGGCCTAGGAATTTCCGGACGACGCAAAGCTTCCACCTCTTCCAGATCTGACGCCGGAACTTCGTGCAAACGTCAAATCAGGTTGGTTCCCAAAATTCGTAGTAACCCACACAATAGATGATCAAACCCTAATTAAAACCAGCAACATAATCGAATTAAATTTACTTTTCGCTCCCCTTTAAAACGTTGTGCAAACCGTTGGAATCGACGAATGGACGTTATGCATGTGCACACAGGATAGATCGTCGGTTAGGTTAAATGCATTAAAAATGTGATTTTTATGAATAGGATAGTCCCGATAACCTAGACACAAACCTTAATAGGAATTATTGAATATCGTGAACTGACACAGTCACCGTGTCACGATATTTCAGACGTTCTTCCGCCGAGTAGACGTTTGGACGAGACGTACCAGGGAGACGACGCACTCGCCACCGCAGGCAAGTGTACCACTTGCGTTCTTGGCCATGCTTAGGCCTTAGTCTTGCTAGATTAGACATTTTGAAGCATGAGAACCGGACGTGAAATGATAGCGTTCGGTGGTTGACTCGGAAAAACGCGCAAGTGCACGCCTTCCACTCCCAAGCGTAGGAGCGTCAATGCAATATAAAAATAACCGGTGAGTACCGGGTCGGATCACAGGGACAATTCGTTCTACGTTCACAAAATTTATCGATAATGAAAGAAAATAGTGTTTTACAACCACCTCGCTAACGGTGGAAATGTCGGAAAAGTGTGGTGAAAACGAAAATCTAACCTAAGTGTGTAGGGTTAGAGAGCCAAAGGTGGAGTTTAGGATAGCTAGGAGGGAGAGCATGGGTTGTGGGATCATTAAAATTGGCGTTAATCAAGTCCTAATTACCCCATATAACACAATCGGTCATCCGGCTAAGGAATCCCGATCGGAATATTTAGCTTTCATGAACACGAAATTTTGCAATAGGGATGGATAGATTATCACGACACTAATCAAATTAAGCACATGGATTCTCTCAAATTTGCCCTCTCGTGACTTAGCCAATTAAATTTGTGCCCTAATTAAACATCCAACGTTAACATTCAAAATAGGGCAAGAGGAAATTAGGGCTACAATTAACAACCAACCCAATGATTCACAACCCAAGCAATTTACACTACTCAATCATCATGAAAGAAAAGTTTGAATTTTCATTAAAAATTAACTCAATATCCATTACAAATTGAGAGATGCAAAATACAAAAGGGGTTAGAGAGATATCACCCTAGATCTCCCTAGGGTAAAGCCTTCCTTCCACCTATTTGCTCCTCCTCCAAACTCTCCAAGCTCCACCAATGGCCTCCAAGCTTATCCCTAGCCTTTGGGGAAGAAGACCCCCATCCAAACCCTCAAAATCGCCAAAAACCGCAGCAAAACGAAACAAAAACCGAGCTTCCTCTCCAAAATGCGCTACAGGCTCAAAATAGGCCAAAATGGGCTTGCGGGTCGGGCGAGATGCCGCCCGACCCGCGCCCAAATGGGCAACCCGCAAATAGGAATGGGGGCACGCACATTGCGCGTGCCCCCGCTTCAGCTGACGCGCGCGCTCTTGCGTTTTGTTATTTTTTTTATTTTTTTATAATAAGCGCGCGCCTGCTCGCAGAGAAGCGGGGCTTCCGCCCGCTTCAAAATCTGAAGCGGGGCGAAGCCCGCTTCAGATTTTTGAAGCGGGCCGAAGCCCGCTTCAGAAGAAAGCGGGCCGAAGCCCTTTTTTTTATACTTTTTTTATACCCCGAAGATGCAGCGGCCCGCTCGGAACTGAGCTGCTCCTGGTGCCACGTGGCGCCCCAATAAATTCCTTTTTCAGGCCTTTTCTACCTTATTTCTCCTCCAATAAATCCACGCAAAATACCTAGAAGCCCCAGAAAAATCCCAAAAAATTCTGGAAAATCTCCAAGACTCCCAAGAATACCTGAAAAATATGAGAAGGAGAAAATTAGTCCATTTGATGTGAAAATTAATTTAATGACTTATATAACACAATATTGACTTCCAAAAATCATATAAAATAATCTATTGCTCAAATAATTCCCAAAAAATGGAGATATGATCAAAATAATGGCATGAGCATAGGAAAAATAATAGGAAGCCAATAACGACGATAAAACCCGTATTTTGTACCAAGAATGAGAATAAGCCCTAAAATTGATATGAAATGAAAATATACCCAAAAAGAGCACAATTAAGCCTAATCTTTGGCACAAAATGGGGATAGTTAGGGGGTGAAAATATGCAATTTATATCCCGAATCACACCCCCAACTAGCTTTTTGCTAGTCCCTAGCAAAATACGCGATAAATTCGGATTAAATTGGAAAACATGCACCAACTCAAGATACTCTCATGGCACACTCCAAAATAGTATTTCCAAATGATTTCAACGTCAATATACCCAATGTATGAAAATAAACAACAAATGACACTCCCCTCGATCCAATTCAACGAAAAGTAAGGTAATAAGCACCGTATCACACGTATCAGAAAATATCACGATGTCAAAATTTCCAATTTTCTTGAATATGGCCAAAACAAAAGAAATTCCTCTAAGTTGTGGGAGATGAGATTGCATCACTCATGTTGCTTATTCTTTCATTTTTCATTCATTTTTCTTTTCTTTTCTTTTCTTTTTTTTTGTTTTTGATGTTTATGTTTTGCATCACGCGATAGCGCTATAAATGCAAACACGACCACATTTACATACACGCGATGACGCTATATATGCAAATGGATGGAATGATCTCCTAAATCTCATTTTTGGCTTCCTCCCCAATGTTTCGTGGGGCACCGGCTACTCAATTCGATTAGAAAGAAACATTCACTTATACTACTCTCTTTTTCATTCTCCAACCTGAATTATCAACTCATCCACCCACTCCTAAGAGGAAAACAAAGCATGCACAATTGGCCAAATCCAATCCAATTAAAAACTACACCATTCATTCCAACACATGCAATCACTTACAACAAACTTTTCACAAATTATCCCAAAGAGAGTATCACATCTAATGTAGTTTCATACATGGCATATTAGCAATCGACTCCAAATTGGAAAAGAAATGAAAACGTGCCAATCGAACATCGAGAATTTGATACCAAAATGATAATCCGAAAAATCGCATGGCATTAAGCAAGTAGGGACTACATAAAGCAAATGGCGTATGGGCAAGGAGGCCAAAATATGATATGCAATGAAGTGTAATGGATGATGGAGAAATGGAGGTATCTCAAAAAAAAAATTTAGGCCAAAATCCTAACAATCCTAGAGATTCTAACACTCTCCCCGCAACTTAAAATAAGCATTGTCCTCAATGATGGAAGAGTGCTAGATCTTGGCAAAAGATCCTAAAAAAAGAAAAGAAATGCATACGAAAGCAAAATGCAAAAGCAAACTAACTTTTAATTTTTATTTATTTACACTACATGGAAAGAACACACCGTGGCAAATGGCAGATCTCGAATGTATAACAGTGGTGGTAGTTGCTCGATCATATCCTTTTGCTCCTCCGCCAGCTGCTTTGGAGCTAGGCCACCACCGGCCTCCTTAGATTCCAGCAATGCAACTCCAAGCATCTCCTTTGGATAATATGGATTACGTGGGAGACGAGCTGCATCAATCCAAGTCATGTCCTCATGCCCTGCAAAAGCATTCCAAAACGGGTCGTCAAAACAAATAAAAGAATTTAAATGCAATGGACGACAATCTGAAACAAAAATATGTGGAAGTGCAAATTGGGCTTCAGAAATGCAAGGCATGAGATGGTGGAAACTTCCCTGAAATGCGGTGCTAGATGTGGCATGATGCACAGCCTCAGGAGGAGGTGGAAGTGGCTGCAGAGGGGAAACTGGAGTAAGAGGGAGCTTGGGCTCAATATATACCATCTCGCAATCCCCGTCGCTATCCTCTTCCTCGACGTCAATATCAACATCAGCAGTCTCTGCGGCACTCCCCACATCTGGTAACTGCTCCCGACAAACCTCCTCGATGACTGGCAAGTGTGCATCCTGAGGCGAGGGAAGTGACATCTGTGATAGGACTGGAGGTAGACACGTCTCGGGCAAATCCAAGCACGCATCATCCTCGCCATCCCAGAAATAGCTCATCTCGGTCGTCCTCCCAAAATACTCAACCGCCTCGACCTGTGAAGCTAACTCTGAAGTGGCCTGTCGCTCAGGCTCCATGGTGTACTCGATCTGCTCTCGGCCATCATGCACATCCACTTCATCATCAACCTCAAAATGAAAATGCATCGTGTCACCGTCGTGGTCGACACGCACTCCATCATCTGTCTCCTCCGACTCATCAAAATGTATATGCTCAATGTCCTCTACCTGGCTCTCATGCAACCCATCCTCATTCTCTGCTCTGTATCCCATGGGGTCGCAAGGAAAAGAGCCCAAAGGTGGCTCCTCAAGCTGACACTGGGCCTGCAGCTCTGCATCCTGAAGTGGAAACTGGGACTGGCCAGCATCCTCATATCCAAGTGACGGCTCTCCAGATGGCTCAGTCTGCTCCCACTCTGCAAGGTCTCTCAGGTACAACCAAGAATCCTCGGTCGAATAATCAAAGAACTCTCCATCGCATCTCATCTGCACCAAATCTCGCCCAGATGGCGATAACCCTGTGTAGAAGATCTGCAGAAGATGATCCTCGTGAAAGCTCTGGTATGGGCACGCAAGCACCAAATCTGTGAACCTCTGCCAAGTCTGATGGTAGGCCTCCCACTCAGCCTGGATAAAGCTCTCTATATGCTCCACGGCCTGCCGCCCATGTACCTGCTCCAAAAAGATAGGCAAAAACACTCGGAGAAATTCAGCCTGAAACGACAACCAAGTAAAATGTGAGTCGAGAGACAGAGAATCAAACCAAAGTCTAGCATCATCTTGCAACGAAGAGGGAAAAAATCTGAAATATATGAAATCATCATCAATATTCCCACCAAGACATGAAAACATCCACTCTTCAAATTTTCTAATATGTAAATGAGGGTTCTCCCACTCCGTGCAATGAAAGTATGGCGGAAGTGGGATATCCTCCAAATCAACGTCCGAAAAATCTGAAGATGATGCCATGGTAAAAAAAATTTCCAAGAAAATGAAAATAACAACCAAAAGACTCAATAAAAGGAAAATAAATAAACGAAAAGACACACACTAAAAGATAGAAGTATCACACTAAATATTTCAAAATCAATCAAAAATTGCTAATGATAAAAACCGTTGTCCCCGGCAACGGCGCCAATTGGTTGACTCGGAAAAACGCGCAAGTGCACGCCTTCCACTCCCAAGCGTAGGAGCGTCAATGCAATATAAAAATAACCGGTGAGTACCGGGTCGGATCACAGGGACAATTCGTTCTACGTTCACAAAATTTATCGATAATGAAAGAAAATAGTGTTTTACAACCACCTCGGTAACGGTGGAAATGTCGGAAAAGTGTGGTGAAAACGAAAATCTAACCTAAGTGTGTAGGGTTAGAGAGCCAAAGGTGGAGTTTAGGATAGCTAGGAGGGAGAGCATGGGTTGTGGGATCATTAAAATTGGCGTTAATCAAGTCCTAATTACCCCATATAACACAATCGGTCATCCGGCTAAGGAAGCCCGATCGGAATATTTAGCTTTCATGAACACGAAATTTTGCAATAGGGATGGATAGATTATCACGACACTAATCAAATTAAGCACATGGATTCTCTCAAATTTGCCCTCTCGTGACTTAGCCAATTAAATTTGTGCCCTAATTAAACATCCAACGTTAACATTCAAAATAGGGCAAGAGGAAATTAGGGCTACAATTAACAACCAACCCAATGATTCACAACCCAAGCAATTTACACTACTCAATCATCATGAAAGAAAAGTTTGAATTTTCATTCAAAATTAACTCAATATCCATTACAAATTGAGAGATGCAAAATACAAAAGGGGTTAGAGAGATATCACCCTAGATCTCCCTAGGGTAAAGCCTTCCTTCCACCTATTTGCTCCTCCTCCAAGCTCTCCAAGCTCCACCAATGGCCTCCAAGCTTCTCCCTAGCCTTTGGGGAAGAAGACCCCCATCCAAACCCTCAAAATCGCCAAAACCGCAGCAAAAACGAAACAAAAACCGAGCTTCCTCTCCAAAATGCACTACAGGCTCAAAATAGGCCAAAATGGGCTTGCGGGTCGGGCGAGATGTCGCCCGACCCGCGCCCAAATGGGCAACCCGCAAATAGGAATGGGGGCACGCGCATTGCGCGTGCCCCCGCTTCAGCTGACGCGCGCGCTCTTGCGTTTTGTTATTTTTTTTATTTTTTTTATAATAAGCGCGCGCCTGCTCGCAGAGAAGCGGGGCTTCCGCCCGCTTCAAAATCTGAAGCGGGGCGAAGCCCGCTTCAGATTTTTGAAGCGGGCCGAAGCCCGCTTCAGAAGAAAGCGGGCCGAAGCCCTTTTTTTTTATACTTTTTTTTAAAACCCCGAAGATGCAGCGGCCCGCTCGGAACTGAGCTACTCCTGGCGCCACGTGGCGACTTCTGGTTGCGCCACGTGGCGCCCCAATAAATTCCTTTTTCAGGCCTTTTCTACCTTATTTCTCCTCCAATAAATCCACGCAAAATACCTAGAAGCCCCAGAAAAATCCCAAAAAATTCTGGAAAATCTCCAAGACTCCCAAGAATACCTGAAAAATATGAGAAGGAGAAAATTAGTCCATTTGATGTGAAAATTAATTTAATGACTTATATAACACAATATTGACTTCCAAAAATCATATAAAATAACATATTGCTCAAATAATTCCCAAAAAATGGAGATATGATCAAAATAATGGCAGGAGCATAGGAAAAATAATAGGAAGCCAATAACGACGATAAAACCCGTATTTTGTACCAAGAATGAGAATAAGCCCTAAAATTGATATGAAATGAAAATATACCCAAAAAGAGCACAATTAAGCCTAATCTTTGGCACAAAATGAGGATAGTTAGGGGGGTGAAAATATGCAATTTATATCCCGAACAATTGGTTGACTCGGGAAAACGCGCAAGTGCACGCCTTCCGCTCCCAAGCGTAGGAGCGTCAATGCAATATATAAATAACCGGTGAGTACCGGGTCGGATCACAGGGACAAGTCGTTCTACGTTCACAAAATTGATCAATGAAGAAAAATAAAGTGTTTTACGACTAACTCAACTAATGGTGGGTGGACGTGTGAAAAAGTGTGGTGAAAACGTGAAGAAACCAAAAAAATCCTAACCTAAATGGCTAGGGTTAGGGAGCCAAATGTGGAGTTAGGATCACTAGGAGAGAGAGCATGGGTTGTGGGTTCATTAAGATTGGCGTTAACTAAGCTCTAATTACCGCAAATAACACAATCGGTCATCCGGCTAGGGAAGCCCAATCGGAATATTTAACTTTAAAAACACAACAATTTGCAATAGGGATGAACGTGTTATCATAGCACTAATCAAATTAAGCACATGGATTTTTCTCAAATTTGCCCTCTCGGGACTTAGCCAATTAAATTTGTGCCCTAATAAACATCCAACATTCACATTCAAAATTGGGCAAAGAGGGAAATTAGGGCTTGAATTAACAACCAATTTCAATGAGTCACAACCCACACCAATCACACTACTCAATCATAGTAAACAAGATGAAATTTATAAACAAATCCATCACAAGTTCATTACAAAATGAGAAGTGCAAAATACAAAGGGGAAGAGGAAATTTTTCACCCAAGATCTCCCTAAATGAGCTTCCCTCTACCAATTTGCACCTCCTCCAAGATCCCCAAGCTCCAATGGCCTCCTTCCCTAGCCCTAGCCCTAATGGGGAAGAAGAACCCCTAAAGAAACCCTAAAATCCCCAATCTGGCACAGTAAAAACGAAGAAGACCCCTCAAATTCGCACAGCCCAGCAATTTAACGCATTGCGGGTCGGGTCCGCTGCCGCCCGACCCGCGCCCGCATCTTAATTAATCGCGCGCGCTGGGAGCCGGAAAAACAACAAGCGGGGCTTCGGAGCCCGCTCGAAATTTCGAGCGGGCCGAAGCCCGCTTTGCTGTGCGTTTTATTTTTTAAAAATTAATTTTTTTTAATTAATGCGCGCGCTGCTGCCTAAACGCGGAGCGGGCCGGCCCGCGAAGCGGGTGATTTGTTTTTTTTAAATTTTTTTTTAAAAATCTAATAACGCAGGCAAACGGGCACTGGGCGCCCGTTGGGATTTCGGCAGTGGATTGCGCCACGTGGAGACGTTGGATTGCGCCACGTGGCGCCCAACAGAAATTCTTTTCTCCCCCTTTTAAATGCTTTTATCTCTTCAATAATTCGCCAAAAATACCTAGAAATCCCAGAAAAATTCCAGAAAATTTTGGAAAATCCCTAAGACTCCCAGGAGTACATGAAAAATATGAGAAGGAGAAAATTAGTCCATTTGATGTGAAAATTAATTTAATGACTTATATAACACAATATTGACTTCCAAAAATCATATAAAATAACCTATTGCTCAAATAATTCCCAAAAAATGGAGATATGATCAAAATAATGGCAGGAGCATAGGAAAAATAATAGGAAGCCAATAACGACGATAAAACCCGTATTTTGTACCAAGAATGAGAATAAGCCCTAAAATTGACATGAAATGAAAATATACCCAAAAAGAGCACAATTAAGCCTAATCTTTGGCACAAAATGGGGATAGTTAGGGGGTGAAAATATGCAATTTATATCCCGAATCATTCGGGACGCCCTGATGGCTCAGATTTGACAACGAAATCTGAGTCCAATAACAACAATTTTGACATCATAGGATTGACATGCGTGTGTGCGAGTTGAGGACACCTTAGTACAACCCCTCCTGTTTTGTCGTGTCTTGTCCCGTTCCGTCTTGCACAGCCCGCTGGGCAATAGGGCACACGCCAAGCCAGAGCAAGTGATCCCTTGTACTAGTTCACAGCCCGATGGGCAATTGGGCACCTGTCAAGCTAGAGCAGGTGATCCCATGTATTGATACACAGCTCAGAGAGCAATAAGGGACTTGTCAAGCTAGAGCAAGTGATCCCTTGTCCTGTCACGATTCTTGGGGTTTTGGGGTAGGGTTGAGCGTGCAAGCGGCAAGAGGGCCTGATCCCCCTCGAACCGAACAGGCGTGAACCCTTTACGTGTCTTGTCTTGTCCTGTCTGGCTTTCCGTGTTCTGTCTTGTCTTGACACATGTAGGCTAGTCCCGTGGTCGGTAGCACTCGCTACGACCACTACTTGTCGTGTTTACTTTCCTGTTGTGTGTACTTCTGTTGTTGAAACCTCAGCATGTAAATCAACCAGTAAAATGTTTTTAAGTAATTAGTGCACTTGCAGTTTGATCTAACCTTTTTCTTGTAGACCTTACCTGACGTACAGTTCCTTCTTTTGGTGATGTACGTCAGGGATCGAGCCAGAGTACGTTGAGGAGACTGACTTGCCAGCTGACGTGGAGCCAGAGAGCGTCGATCCTGAGTACAACCCTGAGGAAGACCAGAGCTAGAGACTCCCCGTACCAGTTTCCAGAGATTTCCTTTTACTTTTAGTTAGGTGCGTAGCACCTTTTTGTTTCCTTGTCTAGGTTGGGTGCTTGCACCATTAGATTTACTTTTCTGCTGTTGTAGCCCTTCGGGCGTTGAGACTTGGTACCTTTGATATGTTGGAATAAAATGTGATGTTCTTTCCTTCTTGTACTCTTATTGTTTTGTACTAACATGCAGGGACCTGTACCTTCGTCTTGGTACCACACAGACGCTTATTGGGTCAGGGCTCCTTGGCCCTGGCCTAAGTGGGCCTAGTCACGCTTCGCCTCCGCTGCTTTGGGAAGCGGGGCGTGACAGGTTTTAGTGGTGGCCCATGCAGGTCCACGTCCCAATCTTTCTGCAAGTACAGAACAGTAAAAGTAAGGACAATCATTTTGATATTCAAACATTGTACGAGTCTAATCTGTGTTATCGTTTCTGAACACCGGATGGCTGGGCGACGCATTACTCGATCCTCGAATTCGAGTGATGACGGTCTGGAGGACCAGGGTGCTGAGTTCCACCAGTTCCTTGGTGTGATGCGAGAGATGCTTGAGGTGCAGCATTAGCTGGTGCAGCAGTCCAACCGTGCTGCCCAGGCCCCACCTGTTGCACCACCTCCACCTCTGCCTGCTTCGTGAGCTGCTCCAGGAGTGAAGCAGTTCAACGAGCTTCAGCCGAAGACTTTCTCTGGGAAGGAAGGACCTCTGGGTGCCGATGAGTGGATCCAGAGCACTGAGGAAAAGTTGGTAGCTGCCAAGATTCCAGATGAGACTCGGGTGGAGATCGTGAAGATGCAGCTGACTGAGATTGCCCGGAACTGGTGGCGTATGGAGGAGAGGTGTCTGCAGAAGCCTGTGGAGTGGAAGACTTTTTGCCACATGTTCAAGGAGAAGTACTTCACTAAGGCAGCTAGGAGAGAGCTGATGGGCAGATTCGTGGATCTGAAGCAGAGGGACATGATGATCGATGAGTATGAGGCTGAATTCGAGATGCTGAGCCGTTTTGCCCCGCACATGGTGAAGAAAGAAGAGAACCGAGCTGAGCGGTTCCGTCAGGGACTTCGTCCGAAGGTCCAGGCTTCCATGTCCTCTGCTAGTTTCTCGACTATGAGGGAGGTGTTAGATGCTGCGAAGAATCATGAGACGATTTCGCACCTGCCTGACACTCCTGAGGACAGAGGAAAACGCCCTATGGAGCAGTACCGGCCACCTGCCAGGCCGACGATGAGGCCAGTCCAGACGGTGCCATTCAAGAGACCTGGAGCACCAGTGCAGCAGCAGAGCAAGGGTCCGTGCCATTTCTGCGGCAAGCCCGGACATGTTCAAACCAACTGTAGGAGGAAGCTGGGTCTGTGCCTACTTTGTGGAGATGCTACGCATGCTGCGAAGGATTGTCCTAGAGCCTGCACTGCTGTTGTTGGAGCGCCAGCCCCATTGTAGATGAGGGCGCCTGCCCCAGCTCAGAGGGGACCTGCTGTTCGTGGACCACCCTTAGTGCCACAACGGCAGATGTACCAGCGAGCAGTGCAGCCTCCGAGGCCGGCCTATACCATGACGGCTGTTGAGACCGAGGAGCTGGATAGGGTGATTACGGGTAACATCTTGACCTAGTCATTTCATTTCATAACTATATTGTATTGCTAGTCTTGTTAGCGTTGTTTGTTTGTTTGTCTGATCGTTAGAGTAGCGTTTGACCTTAGACCCCTTGTTTTCCTAGGCACCATTCTTATGTTCTCTCACCCTGCCTTGGCTTTGTTTGACTCCGGTGCATCCATGTGCATCTTATCCCGGAGGTTTATAACAAAGCACTCCATTCCTACCCACACACTTCCTAAGTGTTGGGACATCACCACAGGGAACGGAGTGGTGACTGTGAACCTGGGATGTCGATCGATTCCTCTAGTGGTCAGTGGACATGAGTTATATGCAGATTTCATCATCCACGATCTGCCGCATTTTGATGTCGTCCTTGGCATCGATTGGCTGGGAGATTTCCACGCTTCGATCGATTGTCACAGCAAGAGAGTGGTATTCCAGATTCCACGCCATCCGGAGTTCGAGTACTGCAGCAGAGATGAGTCGCTTGGGCCCATCAGATTTCGGGCCAAGCCGGAAGTGCCAGTGTTAGCAGCGTTGCAGATGGAGATGGAGATTGACCGACTAGCAGTTGTCAGAGACTTCGACGATGTATTCCCGGAGGATATCTCGGGTCTGCCACCCGACAGAGCTTTGGAGTTCGGTATCGATCTGATGCCGGGTGCGCAGCCGATATCGAAGGCGCCATATTGGATGGCTCCCGCGGAGCTAGAGGAGCTACGAAAGCAACTAGATGAGCTGTTGCTGAAGGGTTTCATCCACCCTAGTGTGTCACCGTGGGGTGCACCAGTGTTGCTTGTGAAGAAGAAGGATGGGTCCCGCAGGATGTGCGTGGACTATCGAGGATAGAATGCTGTCACCGTGAAGAATAAGTATCCGTTGTCGCGTATCGAAGACATTTTTGATCAGCTGGGAGGTTCGAGAGTTTTCCCGAAGTTGGATTTGAGGAGCGGATATCATCAGTTGAAGGTGAAGAAAGATGACATTCCAAAAACAGCTTTCCGGACGAAGTACGGACACTATGAATTTGTGGTGATGCCTTTCGGCATGACCAATGCTCCAGCTGTGTTCATGAATTTGATGAACTTGATTTTCTACGACTTCCTGGATAAGTTTGTCGTTATCTTTATTGATGACATTCTTATTTACTCGAAGTCTGAAGAAGAGCACAGCTGTCATCTGAGGACAGTGCTGGAGACGCTGAGGCGGCACAAGTTGTATGCCAAGTATGGCAAGTGCGAGTTCTGGCTGGACAGAGTCGCATTTCTGGGACACGTGGTGTCCGGTGATGGCATATCTGTGGATCCGGAGAAGGTCAGAGCAGTTCGAGATTGGCCGACTCCGCAGTCAGCGTCCGACATCAGGAGCTTTCTTGGTCTAGCAGGCTATTATCGGCGATTCATCAAGGATTTCTCGAAGATTGCTGAGCCGATGACGAAGATGATGAGGAAGACATGGAGTTTCCGTGGTCTGATGCTTATGAGGAGGCTTTCAGTATCCTGAAGGCGAGGTTGACCACGGCACCAGTTTTGGCGGTACCGGATCGAAGTGGAGGTTTCGAAGTATATTGTGATGCATCAGGGAAGGGCCTAGGATGCGTTCTGCATCAGCATGGCCACGTGGTCACGTATGCTTCTCGTCAGTTGAGGACTCACGAGAAGCATTACCCGACGCACGATCTGGAGTTGGCAGCGGTGATCTTTGCACTGAAGATATGGAGGCACTGCTTACTGAGTGAGAGCGTGAAGATTTTCACCGATCACAAAAGTTTGAAGTACATATTCACACAGAAGGAGCTCAACATGCATCAGAGACGATGGTTGGAGCTCATGGCTGACTATGAGATTGATCTGCAGTATCATCCGGGAAAGGTGAACGTAGTGCCAGATGCTTTGAGTAGACTTCCTACTGCTATGATGCATACTGCTGATTGGAGGATTCAGCAGGAGCTGAAGGAGATGGATTTGGAAGTTGTCCTACCTGGTGTAGTTCATTCATTCATGAATTTGCAGATTCAGTCCACGATTGTGGAACGGATCAAGGCAGCACAGGCAGGAGATCCGAAGTTACAGAGGATCAGGAGGCAGGTTGAAGCTGGGCTGCGAGCGGAGTTTATGATTCACGAGGATGGTTCGCTGCGGTACGGCAGCAGACTCTGCATACCTGCAGGTGATGTTCGGGAGGAGCTTTTGAGCAAGGCTCATAGCTCGCCATATTCTATACATCCTGGTGGTACCAAGATGTATAAGGACCTTCGACTGAATTACTGGTGGATTGGCATGAAGAGGAGTGTGGCACGGAGCGTTGCCAAGTGTTTGATATGCCAACAGGTGAAGGCTGAGCACCATCGTACGGCTGGATTGCTACAACCGCTTCCTATTTCGGAGTGGAAGTGGCAACATATTATGATGGATTTCGTAACTGGTTTACCTCGGACCCCAAAACAGAACGACGCAGTCTGGGTGATCGTTGATCGGTTGACTAAGTCTGTGCATTTCATTCCTTTCCGAGTGGGCCAGTCTACGGAAGCCTTGGCGAGGAAGTATCTAAAGGTAAAATTTCTTCTTTTACTTCTCTTTAATCTTCCTCTTTGTATTAGTTATGACGTAGGCCGTGTACGTGCAGGAGGTTGTACGCTTACACGGAGTCCCCGTGAGCATCGTGTCTGACAGAGATACGAGGTTCACATCTCAGTTCTGGAGAAGTCTGCAGGAGCATTTGGGTACGAGTCTGAGTTTCACCACGACGTACCACCCGCAGACTGATGGCCAGTCCGAGAGGACTATTCAGATATTAGAGGATATGCTGCGAGCTTGTATGCTCGATTTGAAGGGATCTTGGGAGGACCATCTCCATTTGGTGGAGTTTTCTCATAAAAACAGCTACCAGGCGAGCATTGGCATGGCGCCGTTTGCTGCCTTATATGGGAGGAAATGTCGATCGCCACTGAGCTGGGATGACATATGAGATCAGGAGCTGTTGGGTTCGGAGATGATAGTAGAAGCTGTGGATGTCATGAGAGACATCAGGGAGAAGCTCAGAGTTGCACAGGATCGATTCAAGCATTGGGCGGATGCCAAGAGGAGACCCTTGGAGTTTCAGCCTGGAGACCACGTCTTCCTGAAGATTTCTCCGAACTGCGGAGTTATCCGATTCGGGAAGAAGGGGAAGCTGAGTCCGAGGTACATTGGACCTTTAGATGTGCTGGAACGTGTGGGAGCAGTGGCCTATCGCCTTGCTCTGCCACCATCTTTGGTGGGAGTTCACGACGTATTCCACGTATCTCAGTTACGTCGGTACGTCAGTGATCCGTCGCACACGGTGGATTTCTCGGAGATCACGGTCCGACCGGACCTGACATATGACCAGCAGCCTGTGCAGATTTTGGACCGTCGACAGAAGCAGTTGAGGAACAAGGTAGTCGACCAGGTGAGAGTGATGTGGCGTCATGGATCACCTGGAGAGTCCACTTGGGAGAGAGAGGATGAGATGAGAGAGCGTTACCCTCACCTATTCTGATAGAATTCTGAGGGTGGAATTTTCTTAAGGTGGGTAGGATGTAACGGCTGGTTTCTGTATGATGATGTTTATCTAATATATGTGATTGTTCGTTTTCTCTCTTTTCTTTTCCCGTATCTCTTTTCCCCTATCTGGAGCTGAGCGTGCTTCATGACACTCTTATCTTGAGCCAGGCTCATTTTAGAAGTCCCTAGAACCCATCCCGAAGCTTCACACTTCATTTTGAGACTTGGTGTGTATTTTAGTCGGTTCAAGAACAAGGACCGACCGACTAGATGCCAATCTAGTCGGTCAGAAACTCTTCGTGAACCGACTAGTTTCCGTCAGATTTTTCCACTAATTTAATGTTTACCATTAGTCGGTCTAAGAACGAATACCGACCGACTAGTTGACGAACTAGTCGGTTAGGTTTTCTTCGCTGACCAACTAATCTTCAAAATCTCTTGTTGACCACTTTTACCCTTTAGTCGGTCTATGAACACTGGCCGACCGACTAGGTTGCAAACTAGTCGGTCGACGAGCCTTCACAGACCGACTAGATCTATCAACCCTGTACCGACACTGTTCTCTGTTTGCCTTTTAGTCGGTCACAGTTAGACGACCGACCGACTAGTTCTCAAACTAGTCGATCAACCACCCTTATCAGACCGACTAACTGACCCCCGAAACCCTAGTTTTGACCCAGCCGCCATTTCATTTTCTTATTTAAACGAGCGGCTGTTTCTCTTTTCTTCTCATTATTTTGAGTTTTCTTCTTCCCCAATCCCTATCTTTCCTCTCCCTAAGCTTTTTCCTCCTCCCGTGCGCCCTCCACCTTCTTCAAGGTCTTATTCCCTCTTCATCTTCTTCCTCCTTTCTCCTTCTCATTTTCTCCTGTTTCGTCTCCTCCTCCTATTTTCCCCGCAACCGACCACCACCACAAAATTCTACCCCAGATCTGATACCCACTGCCAAGCTCCGGCTGCGCTCTTTCTTCAAAGATCCATTTCTTCTTCTCGTGTGGTGTTCCTAACTCAGATCCGACGACGATGACCCCGGGAGACGCCAAGATCTTCGTCATCACCTTCAGAGGCCAACGTCATCATCGACAATCAACATTCCTCGCTGTGCTACCCGCGGCCTAGGAATTTCCGGACGACGCAAAGCTTCCACCTCTTCCAGATCTGACGCCGGAACTTCGTGCAAACGTCAAATCAGGTTGGTTCCCTAAATTCGTAGTAACCCACACAATAGATGATCAAACCCTAATTAAAACTAGCAACATAATCAAATTAAATTTACTTTCCGCTCCCCTTTAAAATGTTGTGCAAACCGTAGGAATCGACGAATGGATGTTATGCATGTGCACATAGGATAGATCGTCGGTTAGGTTAAATGCATTAAAAATGTGATTTTTATGAATAGGATAGTCCCGATAACCTAGACACAAACCTTAATAGGAATTATTGAATATAGTGAACTGACACCGTCGCCGTGTCACGATATTTCAGACGTTCTTCCGCCGAGTAGACGTTTGGACGAGACGTACCAGGGAGACGACGCACTCGCCACCGCAGGCAAGTGTACCACTTGCGTTCTTGGCCATGCTTAGGCCTTAGTCTTGCTAGATTAGACATTTTGAACCATGAGAACCGGACGCGAAATGATAGCGTCCGGGACGCCCTGATGGCTCAGATTTGACAAAGAAATCTGAGTCCAATAACAACAATTTTGACATCATAGGATTGACATGCGTGTGTGTGAGTTGAGGACACCTTAGTACAACCACTCCTATTTTGTCGTGTCTTGTCTCGTTCCGTCTTGCACAGCCCGCTGGGCAATAGAGCACTCGCCAAGCCAGAGCGAGTGTTCCCTTGTACTAGTTCACAGCCCGATGGGCAATTGGGCACCTGTCAAGCTAGAGCAGGTGATCCCATGTATTGATACACAGCTCAGAGAGCAATAAGGGACTTGTCAAGCTAGAGCAAGTGATCCCTTGTCCTGTCACGATTCTTGGGGTTTTGGGGTAGGGTTGAGCGTGCAAGCGGCAAGAGGGTCTGATCCCCCTCGAACCGAACAGGCGTGAACCCTTTTCGTGTCTTGTCTTGTCCTGTCTGGCTTTCCGTGTTCTGTCTTGTCTTGACACCTGTAGGCTAGTCTCGTGGTCGGTAGCACTCGCTACGACCACTACTTGTCGTGTTTACTTTCCTGTTGTGTGTACTTCTGTTGTTGAAACCTCAGCATGTAAATCAACCAGTAAAATGTTGTTAAGTAATTGGTGCACTTGCAGTTTGGTCTAACCTTTTTCTTGTAGACCTTACCTGACGTACAGTTCCTTCTTTTGGTGTTGTACGTCAGGGATCGAGCCAGAGTACGTTGAGGAGACTGACTTGCCAGCTGACGTAGAGCCAGAGAGCGTCGATCCTGAGTACGACCCTGAGGAAGACCAGAGCTAGAGACTCCCCGTACCAGTTTCCAGAGATTTCCTTTTACTTTTAGTTAGGTGCGTAGCACCTTTTTGTTTCCTTGTCTAGGTTGGGTGCTTGCACCATTAGATTTACTTTTCTGCTGTTGTAGCCCTTCGGGCGTTGAGACTTGGTACCTTTGATATGTTGGAATAAAATGTGATGTTCTTTCCTTCTTGTACTCTTATTGTTCTGTACTAACATGCAGGGACATGTACCTTCGTCTTGGTACCACACAGACGCTTATTGGGTCAGGGCTCCTTGGCCCTGGGCTAAGCGGGCCTAGTCACGCTTCGCCTCCGCTGCTTTAGGAAGCGGGGCGTGACAATGTCTCTTGTACCCGCTCCCCTGAAGAGACATTCTACATGTCTGCAGGGCCAGCTCGGTCGATGCTGCCTCACGAGGCCCGTTCCTCCACCGCATCATCCGATAGCTCCGGATAAGCAACGGGAATGTCGTCCACTTCAGCTGGGTTGAGGGTCGGGAACTAAGCCTTGACATCCTCCTTGCACCTCTCGAACCCTACAGCAAACATCACATCAAAGCTGGGGAAGGTGCTCTGGTACGCTCGAAGGGCCTCATCCACAGCCTGCTTCCTCCGAGTTTCCTTCCCAGACTCTCTTTGGTGGGACTATTCCAGAAGACGCTCGCACCGGTCCAACCGACCCACCATCCCCTCATTGAGGCTCCGAATGCGACCCAGCTCCTCTTGGGAATGGTCGACGGACTCCTTCAACTGAGCCAGGACGACTTCTTGGTTGGTTATCGCCATAGCGCGACGGCACATCGCCACGCTGGTCGCCAGAGACTCTAAACATCCAAAGATCTCCGAGACTAAGCCAAGCACATCGTAAACAATAATGACAAGCTTGGCAGTTACCTGAATGTTCGCATGAACGGACCGAGATGACAGTCGCTTGTAGACGACCCTCTCCAAGACCGTGAGGTCTCGAGGAAGAGTCGTGTTCTCTGTGACCCTGGAGGCCACCCCCTGATCCAGAAGAGCCGACTCTGCTCTTCCAATGGGAAACTCAGGCATGAAGAGCTCTCCGGCCATGCCCTCAGGGGCAGGCTCTGGTGATCGTCTCTCCATCAACACCTCCTGAAATTCTACTGGGATTTCTTCAACAAGGCGCACAGAGGGAAACAGACCCCCCTAGGCTAGGCATCCTCGTAGAGGACAAGGCTTGGGGGAAGACAGTCCCCCTTCAAACCCTCTCACAAGGGTCAGCTACGGCCCAGTTTCTCCCCCTCGACCTCCGTACGAGGTTGGCGCGCAGCCCTCTTGGAACTACGGCCCTCATCCTCAGACCCAGAATGAGGAGGCTGGAACCGCCTTCTCGACAACTCTCCCTCTTCAGCGGTAGCATGAGTAGAAGAAACGAGCTTCCTCATCTTCTTCTCCTTCTTCTTCTTCTTCACCTCCTTTTCATGAGGAGGGTCTGGCTGAACAAGCGCCAGAGGGAAAACAGCAACCGGTAGGGGATCAGGCATCATATCCACGGCATCCCGGATTGACGCCTCCACGATCGCTCTTACCTCAGAATCGACCTGATATTCCAGGGCATCAATCCCTGCAATAAGAAGGATGAAAAATCAGAGCAATGCGAGCCAACACTCTGTGGCTTGAAGTGAGGTTACCTTTCATCCACACCATACTGCTCAAAACAGCGGAAGACTGACGCGCCCAGAACTTACACCTAAAAGCCACCTGACAGTGTCACGGTCGTCAGGCGCTGTGAGGTTCCTAAGTGTCGATTCTGGGTTCAATCCGCAAGCAGACAGTGTCAAATTATAGTATAAAAGATTGTAAAATCCCACAAAAGACAGTGACGGTGAGTTTGATCTCAGAATATTTCTAAATCTCAGAAAGAATTAGCAGTCGATTGGAAGATTGTTGTTGATGTTGTTGGTTCACTAGAAGGAAACTAGGGCCTTATGGATCATCGCTAGGACTGTTGGAGGTCGATGCTAGGCTAGGTTTCCTATGTTGTATTGGTTTTATGGGGTTGATCTCTCGGCTCGTACCACTCTCATGGGTCGGGGCTTCGAGGTACTTTGATGGCGCTTAATTAACGCAATGGCAGTAGCCGTCAATTTAGTGATATATTTCGTCGGTGGATCCCCTCAAGGCACGAGCTGGGCATGGTCACGAGCCTTGGTTGGATCCACTAACCCCCTAATTCAACCCTTAGGATAATCCTTAAGCTAATCAATTCCACAGACCATGTGCATGATCTCAGTACGAGTTCTCCAAGGGGTTTGGCTGGATCAACCAAAGTACTCCCTTTTCATACCAAATACAACCTAAAAATCATAGCTTTACATCTTTCTCCTACGATCCTAGGGCTAACCCATTAGCTATAGACAAGACTACTCAGACATTGCAATAATAACAAAGAAAGATGAGATTTTTACCGTGGAAAACATTGTAGCAATTAAAAGCAAGTAAAGAGAGAGAATTGCGTACCAAAGATTGATGTGAACGTTAAGCAATATAGCATAAACAAGATCCAACAGATTCCAAGCACAAATAAGCAATAAAAATACAAGTTTTAAAGTTGACGGCACAATCGAAACCCTAGATCTAAAAACACTAATTAATTCTCTCCCTAAACTAAAACAATTCTAAACTATTCAAAAGCTGTAGAAAACGTCAGGAAATTAGTCTTAAATACATTGGGGATGGGCCCCACGAGAAAATCTCACAATCTGGAAGTTTGGGCCCCACATGTCACCGACCGAGTCGGCTACTCAGTCGAGTAGGCGCCTGCTCGGTCGAGCTGACACCTTGGCTACTGCACTGCTTCGAAACGGATACGGGCTACTCGGTCGAGTAGCCCGCCTATTGGGTCGAGTCATCAGTATATGGGAACATCCTCCAAAATTGTGCTTCTGCCTACTCGGGTCGAGTAGGTCCTGCTCGGCTGAGTCGTCAGGAAATCTGATTTTCTTCTTCAAAACCTCACTCTGGCTTCTCGGGTAGAGTAGATACTGCTCAGTCGAGTCGGATGTTGGTGGGAGGAAGCTCGAAAATAGATCGACTCGGGTCGAGTCGTTACTCTGCTCGGTCAAGTAGCGTGCACATTTTTCCTGGCAGGATACGCGTGTCAGCTCGGTTGAGTAGCTGGATAATACTCGGGCCGAGTCGCCGGATGCTACTCGGGCCGAGTCGCCTGGGAAAGTGGCTGGGGCTTAGGCATTAGCTCCTTTCTCTCGCTCGCTCGTCCTCCTCTCCTTCTACCTGCTTCCAAACCTTGGCGAACTCCTGCGGAGCTATGATGTCCTGGACGTGCTGGATGCGTCTGCATCCAAATTCAGCTCCAAATCGCTCCAAAATCGTTGAAAATCCACAAAGCTCTACGAAACTAGAATATATCGTTAGAAGCGTAGTATCGTATGAAAATAATGGAATTGGATGCGAATGCGACATGAAATGCAATGAAATGATGCTACAAAAAGATGTAAAATATGGACACATCAAAATCCCCCAAGCTTACCTCTTACTCGTCCTCGAGGAAGACAAATACTTGGCTCACCATGTGATGAAAATAATAAAGATAAATGGAAGAGGTAGGAGGTTGAGGGGAGTGCAAGAATATTCAGTCAGATCTCAAGCCTAAGCAACACATCACGATACTCCGAATAATAGGCCACATGCTAATATGGATTTCAAGTCTTAACTAATCTTATAGCTTGCATGCAATAAAGACAAGGGTAGGAGTCTTCTAAAGTTATGCCATCAACTCATATCAACATCATATAATCAATAGTGTCTAGTATAAAAAGAGTTGGCAATGCACTTTTCAATCAATAGAAATAAATGAAGCACATATAGAGATCATACCAAACATGCAATAGAGAATAGAAAATGTGTCATGGCATTCAACTATTCATTTCGAATCATGAAAATTCACCAAAACTAAAGTATTTTGCAAAGTTTAAGCATTATCAAATATCCCCAAATATGCACGATCTCCACTCTAATGTCGTACTCACTCGTATAATCAAATGGTTCACCCCTCCCCCAAGCTTAGCTTGAGGCGTCACATCTAGGAAAAGAATATGGAATTTTTGGCTTTTCCCAAGTATTTTTGTAGCGTCTAATGATGAAATGGGAAGTATTTTTTTCTTTGCCTTTTTCTCATTTCACAATAGGAGCTATATGATACTCATATACAATTTTGGCTCCTTTTTCACTTTTTGGCTGTTGTAAGCTATCTTTTTCTTTTGGGATTTTTGGGAGGTAGATGCGGTATAAGTAGCTGTAGAGGGTGAAACCAAATGACATGTAGAGAATTTATAAGATATGTGGAGAAAAATATAATGTAACACTCGGTTCACTCGTCAGATGTGCACAATGGTTCAACGAGATAATACTCTAACTAAACTCATAACTAGCATGGATAATTTTATTCATCTCAATAAATAATGAAAGCATGCAGTACAAAGCACAATAGTATCAGGTATGCAAACAGCAGTGGATAAGATAGAAAAACAGGTGCTTCAAATATTCTAATGATGCTTCAACCTAGGTGCATTACCCAACAAAAAGCATACTAGATACTACTTCATACATTCAGCTTCAATTTGTATCAGGCAACCAATTAGAAAGATCATCAACAGAATAGCAAGCATATAGATAGTAAGACTGAAATACTCTATATATCATGTCAAAGGAGATAAGCATCGTAACAAGCTATTGAGGGCTATGAGAGATATCCTCTTATAGAGTAATTCTAGAAAAAAGGGAAAATAATGCGGAGAAAGAAAATAAAAACAAGCATGCAGGCATGGCAAACATGTGGAAAATGTGATGCTAGATGAGAGGAAAAAAATAAATGGTGGGAAGTGGACGGAAAAGTAAAATAAAAATGTGTGAAATAAAGGAAAATATAAGAAAAATGAAAAATAAAGCGATAGTGCTCATCCCCCAAGATAAACACAGCAGTGTCCTCACTACTGAGAACATTGTGGCCAGGTGGGAGATAAGGAGTATGTGGAGTTGCCGAAAGGTTGGAAAAAATATGAGACGCCTATGCATGGACCGATGACACATATGCATGGATCGATGCAGGAGATGCAAGGACGTGGATGGTCATGCAAAATATGGGGAAATATGACATGATGCTCATGGGGTGCAAAAAGGAAAAAAATACGATGCCTATGCATGGACTAACGCGAGAGATGATGCGTGATGGAAACATGCAAGTTTCCAAATGAGAATGATAAACATTCTCAAAAGAAGACCTGCAAGATGATGCAGAAAAAATGCAAAATGCAAAATGAGAAAATGATAGAGATATTCAAAGAAAAATGTCATCCCCCAAGCTATTCAATAATAGGTCCCCGAGAAGACAGTTGGGGACAAAGAGTGTGGGGGAGGTTAGGAGTGGAAATATGGTGTCAAGCGGTGGCACCACCCTCTGTGGGTGGTGGTGTATCCCGTTGCTGCGGACTAAAAGTAGGGACGACAGTAGGCAAAGGCTCTACCAAGGGGTCGATAGGTGGGCTAGCAGGCTTAGAAGGAATTGGCACGCCCTGAGGGTCAGCGCGCCAGTGCCTGACCAAGTCATGAAATACAGGGAGGTCCTGCTCAACGGACTATTGAGTAGTGCCGCCTCCCTGACCTATGAGTAGGAGCATGTCGACGAACTGGTCGCCCTGGCCAGTGTCCCTGAAGGTGACGTCATATTCTGCATCGTGGGAATACAGACGTTCCACAGGTCCTGCGATGGGGACGGGGTGAGGGATCGATTCATCCAAGCTCGGCTCGTGTGTGGGCAAGCGAGCATGACGAGTGCGGCGTGTCGGCCTAAAGGAGGACACGCCAGTGTCGACGGTCCTCTGCCTAACTCGCTGTAGAGGCATCAGACAAATAATCAAACGACAGACATATATAAAGAATATAGTGAAAAGAGTGTACCGACACGAGAGTCGCTTTGAAAGCAAAAAATTGATCGTGAATGAGCATGGCCGCGAGTCCGATGGGTCCCCCAAGCTGATCCTATCCGTGTCCTCCTTGCGATGATTGCAATGCACCTGTAATGAAATAAAGAATAGTATCAGCAGAAGGAAAAATGACGAGTAGGGAGGAGACGGACAAGGGGTAGAGCTGGTGTAAGGGGGCTCGCCTGAGCACGTGGGGTGCTCGGACTGAGTGCGACAGTGAGCGGGGGTACTTGGACCGAGCAGCTAAGAGTTGCTCGGAGTGGCGACATGGGTTGGTTGTGAATGGGATAGCGAGAGAGTGGGGTGGGGTGAGGGTGAGTTTGAGGGTGGGGGGTTGGTGTGTGCAGAGGCGGTGCAGCTCCGGTGGATGTCAGAGTTGGTGGTGGTGGTTTCGAAAGGGAGGGAGAGAGAGTGAGGGAGGCTTTGAGAGATAGACGGGGGGGGGGAGGGAGAGAGAGAGAGAGAGAGAGAGAGAGAGAGAGAGAGAGAGAGAGAGAGAGGGAGGGAAGGGCAGCGAGGTGCGTCAGAAGGGGGGTGGTAGGGAGTGGAATAGGGAGAGTGAGTGAGGGGAATAGAGATAGGAGCAGTGTGTGGTAGTGGTCGAACCGGAGAGGTAGAGATGGAGGCGGCAATGGGCGGTTATGAAGTTATCAGGGCCGACAAAATGGGGGAAATTGGGAGAGATTTTCGGCGAAATTAGGGTTTGGGGTGGGCTCGGTCAATGGATGGGGTTTTATCTAGCTGATACTCGATTTTCGCACTGCTACTCGGGTTGAGCAGCTTTAGCTGCTCTGTCGAGTCAAAAAAGATTTAAAATATATGAGAATATAGGTTCAGAATACTCCCTCAGCTGACTCGACCGAGTAGGGTGCTACTCGGGCCGCGTAGGTAGCACGCTCTTTTCCACTAATTTCTTGCATCTTCTACAGATTGACCGAGTAGGCGGCTGCTCGATCAAGTAGGTTGCTACTCGACCGAGTAGTAGCTACTCGGGCCGCGTAACCAGAACGCTGATTTCGCCTTCTTTTTGCGCTCTCTGTCTGCTCGACCAAGTAGGAGGCTACTCGGTCAAGTTACTTGTAACTTTCCTCCCCCAATCTTGTTCTTCTCTTGGGTTCTCTTCCCTTGGTTCTCTTGCCTTGATTTCATCGTTTTAGCGCACTCCCATCATCGTTCAACTTGTAGAGGGAAGAACGTGTCAGAATTTTTACAGTTTTGTATTTTTATGAAATAAAAAACATTTTTATGGGGTTTTTGAATAAGAAAAGAAAAATAAAGATGAAAATCAAATTCTAAGAGATAGGAAGTCAGGTTGCCTCCTGATAAGCGCTCGTTTTAAGTCGTGAGCTTGACTACCTCAAGATCTTCAATGAACAGTGGGGCATTCCTCGAGGAAGTATGTCTCCTCTCGTCCAATCGGCTCTCCCGCTATGTATGGTTTTATCCTTTGGCCGTTCACTTTAAACCTGTCGTTCTTCCCTTCAAGTTCTATGGCACCCTCGGAGGTATACTTACTATCTTGTAGGGGCCGGACCAACTCGATTTTAGCTTTCCAAGGAAGAGGCGTAGCCTTGAATTGTAAAGGAGCACCTGGTCGCTGACATCATGGCGAACCACCATGATGTTCTGGTCGTGATAGACTTTGGTCCTCTCCTTGTATATCGTCGTGTTCTCATAGGCATGTCGCCGGATCTCGTCAAGCTCGTTGTTGTGCAAGGCCCGTCTTGTGGCGATGCTCTTGTAGTCGAAATTCATCTTCTTCACTGCCCAATAAGCTCTGTGCTCTAATTCCACCGGGAGGTGGCAAACTTTCCCGTACACTAGCCCACAGAGCGTCGCCCAACTTTTGGACCAATCTTTCCTTGAAGCGTTCATCGTCTTCTCTAGGATTCTTTTGATTTCTCTGTTGGACACTTCCACTTGACCGCTTGTTTGAGGGTGATAAGCAAGGCCGATCTTGTGATGAACTCTGTATTTCTTAAGCATCGACTTGAACTTCTTTTCGATAAAATTGCTCCCTCCATCACTTATAACTTTCCTTGGGACTCCAAAATGAGGGAAGATCGTATTCTTAAAGAATTTGGCTACTACCCTTGCGTCGTTTGTCAGGGTGGCTTTATCTTCCCCCCACTTCGAGACGTAATCAATGGCAACCAAGATATACTTGTTGCTGTTACTCGGCGGGAAGGGTCCCATGAAGTAAACAGCCTAACAGTCGAATATCTCGATCTCCAAGATGCCCTGAAGGGGCATTTCATGCTTTTTTGTGATGTTCCCCATCCTTTGGCACCTGTCGCATTTTCTAATGTACTCATTCACATCTTTGAAGTTGGTGGGCCAATATAAGCCACTTTGGAGGATTTTTACCGTGGTTTTGGTGACCACTGCATGTCCCCCTTACGGTTGATCGTGGTAATGTGATATGATGGAGGTCGCCTCATGTTTTGGAATACATCGTCTGATGATCCCATCGGTGCATGTTCTGAACAGGTACGGGTCATCCCAGAAGTAGCTCTTGGCGTCATGTAGAAATTTACTCCTCGAATAGGTCATCATCCCATGCGGGACTATGCCGCTTACCAAGTATTTGACGATATCGGCGTACCAAGGGGCTTCAGCGGAAGATGTTGCAAATAGTTGCTCACCGGTGAAGGAGTCGTCGATAGGCAACCTGTCATCCCCATGCCTTTGGATCAACCTCGAAAAGTCATCTGCCACTACATTCTCGACTCCTTTCTTATCCTTGATCTCTATATCGAATTCTTGAAGGAGAAGGATCCATTGTATCAGGCACGACTTTGCGTCCTTCTTGCTCAATAGGTACTTCAGTGCCGCATGGTCCGTGTGAATAATTACTTTGGATCCCAAGAGATACGATCTGAACTTCTCGATAGACTATACCACAGCCATCAACTCCTTTTCCGTTGTAGTTTAATTCTTTTGGGTATCATCCAGAGTCTTGCTGGCGTAGTATATCGCATGAAGCGTTCCTTCTTTTCTTTGGCCAAGAACGACTCCCACTGCTTGGTCGCTAGCATCGCACGTCAGCTCAAACGGTAGATTCCAATCTGGCGGTTGTATAATTGGTGCTAAGATGAGGGATTTCTTTAACCTGTTAAAAGCTAGCAAGCAGGCATCCGAAAACACAAAAGGAACATCCTTGACAATGAGCTCCATGAGAGGGTGAGCAATGCTGAGAAATCCTTTATGAAGTGACGGTAAAAACCAGCATGTCCTAGAAAACCACAGATACCCTTAAGGTTAGTGGGAGGCGGTAGGTCCTTAATAACTTCGAATTTGGCTTTATCGACCTCAATTCCCTTAGAGGTGATGACATGGCCAAGCACAACTCCCTCTGTTACCATGAAGTGACACTTCTCCCAATTTAAGATCGAATTATTGTCATGGCACCGCTCTAAAAATTTGGACAAGTTAGCTAGACAGACATCAAATTCGGTGCCATAGATGGAAAAGTCGTCCATGAAGACTTCCATTATATCTTCGATGAAATCCGAGAAAATAGACGTCATGTACCTTTGAAATGTCGTGGGTGCATTACATACCATATGGACATGTAAGCGGTGTCTTTTGTTGGTCTTCTCAATGCAATGGGATTTGGAAGAATCCGGAGTACCCATCGAGGTAACAGAAGTATTTGTGCTTGGCTAGTCACTCAAGCATTTGATCAATAAAGGGAAGAGGAAAATGATCTTTTCCGGTGGCTTTATTGAGTTTTCTATGGTCAATGCACATTCGCCAACCAGTGACAGTTCTAGTGGGTATTAATTCGTTCTTGTTGTTTCTTATGACAGTTATGCCCCCTTTCTTGGAGACAACCTGAACATGACTAACCCATTTACTATCGGAAATGGGGTAGATAATGTCGGCCTCTAGTAGTTTCAATACCTCCTTCATCTTTGAATTTAATCGCCTTCAGGCTCAATAGAGGTGGCTTCCTTATCCTCAAGGTGGATCCTATGGGTGCATATGGTTTCGCTAATGCCTTTTTGGTTGGCAATACTATACCCCATCACATTCCTATGGGCTCTAAGGATTTTAATGAGGCTTTCTATTTGTGGTTGGGTAAGGGCCGCATTAACGATGACGGGGTAAGTGGAGTTCTTCCCTAAGAATGCATATTTTAAATTGGTAGGAAGAGGTTTTAGTTCTACCCGAGGGGGCATTGTACCCCCGTCATCGCTTGCTTGAGAGAAGGATACGTCCTCAACTGCCGGTTCTGACGCTGGAAACTCTTCACTGGTAGATTCATAGGGTGAACAGGGCGACGATGGTGTGTCGTAATAGATGTCTCCGGAGTCCGTTTCCATAGGGAGTTGTTCTGTAGTGCACCTGTCAACAGAAGTAAAATAATCAGGTATGCATGCATTATCAAGTGTAGAGTTTGGGAAACTTCCCTGATCGATGTTGCTTTGGAAGGCCCGGGGTCTGTGTACCCCTCGCAGACGTGGTCTTCATATGTCGCATCATGTGGGAGATTATCATTATAGAAGTGTAGACCGTCTCTCTCATATTTCACATAGACTCCATCAGCGACGAGGACGCCGTCCAGGGCATCTGCATTATGGAAGGCGCTCGTGATAAAGGCCGCAAGTTCTTGAACGACCGGGTCCTCTGCTGGGAACTCTACCGGATCGTTGGTCCATACGTCGGTCACCATAATTTCCACTATGCTTAGCAATTGGGATTCATCTAATGGTTCGTACTAGTGAGCTTCCCTCTAATATCCATCAGCTTGCAGAGCTTTGATAGTCTGGAGGGACATCACGTCCCTTTCGAAGCTTATTTGGATGTCTTTCTCGATGATACCTGTATCAGAAATGTTATTCATTATATGCTCTATAATCATTTGCTGATTTCTGTTACCTGCCACGTATGTTCCTTCTCCGATAAATCGGACTGCATCAAGCAACTCTCTAGTTGTGCCTTCGACCATGGCTGTATCCATAGGTGAATCCTGCAAGCCATATATGGTATGGAGAAAATCATTTATCATCCGAGTCGCTATCATATTCATTGCTCCATTGTACTTGCAACACCATCTCCATTTGTTTCTAATTTCTTATGAACGATTGTTGACGGGAGAGAAGTGTTAGTAGCAAAATAATAAAAGAAAATAAAAAAGGGTGGAAAGATAGAAAATGATAATAATTGCTAGCAAATTATTCAAAATAAAATAAACTGAGTATCACCGTAACAGTCTCCGGCAACGGCGCCAAAAACTTGATGCGCCCAGAACTTACACCTAAAAGCCACCTGACGGTGTCACGGTCGTCAGGCGCTGTGAGGTTACTAAGTGTCGATTCTGGCTTCTATCCACAAGCGGATGGTGTCAAATTATAGTATAAAAGATTATCGAATCCCACAGAGACAGTGACGGTGCGTTTGATCTCAGAATATTTCTAAATCTCAGAAAGAATTAGCAGTCGATTGAAAGATTGTTGGTTGATGTTATTGGTTCAATAGAAGGAAACTAGGGCCTTAGGGATCACCGCTAGGACCGTCGGAGGTCGATGCTAGGCTAGGGTTCCTACGTTGTATTGGTTTTATGGGGTTGATCTCTCGGCTCGTACCACTCTCGTGGGTCAGGGCTTCGAGGTACTTTGATGGCTCTTAATTGACGCAATGGCGGTAGCCGTCAATTTAGTGATATAGTTGGTCGGTGGATCCCCTCAAGGCACGAGCCGGGCATGGTCACGAGCCTTGCTTGGATCCACTAACTCTCTAATTAAACCCTTAGGATAATCCTTAATCTAATCAATTCCACAGACAGTGGGCATGATCTCAGTACGAGTTCTCCTAGGGGTTTGGCTGGATCAACCAAAGTACTCCCTTTTCATACCAAATACAACCTAAAAATCCTAGCTTTACATATTTCTCCTAAGATCCTAGTGCTAACCCATTAGCTATAGACAAGACTACTCAGACATTGCAATAATAACAAAGAAAGATTAGATTTTTACCGTGGAAAACATTGTAGCAATTAAAAGCAAGTAAAGAGAGAGAATTGCGTACCAAAGATTGATGTGAACGTTAAGCAATATAGCATAAACAAGATCCAACAGATTCCAAGCACAAATAAGCAATAAAAATACAAGTTTCAAAGTTGACGGCACAATCGAAACCCTAGATCTAAAAACACTAATTAATTCTCTCCCTAAACTAAAACAATTCTAAACTATTCAAAAGCTGTAGAAAACGTCAGGAAATTAGTCTTAAATACATTGGGGATGGGCCCCACAAGAAAATCTCAAAATCAGAAAGTTTGGGCCCCACATGTCGCCGACTGAGTCGGCTACTCAGTCGAGTAGGCGCCTGCTCGGTCAAGCTGAAACCTTGGCTGCTGCACTACTTCAAAACGGATACGGGCTACTCGGTCGAGTAGCCCGCCTACTCAGTCGAGTCATCAGTATATGGGAACGTCCTCCAAAATCGTGCTTCTGCCTACGCGGGTCGAGTAGGTCCTGCTCGGACGAGTCGTCAGGAAATCTAATTTTCTTCTTCAAAACCTCACTCTGGCTGCTCGGGTCGAGTAGATCCTGCTCGGTCGAGTCGGATGTTGGTGGGAGGAAGCTCTAAATTAGATCGACTCGGGTCGAGTCATTACTCTTCTCGGTCGAGTAGCGTGCCATTTTTCCTGTCCGGATACGCGTGTCAGCTCGGCCGAGTAGCTGGATGCTACTCTGGCCGAGTCGCCTGGGAAAGTGGCTAGGGCTTGGGCATTAGTGTAACGCCCTGCTAAGCTACTGCACAAGTACTAGAGGGGGGGTGAATAGTACTTTAAAATAATTAAGAGGCTAATTCCTAATTACCTTGCAAACTCTACCAATTAATGCGGAAATGCAGAATAGTAAATAATCGACAACAAATAAACAATCGCAAACAAGCAATATTACTGGGTTCGGATCCACCCAAGTCTCCCCGACTTGTTCCCGGTGATCCTACGTCCCAACCACCCGGATCCCCTCCGGATACTTGAGTTAGAAACCCTAACTCAAGATTTCCACTATGAAATACTTGTGAAGAACCTTCACAAGTCAAATCATACACAACAGAATTTGTGACTCCCACAACCCGGGATCACAAACACAACTCTCACAACCGAGAGTTAAACACTTACAATAACGAAAGTAAATGAAATAGAAAAGCTTACCACAAAATACCTAAGCCTTGAGTATACTTACGAATTAGGGAAAAGATGATTTTGAGGAAGAAGAATGCACCAAACCCTAGCTCCAAGATGTAGATCAGTAATGGAGAGCTATGGGGTTGTTGGTGACCTAGGATCAAGCACTTGGCTTGGAAGGCTCACAATCAATGAATCTCTCTTTTGAAATAAGAGTGAGAAGAGATTCAAGATTGGAAATGAATGAGCTTTAAATGAGAAGAATGATTTCTCTTTGATATCTAAACTTGTCTTAATATCAGCCTTGAGTGCAATGAATGCAGCTCAACAAGTATATATAGGTTAGAGGAAAGAGAGAGAGAAAAACGTTTCAATTAAAGCTCCAACGGCTCTATTCTGAACCAAACTAGTCGGTCAAAGAACAACCACTGACCGACTAGTTCATCAACTAGTCGATCGGGCAATCAACATAAACCGACTAAGTGGTGAACAGGGAATAGATCAAGTTCAGACTGAAGAGAACTAGTCGGTCAAAGAAGAGTTGTTGACCGACTAGTTTCACAACTAGTCGGTCGGTGGCTCAACTTAGACCGACTAAGAGATAAAACACAAAGTCTGAGAACAAATAGAATTAGTCGGTCCAAGAACAAAAGTTGACCGACTAGTTCATCAACTAGTCGGTCGCCAAATGTGCATAGACCGACTAACGACAAACAATAACTTGGCATGTACAGTAGAAGCTCAACTAGTCGGTCATAGAAGCATCACTGACCGACTAGTTCACAAACTAGTCGGTCGGTGAGTCAACGTAGACCGACTAACTGTAAACAGTAAAGAGCTATGATTTGAGAAGGCAAACTAGTCGGTCCAAGAAGCATTGCCGACCGACTAGATCACCATCTAGTCGGTTGGTTCTTCTTCTTGAACCAACTAACATGCACAAGAAGTCGCGAATCGAAGCGCGATGCTTCAGGAAAGTTAGTATGGACTTCTTACAAGTTCCTAGCTCTAAGATAGGAGCATTATGAAGATTAAAACGTAAGACCTACTCAAGGCTTAACATTCTACGGAACGAAGCTAAAAGACTATAAATAAAACTTAACGAACCTTCTTCGAAAGCTTCGATCCGAATTTTCATGACTTCTAAAATGGTCCAAAAGCTTCAACGAAGCTTTAGGCATACGATCACGTGCTTTGAGAAGTCTTGAGACATCGCTTTGGATGTTCTAATGAATTTGGTGACGATCTCCATAACTGCGCTCACAAAGAGTTAGTTCACGATATATTTATGTTTGTTCATCATCCAAAACCAAATCCGGGGAGTCCAATATCCAACATTCTCCCCCTTTTTGGTGATGACAAACCAACATAAATAATAATAAAAAATAATGAATCGAATATAATTTACTTACTCCCCCTGTATTGATGACACGCTAATTCAAAAATGAATAATTATAATACACATCAAGCAGACGAGTAAAGTATAAAAAATGAGAATCCATTATTGAAATATCGGATTTGAAATCCAATTTTTATATCTTAACTCCCCCTGAATCTAACATATCAAATTAGATTCTTGGAAAAATGCTTAAATTATCATTTAGCACATGTCATAATTATATCTCTCCCCCTTTGGCATTAGCAAAAAGAGTGGGAGGAGATCAATGACAACAACAATGGCTTCAAATAAAAGCATGGGAGTCGTAGAATACGGCTACGGTCCAAATGACACCAAAGGGAAATACGAATTAAATCAAGGCGTGTCAATGAGACCAAAGTCGAAAATCGATAAATAAAATCATTAAAACTCAAATTAATTTTACGAATTGAGTTATGGAATATACTCTCCAATATCAACATTCTTGGTTAATTTAGTGCATGGAAAACAATTCTATGTTTTCATAAAATGAGTTCTATTTAACCAAGTATTATCGTCGAGCGACGAAATCAAACATCAGAGACATATAAAATATTAAATGTGCACAAGATAATGAAATGTCAACATCGATGTATATATATAAAAATGGAGCATGAGTACATCAAAAGATACATCGTCGACATACATAAAATCGATCCAACGATCGGGGCACAAAAAATACAACATCATATCACAACATATATCAGAGTATCACAAAAACATACAACATCATCAGGGATACATCATCATACATCCAAAAAGCATCAAAAATCATAACCACAAAACCACCCAAAATATCCTAACCCACACTCTCTCACTACAAGATATCTCATCTAAAGTGCACAGGAGAGTCCTCAAAGAAGCTCAAGAGGAAGCAGCAGGATCTGCAGCAGCAGTAGGCTCTGTAGGAGTGGAGGTGGTCACCGGGTCAGCTGTAGTGTCCACGGGAGCGACGGAAGTCGAAATCTCTGGAGCTGCAACAGTAGTGGCCTCGGGAGCACCAGTTGGAGCATCCACCGCATGAGCGGTGGCAACAGGTGTGCTCTTGGGGTCACCAGCAGACGAAGTAGCAGCAACAGCAGCACCAGAAGTGCCCTCGGGGGCACGAGTCGAAACATGAACGAGCTCATCAATCTCCTCCTCGTCCAACTCCTCCTTGTCAGAGACTGACGAATGGATCTCAATACCAAGGTGACGAGCGATACGAGAAAGAATCTCCTCGGTACGAGCATAACGAGACTCCACACGTCGCACTAAACGCACGAGCTCGTCAAGAGTGGTAGAGGGAGCAGCTGAGACAGAGGCAGAGGCAGACGCAGACGCTGAAGGTGTCGTCCTCTGAATGTGACGGAGCACCGCAAGAGACTTCTTAACGGCTGTCGCGTTCAGAGGGGGACCAAGGGGACGCTCATCGTCAGGAGGAAGTGTGACACGGAAATGGCGAAAGACAAGGTTCAACAAGCACGGAAATGGGATATGTGCAGGCTTCGTGGACTTCCGAATACACTCGAAAGAATCCATCTTATCGAGTATAATCCGGGCCCAGTTAATCTCGCTACCCATGAAGATGGCATAGATCAACTTCAGAAATGGCTGGGAAGGCAAAGAGGAGGAGCCGTACTTAGGAAGTAAGCATGACTTCAGAATGAGGTTCAGGACCCAGCCATTGGACTTGAATGACTTGGAGGGTATGCCAATCATGGCGGGGGGAATCTCATGGAAGATCTCAGAGAGGATGACCTGATCAAGTGAAGAGATATCATCAATAGAAATGTCTGAAGGGAGGAGGCCAGACGACGAACAACCGATCAACTCTCCTAATATTTCTGCCTTGAGGACTATCGGAGTCCCCAAGACAGTCATCTCAATCGAGTGGGTCGCGTCGTACTGACCCCGGATCCTATTGGCATAGAAAATTTTCACTAGGCGAGGGTAGGGGTGAGGGTTCACCTTAGGATCATATCGAAGATAATCGATAAGACCCGAAGATGACAGAAGATCGGTGAGGCCAGGGAAGTCACTAAACTGAATGAAATGCTTCAGAAGCAGCGGACAGTGCTCGATACGGTTGTAAGCCGCGAGACACAACGGGTCATCACGACACAACGAGATATTGACACCGCCAACCGGCATCGGAGCCTTTCCCTTAGGCTGACGGGTACGGGGTCGAGAGCTAGACTCAGGTTGCCTAGGAGGAGGTGAGGGGTCCCTATGGGTCTCGGTCTCAGGTCTATACTCGGTGTCAAAATCCGTAGGAGTATGGAAAGAGGAGGGAGACGCAAGTTGCTTCACAGGCTTGGGTTTAGGCTGAGATTGGGCTCTAGGCTTCGCTGTCGTCGTCCTCTTCTGCTTGAGAGGAGGCGACGACGACGAGGGCAGGGTTGATTTCAATCGGCGTCTAGGTTGCGAGGGTTCGATGGGATCCGTAGGGGATGGCTCTACGGTCATAGGCAAGGGGCTCGTAGGACGGATCGGGATTCGTGTTCTTGCCATAATCAAAGCAAGACACGACGCAATCAACACAATAAAGCTAAGATCACTAACCCTAAGAGATCTAAACCCTAGCCGAAACCCTAAGTCGAAATCAAGTGAAACCCTAACCCTAAGCACAGGAAACTAACCCTAGAGAGGGATGGGAGAGAGAGGGTTTACCCTAGGAGGGGGTCGACGGCCGGAGAGATGGTCGGAGTTGGTCGGAATCGACAGTGGGAGAGGGTGGAAGTCCAAAGGGTCAGGGGTTTTTGAGCTGGAGGAGAAATAGAAACTGACTTGAATGAGTTCAAGTTGATTAGATGGAGTTTTAATCGATCGGAATGCGAAAAGACAAGACAGTCCCCGTCACAACTAGTCGGTCACAGTTCAAGCACTGACCGACTAGATCACGATCTAGTCGGTCGGTCAATGAGCTTGAACCGACTAGTTGTAAACAGTAACTGAAGCCAAAATTCCTGACAAGAATTAGTCGGTTTAAGCTCATTCACTGACCGACTAAAACTGAATCTATTCGGTCGGCCAATGAACTTGGACCGACTAAGAGAGTCCAAAAATTGAAAATTTTGAAATATTAATTTCTCTCCTAATCGCACTTGGACGAAACATTGAAAAACTCTCATTAATCATTATACTACCCCATTAAACATCGAAATTCATAAATTTGACGTTTACGAACAAATCGAGCAAAAATTCCGAAAATTCAACAAAAATCCAGAAAATATCAATTAATCTAGCATGTGCAAATATATAGAAATTTCATTGCATGCAAGATTATTGAATAAAAATGAATCCTAAATCTCGGATTCACCCATAATCCCCAATTCTCGACGTAACCGCACAAAGGAGTCTTCCTTTAGGGGTTTCGTGAAAATATCGGCGATTTGCTTCTGGGTTTCAACGTACACTAATATGATGTCCTTTTTAGCAACATGATCATCTAAGAAATGGTGACGGACATCTATGTGTTTCGAACGGGAATGGTGTACCGGGTTCTTAGAGAGACATATTGCACTTTGGTTGTCCACCATGATAGGGCAAGTATCACAGTGAATACCAAATTCTTTAAGTGTGTGTCTCATCCAAAGAACTTGAGCCCACGCGGCACCGGCGGCAATATATTCCGCCTCGGTGGTTGAAAGTGATACGGAATTCTGCTTCTTGGAAAACCAAGAGACAAGAGAATTTCCTATAAAATGGCAAGTGCCACTAGTACTTTTCCTGTCGGATTTGCATCCCGCATAATCTGCGTCACTATATGAGATTAACTCATACGTGCTAGATTTTGGATAAAGTAATCCAAAATCAAGTGTGTAACTTAAATAACGGAAAATATGTTTTACCGCTACTAAATGAGATTCCTTAGGTTGAGACTGATAACGAGCACATACACATACGGCAAACATAATATCGGGCCTACTTGCGGTAAGATAAAGTAAACTACCTATCATACCTCGATATAGACGAATGTCTACATCTTTTCTGCCCGCATCTTTATCAAGATGTGTAGTCGTGCTCATTGGTGTCTTCTTCCCAGAGGCATTCTCCATTCCAAATCGCTTTAGCAACTCCACCGTATACTTCGTTTGGTGGATGAAGATTGCATCGTTCATTTGGCGAATTTGGAGACCTAAGAAATATTTGAGCTCACCCATGTGGCTCATCTCAAATTGATCCTTCATCACATTAGAAAACTCTTCGCAAAGAGCAAAGTTAGTAGCACCGAAAATGATATCATCAACATATATTTGAACTAAAATTATATCATTATTCGAATACTTAACAAATAATGTGGAATCAACTTCTCACATTTTAAAACCTAAATCCAAAAGGAAATTCTTTAGACGGTCATACCAAGCTCGAGGAGCTTGTCTCAAACCGTAAAGAGCTTTCTTATGTTTGAAAACATGGTTTGGAAATTTTTCATTTATAAAACCCGGAGGTTGAGAAACATAAACTTCCTCAACAACATCTCCGTTTAAAAACGCGCTTTTTACATCCATTTGAAATAATTTAAAATCCTTATGGCATGCAAAAGATAACAATAATCTAATTGATTCTAATCTAGCTACCGGAGCAAAGGATTCTTCGAAATCGATACCTTCCTCTTGTCGATAGCCTTGAGCTACTAACCGAGCTTTGTTCCGGACAACGACTTGGTTTTCATCGGTCTTGTTCTTGAAGATCCACTTTGTCCCTATGACGGTGTGGTTCTTCGATGGCAAAGGAACAAGCTCCCAAACCTCATTCCTCTCGAATTGAATGAGTTCCTCTTCCATGGCAAGGATCCAAGCGCTATCTTCGCATGCTTCATTAACATTCTTTGGCTCAATCGAGGAGGCAAAGGCACAATGAGCGAAGTGGTTGACTTGAGATCTCGTCTTGACACTATCATGGATATTGCCAATGACTTGCTCATGAGGATGGTCACGAACGGTATGAAGCCGTTTGGGAATTCCTTGATCACTAGGAACATTCTCAACAACTTCATTAGTCGGGTTAGTATCAATAGAATCAATAGAATTAATAGAGTTAGAATTACCAATTGAATCACATAAGACATCCATGGAGTCATCATCATTAGTAATTCTAGTTGGAACAAATCCTTCATTAAATGAAACATGAAGTGATTCCTCGATCGTTGAGGTTCGTTTGTTGTATATCCGGTAGGCTTTGCTACGTGAGGAATACCCAACAAAAATCCCCTCATCGGATCTTGGATCAAATTTGTCCAAACTACCATACATGTTCTTAATAAAATATTTTGAACCAAAAACACGAAAATGTTTAACTTGAGGCAACCTACCAAACAGCAATTCATAACAAGTTTGTTTAGTGCCTGGCCTCAAAAGTATTCTATTAAACACATAGCAAGCGGTGTGTACCGCTTCCGCCCAAAATTGATGGCCAAGTTGGCTATCATCAAGCATAGTGCGAGCACACTCCACTAGCGTCCTATTCTTTCTCTCAACTACACCATTTTGAGGAGGTACACGAGGGAAAGAGAAGGTGTGTGTAATACCAACTTCATCACAAAATGTCTCAAAAGACTCATTCTCAAATTCTCCTCCATGATCACTACGAATAGTGACAATGGTGGTTCCAATGAGATTTTGTATTTTCTTGACAAAAATTGTGAAGTTTTCAAAAGCATCATTTTTAACACAATGAAAATACCCAAGTAAACCTAGAAAAGTCATCAACGATGACAAGTCCATATCGTGCATTTCCTAATGAAGCAACTCTAGTTGGCCCAAATAAATCTAGATGTAATAGCTCTAGTGGCCGCTTAGAAGAAATGCTTTTCTTAGGTTTAAAAAACGATTTTGGAAGCTTGCCTCGTTGACACGAGTCACAAAAGCTTTTCTTTTGAAAGACAAGCTTATGGAAGCCTCTAATAGAATTTAACTTGGAAAGCTTAAATAGTGTTCCAAAGTTCACATGACCAAAACGTCGATGCCATAAGTGTTGTTCACTTGTGTTGGCAATGAGACATTGTTCATGTGATCTTGGAAGATCTAGGATGTATATATCCTTATGGCGTGTGCCGGAAAACAATAATTCATTATTATCTTTTCTTAAAATATGGCACATTCCTTTCGCAAAGCTAACTTTGTAACCTTTGTCACAAAGTTGACTTATTGAAATAATATTGTGGTTTAATCCTTTAACAAGGTAAACATCACATATAAAGGGGTTTAGAAGGATTACCCACTTTACCAACACCTATGATGGTTCCGCTCTCGTTGCCTCCAAAGACGACGCGGTTTCCATTTGCAATGGGCACCACTCCGGAGAGCAATTGAGCGTCACCCGTCATGTGTTTTGAACACCCGCTATCGAGTATCCAATTCCCCTTGGAGCTAAATTTAAATTTGTTGCTCCTTTTCTTTCTCTTGAGTACCTAAAGATAGAAAATTTCATATCATGGTACCCAAGGTCATTGGGTCCAAAAGATTAGACCTTTGTAAGCCAAGTCCAATTGGACTTAGACTTCCCCACATAAGTATCACTATGCACAACATCCGAAAAATAAGCATTCATGTAAACTTGTCTTTCATCCATGCTTGTGTCCTTTGGGCTCCAAATCTTGAATATTTTGGGAGCCTTCATCCTATTGGGTGCATGCATGTGTTGTTGATTTCTACGTGATGCATGTCGTGGATAGGCATAAGGAACATGATGGAATGGTGCATTATGAGAATTATTCATACGATGATGTGGGTGTACATATGCATGTGGGGGAACACGTGCGTGAGGGTGTCTCACATGGTGTGCACGTGTCCGTGAACGTGTAGCATAGAAATCATCATATGTGTGAGCCGGTGGAATAGGACGTGTGTTCCTACGTGGCATGGTATTTGTGTACATGTAAGCATGGCCCTTCTTTGGAGGTCCACCCAAAGTGGGTTTCTTTCCGAAAGAGGGAGTGAACGAGGTGGAAGCACCATTGGTAGAAGAACTACCAATAGAGTGTTTGCTACCACTCGTTGAGTCACCGGAAGTTGGCCTAACAAAGGTAGTGGCCGATTTAGATGAACTTCCCATCGTATACCCCAAGCCAATGTGGTGATTGGCCGCGGAAGTAAGTCACTTAGGATTTTATCCAAATGGTCCTTACCCTTATTGAATTTGTTAATTCGGCCTAATGTGTTCTCATATTTCTCGGTGAGAGAACGCATAGAAGCATCCAAAGTGGATACTTGCGATGTGAGCACATAAACACGAGATTTGAGATTCTCATTCTCAATACTCAAAGTCGAGTTTTGAGAAGTCAAATCCGCTATCTTATGTTCTTCCGGATCCTCAATGCTAACATGTTCAAGTTGAGTCTTGAGATTAGCAATCTCATTCTTCAACTCTTCAACAACGGTGTCGTTGTTGATGATGATAGTTTTAGGCGAGGTTTGAATGCTAGCTAAATCATCTTTTACTTTAGTATATCTATTTACTAGCTTAGTGTATTTGGACCATAGTTGCTCATTAGCATTTCTAAGGTCATCCATGGTTACCTCATCGCCTTCGTTGTCGCTATCATCGGAGGAGGCATCTTTATCTTGCTCCTCTCTAGCCATGAAGCACATGTGTGCTTGCTCCACTTGCTCATCATCCGACTCTCCGCTTGAGGAATCATCGGAGTCGGTGAAAGTCCCGACAAGCCCCTTTTTGTACCCTTTCTTGTACTTCTTGGACTTGTCGAACTTCGGCGCCTTACACTTCTCCTTGTGCTTGTTTTGAGGACACTCCGCTTTCATGTGTCCGGGCTTGTTGCATTGAAAACACAAAGGAGAGGAGGCGTTAGAAGAACTAAATTTAGATTTGTTCTTGAAGTTACCTTTCCGGAAGAACCGGTTGAACTTCTTGGCCATGAGAGCCATGGACTCCAAGTCTAACTCGTCTTCCGAGTTTTCATCATCGGTTGATGTGGAAGTTGATGGAGCGGCCTTGAAAGCAATAGCCTTCTTCTTTGGCTCGTCTTGCTTTAGGTAGAACTTCATCTTTTCTTGCAACTTCAACTTGCTATCCTTGCGTACCTCATAAGACATCAAGATACCCATTAGTTGAACAATGGTATAAGTTTTCATATTATTACCTTCCTCGATGGCGAAGGTACGTTTCTCCCAACTAGAAGGAAGTCCATCGATTATCTTCGAGACTTTCTCCTTTTGGGTGTAGGTCTTACCGAGTGCCTCCAACTTGTTTGTGATGTCGACGAAGCGAGCATAGTACTCCTTCATCTTCTCACCCTGTAGCATATGAAATAACTCGTAATCTTTATTAACTACTATGAGTTTGGAGTCTCTTACCCTACTAGTTCCTTTATGCAAGATGAGGATGGAGTTCCATATTTGATATGCACTCTTACATGTGCATATCTTGTTGAAATCCTTGGGCTCCAAAGCACATTGCAAGGCGTTCATTGCCTTGGCATTGCTTACCTCCGCGGCGATCTCCGCGGGAGTCCACTTCTCGAAGTCTTCTTCGGCGGGCTCGACATACTCCTTCATCGTGGCCCTCCATAGTGAAGCACTCAGGAGGAAAGTTTCCATCCGACATTTCCAGTATCCGTAATTGGTACCGTTAAAGAATGGAGGCCTCATTGAGGAATGTCCTTCCATTACCGAAGACGCTCCTTCATGATTCTTGAAGGTGCTATAGTCGGAAGGTGGACGAACGGTCTTGTTGTCGTTGGCAGACATAGCTATAGACTTGGCTCTGATACCAAATGTAATGCCCTGCTAAGCTACTGCACAAGTACTAGAGGGGGGTTGAATAGTACTTTAAAATAATTAAGAGGCTAATTCCTAATTACCTTGAAACTCTACCAATTAATGCGGAAATGCGGAATAGTAAATAATCGACAACAAACAAAATAATTGCAAACAAGCAATATTACTGGGTTCGGATCCACCCAAGTCTCCCCGACTTGTTCCCGGTGATCCTACGTCCCAACCACCCGGATCCCCTCCGGATACTTGAGTTAGAAAACCTAACTCAAGATTTCCACTATGAAATACTTGTGAAGAACCTTCACCAAGTCAAATCATACACAAAAGAATTTGTAACTCCCACAACCAGGGATCACAAACACAACTCTCACAACCGAGAGTTAAACACTTACAATAACGAAAGTAAATGAAATAGAAAAGCTTACCACAAAATACATATGCCTTGAGTATACTTACGAATTAGGGCAAAGATGATTTTGAGGAAGAAGAAGGCACCAACCCCTAGCTCCAAGATGTAGATCAACGATGGAGAGCTATGGGGTTGTTGGTGACCTAGGATCAAGCACTTGGCTTGGAAGGCTCACAATCAATGAATCTCTCTTTTGAAATAAGAGTGAAAAGAGATTCAAGATTGGAAATGAATGAGCTTTAAATGAGAAGAATGATTTCTCTTTGATCTCTAAACTTGTCTTAATATCACCCTTGAGTGCAATGAATGCAGCTCAACAAGTATATATAGGTTAGAGGAAAGAGAGGGAGAAAAACGTTTCAATTAAAGCTCCAACGGCTCTATTCTGAACCAAACTAGTCGGTCAAAGAACAACCACTGACCGACTAGTTCATCAACTAGTCGATCGGGCAATCAACATAAACCGACTAAGTGGTGAACAGGGAATAGATCAAGTTCAGACTGAAGAGAACTAGTCGGTCAAAGAAGAGTTGCTGACCGACTAGTTTCACAACTAGTCGGTCGGTGGCTCAACTTAGACCGACTAAGAGATAAAACACAAAGTCTGAGAACAAATAGAATTAGTCGGTCCAAGAACAAAAGTTGACCGACTAGTTCATCAACTAGTCGGTCGCCAAATGTGCATAGACCGACTAACGACAAACAGTAACTTGGCATGTACAGTAGAAGCTAAACTAGTCGGTCACAGAAGCATCACTGACCGACTAGTTCACAAACTAGTCGGTCGGTGAGTCAACGTAGACCGACTAACTGTAAACAGTAAAGAGATATGATTTGAGAAGGCAAACTAGTCGGTCCAAGAAGCATTGCCAACCGACTAGATCACCATCTAGTCGGTTGGTTCTTCTTCTTGAACCAACTAACATGCACAAGAAGTCGCGAATCGAAGCGCGATGCTTTGGGAAAGTTAGTATGGACTTCTTACAAGTTCCTAGCTCTAAGATAGGAGCGTTATGAAGATTAAAACGTAAGACCTACTCAAGGCTTAACATTTTACGGAACGAAGCTAAAAGAATATAAATAAAACTTAACGAACCGTCTTCAAAAGCTTCGATCCGAATCTTCATGACTTCTAAAATGGTCCAAAAGCTTCAACGAAGCTTTAGGCATACGATCACGTGCTTTAAGAAGTCTTGAGACGTCGCTTTGGATGTTCTTATGAATTTGGCGACGATCTCCATAACTGTGCTCACAAAGAGTTAGTTCACGATATATTTATGTTTGTTCATCATCCAAAACCAAATCCGGGGAGTCCAATTTCCAACAATTAGCGCCTTTCTCTCTCTCGCTCATCCTCCTCTCATTCTACCTGCTTCCAAACCTTGGCAAACTCATGCGGAGCCTTGCCTATGACGTCCTGGACATGCGGGATGTGTCTGCATCCAAATTCAGCTCCAAATCGCTTCAAAATCCCTGAAAATCCACAAAGCTATACGAAACTAGAATATATCGTTAGAAGCGTAGTATTATATGAAAATAAGGGAATTGGATGTGAATGCGACATGAAATGCAATGAAATGATGCTACAAAAAGATGTAAAATATGGGCACATCAAAGACCACAGATACCTGGGTTTCCTACCCACATTGGCCACCTTCAACAAATTATTGGCAGCGACCTTCATCTCCTTACTCAGAGGCTGCTCTTCAGCCGCTGCCATCTCTGGAGTGCACCATTGGGTACAAATGCTCGCCTCCCCTAGAAACACCGCGAAGATGAAATCCTTTTTCCAGTCTGGGTTTGAGCTGGGGAGGTCGAGAATGAGCGTCCTCTTACGACGGGCACTGATGATGTACCAGTTGGGGTCCGTGGGAGCTTGGAGTGCAAAGAAATGATGAAACAACGACATCGATGGCACGTAGCCTCGCAGCAGGCACAGTGGTGGGACCGGAAAGGTGCTCTCTCTCAAGCGCAAGAGTCCGTACAAGTAGTAAAATCTAGGAGTCCAGATGTCGAATCCACGGGAAGAAATCTGTTGCAACCACAGCTCAAATCAAATAGAAATCTATCGGAAAGAGACTAACCACTTCAAAAATGATGGCGATGGTGTGAAAGTGCGTGATGGTGATGTGCGAACAATGAAATTCGTGTATGAAAATACCTATAAAAAGTATGCACATGGTATGGGTTCGTTAGGATCGATGATTCGTATTAATTTGGTTGATGAATATAACGCAATGAATTCTCTTTTTGAGAGCAATTCACCAGAAAATATCCAATATAACTCAATGAATTCTCCTTTTGGGAGCAATTCATCGGAAGATGCCCTTTTGGGGGTTCAAACACAATATTCAATAAGATCGTCGCTAAAGTTATAATACGATATGAAAATCTCTTTTGGAGAGATCAAAACTACGGTATGAAACTCCCTTTTGGGGAGATCAAAACTCACCCTTTTGGGGCGATCATCAACTAAATCAATTCTTTTGGAATCTGAAAAAGTCGATTTACGAACAAAGATTACAATTTTAGCGACGTTTAACGATTTAGCACATGGAATACAACCAAACTAACACAAATAATATCCCCTAACTACTCCATACCATGCACAACAGAGATTTAGCTACTCATAATGCAATAATAAACAAGTTTCATAGCCAAATACTCCAAGTTCATAGCAAAATACGATAGAAAACACCAAAATACGGGATTTGAGTTAAAGAAAATATCACCAATTCTCCTTGAAAAGACTTCAAACTCTCTGGAAATAATAAAACAAGCCTCTGGAATTTTACAGAATTTTTCAGGGGGAAAATACGGCTCCTAGAGCCTCCAATACGCTCAAAATACGCCCCAATCTGGGAGAATACGCCCAAAAACCCTAGAATACGCTTATATAATAGGCATTGCGGGTTTAAGAAGCTTATTGGGTTCACTATCCGCACCCGCATCAAACCCAAACCCGATATCACAGTCGGATCAAACCTGGGCCGTCGATCTCGGCGGGATCTGTTCTCAGCGCGCCACGTGGGCTTTGAGATTCGTGCAAGCCCGCATCGCTTCGAGTTAGCGTCGAATTCCGCCATGGCCGTCCGATCGTGCATTGATGGCGCACATGGTGCCACGTCGCCTCTTCTGCTTTCAATTTGTGGGGCTAACGACGCCCGTTGGATCGACGACGTGCGGTGCGAATGTCGCCTCATCGCCCCCGCTACGCTGCTTAACGAAATCAAACGCGATTCGTTGTCGTCCGTTGGATTCCCGATTGACGCTCCGATTCGAGCCACGTCACTTAATGGATTTCGCCGCTCAGCTCTTGATCTCAGCCATCGGATGGAGACTGGACGGTCGAGATGCGCTCCACATTCGCTGCGACCTGATCGCGTTCCTGACCGTTGGATCGGCATCCAACGGCAGATAATTCGCCACGTCGACGCCCTTCGAATACGCAGCAGCGGGAAAACGCGGGCCGTTGGATCAAGCGGGGGGCGGCAGATGATCGGCACGTGGCAGCGTCTGATTGGTCGGCGGCGGTATAATCGTATTTCTTTGCGTATTTCTCCAATTAATTGGTATTCTGCATTCAAAAATACACAGTAATTAGCACAGATCTCAGAAAAATACAAATAAATATTCGTTGGAATCATGAGAGCGAGACGAAGCTAGGAAAAATATAAAAAGTGCAGAAATGCGTCGTTAAATGCTGTTTTGTGCTCAAATAGTGTGTTTTCTCTGATACATAAATGTGTAGAAAATACGTATGAATTAGAGAACAATGTAGCATCACATGAGCACAAAATAGGGCTATATGGGGGGTTAAATATGTAATATTGAACCCGAATCACACAGGGTGACGAAACCAACAAATCCCAATGGCATTGGGCATCAGTTGGCAAGGAGCGAGGTTCATTGTCTTCAACCAGAGCATTACGAAGGGGTGCATGGGAAACCGAAGTCCATGCTTGAAGTACCTGATATAGATCCCCACCTCTGGACCGCCAGGAAGATAGGCCCTTTCATCCTTCCTCGGAGGACGAATCTGAAAATTGACCCTGACATACTTCTCCTGGTAGGCGAGCACATCCGCGTCACTGACGCAAGAGGTGTACTCTACTATCGGAGTGGGCAATTTGATCATCTCCTTCTCCGGGAAGGAAGATGAAGCGCCGGCAGCAACATGGACAGAGGAAGAAGCCATCGACAACGAATTCTGATTCGAGGGTTCGAAAGGTGATTTCAGTTCCCTCTTTTGCATCCCTTTATGCAGAAGGGCCGATCTCATCATAAAACGGCACACGTAGCCAATCTGTGCCTTCTAGTACCTTGAAATTCAAATTTTCGCGTCTGACAAATTTGGAAGGGCTGGTGTTTTGGGGGCCTAGAACTCGAGTGTTCTTACCATGACTGTTGGGCCCATTTAATGAGGTGCTGCATCACTCGATCATAGCACAGACATTGCTATGGCTCGAAGTGACGGGGGCCATTGTTACACCCGTTACGCCCGTGGGCCGGTCCAAGACCATAACAGCCCGACTTAGCGGATCAAGTCCGCCAGGCCCAGCCTACGAGTCATCAATTGACTAGGTCATGGCCCATCAGAAATCTGTCTGTTGTGTCTTCCACCCAACGGACGTGGGATTAATGCTCCACCCTAAATAGGGGGACTTGGCTGACGGTTACCCCAGTTTAATAGGGGAATCATGGCGTTTTAATGGGTGACCATTGGACTCCCAACGGCACTTAGCAGCTCTTAATTACCTATAAATAGGTGATTAGAGGACAGAGCAAAGGTATGATCTCGCGTATACTCTAACCTCTTGCATTCCACTTACACTTCCTCCAAACTTATCTGCAGAGCTTGCTCAATGCCTATCTTCGTGATAAGTCCTTGTCAACCCCAGATCTGATCGCTAAGTTCCCATCTAACTTAAGCATCTGAGGGGATATGGGTCAGAACCCAAATCTGACCCCCCTGACGATGTTCTGTGGTGCAGGATTGCTAGAAACTCAACTCTCCTTAAAGGCTCCATCGATCGATCCTTCGGTCAAGAAGCCCGTCGAAGCAACATCGATGTCGTTCCTGAAGGGTTTTAGAAGACCCTTAGGGCTCAGATCTGTGCCCGTCCTACGTCAGACGGACAACAGCGGGATTAAAAATCGCAGCGGAAAAACATAAAGCTAAACATTTTAGCTAAGGCCCTAAGGCGAGCCAGAACCTAGCCAAGATCTATGCCGACTTGGGGTAGATCTAACCACCCCAAGAGGGATCTAGCCCACTACGACATTACTAAACATTATTCTAAAAAGCTACTAACTAATATACCCAAAATCTTGACCTTGGAACATGCAAGATGTACCTCACCGCCTTCTTTCGCTCCTCGAAGCTGACCCGCCTTGCGCCCTCGATCCGATATACCCGAGCCGTCACCCGCCTAAGAGCCGATCACTTGCCGAAGAAAGTTTCACTTGAGCAACCCCGCGTCAAAGACGTCTGGATCCGATCCAAACCTCCTTGTAGTCTTGCCAGGACCCGACGGGAGGATAGGAAGAGAAAGAGGAGGAATAATTTAGTCGTCGATCGAGCATGCTCAAAATTTAGGAGCTTCTCGAATCGATGACTTGGTGCACTCTACAACGAAGGGGGGCACCCCTATTTATATAGGGAGTCGGCCCCTCCACTTTCGTCACGAGCAATGTGGGACAAAGTTAAATAAAGAGGGATTTAATTAAGTTAATGAAGTTAGTAAGCCTTTCTCAAAGGCCTAACTTCAACTAATTAAATCTCCCTCACCATTGAACTTCAGACACCATACAAGCTATCATTTCGAAGAGCTTCAAATGGTGAACGCGTAGGAACAAATGGCGAGTCAATCCGACGTCGTTTGACCCCTCAAACGTCATCTCAAAGTTGGAAAAAAACCACAAAAACGCACAAGTCCTAGCTGCCAAAAATCTCACTAAACCCTAGGGTTTAGTGGGCTCACGCGTGTGCAACATGTAGTGCACGTGTTTTGAGGCGTGCGCACTGCACGCGCCTCTAAGGCACTAGCAGGCGGGTCCGCCTGCTCCTGTAGGCACCCACCCACTCTATTTGACCTAGCACCTGCCCGCAAAATTTGTCCACTATTAAACTTGAACTCACAACTAACTCAATTACTCCATTTCTCGAATGAATTCCTCTTAACATTCTTCCTATTACTATGACGTGAACACTACTCGGTGTGAGACCCTACAGCCTGACCCTACTACAGGTTGGAGCTCGAAACCCCTAGAAGACGGTAACCACGAGCAGCAGGCATCGTCCCTGTTTAAGAATCATATTTACGTGATTGACCCATTGACAAACATGTCGTCGGGATCACTCTGACTTGTCAGTGATGAATTCTACAGTTTTAGTCCCTTCGTCAAAACTGTGTCCCTGAATGGCCTAGGGGTATGGTTTACCGTCAACCCCACTAGCCAGCATCGGTCAGTATACAACGGTCTTTGTTATGTTCACGTTGTACATCCTACAATGTACCCCGACCGAGGATTAGCACAAAGACTGTACTGATCCAGTGACACTAACTTCCCTTTAACGGAAGAGACGAATCCCATCTTAGTCATCTACTTGCCTTGTGAGCTTCAGGTGTCACTCAACCTAAGATCTTTTAGCAGGCCTAGCCTCGAAGCTAGATCATAGATCTAAGTGACACTATCCACTCATAGGTTCATACAAATGACTTCAGGTCTTAAGGACCAGCTTGTCTATCATCACTCTAGAGTTATTATTGATAGTTTAGCTAAATTTTAACCATTTAATAACTCTAAGTTGGTCGTTTAGTGAACTCATTCTCTAATGCACACATGTGTCTCGTCTCCGACTTTGCCAAGTCGAATGACTACGGGATCATCATTACCCTAAGGTAAGACAAAGACACAATGGTCTGTCTGATGTGCCGATATCCTATTCTCGACACATCTATGACCATGAACCATTTAAGACTTAAGTTTCTAATCAGTCACTTACTTCTCACAATCGAGATCTACATCTGGATACGTAAGGACCTGACTATAAGTTTAAGGAAATTATCTAAGTATATGATTCAACGAATTCATACTTATGATAATTGATACCATATTATTATTGGAACGAGATGATTATCTTAGGATAAATGCATCAAGGGCATAAGTCTTCATATATCTTCCACTTGCACTTAGGCTATTTATCTCGGTATCTCATGCCGCTATAGCATATCAGTCACACAGGACCTTCATATGTCAAACCTAAGAATGGTGTCTGCTAACGTGTATCTATTTTGCATTATAATGGAGTCTGATTTATACATCACTTGATCACACCTGGCTGATCCTTCGAAATTGCCTTAGATCCCATCCAACATTTTTCTCTTTTGTATGGCTAATGATTAGCTTATACAATATGATGTAGTTGTAAGTCATTTCCATAAGTCAGTCACGGCTCATTCCAATTATTATTGTGTCAATTGTGTCTAGTACATAAATGACAACATAAGTCTCTATATACTTGACTCAATCCAAACTATTTTGATTTAATGTCACATATAGACGATTTAATAAGTTGGAAACCTTTTACTTAGTCCAAAATGAAACTAAGTTATAAGCCAGCTCTCACTCACTTTGAGAACTATCTGATTCAATACTTCGACTTAAATATCTAAATCATATTTAAAATATTTATTAAGTATAACCATTTTTATAAGTGATGAATAGGAATATATAGTGTCAGGTTGGTTTGACGAATGAGTCATATCAAGACCCGTTTATAGAAGTCTTGATGCTGACTTACTCAGTCAAACATCCTATATTGTACTTTCCTTTTACTAGATTTAATCTTTTCTATTCAAGTATCAAATGTAGTTCAATTAAGAATTAATCTTAACTTGCGTATAATTTAGATCATATCCAATTATATGCTCCTCGAACCTATGTGTAACTATAGATTGGCTATAATATATCGTCAACTCCAAACAATCAAATTGAGTCAGAAGCTCTGCATGACAACTCAAGAATTTATGCACACCAACTCAGACAGCCATATCCATAACAATCAGTCATTCACAACAAATCGCATTTTTAACAAAGCACATTTTTCAAGATATCATTTAACAATGAATTCATTCAAAAATGAATCAAACTTGTTCATCAAAAATAAACCTTGAGTGATTATCACTCAATCATTGTTTTAAACAAAGCATTGATACATTTTATTCAAAATAAGAAAAATATCGATTTCTTCTTCTTCATATCTCCCGAAGTCCTTGCACGACCCCAGCAGCAATGATTACTCCGATGTCGACCGTCCATTGAACTTCTTCCATCCTCTGCTTCGCTTCAGGCACCTGTATACAATACACAGATGTCTTAATATCTTATACTATGTAACAAATAATTTATGAAAATTTTATGCTCTATTAAAAAGAATTTTTGTACCTGAGGTAGAGGCATCAGTATGCCCCTTTTTCTTTGCTGCAAGGTACACCTTGCAGTTCCTCTTCCTGTGCCTATCTTGTGGTAGTGAAAGCATTCGAATTTCGACGGAGCCCCCTTTATCTTCTTTCCCTTCTTCACCTTGGCTGGTTGTGGGACCCGCCTTTTCTTACCTTTGCCTTTTGGCTGGTCAGAAGAAGCAGAGCCAACAACCAACACAGTCGGTTTATTCTCGATCTCCTCGAATTGCCAAAGCATGTTGAGGAGACCAGGAAGATCCGTTTAAGTATTGTTCATGATGAAACCAATAATGAATTGTTTGAAGTCTGGGGTTAAAGATTTTTGGATGATGTCCACGGCCATCTCATTGTCGAGGACAAAACCTAACTGGGTAGCATCTTCCACGTACCCGATCATCTTAATGACATGATCTTGCATAGGGCACGTCTCCATCTTAGCTCCCCAGAGGTTGCACGTGGCTTCAAACCTGGCAGCTCTTGACCGCTTTCCATACAACTCCTCTGCATTCAGAAGCATGCTGTGAACATCCATATGTTCATGCTTCCATTGCAGGTTGTTGATAATTGAAGCCAGAGTAAGGCACCTGGCCTTCTCGGCATTCCTCTGGTACTGCTTATAGGCCTCCTTCTCTTCGTGGGTTGCATCTTCGTCAGGCTTCTCCAGAGCATCCTCGAGCAGCACGTATCCTATCCCAGCTAATGAGAGGACCAACTTAATATTCCTTAGCCAATCTTTATAGTTAGTCCCATCTAGCACGTTCTTTTCGATCATGTATTTCAGACCAGACTCCATTCTGTATTTAAATAGATATTTAATTAGCGTATGTTCGTTGTATAGTTTAAATGTGTTTTATTAAACTATATTATCCCACTAATTTTAAGAATCAAAGCCACAATAATAAACAATTTATTATAATAAAATATTTGTGGGAGAGGGATCCGACTACCCCGAGTCTGACAACCTTGAGTGTAGCTCAACAAGTTGTCCGACTCTGTAGTCGGTAGACGAACTCTTCATCAATCATATTAAATCTGATTGCATATAAGTTTTACTCCTAGTCATTTATGATCATGAGTGTGCTCATCCAAATCATAATGCCTAGCCTAGTCAGACCCTTGTTTTTGCATCTAGCCTGACTTACGCCGTCGCTCGGTGTATTCACAACACGTTGGTTTGGGTCAGGACTAGACTTACATCATTGGCTTAATTTACGCCGGCACTTGATGTATTTACGATACGACGATTTGGGTCAAATCTAGACTACATCATTGGCTCAACTTACGATAGCGCTCAGTGTATTCACGACACGACGAATTTGGTCAAGTCAAGATTTCGTCACATGTATTTAAGAAGTCGGTTTCTATAAGGTTGCCATGTCACAGCTTGAGTGTAGCTTAACAACTGGAACACTGGTCCTATAGTTACCAACTCCTAAAACAAGGAGGGTTATGATTTATCTTGAACAAGATTATTATCGTATTTGACTTAGGTATAGTCGACGGACTTTCACGGTCATGATTCGTCTCCTTGCGGTTCAGCGGACGCGGCCAGGGAAGTGACTAAGCCAGGATCATTATCCCCAATCAAGGTGAGGTGATCTAACAAGCTTAGCCAAGCTCATTGACCAACATTTTGACCCATTGAAGGAAATTCATCAATCTTATGATTGTCCATCAACTAAAAAGCTTTTATTAATACTAGTTAATCCTTATCAACTAGTGGATCCTTAAAATTCAAAATTTTATGGATTTGTTCAATAACTTTTATTAGGTCCTTATCAACTATAAGGTATGTTTGTTCAACGTGCTACCCTAATCTATATTAGGATTTTAATAAATCAATTACAACATTTTAAATGTAGTCATTAAAAGAGAATTATTATTGAAACGAAAAATAATAATCGTCGATTAAAGAGGACTACCCTAATCAGGAATTAGGATTAAATGTTGTAAGTGTTCATTAAAACATATCATGTCACAATTTACAAATTCATCTTATAATTTTTAATGAATTAATGGCTAACCTAAAGGGTTCATGAATAATTTATAAATCATACATCATGTCCATTGATATCAACAAACACAATTTTATCGCATAAAATAAGGGTTCAACAATGAGACATAAAAGAAAGAACATACATGTTAAAAAATATATCATATAAATAATTAACATGCCAAAATTTAACATTTAAATTAAAGGGATAAGATTTTAAAAAACAAAAACATTTTATCTAATAAAATGTCGTTTTCATAAAAATCATCAAATCATTTTTAATTGTAAAGCTTTGTATTTAAAATCATTAAAACATTTTTAAATCCCTGCTAAGAATATGTTATAGCATAAAATAATCTTCAAAAGTATGTTACAAAAAAGAAATTTAATTTTTAACATCATCACATGAAATTAAAAATAAAAAATTTCTTAAAAAATTTCTTGTTCTTAAAACAATTTTAAAAGAAATGGTTTCATGCTCATTCTAACATTATCAAATAAAGTTCAAATCATTATGTTCAGATAGTAAGCAATTTAATAATTAAAATACGTCGCCGGCTAAGATTACCATGCAAACCTGGCTCTGATACCAATGAAGGGTTTTGAAAAACCCTTAGGGCTCAGATCTGTGCCCGTCCTATGGCGGACGGACAACAGAGGGATTAAAAATCGCAGCGGAAAAACATAAAGCTAAACATTTTAGCTAAGGCCCTAAGGCGAGCCAGAACATAGCCAAGGTCTATGCCGACTTGGGATGGATCTAACTACCCCAATAGGGATCTAACTACCCCAATAGGGATCTAGCCTAATGCGACATTATTAAAAATTATTCTAAAAAGCTACTAACTAACATACCCGAAATCTTGACCTTGGAACAGGCAAGGTGTACCGCACCGCCTTCTTTCGCTCCTCGAACCTGACCCGCCTTGCGACCTTGATCCGATCTACCCGAGTCGTCACCCGCGTCAAAGACGTCTGGATCCGATCCAAACCTCCTCGTAGTCTTGCCAGGACCCGACGGGAGGATAGGAAGAGAGAGAGGAGGAGGAATAATTTAGTCGTCGATCGAGCGTGCTCAAAATTTAGGAGCTTCTCGAATCGATGACTTGGTGCACTCTACAACGAAGGGGGGGCACCCCTATTTATATAGGGAGTCGGCCCCTCCACATTCGTTACGAGAAATGTGGGACAAAGTTAAACTAAGAGGGATTTAATTAAGTTAATGAAGTTAGTAAGCCTTTCTCAAAGGCCTAAATTCAACTAATTAAATCTCCCTCACCATTGAACTTCTGACACCATACAAACTATCATTTCAAAGAGCTTCAAATGGTGAACACGTAGCAATAAACGGCGAGTCAATCCGATGTTGATTGACCCCTCAAACGTCATGTCAAGGTTAGTAAAAACCACAAAAATGCACAAGCCCTAGCCGCCAAAAATCTCACTAAACCCTAAGGTTTAGTGGGCCCACGCACGCAGCGTGCATCGCACGCACTTTGAGGCGAGTGCGTTGCACACACCACTAAGGTGCTTGTGGGCAGGTCTGCCTGCTGAAGCAGGCAGACCCACCCGCTGCTGCGGGCGCAGCCCGCATGAGTGGGTAGGCCTGGCACTCGCTTACTCTGCGGGCGGGCTTGGGCTCAGACCACAAAGCGAGCGGGTCAGAACCCGCCCTTGCTTGGGTTGGGTGCCCAACCCCGTTTGGGCTTCGGTGACCAGTCCAAGTAGGCTGGTCCCCTTTCTTTTGTGGCTGGGGTCAGCCCAACTGTTTTGGGCTGACCCCTTGGGGCTAGATTCAGTCCAAACTACTTGGACAGACCAATTTGGCTCTAACTTGTGCATTTGGACTCCGTTTTTGACGCGGTTTGAACCTGCATTTAGACTGGGACGATACGTCATCTAGGTAACCTTTCTAATGCATTTATTCCATTAAATATTGTCGTAAACAATTTACGAAACATTTAATCTAATTTGCATCATATGCAAAATTTGTCCCCTATAAAACTTGAACTCACAACTAACTTGTGGACTTAATTATTCCATTTCATCGAATGAATTCCTCTTAACATTCTTCATATTACTATGACGTGAATACTACTCGGTGTAAGACCCTACAGCCTAACCCTACTACAGGTTGGGACTCAAAACCCCTAGATGACGGTAACCACGAGCAGCAGGCGTTGTCCCTGTTTCAGAATCATACTTACGTGATCGACCCATTGACAAACATGTCATTGGGATCACTCTGACTGTGTCAGTGATGAATTCCACAGTTTCAGTCCCTTCGTCAAAACTGTGTCCCAGCATGGCCTAGGGTATGGTTTACTGTCAACCCCACTAGCCAGCATCGGCTAGTATACACTTAGTCATCTACTGATCCAGTGACACTTACTTACCTTTAACGGAAGAGACGAATCCCATCTTAGTCATCTACTTGTCTCGTGAGCTTCAGGTGTCACCCAACCTAAGATCTTTCAGCAGGCCTAGCCTCGAAGCGAGATCATAGATCTAAGTGACACTATCCACTCACAGGTTCGTACAAATGACTTCAGGTCTTAAGAACCAGCTTGCCTATCATCACTCTAGAGTTATTATTGACAGTTTAGTTAAAGATTAACCATTTAATAATTCTAAGTTGGTCATGAATATAGGGAGAGCATGCATATATGTTGAACATCATTGTACATCATTGTAGTTATATAATTTCCTCTATCATCACACTTCACACACACACATGTCACAATGATATTATTTGGATCGTTATTGCTCAAATCTTATATTGGTTTGTCATCATCAAAAGGGGAGATTGTTGGATACAACGTGTAGTTAGATACAACGATCGATGATTTCGTGTTTGATGATAACAAACGTGTGTGAACCATTTGATGTGTGTGCTAAGTGTTTTCAAGAGTGGCAAGCTCGTAAATACTCAAAGGGGGGCTTAGTCAAAGTGATGGATAAATATGCAAAGAAGACTTCGTCAAAGTGATGGAGTAATTGCAATTCATTTGCAATTTGGACTTGGTCAAATATAGAGAGATATGGAGAGATCTCATTCATATCAAAAGTTATTGAACCAAATCTCATGCAAATCAATTTGTAATTAAATGAGATCCAATTCAAATCACATTGCCATTAAAATTCAACTCCTATTGCAATCCAAATTCAAACTCCAAATCCTATTGTGATTAGAAGAGATCTTCCATATGATTACTCCAAATCCTATTCAAGTTAGGATTCCATCCAATCTCCTTATTCCCAGGGATTCTACAAGAGCCAAATTGATTCTCCTCTCCACCTATATAAACCCCTTTCCAAAGAGAGGTATTCCAAGCGGCTACAACAAAAAAATAGGATGCGGCCATCAACAAAAGAACCCTAGCTATCATCCCCTTGCCAAAGAGCCTCATTGCGCAACATTATAGAAGCCCTTCATCTTCTCCATTGCGCAAGCTTCAAAGCCTCATCTCCTCCATTGCACAACATCAAAGAAGTCCTCTCCTTCAACATCCAAGCCGCAACATCAAGGGACTACATACTCCACATTGGCGCAAGTCATCAAGGCTTCAACATCTCCATTGCGCAGGGCTTCAACATCTTCACATTGCTGCAACTTGCCAAGTCTCAAGCTTCTTCAACCTCCTAATGCCGCAAGCTTACCAATGCATCAACATCTACAAGGGCACAAGTTGCCAAGAGATTCAACTCCACCCATTGCCTCAAACAACTCCAAGCAAGTCTCCATTGCGCAAGCATCAAAGGAAGTCCCTCTTACAAGGCCACAAGTTTTCAAGGGGCTCCTTCAATCACCCATTGCGCAAGTTGCCATAGAATCTTCAAGCATCAATCTTCAATAAGGCTGCAACATCTTGGGGGTGCCATGACTTGAGATAGACGACTACATATTGTAAGATCACATCTGACCAACGTTGAACGATAGAGACGACGAAATCTACGCGAACTGAGCTTTTCTGAACTCTATATTTGTTTTATATTAGTGTATTGGTGTGTTGATGTTTGTAGGTTACTTATTCATTCTTTTGGGGTCTTATATAGTCGGTGTTAGACAAGAGGGTCTTGACTAGTTGGGGCTAGTCAAGAGAGAGCGTTTACTAGATTAATAGTGTTTGGCACTTTGGTGAGTGCGGTACGAACTTGATGGGCGTAGAGTCAGTGCTCATAGCGCTAGAGTTGTATCCTTGACATATTAATGCTAGTAATTGCTTTGGGACTGGAGTAGGTCGTTGGGGCGATCGAACCAGGATAAATCTATCTGTGCACTCTGTGATTCTCTTTATTTTCTCTGCATCTGATTGTTTGTGCTAATAATTGCCTGTGTTCTCGAAGAATTTTTATTAGCCTATTCACCCCCCCCTCCTAGGCTTAAATCCAGATCCAACAGGTGAGTAGCACCGCGACACTACTATAAAAAGGACCTTTAATAGCACAGCGCTTGCCAATTATAAGCGCTGTTAATTAGAGGCCCAGATAATAGACAGCGCTTCTTTCTGCAAGCGCTATTAAAGATCAGACAATAGACAGCGCTTCTTTCTGCAAGCGCTGTTAAAAGTCAGACAATTGACAGCACTTTTTTCTGCAAGCGCTATTTATTAGAGGCATATATAATACACAGCGCTTCTTTCTGCAAGCGCTGTTAAAGGTCAGATAATAGACATCGCTTCTTTCTACAAGCGTTGTTAAAGGTCAGATAATAGACAGCGCTTCTTTAGTACAAGCGCTGTTAAAGGTCCACCATAGACAGCGCTCGTACTAAACAAGCACTGTCTATCTGGGACCTTAGACAGCGCTTGTTTAGTACAAGCGCTGTTAAAAGGTACCAATAGACAGCGCTTTTTTAATACAAGTGCTGTTAAAGGTACCAATAGACAACGCTTGTTTAATACAAGCGCTGTTAAAGATGGTGTATTATACATTAACATTCACACATCAAATTTCATTAGTTTTACACAAGCCCTAGCTTTCACAGCCTGCAACCTCTCTCAGCACGCGGTTGCTTTTTCGGAGAAAATTTCATCCCGTGCCCAAGCAATCGCCCAAGAAAATTTCAGCCCGCGCGGTCCCTCTTCCATCTTCCCTCGACGTGCGCTCTTCCCTCTTCGTGCGCTCAATTCAAGCAATCGACCGAATCGAGTAACCGCCGAAAATTTTCTCCGAACCAAGCAATCGACCAATCGCGCGAGTACGATCGACCAAGGTGACCCTCTTCCCTCATCGTGCGCTCGATCGTTTCAGCCAGCTTCGATGTTCGACGAGCTTTTTGGGCCCGGCACCGGAGTTTACGGTGATAAGCCCGCCACCGAGGCCGCAGGCTGGGGTTTGGTTCGAGCTCAAGGCGGCAGAAATCAAGTGAGTAAGAAGGGCAAGGATCAGTACCATCTTCCTTAATTTTGTCATGGTGGAATAGGGAATAAAGCTCCAAATCTTTCTCTTTACTGTGTTTTATTTACTTATAGATCTATAGCTTGCTCTTTTGTGTAGGGTTTGATCTGCTAATGATGAGGTTATGATCTTTTCCTTTCCTTTTTTTCCTTTTCTATTGCAGAGGAAAGCAGCCCTTTTGCCTCAGAATCCAAAGAGCTATTTGAGGATTAAGTACTTTTTGCTTCCCTTTTTGTTTCAATCCTTCTCCGTTCAAGTTGTGTTCTAACTTTTAATTCTATTCTCTTTCTTCTTGGTAAAAAAAGATCGGATTTTTGTGTTTTCAGGGATGGGAGGATGACAGTTAGGTTATAGATGAAGTATTTGGCTAATAAGTTGGGACTGGATGATGAATCACATGTATTTAAAAGCCCAAATTTTCTCATTATGACTCTTCCTCCTTTTTTTGATAATTAGATTATTGCTGGCTAAAATGTTAGACATGAAATTATGCCAAGTTAAAATTAAACTATTGGTGATAAAAGGTCCAAAGTGGTTGCTAGGAAAAACCCAATGTACAAATAAACCATAGCTTCACCCACATGTGCATATGTCATAAATGGGTGGCTTTGAAGCCATGAAAGAAACAATTTTTTGGTGGAGCTTTTAAATTTTTTTAGTAAGACTTAGGTTGAGTGCAAACATGTGAAAACTATATTGTATCTCCTTATGGTTGGTCTTTGAATGAATATCTTACATAACTAGCAAAATTCTTCCTCTCATCATATTGGAGCCAATTCTCCAAACCTGTGACAACCCCCATTATAACTACAAATGTTGCTCTTCCAACCTCCCAAATTCCTGTCTCGAGAATAAAAATGTGCTTCCTATTTGTATTCGTCATTAGTTTGAAGTTCTAATCAAGTGAAAACGCACAAGGTTTCGATGCTTGTATGAAAATACAACAAGTAGGATCCTAAATCCATATGGGACATATTTTATATACATAAGCAAAATGGACGCAAAGTAAAATTTAGGACGTAGTTCAAAGACACCGATTACATGATATATATATATATTAATGTTATGTTTCTAAAACTAAGCAATGATTGTTGGCGAAAGTAATTTCGAAGTTGATATTTGAATAAAGAGCATTGTGATCCTTGATTTATCGGTTAGAAACCTACCAAAAGTTATAGATCATCTTCAATATTCTTGGGTGTTATGTCAAAAGTGTTCCTATCAAGAGTATTTCCCATGAATGTGTAATCATGCTTTCATAGGGGTTGTTTAGCTCTCAGTTAGTGGTGATGTGAGTGCATATATACATGATTACAATTAGAATCTGGCTACAAAAGATATCTCTTTTTTTTGTTTGTTAAATTTTTATCAAAGCAAGTTAGTGTTTCACATTACAGTTTGTGAAAAGCTTTTAGGCAACCTCTTTCATCATCTCAATGACATTGATTTCTTATATGTATCTATTTCTTGTTTTAATTGTATGATAATCAAAAATAGACAAATCATTAGCTGTTGGTTGAGGATATTGGTTTTCCCCCATCAGTTTTATACACATCCTTAATCATACTTGTTCATATAAAATAGAGGTAGTATTAGATCTCCTTAGTATTCATGTGTAAAACTCCTTTGATGTATATAGAACATAAAGACCCACATGTCCTTCTGCCCTCCCCCCCCCAAACTCATTTAGGGGTCTCTTAAAAACAAGTCTAATATTTTTTTATTGAAAAGAAAAACATTTGTTCTGAAGTTCCATTAAAAATACATGAAGAAAAATATGTGTGTACATATTGGTTGCTAGGGAAATTGGGGTTTTATCCAAATAAAAGGAGGTTAAAGAGAAAAATTAGACGAGACGAATCATTGATATATGATATATTTAAAGATTGTACATGTGTAACGCATGTATGCGATAGAGAAATCATGGAAATAATGTAAAATGTTTTTGTTTATATCAAATGGGAAATATGCATATTTCTTCTATTCTTTCTCATTTTCTTTTAGGTCATTGAAATAAAAATTAAGATTTTATAAAGGAAATATTTGGACCATTTAATGGATGTTATTTTGAGAATTCAAATTTTACAGTATTTACCACTAATTTTATAAAAAAAATAATCTATCTAATAAAGATTGAGATATAAATAAAAAAATTTCATTTTTCTAACATGCCTGCTGGAAATGTATGTGCATACTCATTGACGAGGTATTAGTGACTTAAACATTCCATAAGCAATGACATTCCTACATTCAGAGATTTGTGGGTACCTGGCAAAACTTCAGGCGAGACCAGGTTCGAGAGTAGCATTCCCCCCTTTGGCCTTGATGTCATCAACTAGTTTATACACCTACAATTCAAATTATGATTTTGTCCAACATAAAAAAGGCAATATCATATTTATAAATTTGAAGCTAAAAAATATGCATATATCTGGGGTTGCAATAGAAAAATGTCCAAAGCCTGTGCCAATGTCATATTTGTCCACTCTATAGTCTGTTAATGGAGAAGCAAATTAGTGTCAATTGAAAACAACAAAAGCAACATTAGAAAACATTTACCAAATTGAAAGTTATCGTTCAAATACCTCACATAATGCTTATACTATTAGGCATATTCAGATTTGAGCATGCAAATACTATTAGCAAATACAATTTATTAGTTCTATATAAGATTTGTAGCCAGCTTTGCTGTTTGTGAAGAAATATAATTCTTCTTCGTATAGTACTAATCTTTATCCATCAAAACCCTAGAAAAACCTTAAAAATCATATTTTATCATAAAAACCTAGAAAAATCATATCAAGTGGTATCAGAGCTTCCACTTGATCCTTTGTGAACAAGAACTTGTTGAATCCATCGTTTCTACATATCAACCTTAACTAAATCTAAATGCACCAAAAACTTTGTAAACAAAAGTGGGTGAACATTAAAAAAAGAAAGATTTCTTTTTCGATTTTCAGCATGAGTTGAAAGGTTGTGACAATCACACGACTTCGGTTCCAATGGTTGACGTACGGAAGTTTTTGAAGAAGGGAAAATTCAAGGTGTTTATGAGACAAAAAAAGCTAGGGGGATTCTTTGAAATGACTCAATTTAGGTTTTTTTTAGAATAATTTTATCTTATTTTTTAGTACAAAAATTTTTGACTTCATCTTGGCATTATGCATATTGTTCTCTTGATCCATGCATTTATTCATCGTGAGCAGATAGTGAAATATACTAATATGACTGATCTTTGTTGTGGTTTGATGTTTGAAACTGCAGGCCCAAGAAGGGCATTTGGTGATCTTATTGCCACTTCTGGTATAGTTGAGGATATGATTGAGAGTTTGATTCTTCTGAAGGATTTTAGAGGCGTCCCAGGATTGCCTCTACTTCATGAAATAGAAGATAAAGCCATAGAAAGAATGAATGCATCTTCTAGCAGATCTGAAATAGAGTTGGGCATCAACTGAATTGTCTTTGCTTGATTCCCCTGAAAAGGATGTAATGATAAGAAGGTCATTTTACATGTAGTTGACAATTTAATTTATCATACCACTCTTACGAAATTTAGTTTACTAATCACTTCATACTTGTAAAAAAGAAAAGGACACTTCTTTAGAAAGAGAATAAACGTTGCAATGGTGTATGTTCCTTACCCATTTATCCTTTTTAAGGATAAGTTAGGCTAGGTACAAGCAAATTTGTATTGGACTATAGCAAAGGGTCAATAATAAATAATTTGTTAAACACGCTTTGCAGATACACAACTGATTTTGCTTGAGCTCAAGCGTGTTTATAGTGATGTACAATACAACAATTTGTCCTAAAATCTTTTTCTTCCTCATATGTCATGGCCTGTTTAGTCCTATACGGCGACTGACGTGGTAGTCCTCTATACACGAGTAGATGGAGTATAATAGGCTAATAAGTGGTGATATGGCGTGTATGTGGCTGGTGGCAGTCATGTAATTCTGTGAAAAGTGTAGGGGTATTTTGGTCAATTGGCAATACAGATGGAAGTGTGTGTACAGTAAGAGGTGGGTGTGTAAAGTAATGTCATACTTGTAAAATTTGAAAGAGTGGGTTAGTGTGTTAGGGGATAGTGTGAAAAGGGATGGGTTTAATGGCAACACCCGTAAATTTTTAGAAAGGTCAGGGGCAAAACGGTCTTTTTGACTAAAACTGATGTGCGTACATACTAATGTTGTATGTGCATAAAGTAATGGCAAACTTGTAAATATTTGAAACTTGAGGGGTAATTCTGGGATGGTATTATATTGATTTTAGCATGGTCATGCTTATCTTGAAGAGGATTCTAGTAGGAGATATTTTTTAAGAAGAATCTAAACTATTCTTTAACACTCTTTTCTTTTAATTTCCTTCATATTCCTCCACCCTCTCCTCCCTATTGCTGGCCTAATTCCATCTCCCCCCTTTTTCATTTCACCCAGCTTCCAAAACCCTAATTTTACCTCAAAAATCCAAGAGACCCTAGGCTACTTCAAGGAGAAAGAAAGTTAAAGGGAAGAAAAAGAGAAGAGAAGAAGAAAGGAGCTCCTTGAGGTAGGATTCTAACCTAGGGTTATGGATTTTTATTTAGAGCTATGAGTATGCTATGATGATATTTATAATGTTTATGATCTTGATTTCATGTTTTGTGTGTGCAATAGACCCAAAAGATCAAAGTTTTCCTAGTTTTTGTTAGCAAGTTACTCTTCCTGAAAATACAGAACTTCTGTCATGTGAATATACCTCAATTCTGATCTCTGTAGTTTGATTTACCTTCTAAAAAAATATATAGCTGTAGATCTTGAAGTCCTATCCCAAATTCATATAAAATTTGTCATATGTTGAGTTCAATAAGTAGGAGTAATAATTCAATGTTTGCAACTTGTCTGAAATTCTGTCAAGCTGTACACAGTTTAGCAAAATGAGGACTATTACCTGCACACTATATGGATTTTGCTGATCTTGGTCTTGTTAGAAAATTATTAAGTTTATCTAAAATTTTATTAGGTGATTATATGTCGAAATTCTTGCTCCAACATGCTTAAAATTGGCCTTCAACACAGGCCCAGAATTCTGTCTGAAAAACAGTCTGGACATGCTGCACCAATTAATTCACTATAACTCACTCAGACCACATTATTGCATGATATTTTATGGGTGAACCCATGACTAGTATATCGCAAACTTTCATTCAGTAAGTTTTGTCAAATTCACAATAGAAATTGGTTTAAAATGCTGACTTTCTAGCTGTTCTTGCAATTTCAGCATGTTGGATTGTGTTGGGTGAAGTTGGATTTGTGTGATAATGTAAATTTCTCCACTCCAAAATGCATGAATGATGTTGATGCATGTATGAAAGTTGTTTTATGGTATTTGTTACTAAATTTGATGGTGAGACACTTTTCATTTACATGGCGTACGCCATATGTTCGTCAAATTGCCCAAATGAATGTGCAATTGGAGAAACTTGGAAAATAGCTATGGGAGTGTTGTGCCAGGTAATTCATTGATTCGGGTTCAATATTACATATTTAACCCCTATTTAGCCCTATTTTGTGCTCATGTGATGCTATATTGTTCTCTAATACGTGCGTATTTTATATATCTTCATTTATTAGAGAATTCACCTTGTTTGAGCATAAAACAGCAATTAATGGGGTATTTCTGCACTTTTTATATTTTTCCTAGCACCGTCTCGATCTCACGATTCCAACGACTATTTATTTGTATTTTTCTGAGATCTGTGCTAATTACTATGTATTTTTGAATGCAGAATACCAATTTAATGGGGAAATACGCAAGTAAATACGCATATACGGTCTACGCACGAATCTCAAAGGCCACGTGGTGTGATCCTGGAGTGTTCCGCCCAGATCGAACAGCGCACAACGGAGAGGCGACGTGGCCAATAGCAGCACCGTTGATCTTGGATCCGACGGTTCAGCAGCAATCGAAGTTGAGGGCGGATTCGAGAATTATTTGTGGCGACGTGGGCTTTTGCTAACCATTGGATTCTGATCCAACGGACAAAACCGACCCCGAAGGCGGATCGAACGCGGCAGATTTTTGGCCACGTGTCGCGATCTCAAGGGTTCCCGCTTCGATCGACGGATAAGAGCGAAGGCTGAATTCGGAGCGATTGAAATCTAAACTAGGCGACGTGGGCGTCTCGTGACTGATGGATATCGATCCAACGATCCTGATCGAAGACCGAGTTGTACTCGGGTTTGCGGGCGCGTGATTATTGAAGAACACGTGGCACGAAGAGGCGAGATCCCGCCTCCGATCGAACGGCGGATATTTGAAGCGGGTTTGGGTTCGATTTCTAAGTGGATTTGAACCCGATAACACAACCCAAACCCGCAATGCCTCTATATAAGGTATTCCTAGGGTTTTTGTGTGTATACAAGCCAGATTGGGGCGTATTTTGGGCGTATTGGAGGCTCTAGGAGCCGTATTTTCCCCCTGAAAAATTCTGTAAAATTCCATAGGCTTGTTTTATTATTTCCAGAGAGTTTTGATGTCTTTTCAAGGATATTTGGTGATGAATTCTTAACTTAAACTCCTTATTTGATGCTTTTCTACCGTATTTTGCTATAATCTTGATGTATTTTGCTATGAAAGTTGTTTATTATTGCATGATGAGTAGCTAAATCTTATTTTTGCATGGTATGGAGTAGTTAGGGGATATAATTTGTGTTTATTTGGTTGTATTCCTTGTGCTAAATCGTTAAACGTCGTTAAAGTTGTGATCTTTGTTCGTAAATCGACTTTTTCATCTTCCAAAAGAAGTGATTGAGTTGATGATCGCCCCAAAAGGGTGAGCTTTGATCTCCCCAAAAGGGAGTTTCATACCGTAGTTTTGATCTCTCCAAAAGAGAGGTTCATATCGTATTATAACTTTAGCGACGATCTTATTGAATATTTTGCTTGAACCCCCAAAAGGGCATCTTCCGATGAATTGCTCCCAAAAGGAGAATTCATTGAGTTATATTGGGTATTTTCCCGGTGAATTGCTCTAAAAAAGAGAATTCATTGTGATATATTCATCAACCAAATTAATACGAATCATTGATCCTAACGAACCCAAACCATGTGCATACTTTTTATAGATATTTGTTCTCACATATTTTCCTTGTTCGTATCATTCACGTATCCCCATTCACATCACCATCACCACCATTAAAAGTGTTTAGTCTCTTTTCGTAGGATTTCTATTTGATTTGAGCTGTGTTTGCAACAGATTTCTTCCCGTGGATTCGACATCTGGACTCCCAGATTTTACTACTTGAACGGACTCTTGCGCTTGAGAGAGAGCACCTTTCGGAGCCCACCAAGTTTTTGGCGCCGTTGCCGGGGAGGAATGGTTTGTGACTACGGTTTATTTCATTCAGAGGACCTTCGGTGAGATCTTTCCACTTTACTGTACATAAAATTTTTTATTATTATTTTATTTTAATTTTTAAAAATGGAATATATGAACTTCTATTGCACAAACAATCTGTATGATGCAAGGTATGCTAATGCACACAAACATAGAATGGAGAAGCTCAAAATTGTTAATTTTAATCAAACTGACTGTGAAACTTTCTTTCAGGCCTGGAGGAGGTTCACAGACATTATATCGAGCTATCCGCAGCATGGGTACACAAATGAAGAGCTTATGGCGTCCTTCCTAGATGGACTACGACCACAGCTGCAGGAATTCTTGGGAGGCATGACGCCGACAGAGGCGTGGGAATATATGGCGTCTCTGCAAGAAAACGAAGAAACCATGGAAGAGACTTCAGAGAGCAATTCAACGGAGCCTTCGTGCCTTGATCAAGAAGAGCAAAGCGTAGACGTACCTTTGCAATTCTTGAAAGAGGAAGCTTACCTGATTATTCAGACACAGGAGGCCACATCCTATCAATTCCAGGAGAATTTCCTTGCTCGGAGTCGGCAGATTCAAAATTCCATTGAAAATCTTAATTTGATTGTCGCTTGCTTAGAAGAAAATAATTATTTTAAAATTCAACTTCAAGAATCTAATACGAATTTATCTTCTATTGCAGGTATATCGAGCGAGCCATGTCACGTTGAGGACACGAATAAAAATATCCACATGGCAGAAAGTTTGTGCAAAAGAGAGGACGAGCTAGCAATTTTGGATGAACAAGAGGAGGAGACAGCTAGGGACAAGGGTTTTGAGATTATCGCCATGGAGTCAGAACCATGCCCTCCTCCAGTTTTGTCCCAAAATCATTTATCCCTCTCCCCAACGATCGAGCATCGTACAGAGAGTAGTGCAAATCTTTCAGGGAGTAGTCGTCAACTTGCTTTAATTCATTTCACTTATTTTGATGACTACGTTTGGAATAATTTTATTGAAAGGAATCTTAAATTAATTTGGACTGACATAACTCATCTCTCGCAGGACATTGGCAAACAGCTTATAGAGATGCTTGGAGTTGTGTTGCTGGGGTCCAAATTAGTCGTTGGAGGAAGATTACTCGCCGAGGAGCGCAAGGAGCAAATTGAAAAACTTCCTCCACAATTTAAGATTCGGGATCTGCCATTTGATCACGGTGTGTTCTTTCCAGTAGTGTAGTTTTTAAATGCTTTCTAGGTTGCTTGCTTGAATAAACTCGTACCCCTTCCGACATTGAGGACAATGTCCATCTTTAGTTGGGGGGTGTGTACGAGACTTAGGATTTTTTTTTCAATTTTTTTCAAAAATAAGGTTAAGATAAGAATAAATCACCAAATCTCATTTTTTTAAAAAAAAACTCCTTCACATGCCTCAAATACGGATGATTACGCATTAATTGAGTTCTGAAAATTTTTTATGGCTTGAGTTAATTATTTTTCTCTTCATGGAATTACTTTTATTATACTATTCAAGAAAACTTTCAATTTCCATGATTAATATCTCGAAATAGTTGAATATATTTCATGCATGCTAATGTGATGAAAACACTTAAGTATACACGATTTTTAAGAATAGTCTTCAAGTTGAAGAGGAATTTGGCCATTGGTACTAATATTTATATTCAAAGAATGGGTGTTGAGTTGCTTACAAAAGAGAAAAAGATGAAGAAAAGAAAGAAAGAAATGAAATGAAAAATGAATGATGAAAAATGAATGAATAAGTATGTCACTAATAAATAACTTGGTTGGCTCGAGTAGTACAGTCCGAGGGGTCCTTCTTGGCCTAATGCCCTATTATCGTCTGATTTGGGAGCCATTGACAGGAAACTCACTCATTTGATGGAGCGATCCAAGTTATACATTTTTCTGCGAATATTGCTTGATGCGCGTTACGCAGAACGAATAAAAGAAAAGAAATAGTGAATACACTTAGCAACTTCAATACCCATATCTTGAATGATTGTTTTGATAGGCCAATTCCTTGGAAACAAGAAAACTAGAGAAAAAACGACGTGGTATACTTTCGCTTGTGTAAAACGATGCTTGCACGTTATTTATTCATACTAAATTAGAGAAAATTTCATGTGATTGATTTTGTTCATGGATGTGTATATTGATAGTCAAGATCATGTTGGAATGCGTATTATTGAGCCATGCCATAAGCGATTGGTAGAACTTATTGTCTTATTAATCATCTGTATTAATCGCTCTTTTTGCTAGAGACTAGCAAATCGCTAGTTGGGGGTGTGATTCGGGTTCAATATTACATATTTAACCCCCTATTTAGCCCTATTTTGTGCTCATGTGATGCTATATTGTTCTCTAATACGTGGGTATTTTATATATCTTCATTTATTAGAGAATTCACCTTTTTTGTGCATAAAACAGCAATTAATGAGGTATTTCTGCACTTTTTATATTTTTCCTAGCACCGTCTCGATCTCACGATTCCAACGACTATTTATTTGTATTTTTCTGAGATCTGTGCTAATTACTGTGTATTTTTGAATGCAGAATACCAATTTAATGGGGAAATAGGCAAGTAAATACGCATATACGGTCTACGCACGAATCTCAAAGGCCACGTGGTGTAATCTTACCGGCTCCCGCTCGCACTAACGGACGAGATCAAGCAATCGCGTTGCATTATGTGGACCGTTGGATTGAGATCCAGCGGCCACGAAGCAAGCTGCTTCAAGTCGATGCGGAGAGATCTCTAAGCCACGTGGCGAGATCCTGGAGTGTTCCGCCCAGATCGAACGGCGCACAACGGAGAGGCGACGTGGCCAATAGCAGCACCATTGATCTTGGATCCGACGGTTCAGCAGCAATCGAAGTTGAGGGCGGATTCGAGAATTATTTGTGGCGACGTGGGCTTTTGCTAACCATTGGATTCTGATCCAACGGACAAAACCGACCCCGAAGGCGGATCGAACGCGGCAGATTTTTGGCCACGTGTCACGATCTCAAGGGTTCCCGCTTCGATCGACGGATAGGAGCGAAGGCTGAATTCGGAGCGATTAAAATCTAAACTAGGCGACGTGGGCGTCTCGTGACCGATGGATATCGATCCAACGATCCTGATCGAAGACCGAGTTGTACTCGGGTTTGCGGGCGCGTGATTATTGAAGAACACGTGGCACGAAGAGGCGAGATCCCGCCTCCGATCGAACGGCAGATATTTGAAGCGGGTTTGGGTTCGATTTCTAAGTGGATTTGAACCCGATAACACAACCCAAACCCGCAATGCCTCTATATAAGGTATTCCTAGGGTTTTTGTGCGTATACAAGCCAGATTGGGGCGTATTTTGGGCGTATTGGAGGCTCTAAGAGCCGTATTTTCCCCCTGAAAAATTCTGTAAAATTCCAGAGGCTTGTTTTATTATTTCCAGAGAGTTTTGATGTCTTTTCAAAGATATTTGGTGATGAATTCTTAACTTAAACTCCTTATTTGATGCTTTTCTACCGTATTTTGCTATAATCTTGATGTATTTTGCCATGAAAGTTGTTTATTATTGCATGATGAGTAGCTAAATCTTATTTGTGCATGGTATGGAGTAGTTAGGGGATATAATTTGTGTTTATTTGGTTGTATTCCTTGTACTAAATCGTTAAACGTCGTTAAAGTTGTGATCTTTGTTCGTAAATCGACTTTTTCATCTTCCAAAAGAAGTGATTGAGTTGATGATCGTCCCAAAAGGGTGAGCTTTGATCTCCCCAAAAGGGAGTTTCACACCGTAGTTTTGATCTCTCCAAAAGAGAGTTTCATATCGTATTATAACTTTAGCGACGATCTTATTGAATATTTTGCTTGAACCCCCAAAAGGGCATCTTCCGATGAATTGCTCCCAAAAGGAGAATTCATTGAGTTATATTGGGTATTTTCCCGGTGAATTGCTCTCAAAAAGAGAATTCATTGTGAAATATTCATCAACCAAATTAATACGAATCATTCATTATGAAATTGCATATGATTATTTAAGATTATGACATATGATTTGTCAATTGGGATGCCTCGATCTGCTCTATGACGGGTGAGCATCCTGGTATGGGGATGGGAGAAGTTTAGGTATAACTTGACTATAAGGGGCTGGACTGAGAAGTTGGGGGAAAGAGATATGTGATATGTGATATTTATTTGCCACTCACCTTTACCGGGAGTGGAGGGGACATACGGAGGTTGTGTTATTATGTGGAGAGCTCTCTCCTGCCAGGGACGGGAGAGCTGAGAGGCCCGGGGTACAGTGCCCGTGTCCACTGCGTCGTGTGCTATATTCACCCCAAATTTGGGGTGATGTCCAGGCCCTTATCTTTAGGAGATACCCAGGCTTCCAAAGAATCATTAACATCTGCTAACTAATGAACTTTATATGTGTTGTTGTGCACACTTGTGTGTTGTACTCTTTACTTTGGTTGTTTGCACTCCTATAGCCTTTACACTCATAACCCTAAATGATTTTCCCCATCCTGGTTAGTTTCCTACTGTACACGTTTGACGTGCTCATTTTACTTTTCAGGTCTTGAGCAGGTGATACCAGAGCACAATCTCCCTCAGGAGATTTCTTAGACGTGAGTTTTTGACTTGGGGGACACCACTCTTTTTGGGCCATGTTTTGTAGTGTAAGTTGGGTCGAGTGGTGAGCGAATTATCTTTTGCAGCTGTGGAGTGTATTGGTGGCTTGTAGTACTTTTCTTATGTATTGGAGTCCGTTTCACTTTGTACTTGATACTGGTGTAGTTCTCTCTTTAGTTATGTCTATCTGTGGCTGATGTACTTTCGTGATGGCTGAATGTGTTGTTTTCTTTTTATATGAATATATGTAATGTGTGATTCCAGTATTCGCAGTGGCCTGCTTATTGTGTGATTACTTCTCATGCTTGGTGTAATACTGCGGCTTGTCGGGCTCCATCCTCCTTTTCTCATGATATGTGATATCATATAAGGTATTTGGGAGAATGGGGCGTGACAGGTTTTGTGGTGGCCCATGCAGGTCTGCTCACACTGCGATATGCGAAAGGATGATACATCCGATACACTTTAATGCCATCACATATGGTACTTATTCCACTTGTGTTGTCCTCTTTCTTTGCAGAATGGATAGTGGAAACGGGATATCTTCGTCAGAGATGGAGCACGCTGAGTCCTCCTTGATGGAGAAGATTTTGCTTGGTTTTCAGGCGAGTCTGTGTCAGTAGGCTTAGATGCTCGCAAAGATGCAGGATCAGAATACCACAGGGTTCAAGCAGTTCAGGGCAATGAAACCGAGGACTTTTTCTGGCAAGGAGACTGCATTGGAGGTCGATGAGTGGTTACGGCGCACAGAGGATGACCTCACAGCTGTTGGATTTCCGTTGGAGAGTTGGGTTGATACAGTAAAAAGGCAGCTGACACATCAGGCCCAAGATTGGTGGGATGCCCAGGTGCGGCACCTGACAGGTCCTATCTCTTGGAAGACTTTCAAGGAACGTTTTGAGTCCAAGTGCCTTCCAGAGACCGCAAAGGATGAGCTCAGGCAGCGTTTTGAGCAGTTGACTTAGGGCCGACAGACCGTGGATGAGTATGATGCCGAGTTCTCTTTGCTGAGCAAGTTTGCCCCGGAGCTTGTTACGACCGACGCCACCCGAGCTCGACGCTTTCGTATGGGACTGGATCTGGAGTATAGAGGGGCGATGTCTACACAGAAACTCACCACACAGGAGGATGTGCTCGAGGCGGCAAGATTATATGAGATGCATTTACAGAGCATAGGAAAAATACCTGCATGTGACAGACGACCATCAGGATCACAGAAGGCATTATCTCGGCCAGTACAGACGGCCCAGTTCAAGAGGCCAGGAGCCCCTGCAGTGACACAGAGATGTCTGACATGTCAATTCTGTGGCAAGCCTGGTCATTAGCAGAAGGGGTGTAGGACTTGGGCTAGACAGTGCTTTGCTTGTGGTGGCCGAGGACACATTAGCAGGTTCTGCCCGCAGCAGGGTGCCTACCCAGCCCCAGTAGCACCTGTGACTTCTAGACCGATGCAGCAGCAAGCTCTTCCACCTGGTCCGTAGAGGCTTTCCCTTCCAGCGCCAGCTGGACCAGGCATACCAGCCCCTAGAGGGCCTTCCTTGCCTCCTCAGCGGCAGGCCTACAAGAAGACAAACTGGGCTTCAAAATCCCAGGCTTTCACGATGACAGCAGTAGAGGCAGAAAACTCAGGCCAGGTTATCACTGGTATTGTTCTAGCCCTCTCTTTACTTTACATTATAACAATTGTTGCTTAGTTATGATGGGCGTTGGATTGATTTCCTTGTTGGCTTTTAGGTATGGTTAAAGTAGCATCCTTTCCTGCCTTAACACTTTTGATTCTGGGGCTTCACACTGATTTCTGTCCCGACGATTTGTGGACAAAAATGCAATAACAGTTGACTCATTCACTGTTAGTTGAAATATTCACACAAGAAATGGTGTGATCAGCAGTACTTCAGGACTCCGTTGTAGTCCAGTGGAAATTTGTGGTCGCGACTTCATTGTGATTGAGATGCCCACTCTTGAAGCGGTGTTTGGGATGGACTGGTTAGCGATGTTTTGTGCCACTATTGATTGCAAATTAAGGAGGGTAGTCTTCCAGATTCCCGCTCATCCAAAGTTTGAGTTCAAAAGTGGTAGTTGCACATTAGAACATGTAAGATTCAGAGCAACACCAGTAGAAGCAGAAGTGTTGGCGATGGCTATGGAGGCGGAGCCAGTTTTACCCAGAGTTGTGTGAGACTTTCCTGATGTCTTCCCTGACGACATTTATGGACTTCCTCCTGATCGATCATTGGAGTTCACCATTGATTTGGTACCAGGCACACAGCCCATTGCGAATGCTCCTTATCAGATGGCACCACCTGAGTTGGCTGAGCTTCGTAATCAGCTAAAGGACTTATCAGAACGAGGACTGATATAGCCAAGTGTGTCACCTTGGGGAGCACCAGTGCTTTTGGTGAATAAGAAAGATGGGTCCCGAAGGATGTGTATTGATTATAAGGAATTGAACAAGGTGACAATAAAGGACAAGTACCCACTTCCTCGCATCGATGATCTCTTTGATCAGCTTGGTGGATCCCGAGTCTACTCAAAGTTGGACTTACGGAGCGGTTATCATCAGATAAAAGTTCGGGGGTCCGATGTTTCGAAGACTGCTTTTCGAACCCGTTACGGACATTATGAGTTCCCGGTGATGCCCTTTGGTGTGACTAATGCTCCAGCTACTTTCATGAGATTAATGAATCAGGTATTCTTTGACTATTTGGACAAGTTCGTGGTGGTCTTCATCGATGATATTTTGATATATTCCAAGGATGAGGAAGAGCATGCAGAGCACCTGAGGATTGTTCTAGAGACCTTGAGGCTGCATCAGTTATATGCCAAATATAGTAAGTGCCAGTTTTAGCTGTCAAAAGTGGCATTTTTAAGGCACATAGTTTCAGGAGAAGGCATATCAGTTGATCCAGAAAAGGTGCCTGCAGTGGAGAAGTGGCATGTTCCCAGGACGGTTTCAGAGATTTGGAGTTTCTTGGGATTGGCTGGCTATTACAGAAAGTTCATCAAGGATTTCTCTAAGATTGCGGCACCACTTATTCACCTAACTAACAAGGATATTTCTTATATCTGGTCTGAGGAGCATTTGAGGAGTTGAAGAGAAGGTTGACAACTGTGCCAGTTCTGGTGATTCCAGATCATTCTGGAGGATTTGATATTTTCTGTGATGCTTCTGGCAAAGGGCTGGGATGTGTCCTACATCAGCATGGACGTGTGGTAGCTTATGCCTCTAGACTTCTGAAGGTGCATGAGCTAAACTACCCTACGCATAACTTAGAGTTTGCGGCCGTGATTTTTGCCCTAAAGCTGTGGAGACACTTTTTGCTAGGGGAGGATGTCAAGGTGTACACCGACCATAAAAGTTTGAAATATGTATTCACTCAGAAGGAGCTCAATGTGAGACAGCGTCGGTGGCTTGAGCTAATGGCAGAATATGATATCGATCTCCAGTATCACCCTGAGAAGGTGAATGTGGTCCCTGATGCACTCAGTAGATATCCAGCTGTGATGATGTTGACCTCTCAGCCTCAGCTCCAGTGGGCCCTACGACAGATGGAGATAGAGGACGTTCTTTCAGGCATCAAAGCAACCATGTTGAACTTGTAGGTCCAGTCTGATCTGGTGGACCGGATCAAGGCCGCACAGTCTGGAGATGAAAAGCTAAAGAGGATCTGAGAACAGGTAGAGGCCGGACTTCGGACCGATTTCCACATTCATGAAGATGGCTCTCTTAGATTTGGGACTCGGCTATGTGTGCCGGCTGGTGCTATTCGAGAGGAATTTCTTAAAGAGGCTCATAGCTCCCCCTATTCAATTCATCTAGGCGGGACAAGATGTATCGCGATCTGCGACAACATTACTGGTGGCATGGTATGAAGCGCAGTATAGCCAGAAGTGTGGCCTCGTGTTTGGTCTGTCAGCAGGTGAAGGCCAAATACCTAAGAGTTACAGGTCTGTTGCAGCCTCTTCCCATTCCTGAATGGAAATGGCAACATGTGACGATGGATTTTGTGACTGGGCTACCTCGCACACCCAAGGGAAATGATGCAATTTTGGTAGTTGTTGATCGCTTGACCAAATCGACACATTTCATTCCCTTTTGATTGGGCAGTCTACAGTGCATTTGGCTCGAAGATACATGGAGGAGATCGTAAGGCTTCACGGAGTTCCTGTTTGTAAAATCTCTGATCAGGACACCAGATTCACCTCATATTTTTGCAGAAGTTTGCAATCTAGTCTTGGGACTCATCTTAAGTTTAGTACCGCATATCATCTCCAGACAGATGGGCAATCTGAGCGAGTTATTCAGATCCTCAAGGACATGTTGAGGGCGTGTATGTTAGACTTTAAGGGATCCTGGGAAGATCACTTGCACCTGGTGGAGTTTGTTTACAATAATAGTTATCAAGCAAGCATTGGAATGGCACCGTTTGCTGTCTGTATGGAAGGAAGTGCAGATCGCCTCTAAGCTGGGATGATGTTGGGGACCGTAAACTCTTAGGACCTGACATGGTGGTGGATGATATCGATGTAGTTTGGACAGGCAAGGGGAATCTTCGTATCGTTCCGGATCGCTATAAGCATTGGGTAGATACAAAGGGGCGTCCATTGGAGTTTTAGCCAGGTGATTATATGTTCCTGAAGATCTCACCGACACGTGGCACAATTTGATTTGGTAGACGAGGGAAGTTGAGCCCGAGATTCATTGGTCCCTTCGAGATCTTAGCTCGTGTTGGTGAAATTGCATATCGTCTTGCCTTACCACCATCCCTTGAAGGTGTCCATGATGTTTTCCACGTATCTCAGCTTCGGAAATATGTGGGAGACCCTAGTCACCTCGTGGACTTCTCGGAGATTGAAATGCGCCCAGACCTGACTTATGAACAGCAACCAGTGGCCATCCTGGATCGGAGACAGAAGATACTGAAGAAGCAGGCCATTAATCTAGTAAGGGTTATGTGGCAACGAGAATCCCCTGGTGAGTCCTTCTGGGGGCGCGAGGATGAAATGAGAGACAGATACCCTCACCTGTTTATTAAGTATCTTATCCATGTATCAACATTTCTTTTAATAATCTTGAGTGAATTTTATGGAGACAGTGGCGTAGGGTAAAATATAGAGGGGCCCTGGGAATTAGAAGTATTTTCTTTTAAGACTAGAACCCTTGGCCTTCGAAAGTTCGAGGACGGACTTTGGTTTAAGGAGGGTAGGATGTCATGGCCTGTTTAGCCCTATACGGCGACTGACATGGTAGTCCTCTATACACGAGTAGATGGAGTATAATGGGCTGATAAGTGGTGATATGGCATGTATGTGGCTGGTGGCATTCGTGTAACTCCGTGAAAAGTGTAGGGGTATTTTGGTCAATTGGCAATACGGGTGGAGTGTGAGTAGAGTAAGAGGTCGGTGTGTAAAGTAATGTCATACTCGTAAAATTTGAAAGAGTGGGTTAGGTGTGAGGGGCTAGTGTGAAAAGGGATGGGTTTAATGGCAACACCCGTAAATTTTTAGAAAGGTCAGGGGCAAAACGGTCTTTTTGACTAAAACTGTTGTGCGTACATACTAATGTTGTATGTGCATAAAGTAATGGCAAACTTGTAAATATTTGAAACTTTAGAGGTAATTCTGGGAGGGTATTATATTCATTTTAGCATGGTCATTCTTATCTTGAAGAGGATTCTAGTAGGAGATATTTTGTAAGAAGAATCTAAACTATTCTTTAACTTTCTTATCTTTTAATTTCCTTCATATTCCTCCACCCTCTCCTCCCTATTGCTGGCCGAATTCCCTCTCCCCCCTTCTTCATTTCACCAAGCTTCCAAAACCTTAATTTTACCTCAAAAATCCAAGAAACCCTAGGCTACTTCAAGGAGACAAAGATAAAAGGGAGAAAAAGAGAAGAGAAGAAGAAAGGAGCTCCTTGAGGTAGGATTTTAACCTAGGGTTATGGATTTTTATTTAGAGCTATGAGTATGCTATGATGACATTTATAATGTTTATGATCTTGATTTCATGTTTTGTGTATGCAATAGACCCAAAAGATCAAATTTTTCCTAGTTTTTGTTAGCAAGGTACTCTTCCTGAAAATACAGAACTTATGTCATGTGAATATACCTCAATTCTGATCTCTCTAGTTTGATTCACCTTTTGAAAAAAAATATGTAGCTATAGATCTTGAAGTCATACCCCAAATTCATATAAAATTTGTCATATGTTGAGTTCAATAAGTAGGAGTAATAATTCAATGTTTGCAACTTGTCTGAAATTCTGTCAAGCTGTACACAGTTTAGCGAAATGAGGACTATTACCTGCACACTCTATGGATAGTTTAACAAGTTTATCTAAAATTTCATCAGGCGATTATATGTCGAAATTCTGGCTCCAACATGCTTAGAATTGGCCTTCAATACAGGCCCAGAATTCTGTCTAAAAACAGTCTGGACATGCTACACCAATTAATTCAGTATAAATCACTCAGACCTCATTAATGCATGATATTTTATGGGTGAACCCATGACTAGTATATCTCCAACTTTCATTCAGTAAGTTTTGTCAAATTCACAATAGAAATTGGTTAAAAATGCTGACTTTCTAGCTGTTCTTGCAATTTCAGATGTTGGATTGTGTTGGGTGAAGTTGGATTTGTGAGATAATATAAATTTTTCCACTCCAAAATGCATGAATGATGTTGATGCATGTATGGAAGTTTGGTTATGCTATTTGTTACTAAATTTGATGGTGAGACACTTTTCATTTTCATGGCGTACGCCATATGTTCGTCAAATTGCCCAAATGAATGTGCAATTGGAGAAACTTGGAAAATAGCTATGGGAGTGTTGTGCCATGTAATTCATTATGAAATTGCGTATGATTGTTGAAGATTATGACACATGATTTGTCAATTGGGCTGCCTCGATCTGCTCTAAGGCGGGTGAGCATCCTGGTATGGGGATGGGGGAAGTTTATGTAAAACTTGACTATAAGGGGCTGGACTGAGAAGTTGGGGGAAAGAGATATGCGATATGTGATATTTATTTCCCACTCGCCTTTACCAGAAGTGGAGGGGACATACGGAGGTTGTGTTATTATGTGGAGAGCCTCACTCCTACCATGGACGGGGGAGCTGAGAGGCCTGACGTACAGTGCCCGTATCCACTGCGTCGTATGCTATATTCACCCCAAATTTGGGGTGATGTCCAGGCCCTTATCTTTAGGAGATACCCAAACTTCCAAAGAATCACTAACATCTGCTAACTAATGAACTTTATATGTGTTGTTGTGCACACTTGTGTGTTGTACTCTTTACTTTGGTTGTTTGCACTCCTATTGCCTTTACACTCATAACCCTAAATGATTTTCCCTATCCTAGTTAGTTTCCTACTGGGCACGTTTGACGTGCTCATTTTACTTTAAAGGTCTTGAGCATGTGATACCAGAGCAGAATCTCCCTTAGGAGATTTCTTAGACGTGAGTTTTTGATTTGGGGGACACCACTCTTTTTGGGCTATGTTTTGTAGTGTGAGTTGGGTCGAGTGGTGAGCGAGTTATCTTTTGCAGCTGTGGAGTGTATTGGTGGCTTGTAGTACTTTTCTTTTGTACTGGAGTCCGTTTCACTTTGTAGTTGATGCTGGTGTAGTTCTCTCTTTAGTTATGTATATCTGTGGCTGATGTACTTTCGTGATGGTTGAATGTGTTGTTTTCTTTTTATATGAATATATGTGATGTGTGATTCCAGCATTCGCAGTGGCCTGCTTATTGTGTAATTACTTCTCACGCTTGGTGTAATACCGCGGCTTGTCGGGCTCCATCATACTTTTCCCATGACATGTAATGTCAAATAAGGTATTTGGGAGAATGGGGCGTGACAGGTTTAGTGGTGGCCCATGCAGGTCCGCTCACACTGTGATATGCGAAAGGATGATACATCTGATACACTTTAATGCCATCACATATGGTACTACTTCCACTTGTGTTGTCCTCTTTCTCTGCAGAATAGACAGTGGAAACGGGATATCTTCGTTAGAGATGGAGCACGCTGAGCCCTCCTTGATGGAGAAGATTTTGCTTGGTTTTTGCGAGTCTGGGTCAGCAAGCTAAGATGCTCCCAAAGATGCAGGGTCAGAAGACCCCAGGCTTCAAGCAGTTCAAAGGGCAATGAAGCCGAGGACTTTTTTTGGCAAGGAGACTGCATTGGAGGTTGATGAGTGGTTACGGTGCACAGAGGATGACCTCACTGCTGTTGGATTTCTGTTGGAGAGTTGGATTGATGCAGCAAAAAGACAGCTGACACATCAGGCCCAAGATTGGTGGGACACCCAGGAGCAGCACCTGACAGGTCCTATCTCTTGGAAGACTTTCAAGGAATGTTTAGAGTTCAAGTTCCTTCCAGAGACCGCAAAGGATAAGCTCAGGCAGCGTTTTGAGCAGTTGACTCAGGGCCGGCGGACCGTGGATGAGTATGATGCCGAGTTCTCCTTGCTGAGCAAGTTTGCCCCAGAGCTTGTTGCGACCGATGCCACCCGAGCTCGACGCTTCCATATGGGACTGGATCCGGAGTATATAGGGGCGATGTCTACGCAGAAACTCACCACACAGGAGGATGTGCTCGAGGCGGCAAGATTATATGAGATCCATTTACAGAGCATAGAGAAAATGCCTGTAGGTGACAGACAACCATCAGGATCACAGAAGGCATAATCTCGGCCAGTACAAACGTCCCAGTTCAAGAGGCCAGGAGCCGCTACAGTGACACAGATACGTCTGACATGTCAATTCTATGGCAAGCTTGGTCATGAGCAGAAGGAGTGTAGGATTTGGGCTAGACAGTCCTTTGCTTGTGGTGGCCGAGGACACATTAGTAGGTTCTGCCCGCAGCAGGGTGCCTACCCAGCCCCAGTAGCACCTGTGACTTCTAGACCGATGCAGCAGCGAGCTCTTCCACCTAGTCTGCAGTGGCTTTCCCTTCCAGTGCCAGCTGGTCCAGGCATACCAGCCCCTAGTGGACCTTCCTTGCCTCCTCAGCGGCAGGCCTACAAGAAGACAAACTCTACTTCAAAGTCCCAGGCTTTCACGATGACAGCAGTAGAGGCAGAAAACTCAGGCCATGTTATCACTGGTATTGTTCTAGCCCACTCTTTACTTTACATTATAACACTTGTTGCTTAGTTATGATGGGCGTTGGATTGATTTCCTTATTGGCTTTTAGGTATGGTTAAAGTAGCATCCTTTCCTGCCTTAACACTTTTGATTCTGGGGCTTCCACTGATTTCTGTCCCGACGATTTGTGGACAAAAATGCAATAACAGTTGACTCATTCACTGTTAGTTGAAATATTCACACAAGAAATGGTGTGATCAGGAGTACTTCAGGACTCCGTTGTAGTCCAGTGGAAATTTGTGGCCGCGACTTAATTGTGATTGAGATGCCCACTTTTGAAGTAGTGTTTGGGATGGACTGGTTAGCGATGTTTTGTGCCACTATTGATTGCAAATTAAGGAGGGTAGTCTTCCAGATTCCCACTCATCCAAAGTTTGAGTTCAAAAGTGGTAGTTGCACATTAGAACATGTAAGATTCAGAGCAACACCAGTAGAAGCAGAAGTGTTGGCGATGGCTATGGAGGCGGAGCCAGTTTTACCTAGAGTTGTGTGAGACTTTCCTGATGTCTTCCCTGACGACATTTATGGACTTCCTCCTGATCGATCATTGGAGTTCACCATTGATTTGGTACCAGGCACACAGCCCATTGCGAATGCTCCTTATCGGATGGCACCACCTGAGTTGGCTGAGCTTCGTAATCAGCTAAAGGACTTATCAGAACGAGGACTGATACAGCCAAGTGTGTCACCTTGGGGAGCACCAGTGCTTTTGGTGAATAAGAAAGATGGGTCCCGAAGGATGTGTATTGATTATAGGGAATTGAACAAGGTGACAATAAAGGACAAGTACCCACTTCCTCGCATCGATGATCTCTTTGATCAGCTTGGTGGATCCCGAGTCTATCAAAGTTGGACTTACGGAGCGGTTATCATTAGATAAAAGTTCGGGGGTCCGATGTTTCGAAGACTGCTTTTCGAACCTGTTATGGACATTATGAGTTCCCGGTGATGCCCTTTGGTGTGACTAATGCTCCAGCTACTTTCATGAGATTAATGAATCATGTATTCTTTGACTATTTGGACAAGTTCGTGGTGGTCTTCATCGATGATATTCTGATATATTCCTAGGATGAGGAAGAGCATACAGAGCACCTGAGGATTGTTCTAGAGACCTTGAGGCAGCATCAGTTATATGCCAAATATAGCCAGTGCCAGTTTTGGCTGTCAAAAGTGGCATTTTTGGGGCACATAGTTTCAGGAGAAGGCATATCAGTTGATCCAGAAAAGGTGGCTGCAGTGGAGAAGTGGCCTGTTCCCAGGACGGTTTCAGAGATTCGGAGTTTCTTGGGATTGGCTGGCTATTACAGGAAGTTCATCAAGGATTTCTCCAAGATTGCGGCACCACTTACTCACCTAACTAAGAAGGATGTTGCTTATATCTGGTCTGAGGAATGTCAGCATGCATTTGAGGAGTTGAAGAGAAGGTTGACTACTGCGCCAGTTCTGGCGATTCCAGATAGTTCTGGAGGATTTGAGATTTTCTGTGATGCTTCTGGCAAAGGGCTGGGATGTGTCCTACATCAGCATGGACGTATGGTAGCTTATGCCTCTAGACTTCTGAAGGTGATTTTTGCCCTAAAGCTGTGGAGACACTTTTTGCTAAGGGAGCATGTCAAGGTGTACACCGACCATAAAAGTTTGAAGTATGTATTCACCCAGAAGGAGCTCAATATGAGACAACGTCGGTGGCTTGAGCTAATGGCAGAATATGATATCGATCTCCAGTATCACCCTGAGAAGTTGAATGTGGTCCCTGATGCACTCAGTAAATATCCAGCTGTGATGATGTTGACCTCTCAGCCTCAGCTCCAGTACGCCCTACGACAGATGGAGATAGATGTCGTTCTTCCAGGCATCAAAGCAACTATGTTGAACTTGCAGGTCCAGTCCGATCTGGTGGACCGGATCAAGGCCGCACAGTCTGGAGATGAAAAGCTAAAGAGGATCTGAGAACAGGTATAGGCTGGACTTTGGACCGATTTCCACATCCATGAAGATGGCTCTCTTAGATTTGGGACTCGGCTATGTGTGCCGGCTGGTGCTATTCAAGAGGAATTGCTTAAAGAGGCTCATAGCTCCCCCTATTCAATTCATCCAGGCGGGACAAAGATGTATCGCGATCTGCGACAACATTACTGGTGGCATGGGATGAAGCGCAGTATAGCAAGAAGTGTGGCCTCGTGTTTAGTCTGTCAGCAGGTGAAGGCCGAACACCAAGGAGTTGCAGGTCTGTTGCAGCCTCTTCCCATTCCTGAATGGAAATGGCAACATGTGACGATGGATTTTGTGACTGGGCTACCTCGCACACCCAAGGGAAATGATGCAATTGGGTATTCGTTGATCGCTTGACCAAATCGGCACCTTTCATTCCCTTTCGAGTTAGGCAGTGTACAGCGCATTTGGCTCGAACATACATGGAGGAGATCGTAAGGCTTCACGGAGTTCCTGTTTGTATAATCTCTGATCGGGACACCAGATTCAACTCACATTTTTGGAGAAGTTTGCAGTCTATTCTTGGGACTCATCTTAAGTATAGTACTACATATCATCCCCAGACAGATGGGCAATCTGAGCGAGTTATTCAGATCCACGAGGACATGTTGAGGGCATGTATGCTGGACTTTAAGGGATCCTGGGAAGATCACTTGCACCTGGTGGAGTTTGCTTACAACAATAGTTATCAAGCAAGCATTGGAACGGCACCGTTCGCTACTCTGTATGGAAGAAAGTGCTGATCGCCTCTAAGCTGGGACGATGTTGGAGACCGTAAACTCTTAGGACCTGACTTGGTGGTGGAAGCGATCGATGTAGTTCGGAAAGTCAAGGAGAATCTTCGTATCGCTCAGGATCGCTATAAGCATTGGGAGATACAAAGAGGCGTCCAGTGGAGTTTCAGCCAGGTGATTATGTGTTCCTGAAGATCTCTCCGACACGTGGCACAATTCGATTTGGTAGACGACGGAAGCTGAGCCCGAGATTCATTGGTCCCTTCAAGATCTTAGCTCGTATTGGTGAAGTTGCCTATCGTCTTGCCTTACCACCATCCCTTGAAGGCGTCCATGATGTGTTCCACGTATCTCAGCTTCGGAAATATGTGGGAGACCCTAGTCACCTCGTGGACTTCTCAGAGATTGAAGTGCTCCCAGACCTGACTTATGAACAGCAACCAGTGGCCATCCTGGATCGGAGACAGAAGATACTGAAGAAGAAGGCTATTAATCTAGTAAGGGTTATGTGGCAATGAGAATCCCCTGGTGAGTCCACCTGGGAGCGCAAGGACGAAATGAGAGACAGATACCCTCACCTGTTTATGTAAGTATCTTATCCCTGTATCAATGTTTCTTTTAATAATCTTGAGTGCAAAATTTTATGGAGACAGTGGCGTAGGGTAAAATATAGAGTGGCCCTGGGAATTAGAAGTATTTTCTTTTTAGATTAGAAACATTGGCCTTCGAAAGTTCGAGGACGAACTTTGGTTTAAGGAGGGTAGGATGTCATGGCCTGTTTAGCCCTATACGGCGACTGACGTGGTAGTCCTCTATACACGAGTAGAGGGAGTATAATGGGCTGATAAGTAGTGATATGGCGTGTATGTGGCTGGTGGCAGTCGTGTAATTCCGTGAAAAGTGTAGGGGTATTTTGGTCAATTGGCAATACGGGTGGATGTGTGTGTAGAGTAAGAGGTGGGTGTGTAAAGTAATGTCATACTTGTAAAATTTGAAGGAGTGGATTAGTGTGTGAGGGGCTAGTGTGAAAAGGGATGGGTTTAATGGCAACACCTGTAAATTTTTAGAAAGGTCAGGGGCAAAACTGCCTTTTTGACTAAAACTGTTGTGCGTACATACTAATGTTGTATGTGCATAAAGTAATGGAAAACTTGTAAATATTTGAAACTTGAGGGGTAATTCTGGGAGGGTATTATAGTCATTTTGGCATGGTCATGCTTATCTTGAAGAGGATTCAAGTAGGAGATATTTTTTAAGAAGAATCTAAACTATTCTTTAACTTTCTTTTCTTTTAATTTCCTTCATATTCCTCCACCCTCTCCTCCCTATTGCTGGCCGAATTCCCTCTCCCCCTTCTTCATTTCACCAAGCTTCCAAAACCTTAATTTTACCTCAAAATCCAAGAAACCCTAGGCTACTTCAAGGAGAAAGAAAGATAAAAGGGAGAAAAAGAGAAGAGAAGAAGAAAGGAGCTCCTTGAGGTAGGATTCTAACCTAGGATTATGGATTTTTGTTTAGAGCTATGAGTATGCTATGATGACATTTATAATGTTTATGAACTTGATTTCATGTTTTGTGTGTGCAATAGACCTAAAAGATCAAAATTTTCCTAGTTTTTGTTAGCAAGTTACTCTTCCTGAAAATACAGAACTTCTGTCATGTGAATATACCTCAATTCTGATCTATGTAGTTTGATTTACCTTCTGAAAAAAATATGTATCTTTAGATATTGAAGTCTTACCCCAAATTCATATAAAATTTGTTATATGTTGAGTTCAATAAGTAGGAGTAAAAATTCAATGTTTGCAACTTGTCTGATATTCTGTCAAGCTGTACACAGTTTAGCGAAATGAGGACTATTAACAGCACACTCTATGGATTTTTCTGATCTTGATCTTGTTCGAAAATTAACAAGTTTACCTAAAATTTCATCAGAGTGATTATTTGTCGAAATTCTGGCTCCAACATGCTTAGAATTGGCCTTCAATACAAGCCTAGAATTCTGTCTTAAAAATAGTCTGGACATGCTGCACCAATTAATTCACTATAAATCACTCAGACCTCATTACTGTATGAAATTTTATGGGTGAACCCATGACTAGTATATCTCCAACTTTAATTCAGAAAGTTTTGTCAAATTCACAATAGAAATTGGTTTAAAATGCTGACTTTCTAGCTGTTCTTGTAATTTCAGCATGTTGGATTGTGTTGGGTGAAGTTGGATTTGTGTGATAATGTAAATTTTTCCACTCCAAAATGCATGGATGAAGTTGATGCATGTATGAAAGTTTGGTTATGCTATTTGTTACTAAATTTGATAGTGAGACACTTTTCATTTACATGGCGTCTGCCATATGTTCGTCAAATTGCCCAAAAGAATGTGCAATTGGAGAAACTTGGAAAATAGCTATGGGAGTGTTGTGCCATGTAATTCATTATGAAATTGCATATGATTATTGAAGATTATGACACATGATTTGTCAATTGGAATGCCTCGATCTGCTCTAAGGCGGGTGAGCATCCTGGTATGGGGATGGGGGAAGTTTGGGTATAACTTGACTATAAGAGGCTGGACTGAGAAGTTGGGGGGAAAGAGATATGTGATATGTGATATTTATTTTCCACTATCCTTTACCAGGAGTGGAGGGGACATACAAAGGTTGTTTTATTATGTGGAGAACCTCACTCCTGCCAGGGACGGGGGAGCTGAGAGGCTCGGCGTACAGTGCCCGTGTCCACTGCGTCGTCTGCTATATTCACCCCAAATTTAGGGTGATGTCCAGGCCCTTATCTTTAGGAGATACCCAGGCTTCCAAAGAATCACTAACATCTGCTAAGTAATAAACTTTATATGTGTTGTTGTGCACACTTGTGTGTTGTACTCTTTACTTTGGTTGTTTGCACTCCTATTGCCTTTACACTCATAACCCTAAATGATTTTCCCTACCCTAGTTAGTTTCCTACTGGGCACATTTGACGTGCTCATTTTACTTTTCAGGTCTTGAGCAGGTGATACCAGAGCAGAATCTCCCTCAGGATATTTCTTAGACGTGATTTTTTGACTTGGGGGACACCACTCTTTTTGGGCAATGTTTTGTAGTGTGAGTTGGGTCAAGTGGTGAGCGAGTTATCTTTTGCAGCTGTGGAGTGTATTGGTGGCTTGTAGTACTTTTCTTATGTACTGGAATCCCTTTCACTTTGTACTTGATGCTGGTGTAGTTCTCTCTTTAGTTATGTATATCTGTAGCTGATGTACTTTCGTGATGGCTAAATGTGTTGTTTTTTATATGAATATACTAGTCATACCCCGTGCCCGCGGGCACGGTTCAGTTAAGATTTTCTCCCGCGAAATTTTTGATCCCAAAAAATTATTTCCGCAGCCAAAAATTAAAAGAACAACAAATTAGCATAGAAATATTTAGCGGCGCGGAACAACAAATTCGACACGGGCGTCTTCGATGCGAAACAACAAATTCGTCGTGGGCGCCTTCGTCACGAAACTACAAAGTAGCGAAAAAAAATTTAGCGGGCACCCGCCTTCAGCGTGAAACAACAAATTGTTTCATGAAAATTTAGCTGACGCAGGCCATTCAGTTGAACAAAAATTTACAAAACACCCAATCCAATGAAATGAAAAATGAAGATAGATTGTTGAACCAAAGAGACTCTCTTCATTTAGCTAAAGAAGGACAAACGTAAAACACACACGCACATCAGAAACACACACCACACGCACAACATTTGTTGGCCATACGAACCCCCCCCCCCCCCTCTCTCTCTAAGTCTTAGCATGATATTGGCCATGTCTCATTATTCTAAGTACCTAATTGTAACTACTCCATCAAAACACACGACTTCTTTCACTCCTTCATTTGCAATTGCATGGAGATGACGTGGATGCCAAACATATGCCGTCAGCTATATTCCTGTTTCAAATTTCACCTGCTGCTACCATTTGTAGTATCTATTTCAATTGTTTATGAACTTGCATTTACATTGCACATGGATATATAACAGCCCACATGTACATATATCAAGCAAAAATACTCTTATTCTATGATGGCATGGTTCACTGCCACAATACAAAGAACAGATCTCTTGTGCACTGTAATTCCTGGAGAATCATTCATATCAATGTCCTTCTCCCTCACCCCAGTAGGTAGTTTCCAGTCAAATAAGCACAACATATTAGCAAGTGCGAGCTCGATCGTGAGGATTCCAGTGAACAATGTCGGGCAAATTATCTGGCCTGAACCAAACGGAATGAACTGAAAGTCGTGGCCTCTGAAATCAATAGTGCTGTCAACAAATCTTTCAGGGATGAATCCCTCGGCAATATCCCATGTTCTAGGATCTCGGCCTATCCCCCATGCGTTTACAAACACCCGGGTATTTGGCAGATGCTACATGCCCAGAAATTGAAGTTGCTGATAACATGCCCAATATTTCATTTACATGCCCAATAATCCAATTTACACATCCAAAAATAACATGGCAGATGCTTCTTTGGTGTTAGTTAATGACTTTGAATCCATATCCTCCACTGAAGTATATAATGTTAGACCCAATATTTCCATTAAAAGATGTCCAAAAATAACATGGAAGATGAAGGATGCACATTCTATCATCTGTCAACAAAAAACAAAAATATAACACTTCATATCAAAATAATTCAAAGTATGCACATTCTATCATCTGTTCGCAAGTTACATCCGATCAAATTAATTTTGTGTCCTTAAAGCAGATCAAAATAGGTTTCAAAAATAAATATTACTCAAAATCATATTGAAAATCAATATTTATTTCAAAACACTCATACAATGACTTCATGTATAACTAAAACCAATTCATAACTTGATTTGAGAAATAAACAAAAAATATATTCTGTTTATATAGAATGCCTATTTTTCTAGGGTACATCAATTCATAACAGGATTTTGCTGAATGTCTATTTTTCTGAATGTCTATTTTTCGGGGGTACATCAACATGGAGCATTTAATTATAGGTGTACATCAACATGGAGCTATGATAATAGGAGAACATCAAAAATATATGACTGGAGCATCAACTTGGAGCATCAATATTTAACCTCATGGAGCAGCAACCTGTAGCATCAATATTTAAAATGGAGCATCAACCTGGAGCATCAACACGAATATATTCTGTTTACCTGGAGCATCAACCTGGAGCATCAACTTGTCCACCCCCCAGAACGAATGTCTATTCTTATAGGGTACATCAAAAATATATTTTGTTTGCATATGATGACGTTGATGCACCCAATTCATAAATAAATCATGTTTACATGAGAATGTCCAACATGTTATCCGCACTGTAGTACTCCTCCATGTGATCATAAAACATAACCAAATGAAGATTTCCCTACAAACTGACTTGCAACTCATAGTATAAAACATGAAAATTAAATTTTTCTCACAATTATTTAATCCGGAGGATAACGTTGCAGAGTAATTTTAAAACTAAAATAAAATTACTTATATGAGGGGATAGATCTAAAAACATATAAGTGATAATGCCTGTGGGCCTGAAGCCCACAGCAGATCTGGGGGCCTCAGGCCCACAGATTTTCAAAAAAAAAAAGAGCCTATGGGCCTGAAGCCATAGGCCGACTGCGGGCTTCAGACCCGCAGTCTGTTTTATCTGGAAAAAAAAAATAAAAAAAAATTTGGGGGGGGGGGGGCAAAGGCTATTAATAAGCCTTAAAAGGCAACTTATTAGCCTAAAAATTAATTTAAAAAAAAGGGGGGGGGGGGGGGGGGGGGGGGGTTCTAAGGGCAAAATATTCGTGAAAAATCATGGTAAATTACGGGACAAATATCGGGCAGGCGAGGACTTTTTGGGGATCCTTGGGGGGGCTTTTGGGATGATGAGGGAAACTTTTCCCTCTAACAAAGAAAATGTTTATTTTGGGCTCTTTATCAATTTAATTGATTAAACCCCATTCAAATTACAACATGTGCATTGTAATGATGTTTTCTGCAAATATCATATTTACATGCTTTGCATCTCTGGTATATTCTGTTGGATATTATATGTGTGGTTGTGCATTGTATTTAAATCTTAATAATTAGGAAGATCCTGCGACCGCTCTGCCGTTAGTAACCTAACGGTGTATGACGTTGCCCAGTGGTCCAATAATTATTAAGTGTTTAAATTATTTATCCATCTCTGCGAATATTAAATGCCTGTGATGCCTGTGATGAAAATGTCTGATGAAAATGTTGATGAGCACAATATTTCTGCATGAATTGCTAAATGTGGTTTTTGGATCGGCCATTTAGTCCCACAGTTTATTTCCTGCATTTTCCTTTTATTTTTGAGAGAAATTGTAGTGAGGAATTTATGTAAATGTCAAAGAAAGAAGACCAACTTCCATGGAGACGGAGGCCACGCTTGAAGATGGAGATACCATATGGGACCCACGGGGTTTCCAAAGTTGTATTTTCACTTTCTTTAAGCTGCAAATTTGTATAATTTGGACTGTGGACTTTTTTGGACTCTTTCTTGTGGGACTGGCCGATCCACACATTTAGTTTTTCGTTAAATATTGCCTCCGCATGAAAATGTTTTCTCTGAATTAATTATTCATTCATGCATGTTTGTGCTCTGCTAGATAAATGGCTAATATTGCAAGCGTTAATTTCGAAGTACTTGAAGCATCAGTTAGAAACTATCTAAGCTGGCAGCTAGATGTAAAGTTTCACCTGCGGGCAAAGACCCTCATCGCTGTTGTGACTGAAAAAGAAAATGTTAGCGATATAGAGAAGGCGCAAGCCATCATCTATATTCGCCGCCATGTGGACAAGACCTTAAAGGCTGAAAACCTTACGGTCGAAGATCCACTTGAGCTATGGACTGCCCTTGAGGACAGGTATAAACATCAGAAAGATGTTATACTCCCAAGGGCACGATACGAGTGGGAGAACCTGAGACTGCAGGACTTAAAGTCCGTTGCTGAGTACAACTCAGCACTTTTTAGCATCACCGCACGCCTGAAGTTGTGTGGTGAAAAAGTCTCAGAAAATCGCATGCTGGAAAAGACGTATACGTCCTTCCATGAAAAAAATGCGATACTCATGCAGCAATACCGTGAACGAAAGTTCACCAAGTATTCCGAGCTGCCGCCATGTTTACTCATGGCCGAGTAAAACAGAGAGCTTCTTCTCTCCACTCACAATATACGCTCCCCGGCACTGCCCCCCACCAGAAGCTCACTATTCCTCTTCCTTCAAAAAGAAGAGAGATAATAAAAGAAAAGAAAGACCACCGAAGGGGGGTCAACAGAAAAATGCCAAGGGCCATGCACAGCAACAGCGAAATAATGAAAGTAAGCGGAAGTTCACGTGGCACAGACATGACAAAAATGATTCACCCCCACCCAAGAGGGAATGGGAAGACCAGTGCCATAATTGTGGCATGAAAAGCCACTGGTCCAAAATGTGCCGAACTTCGCAGCACCTCCAGGATTTGTATAAAGAGAACAAGAAAAAAATAAAGCTGAAACAAACCTGATGACCTCTGATGCTCCAGTTAAGTTTTTCAGCTGACGACTTCGAAAATAATGACATGCTTGACTAGCCTTTACTTTTATCTTGCAAAATTGTTTAGAACATCTCACGTTATGAGAGCTTTTGTATTACGCAATCTGTTTAGATTGAAAAATTTCAGTAGACAATATATGAATATGTCTATATGAATATGCATGTGCCTTTCATCTTTTGAAACTGCTCTCATAAATAATTAGTAGACAATAAACACGTACGATCTCTTTCAATACAGAGCCCAATATCAGGGCTATATTGAAGATCCAGGGAATGCAACACAGTTGCCCCCAAACGACACAAAAATAATGGATGCACTAATCCCTCCGAATTCCAAAAAGAAACTTTCTAAGTTTCAAGGACATCCGTTTCAACGGATCCCACTTGGAAACAGCAAATGTAAATGAAAAATTACCGTATGCGACGTCTCAAGAAATAGGAGTAAAATCCACACTTGAACGTTTTGAGAGCCTTATAGGCATCTACCATACGAAGATTCGGAGAAAGGAAGCAGAATTAAACGGAGCACCTGAAGTGCCCTACATCAGCCGAGTTTTTACTCTGGCATGTTGGACTTGGCCACCCTGGATTTGTGATGCACAGCATCTTATCCTATGGGTATGACTTGAAGAACCAGAAGATTCTTCAGAAGGGAAAATTCCCTCGCATCCCTTACTATAAGGGAAGATTAATTACAAGGCCATCTCCACGAAAAGTTGAAAAAGGATCTCCACGCTTTCTCAAAAAGAATACAAGGAGACAGATGTGGATAAAATCCACCACCCCTAGTGGGCTATTTTGGTACTTCATTGTGCTGACAAATGCATCCTCAGAATATTCGTACGTATGTCTACTACAAGACCCGCAACTTAGCTTTTCCAAAGCTATTGGCACAAGAATAAAAATGTTGCGGGCACATTTCCCAGACAATAAAACGTTGTAAATAAGTCTGGTTAATGTTGGGAAATATACCTCCCAGTCTTTTCAAGAGTATTGCCAATCAACAGGAATTGAAAATGAACATACAAGTGCCGCATGTTCATACCCAAAATGGGTCGGCAGAGTCACTGAAAAGTAGACTCCAATGGACTGAACGTCCATTAAATCCCGATTGCCTATGGATGCATGGGGACATGCAAACTCTGCATGCTGCATCGTAAATGAAAATAAGACCCTCTGGAGGTCAGAGTCTCCAATGCAACTTGCATATGGAATGCCACCGAACATTTCTCATCTGAGAATCTTCGGTCGCGCAGTCTTAAATCCCCATTGCACCACCAAAGAGGACCAAATCGGTACTCAGCGTCGCCTAGGTATCCATGCAGGGTTTGACTCACCCTCACTTATAAGATACCTAGAACCCCAAACGGGGGACGCATTTAAGGCACATCTTGAAGACTGTGATCTCGATGAGACGAGTTTTCCCAAAAATAGGCCCAGATACTGGAAAATCTGGCGCGAAGAAAATTATAACGTGGGATACAAACAGCTTGACCCACTATGATCCGGTAACAATACAATGTGTAGATGAGATCCAGAAGATCTTCCACACACAGAACACTGTTCACCAATTACCGGAATCATTTATTGACAACCAGAAGATTGTCAGATCACACATCCCTGCTGCAAAAACTCCAGCTAGGATTGACATCCCCGAGAATGGATGCAATCCACCAGCAGCAGAAGTGGCTGATCCTCAACAGAAAAGAGGCAGACCACCAGGCTCCAAGGACAGAAACTCCTGGAGACCTTAAGACAATACTACCACAGGACAATGAGCTCCTGTCCACACCATCACCCTTCCCGGAATCCACTGCAGAGGAATTGCCGGGAAAAAGTGAAATTAAGTAAATGTTGTACGTACTGGGGAGGTGTTGGACAGATAGAACATAAATTGTCGACAATATATTCACGTATTATATTGCCATATACATCGCAATGGCGATGATGTTTGTAAATTATCGTTCCACACTCCGTTGCTAGAAGGCAAACGTAGAGATTGGCCAAAATGTGGAACGTGGCAATAGAAGATGAGCTGGACTCACTTATGAAACGTGAAATGTTCGGACCTGAAGTCCAGACACCAAAAGGTGTCAAACCTGTGGATAAAACAAAGTATTGCAAACATAAGAAAAATAAATACAAAATCGTATGCTATACGGTACAACCTATAGCCCAAGGAAAATTTCGCTGAAACTAGGGATCGAACAAATTCAAATGAGCATGTCTCATAAATGATGCATCAGTCTCCCTAAGTTATCAAAAGCGAATACCTTACGATTTGGCGAAGGAAAATTTTGGATATGCTGTTATTGGATGTTGTGACGGCATACCTTCGTGGATATCTTGTAAAGATAATTTCCACATTTCCTTAAAATGCCTGAATAGACTTCGGGACGTCTATTCAAATGAAGAAATATAAGTATAACAAATAAATGTACAACCAAGAGAATCACTTGAGAAGTCAATGATTCCTACTGAAGGTTGTTTTTGCATCTATGCAAAGAACAGGATTAGAGATCTTAGTTGTAGACAACTAACATCTCATCGGATCTCCTGAAGAGAAAACCGAAATAAATGTACTAGCCTGACTTTTAAACATGAAATAAAAAAGACCTAGGCAAATATAAAGTCATGGCTCATAGAATCCTGTTACAAACGCCCAGAAGTGCGTTGGAGATATTAACAGGACCATTGTCATCCAAAGTACACCTTCGGTGGTACACTTACTGGATGAACAAAAAGAACCCTTCCGATCGCTGGAAGAGGGGGAGGATATAACTGGTCCTAAAGTCCCTTATCTAAGTGCAATCATGCACTCCTGGCTAACTGCATGTGTCCCGGTACAACAATTGCAGTAAACTCATTAGCCAGAGATAGTTGGCACCTAAAAAGGGCCATTAGACCTGAGTTAAGCCTTCTGCGCTTACTCCAAGGGTCGAAATATTCGGACTTACAAAATGTAGTAGCATCCTCCAATGTTTATGCAAATGCAGGTTTCAGGTCCAGTCCCTATGCTGAGAAATCACAGAACGGGTACCCACAGTGGGATGGCCATCCCCTGCAGATCTGCAAAGCAACTTATGAAGGCAACATCATCCTATCATTCCGAGATCCTCACCATTCCAGAATCACACCAATGGTGTATTTAAGGGCGCCTGGTGGTACATCACATCCCAGTGACGATTGGGATAGAGGCTGGTTCCGTGGAGCTGACCATATAGTCTGAAGACCACATCAGAGACGACGAAACTTAGCACACCTCTCCAGAGTTTCTGGATTCAGCAGCTACTTGATGGTGACAAAATTTGTAATCTGTGTACATTTTCGGAATATTGTAAATAGGAGTGATGAGATAAGCCTAAGAGATCTGAAAGCCTAAGAGCTTTTACAGATCAGGGGGAGTTGAGGGAATTTGTACTCTTTTCCCTTAGCTATGGTTTTTCCCACTGGGTTTTTCCATAGCCAAAGGTTTTAACGAGGCAAATCACATCAACTCTGGATCCTGAAGTATCCACCCCTCAGTGACGCTCAGAATCCAGAAGTATTCATGAGCAGAGTCACTTGTACAAATCAGGGGGAGTCAAAGAGCGTTTGCACTCTTTTTCCTTAACTATGGTTTTTCCCACCAGGTTTTCCATAGCCAAAGGTTTTAACGAGGCAAATCTCACCAACTCAGGATCCTGAAGTATCCACCCCATGTGAGACCCATACAGGCTCAGAATCCTGAAGTATTCATGAGCGGGGTCCACAACCATGGCTGAATAAGGGGGAGTGTTGTGAATGTGTATTTACTGGGTTGATGAGTTATTGGGCCAACCCAAGTGGTTGGGCCCATACCCACTTGTATTCTCCCCTTTGGCTATAAATATAGACTTGAGGGCTCTCCCCTCACGCGTTGATTCATAACAGCAGAGTAATTTTAAAACTAAAATAAAATTACTTATATGAGGGGATAGATCTAAAAACATTGTTCAAAAGAGTCTCTTTGCAATGGATAGCAGTAACAGATCCACAATGTCCATCAAAAAGGTGCAAAACCCAATGACAATGACATATTAATATACATTAAAAGGAACTCACATAACATCATGCTAATCTAGTAATCAATAAAGATGCCATTAGAACTCTTCTTTTAACCATCCTTGAGCAAGAGTAGGATGAAATTAATGCATTCACTTGACGAATTGTTAAACTTCGTTGCTTTAATAAAATAAAATACAAAGCCAAAGAATGATGTATAACCATTCAAAACTTAGGGATATTTAAATGCTTGTAATGATGTATAACCATTCAAAACAATCGAGTTTGTGGCTAAAAGCCTGAAACATACCACACATGCTGGTGCGAGAGGGACGAAAGTGTGCTCTATTTAACTCCCCAACACTTGAAGCAAGAGATAGAACTGAACGCAAGAGCACTCTGTCCTGGAGTAAAATCATGGTAACAATTGAGTTAACTCAATAAATAGAAGTGGTCTATAAGCAGAAGAGTGCGAGAGTACCGAATTTAAATGCAGATGATCATGTCCTCACCATCAGAGAACGCACCGAATTTAACTTCAAATATTAGTAAAAATTTTCTTCTTAAGAAATAAATAAGAAACATCATTAAGACAAAGATATTAATAAAATTTTCCTTCTTCTACAATGGATATAGTAGTACTCAGTGATTTTTTGAAGGGAGTTTTCCCCAAATCATATTTTCAACCAAAATAGTACTTAAGACAACATTTTTTTACATCGACTTATAATATCACACAACATAAACTATATGCTAAAAGAAAAAACCCTTAACTATGAACAAATATACACAAAAATACATTTTGGATTGAACCATGCAGTCCAACTTTAAAAACACCATCTCTCACACAGGCATTTAAAACCAACAAAATTTACATATGAAGCTAGTGCCGTGTGTCCTGAAAATAAAAAATAAAATCATAGATTAGAATAGAAAAATTAGAAACGAAGATATATCTAATTACTTTGTACAACTCACTTTTATTACCTTCATCATGTTTAAGCGGAAAACCTTTTCATCATCACATTATAAAAAGATGACGTGTCAAGCTCAATCCAAAGTGGAGAGTTAATAGGATGAGAAATAACCTAGATAAATTAAGAACATAAATTTCTTAGAAAAATTAATATATATTTGATAATATGGAAAATTTTAAATATATACATTTATTTACCTTTTTCGTTGGAGTGGTGGATGGCAATCAAAAATTTATACATTCATCAACAATTGATAGCATTTTAAACATACCCTCATCAATTTAATATGTACATGACAATCAAAATTTTTTGAGTGTCATGTAAACATACACTCCAGTATTCTCATTCAAAAATTTACTGTTTTGTATTCTCACTCCCAGTTAGTGTCAAAATTTTCACTCCTAATACTCCAATTTTTGAATGAGAAAATTTTGTATTGAAACTAACAGTAAATCCTAATACTCCAAGAAATGCAAACAGTCAAAATTTTGTATTCACACCTACAGTGAGTTTGAATTTACTAAAAATTTGCATATGAAGAGCTATCAGTGAAGTGAGGTATTAGTGATATGCTTATGAATTCTCTAAAAATTTGCATTTTAAACTAACAGCTATCAGTGAATGCTCATATATTGCTTATGAATTCTCTAAAAATTTGCATTTTAAACTAACAGCTATCAGTGAATGCTCATAATCAAAATTTTAAAAATTGACGAAAAATCAGTGAATTGAGTTTGAAGTAAAAATTTGCAAATACCATATCAACATTGACAAAAAATTTAAATTGACTAAAAACCACATTTTGAGAATTCACTGATAGTTTCAAATTAACAGGACAATGAAAGTTGATTATGAAGAGCAAGCACCTCTATATCATAAATTGTTTACAACTAAAAATGTGAATTTACAACAATTTTGCTCATATCCAGCACCTCTATTCATTAGCAATTATTATGTACTGCAAACAGCTATATTCATTGAAATGGACTGAAATTTAGTCCAATTGCAACAGCTCTATTTAGTAGCAAGCTTTGAAACTCACATAGCAGCAAGCTCATTCAGCAATTATCTCATTTTTCAGCAAGCTCAATCTTTAGGAATATAAAATTGACTGATAAAACATTTCTCTCACACTCAATCTTTAGCAATTATCTCATTTTTGCAAATAGCTCTATTCATAAGCACATGGACAAAAATGTAATATCAAGCACTCCTTTCAACCTCTAATCTTGGAATAAAAGCTCAGCATGCTGGAATTTCATGCTGGAATGGAATACTTCAAATTCACATGCTGGAATTTCATTGAATTGTTAGGGTTGTTAGGGTTGAAATCCATACTTCAAACTCAGCATGTGAGGTTGACATCCATTTCAGTATACTTGAGCATGGGAGTTTGAAGTATTCCATTCCAGTTTTCAAATTTGAAGTAGTCCATTTCATTGAAATCCAGTATACTTGAAGTATTTCACAAAATTTCAGTATTCCAGTATCAAACTCACATAGCTGTTTGAGAAATTTTCTATTTGCTAATGAATATTAAAAAATTCCAGCATGTGAGATACTTGAAGTATTTCAATGAATATAAAAAAACTCACATAACCAATACTTGAATACTTTGATATGTTTGATATACCGCATCATTAGAATTGTTAGGGTTGAAATCCTAATGCAATTTCAGTGAATTTAAATAATTCATACTCAAATTCATACTCAAACTAAAACTCAAACTCAATTTTGCTCATATCCTCATCAAGAACTGAGTTTGATATTGGTGAGTTTGAATACTTGCTCATATATGAATTGAAATTTTGCAATGGACTGAGCAGGACATTAGTTCTTGATGAGGATACTCAATTTTGCTATTTGAATTTTATGAGGATACTCAAATTTGAATTTTGGTGAGGATACTCATGTCTAATATCCTGCTCAGTCCATTATTCAAATAGCTAATGCAAAATTCACATTTGAGTATCCTCATAAAATTCAAATTTGAGTATATCAAATAGTAAAATATTCAAATAGCAAAATATCAGGATGTGAATACTCCACATTAGTATTTGAATTTTCTATTTGATATACTCAAATTTGAAATTATCCTCATTAATTTGAATAATGAATACTCAATATTCAAATACTCCACATTAGTTCTTGATGAGGATACTCAAATTTGAATTTTGCTATTTGAATACTTACATGATGAGGATACTCAATTTTGCTCATATCCTCATCAAGAACTGAGCAGGACATTAGTTTGCTCATATATGAAATACAATTCAATTTTGATCATATCCTCATCAAGAACTGAGTTTGAATTACTTTGATATGCAAACTAATGTCCTGCAGCAAATTAGTTTTAGCAAATATTCAATTCAATTTCAATCCAATTCAATTCAAGTTCAATTAGTTTTTGAAGTAGTCCATTTGATAAGTGAATATTTGCTGCATGGTGCTTGATATTTGAAGTAGTCCATTTCAAACATATTTCATTGAATTGAAACTCAAACTCAAATTGAGTTTGCATATCAAAGTATTCAAGTATTTGAATATTTGCTGCATGAAAATATTTCAGAACTGGCCGCATTTTCAATGTTATGAATTGAGTTTGCAATGAAACTCAAATTTGCAAACGCAAACTCAAATTTTTACTGCAGTTTGAAATTTTGAAATAACTCAAATTTCAACATTGTATAGAGAGAAATTTTGAAATAACATTGCAAACTCAAACTCAAACTCAAACTCAAACTCAAATTTCAACATTGAAGAGCAAGGGAAATTTCAATAACTCAAATTTTGCCATTTGAAATTTTGAAATAACATTGTATACTCTTCACATTTTGAAATAACAATGCAAACTCAAACTCAAACTCAATTCTCTCAACATAACTCAAAATACATAGTTCAATAACTCAAACTCAAATTTGCAATGACAGAATGTTGAGAGAATTGAGTGTCCTGTTGACAGAATTTTGAATTTTGAGAGAATTGAGTTTTGAGATGGCATAGAATCAAACATAACATCTCAACATAGTTCATTGAATACTTGAATTTTTGAATAACATCTCAACAACATAATTCAAAATTCAACTTGCATAGAATTCTCTCAACAGAATTTTGAATACTTGAATTTTGAGTTGCATAGAATCAAACATAACCATAGTTCATAACATTGTTATTTGAGTTGCCATGAAATCAAAGAAACAAAAAATTATCTCAAAAACCACAGTTTGAAACTCAATTCTCTCAACATTCAACAGGACACTGAAAGCACATCAACATTCAACATTCAAACTCAATTCTCTCAACATTCAACTTTGAAACTCAATTCTCTCAACATAGTTCAGTGTCCTGTTGGCAATGACAGTGTCCTATTAATTACCCAATTTTACTTGAATACTTACATATATTTCTCTCAATTCTCTGAATGGAATGCACACTTCATTCAAATAGCAATTTATAATGAATGAATTAGTTTTCTGAGTGGAATACTTCAAGTTTTCTGAGTGGAATACTTCAAATTTGAAAACTGGAACAGCAAACTTGAAGTATTCCACTCAGAATAGAAATACTTCATATTGCTTCTTAATTAACTCATTTCAGTATTCATTTGCTAATGAAATTTTGAAGCAAGTATATCAAATTTGTAATAAATGAATACTGTGTCATGTTAATTATGTTTTACAGTGTCAAGTAATTACCCTATAACATGCTCAAGCAAATACACATGGAAATAAATTGTTGAATACTTGCAAGTATAGCAATACCCTATAACATGCTCAACTATATTTTTGCAAGTATAGCAAATACACATGGAAATAAATTTATTTCATTGTCCTGTTACTTACATATATTCTCAAACTCAAACTCACCAAGGTTATTATCCATAAATATGATTTATAGAAATTGTGTAATGTCAATAATACATTGAATTTGGCATGCAAGATTGATGTATTTTCAATAAATTTTCAAACTATTGAGGAAGACTGATGAGAAATACCTTGGCCTGCAAGCTTGATGTATTTTCAAAGAAAAGTGGGGAGTTCTTCAGAAAATGGCAAAAGTTTCTCAGTTAGTGGAGGGTGCTATCCATGATTAATTTTTCCTGCAAATAGTTAAACCAAAATAGTTAGAATTTACACATGCAAACAATTGGACTAATTCTTTAGCAATTCATATGAATAAAAATGAGTGAAGATTGAGCAATTCAAATGAGTGAAGCAAATATTAGTCCAACCAAATTAACAGATTATGAAGAGCAAGCACCTCTATATCATAAATTGTTTACACCTAAAAATGTGAATTTACAACAAAGCTTTTTTCAGTGTATTGGATTTCAAATATGAAATCCAGTATACTCTTTATAGAGGTGCTTGCTCATATTTCTCTCAACATAGTTCTCTCTTCTCTCACATTGTTCATTCTCAACCATAGTTTACACATAGTTTACACCATAGTTTACACACCCAATTTTTCATTCTCTCAAAAACACCCAAATGAGATACAGCAAGGGAGTTTACACATAACCATAGTTCAAAATATATTGAAATTTACACTGTAATGTTGATACTTAACATATAATGACAGCATTTCAAATTTGAGACCATAATTCAATCAATGAAATTTCAATCAATTAAATCAATCAATTATGCTTGAAGTAATAACAGTAATTAATTGACACTGTAAAATTTCACAGCATTGCAAATTTGAGTGTATACACATTTCTCAATCAATTGACAGACATTTCTCAATTAATTTCAAATTTTACACACATAATGTATACACATATCCTTATCAAATGTCCTGTTGAGTAAACTGCATACACATATCCATATCAAATGAACTATGTTGAAATTTGAGTTATTGAAAATTGGGTTATTGAAATTTGAGTTATTGAAATTCAATAACTCAAATTTCAGAAGAGTAGACTGCATTCAATAACTTAAATTTGGGCAGGAGAGAAATTCAATTTCAAAATTAAATTCAATTTCAACACCATACTTCATTTTTCTCTCAAAAATTATATCAACATTTCATTTGATAATTTCATGTTAAGTTCAACATTTTGCTAATATCATCAAATACCATGGCATAGAATCAAATTAACAAAAAATAGAGTTGAGGTGCAACAAAATCAAGCTCTCTTGAGGAATCAAATACTCTTGTTGACTTCATGTTGATTAATCATATTGAGTTGCTTAAAATTAAAATTTCACAACATTTTGAGGACACTATCAACAGGACACTTTCATGCAAAATTAACAAAATCAAGCTAAATGAAAATGAAAATGAAGAGCTTGTCAACATTAACAAATGAAGAGCTTATCAACATGAAAATGAAAATGAAGAGATTATCAAAAAGAAGAGCTTATGCAAAATTAACAAAACCACATCAACATTCAACATTCAAACCCAATTCTCTCAACATTCAACTTGCAAAACCACAAAAAATTATCTCAATAACCTGACAGTTGCATGAAGGGTTGAGGTGCAAAAACTCACCAAGGGTTGAGGTGAAGAGGACTTGATGAAGCTAGCAAACTCACAAAGCTCACCAAGGGTTGAGTTGCTGAGGCCGTGATGAAGCTCAAAGCGCTGAAATGGGGGTGCTCTTCTTGATGAGGGTGAAATAACGTAAAATAAAAAAAATTGAGGAGAAGAGGAAGAGCTAACCGAGGTAGAAGATGAGGGTGCTCTGCTTGATGTGCTTGCCTCTTCGTGCTCTCCCTTGCTCTTCGTTGTTGAGCTGGAGGTAGAAGAAGATGGCGAGGAGGAACGTGTGCTCTCCCTTGCTCTTCGTGCTCTCCCTTTGGTCTGCTGGAGCTTGGCGGGCAAAATTCCCTGAAGCGCGAGCTTGAGGAGAGTTTTGATTTCAAACTACAGAGGAGAGTAAAAGTCTCACAAATTTGTGATGAGATAAAAATGGCGGAGGAAAAAAAATTTTCCTCCATTTTCTGATGTGATCAAAACACATATGAGAGCAACGCAAGTTTTTTCCCTCCATTTTGTGATGTGATCAAAAAACAGATGAGAGGAAACGCAAGTTTTGTTTTCAAAATTTAAAAAATTTGATATTTTAGGTGATGTGATTTGATTTCTTATATCCAATATCTCATATCTCAATTTCTCATACCCTACATTACATCTATATAAACATCACACCCAATTACACATAACCAAAACCAAATTCTCTTATCCATTATCTCTTATCCATTATCTCTTACACAACAAATACACATATCCACATACAAAAATACACATAACCAATTTCTCTTATCCAAAAACTCTTATCCAATTTCTCTTGATAACATCCATGTTTTATAATATAGATGTGATGTGTGATTCCAGCATTCGCAGTGGCATGCTTATTGTGTGATTACTTCTCACGCTTGGTGTAATACCGCGGCTTGTCGGGCTCCATCCTCCTTTTCCCATAACATGTGATGTCATATAAGGTATTTGGTAGAATGGGGCGTGACATCATATGTTGTACTTCATTTTAGAATAGCAGATTGTGTACATAAAGTAATTTTTTGCTTCCTATGTCTTTATCAGGAATCAAGAACGACAAAAGTTGCTCAGAGCAAGCTAAGTGACAGTGTTCAAAAGTTGCAGATAACTTTCCTCCTCCTTGTTTTATTGACATAATTTATTTAACTCTCCGCCTCCTAAGATGTGACATGTAAAAGAGTATCTTGGTGAAGTTCTGAGCAATTGGTAGCAGAACGAGAAGAATCCTGCATGCAGCATTTCATATTGTTCAGAGCATTTTGGGCCACATTTCAATTCTCCTGCCGCTCTATTTATTTTGCTTTTGTCCATTTTCTTATTAAAAATTGCTATTTTGGCAGGGTATTAGAGCATTTTGGACCATCTTTTTGTTTACTTTAGAGATTGTCTCATGCAAGTTTTAATTGTCAACATAATGTGTTTGGGAGCAGGGGATCTTGGACAGGGTTATGACTCTAATAGGACACTTACTCATTATGAGATGAACCCGCTGAGAGGCCGAGCTGTGCTGTATGTTGGTGATCTCTCTTATGCCGACAACTGCCCAAATCACGACAACGTCAGGTGGGATACATGGGGCAGGTTTGTTGAGAGGTGCACTGCGTATCAACCCTGGATTTGGACCGTAGGAAACCATGAGATTGATTTTGTTCCTGAAATTGAAAGTAGAAAATATACCATCTAATCTGTCAGATTTTCTCATCTCAATTCCATTGATATATGTTTGTTTCGTATGCTGAAACTTGTACTTTCACCATTGTTGTATATTTTTAACGTTAATTTGTATTAGATAAACATGATTACTTATCTTTACCATAGTTTGCTTATGCTATATAATTCAGTCGAGATAAACAAAATATTCACATTAGGAGTGTTTTGCTTTGTTTTTTCCCAGAATTTGATTTTCGATACGTGCTACTTTAATCACTGCATAATTATGGAATAGTTTGCTATTAATAACTGAAAAAAGGCGAAGATTAAAGCCGTTTTTATTTTTGAAGTACTGATCACTGGAAATGTTCACAATATACTTGCAGGGGATTGCTAACTTTACAGATGTTGGTGCCACTTCCATCTACTTGAACAAATATTTACTTGAAGTCACCCCTTCCATTTCAAATGTATAGATATGAAATTCAAAATGGCATACAAAATCCATATGAAGACTGTAGCAGCCATGAGACTTTACATTAGAATGCGGTCACTGACTCACCCACGCAACTACTCCTCAGGGTCAGGTGAAGCTCAAACTCGTAATAATTTTGCATCTTGGAGGCAAATGGAACTTGAGAGGATGACTCCAGAGGCAATGTTGGAGATTCTGCCTCTGATTATTGCTGTTGGTGCATGAACCCTTAAACAAATTAGAGAATGAGTGGCTCGTAAAATTAGTGTAAGATCAGGATAGGCAATGTTCCCTTTCTAGTCCCTTTTAGATAATGAATGATTACAATGTGGGTGCTATGTGTGGCTCGATTGTGTATGCTTAAACGTTTCGTGTTTATGAGAGAAAAAATTATGCATCGCCTATTGAATAATTTTTGTAATCTTGTTATTATGCTGTAATGCATCGTATCCAATTCTACAAATTCTGTTCAAAGCTTATATTCTGATTGCCACATATCATACCATCATTTGTAATCATTCACATTTGATAATATGCAAAAGAAACTATCAGTATAATATTTAAAAAATTGATAGTTCTGGAATAATGATTGCCACATATAATACCATTATACAGCGCTCGTTTGTGCAAGCACCGTTAAAGGCCCCTCTTTAACAGCGCTTGCAGTAACAAGCGCTGTTAAAGGCCTCCCTTTAACAGCGCTTGCAGTAACAAGCGCTGTTAAAGGCCTCCCTTTAACAGGCTTGCAGTAACAAGCGCTATTAAAGGCCCCCCTTTAACAGCGCTTGCACTAACAAGCGTTGTTAAAGGCCCCCCTTTAACAGCGCTTGTTTGTGCAAGCGTTGTTAAAGGGGGGCCTTTAACAGCGCTTGCACAAACAAGCGCTGTTAAAAGCCCCCCTTTTAACAGCGCTTGCACAAACAAGCGATGTTAAAGACCCCCTTTAACAGCGCTTGTAAAGCGCTATTAAAACCAGCCCCCTTTAGCAGCGGCGAGATAGACAGCGTGCAGAAGCGCTATTAAAGACCTTATTTAAGCGCTGTTAAAGGTCCCTTTTGTAGTAGTGCGAGTAGCTCCCGATGGGAAGCATTTTAGTCACATATTGTATCTTCGGGCATAGACTTAGTACTAGAACAAATTGGTCATTAAATATTGCTGTAATATCTCCTTCTTCCAGGTTGCTAATTCCTATCAAATGTTAAACTGCTACAAGTTACAAAATTGCTATCAAATGATTAACTGCTGCAGGTTGCAAAATTTCTATCAATTGTTTAACTGTTGTAACTCTTTCATATTAAACTGGTTAATTGCTGCCATGAACTCACACCAAGCTTGATTGTAACGTTATGACTAAATTGATTATGCAGAGATTTTAGTTGGCATTCTTAACGTTGGTTTCACCCGGTGTCTAGGATCGTTTGTGTCCAAGTTTTGGATCACCCTGCTTCCGGGGATAGTGACCTAATTGGCCAAACCTGATTAGCCGTGAATGCATGGGCCAAGGTTAGAATCTCAATCATCATCGACGTAAACATTGATTATGTTTATATTTTGATTTCAGCTTGGATTAATTACAATAGTTAACTTTTTGTTATGGAGATTAACTTGCCGAGTAAACCTTGTTGATGGACATTTCACTTTGTTGTTTTACGAAATGTCCGTCAGGTATTGATAGTGAGTTCTCTAAAGACACTACCGCAGAAGTCGAGCCAGTGCTCGAAGAATACGTGGAGTACATACCCGTCGAAAACTAGACGATCACCTTTGCGATTGCACCTTTATATTTAGAATAATGTAATTTGCGTACTTTGTTGATTCGGCCATACTAGGCCTATGTTGTTGATCGGTTAATATTTTACACCTTTTTTCTACATATTTGCATGCCATTTCGGTTGCTCATATTGCGATTTTCATGATTATTCGATGATATTGTGTTACTTTTCACTATTTCTTGTTTTTGTCGGATTTCAGGAAATATGGAGCGATCGGGAGTAAAAATGAGCTTAAGGGACTTGCACCCACTCCGGAGCGTCACCCAAGGCTCTTTTGAGGGCTATTCGGCGATGGGAGACAGGTGGAAGAAGAAGGAACTCCGTAGGAGCGACGAGGAGGAGAAACGGAGAAGATTGGGCATTTTAGCATGCCACTCGGCCGAGTGAAGGAGTCACTCGGCCGAGCAAAGAAGCCCGCTCGGCCGGCCAGATCGGACACGCAGCAGATTGATTATCAGCGTGCACTCGGCCGAGCATCGCCAGCCCACTCGGTCGAGCACGGAGATACCACTCGCCCGAGTGGCATCACGACGACGGCAAGCAAAAATCCCAGACTTACTGGAATCCGTCAGGCGATTGAGGGTTCCGACTCGGCTGAGTACCGAATGCCCCGCGGCCGAGTGAGTAAAGCCACTCGGCCGAGCCACCCCCGGAGACAGACCCCTGAGGACCTCGAAGTTACTGGAATTTTACAGGGTCTATCACTCGGCCGAGTAGAGAAGCCCACTCGACCGAGTAGAGAAGTCCACTCGGCCGAGTGACGCCGAGGACACGCAGCGCCCAGATTTTCAGACAGCCTCTCACTCTTTTGAAATCTGCTATCATTCCAGCAATCAAAGTATTTTTCTCATATTTTTTATGAATAGTAGACTTCATGACGGTTCCAACGCCGCCAAGAACGCGCAAATCGGAGGTCGGATGAAATCTGGGGAATTTCTACAAGTTGATGCTGCAGTGCTGGAATTTCCACTCGGCCGAGTCACATTTTCCACTCGGCCGAGTCGGCGACGGGCCCAGATTTTAAGTTGCGGTTTGGGCTGTTTTTGGACACGAATTTGAGGGGTTTTCTAGGGTTATTTGCTAGGGTTTTGGGGGAGTATTTAAGGGGTTTGTAGCCACCATTAGAGGGGGTTCTCCACATGTTTTCTTAGGATTATTTTAGAGGTTAGGCCATGCCCTAGGCCCCCTCTTGGATCAAAAAGCTTGTATTTTGGATTGAAGATCTTCATCAAGCTAAGTATTTTCTTCTTTTATTTGAATCTTTGTTTTTCTATCTTTTTGTATGCAAGCAATGATTTTTATTGATTCATATATCCTTGTTGCTATGCTAGAGTAGATTTGTTGTTCTAGGGTTTGGGGATGAACCCTATGGATCTAATTTCATATTTGTGATGAATGAATTTCTAAATTGCTAGAATTGCTAGGAGGTTAGGTTATGATTGATTTACTACGGATAGCTAGGGATTTCCATCGATTGGGGTTTGCAAGAGATTGGATTCTAATTGATGGGAAGGCCTAGATATTCGATTTAGGTTTACAATTGGGTTTCTCTAGATTTGGTTTGCAAGAGATTGGACCAAAGCTAGGATTTTTAATTGTAAATCTATACCCATATTCGTTTGCAAGAGATTGGACGAATACGAACTATCACAACCTAGATCGTAACTCGGGTTTGCACGAGAGTGGGCTCGAGGAGCGATTGGACGATGATGTCAATCTTCATGCTAGCGGCTTAGGTTAGGGTTTGCAAGAGATTGGGCCCTAATCTAGGTTGCTATAGACCGGCAATAGCGCGAGAGCGTGAGCTTGGTTCTCTATTCAGTTACGACTAGTTCACCTCAACACAAGTCTAGTAATATTGAGATTCACTATTTACGATGATGTATGACGATCCGTAGTGGGAATTCCCTAGCCCTAGACGTCTTTATTTGATTTTATATCCCCATACTTTGCCCGACGATTGTGACAGGATCGCCGCAAGGCAAATTCCCTCTTTTATTATATTGTATTTGAATCGATATTTGACCGATTTCTTTATCATCAACACCGACATCCACCACCATTCCCATTATATCATACCATAGCCATCTCCACCAATAAAACATTCGTAGTCAAACCAACCTAGGATAGATTGGAGCCAACACCACCTCCTCGTGTTCGATACCCGCTCGCCACTTTGCCGTGCGCTTGCGGTAAAACTACAATCGTCGTTCTTCGGGTGTATATCCGGGGCCGATCAAGTCTTTGACTAGGTTGTGCTCTTGGGTTGCATTTCGGAGGCGATCAGTTGTACTTTACGTTCAGATGCTTTGGTATTGTAATAATGTCATCTGTACTATTTCTTATAAGCATGCAAGATCCTGCCGTCGTTTTCACAGGCGTGTTATTGTGTTTAAGCCAAGGAGGAAAGAAAAAGGAAATATTTTTATAAAAATGTTCCTCCTTGTTTTAAGCACATCGTAGGCATGTTCGCTTCCGTGCTTCTGGTAGAATGAAAAGCGGGGCGTGACATATGATTTAAACCATCTACAAGATAGACATTTTCAATTAAAGGTTTAGATGGATTATCGACTTTACTAACTACAATGATGGTTCTCTTTTCATCGCCTCCAAAGATCACAATTGCACCGTTCTTGATGCGGATCACTTCGAAAAGCAAAGTGAGATCTCTCGTCATCTGCTTGGAGCAACCACTATCGAGTATCCATCCTTTCTTCTTAGAGCATATTTTGCGTTTGTTGCTCTTTTTCCTTTTCTTGGGTACCTACATAATTTACCATAAGCTCATAGTACCCCAGCTTGTTGGGTCCAAGGAGATTAGTCCTTTGGAAACCAAGTCCAAGTGGACTTTGGCTTCCCAACATAATCATCACAATTTATTACATTCTTAAAATAGGATTTCATATAAGAAGTCATATCATGTATGCTAGTGTCCTTAGGACCCCAAATAGTGTATGTTTGGGAGTCCTTTTCTTAGTTGCATGCACATGTAGTTGGTTTCTACGTGGTGCATGAAACTTATATGGATGTGATCAAGCATATGAAAATGGTGGAGGATATGCATGATACATATAATGGTCATGTGATAAATAAGGAGCATGCATATGATGTGGTGCATATGGATGAGCATACACATGTGGATGAGGTGTATGAGCATACGTGCATGAGTATATCTCATGTGTTGGATCTGGATCCTAGCCTAGAGGGGGGGTGAATAGGCTTTTAAAAAATAATTCGTGCAACCCACGAATAAGCACACGCAGTTATAGCACAACCAGAGTAAATAAAATGCAGACACAGAGTACACAACAGATTTACCCTGGTTCGGTCGTCCCAACGACCTAGTCCAGCCCCCAAAGCAGAACTAGTAATGAATAGCGCAGTAGGTACAAAGCCACAAGTTAGAGCACGCTCAGAGCACCCTCTACGTCTCTACACTCGCCAGGCTCTCAGTACCCACACACACAGTGTTTCCTCTCACTATCAATCCTAGTAAAGCTTTCTACCAGCTAGTCCCAAACTAGCTGGGTCCCACTTGTCTAGTCCCAACTAGACAAGTCCCAAAATAGTCCAGAAAAATGGTAAAAGTTTCCCCTACAGAGAACGTTACACTAAGACACAAATAAAGGAGTTTAGAGTTTAGAAATGCTCAGTTTGTGTCTGTGTAGGCATCTCTGTCAATCAGCACGTCGTCAGCTCCAATCTGACGCAAACGGTGTCTCAATCTGACTCCTGGATGTCAAGATATGCAACTGGTCTGTGCACAAAGCAATTTCAGTTCAGTCCCTTATAAACTGTCAGTCTGTGCGCTCAGCAACTCCTTTTAAATGAACTGGTCGATGCGCTAAGCAGCTTTAGTTCAAAAGCTATAAGTAACGGCCTGTGCGCAAATCAACTCCTCAATATTTCCCCGCCACGTCAGCACAACGAGGCAACTCAATTCATTTCGATTACTTTCGCACTCGCGTGATCAAGCGGCTGAGATCTGTCCACGTCAGCGCGAAGATATGCGTCTTCTCCGTTCGTAGTTAGGGCATGCAGGCGATTCTTTCGAGCGACGCCGGCGTCTTCTTCTCAGGGAGCGAGCAGCACCCCGAACGACCTCGCTTCGAAGACGACGGTTACTTCGTTCTACTGACGATGGCGTCTTCTTCTCGATGACGGCGTGCAGCAGCAGCGAACTCCGGTGGTGACGTCGTCTTCGGCACAGGCAGCGACGACGCAGCGACTCCACAGCAGCTCCGACGTGCTGCGAGATAGCGTGCCGGCGGTGATTCTCCGACTTTCGACAGCGACGACGAAGCCTACAGACTCTTCTCGATCGACGGCGATGATGGCTGGCTCTGCAGGCGTTCACGACGGCAGAAAATCGATGAAGAACTCCGATGGGCTACGTCTCAATGGTGGCAAGCGGCGACTTCGGTGCACGGCAATCACCTCTTGACGGTGTGCAGCTGCAGATCTCCTCAGCGGCTCAAACAGCGTCATGATCTTCGGCAGCTTGATGACGATACGGCGGTGAGCTCTTCAAGATGCAGCGACAGTGACTTCTGATGAGGGCGTGATCGTATTCAAGGAACGGTGGCGCAATGATCTTCGTGATAGCTTCAGCAGCTCAACGGTGACGATGGCGATCAGCAATGATTCGCTCGAACTCCTTTCACGGTGACGGTGGCGGCACTCCACGGCAGCAGGAGTAATGTTGGTACACGAGGGATACTTGAGGCTGATGTTTTTCTTTTTAAGAAAAGAATTGAAGGACACTTCGAAATTTTGATGCTTTAAGCCTCAAGAGGTGTGGCACTAAATATTATAGAAGGAAAGTGACATTTTTTTGGCCGTGGGTACTCTCTCTTGATCTCTCTCTTTCTCTCTAGATCTCTTTTCCTCTCTAGATCTCTTTCTCTCTCTCTATTGTTACGCAATGGTGGCTTGGAGAAAATATGAACGTCCACACCAACCTCTGAATTTGGTGATGAGCTTAAATAGGTTATGTGCTAGGGTTTTGCCCAATATAAGATTTGTAATTTGAATTTTGGATATTGAATTGATTTGCAGTTCAATTCAAATTGCATTGAAGTGGTTGGGATTTTGGGTTGAATCAATCAATTTGGGTTGAATCAATCAATCAATTTGGGTTGAATCAATCAATTTGGGATTTGATGCGTCGTTCAAAAGATTTGAATTGATCCAATCACCAATTTGACCAAGTCCAACTTTGCTCTCCATTGACCAAGTCAAACTTCTTTGTGCACACACTCCCTTTCTCCCAATACAAATAGTAATTCCGCCAAATAGTGAAAATATATTGTTTTGCCAAGCCTGAAACACACTAAGCACACACATTAGATATAACGACACGTTTGTCATCATCAAACCAAGATCCTAGATCGTTGCTTCGAACAATCTCCCCCTTTTGGTGATGACAAACCCATAAAAGATTTGAGCAATGAGTATGGGTGTGTGAAGTGTGTTGAAGGGTGTAATGCAATATGATGTATGGATGAGTCATTCAAACATTACAAAGCATGCACAACAAATAGTAAATATAAAAGCATGCTCCCCCTTCTCTCAAGCTCCCCCTTCAACATTATTTTAATATTTCAAAAATCTTTTCTTTCTCCCCCTTTGTAATCACCAAAAGTGGATTAATGAAGTCACAAAAATATCCCATGCAAAAATAAATCATTATTAGAAGTAGCGTGCAATTTGCATGAGTATTCCAAATAATGGACAGGTCAAGTTCATAGTATTTCATACCAAGACTTCTCCACCTTTGTGTAAGTGTAATGATATAGACAATAAAGTACTAGAGGAGATTCAATTTCAGAAAATCAGCCAAATCAATCCACATTTTCCAATTTTCATGAATATCACTAGGATTGATTTTTCCCACCTCATCAAAGATGAGTTCAAGTTACTGAATCCCAAAACATGGCCTAAAAGGACTTTTAAATGTGGGATGGCATTGCTTGACGAGTTATATACACCAACGCTAATGATTACCCATGTAGCACAAGTTGGATACTCGTGGGTTGTGTTTTAGCCATGAAGTGTATCCATTTTTCATACGGAGCAATTTTTTTTATTCTTTTGTGCTCAATTTTAATTCATGGCTAAACACATCATATCCCTTAGAAATTTCAGAAATTAATCATCCATACATTCACTTTCCATTATTCTTCAAAAGAATCTCCAAAAGCACTAAAAAGTCAAACATCGTGAAAGTGCAAATGTAGGTGTAGAAGTCAAGTTTGAAACTTGTTGAGACATGTCATGGCTACTAAAAGAATAACATCATGTTCATGTAGCTACAACAATAATGAATTGACTTCTACAAGGGATAGAATTGATCATTCATACAATACCACTTAAGAGATTCATAAGCGGAGATTCACTAAGCACATTTTTTTATTTGATTTTCGAAATTTTTTTTTCGAAATAAAAACATTAAAAATCATCCATGCAAGCACACAAAACAAAATAAATCAAGCACACACAACAATCTATGAAGGTATGTAATGAACATGCAAAGAGGGATAAAAATTATACCTTCTCGTCGCTTTTTGACAAAGGAGCTAAAAGAATGAAACATTGAATTTAACGCTCCTCGCCAAAACTCCATCACACTTACATGAAAGGTGTTAAGTGTGACCTTGGAATCCAACAAGGCCCACTAGTGTTAGCCAATATTGTTTTAGGAACCCACACTTGTTTAAACTTGATGTTTGTGTTCCTAAATGTACAATAATATGAAGTGTGGCCTACACTATCACAAGTAAAGCACTTTGCATATAAGTTCTTTGCAACAGAAGGTGCATTGTGGAATTTCTTGAATTTTGGCTTTTCGGCATTTTTCAAACCAAATCCAAGTCCTCTTCTATTATTGCCATATAATTGATTCTCTAAAATATTATCCAACGATTGTTTTCCCATAGAGAATTTCTTAATGGCCAATTCAAGATTAGAGACTTTGGATTTCAACAATTTATTTTCTTCCACAAGCAATGTGCATTTACTTATAAAAGCTCTCTTGTTTTCCTCTTCCTTCTTTTCAAATTCAACCATTTTTCTTATAAATCATTATCCAACATGCAGAATTTATCATTAAGCTCTCTAATAACATAGTCTTTTTCAGTTTCGAGCTTAATCAAATCAAGTTTAAGCATGCTAATATTATTCATCAAGGAAGGGCAAGAGAGACAAGGTGCTTCATCACTAAAACTGGATTTTTCCTTTTTCAAAGTATCAATAGTAGAGTCACGAGCAACAATATCAATTTTGAGTTTTTCAATCTCTTTAGACATTTCATATTCAGATTGTTGCATTTCAAAGTTTTCATTTTGGTAGTCATCTATAGTGGATTCAAGCTCTACTATTTTATCTTTCATTTCTTTACAAAGAGTAAGGAGTTCAGTTTTACTACCAGAAATTACCTCATCGTGTATTCCCATCAATGCCATGCATGAATGGGCTTCGTGTTCCTCCTCCTCGCTCTCAGCTTCGCTATCCATGTCCCAAGTAAGCACCTTGGATTTTCCCTTTTCTTTAGCTACCTGAGCTGTCTAATGTGGGCAATCCCTCATTCGATGTCCTCTTTGCTTGCATTTAAAACAAGTCATTCTATTAGTAGTATTCTGATCATAATTTTGCTTAGAAGACTGAAAAAAGTTAGAGCGATTAAACATGGGTGCCATTTCTGCTCTTCCTTGCTTGGTCTGAACAAACTTTCTGAAATTTCTGACCATTAGCGCTATGTCATCATCATCATCTTCACTTTCGTCAGCTTTCAGAGCAAGTGGCTTGGTAGCTTTTTCTTTTTCCTCAGGTTTCTCCCTTTTATCCACGTTTTGCAATTCAAGCTCGTGTGACATTAAATTACCTATCAAGTCCTCCACCCTCATCTGCGATAGATCCTTTGCTTCTTGGATGGCAGTGACTTTGGGCCTGAAAGAGCTTGGCAGTGCTCGTAATATCTTTCCCACCTGCTCAAGGCTAGAATATGGCTTACCGAGCGAACTAGACTTGTAGAAAATGTTGGAGAACCTCGCAAACATTTCTGATATCGTCTCTGATGGTAGCATGCGAAATCCCTCGTATTCTGTGCTCAGAAGTGCAAGTCTAGACTCCTTCACCTCTGACGTTCCCTCGTGCGTCACCTCCAAAGTATGCCATATTTCCTGCGCAGTTAGACAATGTGAGATACGATTGAATTCAGATTTATCTAATGCACAAATAAGAGCATTCATGGCTTTAGCATTACGAGAATAAAGCTTCCAATCATTATCATCCCACTTATCATCAGGTTTAGGCATTTCAGTATTTTCAATTTTAATAACAGGTGATTTATAGCCTTTTTCAACAATTTGCCAAGCTTTATAATCAATAGAAATCAAGTAGATTCTCATACGATTTTTTCAATAAGCATAGTCTACTCCATTAAATCTAGGTGGTCGGGAAATAGACTGACCCTCAGCAAAAGCACTATCTATGTGGTCCATGGTCAAACTAGGCTAGATCTACTAAACTGGCTCTGATACCACTTGTTGGATCTGGATCCTAGCCTAGAGGGGGGGTGAATAGGATTTTAAAAAATAATTCGTGCAACCCACGAATAAGCGCACGCAGTTATAGCACAACCAGAGTAAATAAAATGCAGACACAGAGTACACAGCAAATTTACCCTGGTTCGGTCGTCCCAACGACCTACTCCAGCCCCCAAAGCAGAACTAGTAATGAATAGCGCAATATGTACAAAGCCACAAGTTAGAGCACGCTCAGAGCACCCTCTACGTCTCTACACTCGCCAGGCTCTCAGTACCCCCACACACAGTGTTTCCTCTCACTATCAATCCTAGTAAAGCTTTCTACCAGCTAGTCCCAAACTAGCTGGGTCCCACTTGTCTAGTCCCAACTAGACAAGTCCCAAAATAGTCCACAAAAATGGTAAAATTTTCCCCTACAGAGAACGTTACACTAAGACACAAATAAAGGAGTTTAGAGTTTAGAAGTGCTCAGTTTGTGTCTGTGTAGGCGTCTCTGTCAATCAGTACGTCGTCGGCTCCAATCTGACGCAAACGGTGTCTCAATCTGACTCCTGGATGTCAAGATATGCACTGGTCTGTGCACAAAGCAATTTCAGTTCAGTCCCTTATAAACTGTCAGTCTGTGCGCTCAACAACTCCTTTTAAATGAACTGGTCGGTGCGCTAAGCAGCTTTAGTTCAAAAGCTATAAGTAACGGCCTGTGCGCAAATCAACTCCTCAATATTTCCCCGCCACGTCAGCACAACGAGGCAACTCAATTCATTTCGATTACTTTCGCACTCGCGTGATCAAGCGGCTGAGATCTGTCCACGTCAGCGCGAAGATATGCGTCTTCTCCGTTCGTAGTTAGGGCATGCAGGCGATTCTTTCGAGCGACGCCGGCGTCTTCTTCTCAGGGAGCGAGCAGCACCTCGAACGACCTCGCTTCGAAGACGACGGCGACTTCGTTCTACTGACGATGGCGTCTTCTTCTCGATGACGGCGTGCAGCAGCAGCGAACTCCGGTGGTGACGTCGTCTTCGGCACAGGCAGCGACGACGCAGCGACTCCACAGCAGCTCCGACGTGCTGTGAGATAGCGTGCTGGCGGTGATTCTCCGACTTTCGACAGCGGCGACGAAGCCTACAGACTCTTCTCGATCGACGGCGATGACGGCCGGCTCTGCAGGCGTTCACGACGGCGGAAGATCGATGAAGAACTCCGATGGGCTACGTCTCAATGGTGGCAGCGGTGACTTCGGTGCACGGCGATCACCTCTTGACGGTGTGCAGCTGCAGATCTCCTTAGCGGCTCAAACAGCGTCGTGATCTTCGGCAGCTTGATGACGATACGGCGGTGAGCTCTTCGAGATGCAGCGACAGCGACTTCTGATGAGGGCGTGATCGTCTTCGAGGAACGGTGGCGCAATGATCTTCGTGATAGCTTTAGCAGCTCAACGGCGACGATGGCGATCAGCAATGATTCGCTCGAACTCCTTTCACGGTGACGGTGGCGGCACTCCACGGCAGCAGGAGTAATGTTGGTACACGAGGGATACTTGAGGCTGATGTTTTTCTTTTTAAGAAAAGAATTGAAGGGCACTTCGAAATTTTGATGCTTTAAGCCTCAAGAGGTATGGCACTAAATATTATAGAAGGAAAGTGACATTTTTTTGGCCGTGGGTACTCTCTCTTGATCTCTCTCTTTCTCTCTAGATCTCTTTTCCTCTCTAGATCTCTTTCTCTCTCTCTATTGTTACGCAATGGTGGCTTGGAGAAAATATGAACGTCCACACCAACCTCTGAATTTGGTGATGAGCTTAAATAGGTTATGTGCTAGGGTTTTGCCCAATATAAGATTTGTAATTTGAATTTTGGATATTGAATTGATTTGCAGTTCAATTCAAATTGCATTGAAGTGGTTGGGATTTTGGGATGATTTGAATTGGAATATGGCTAGGAATAAGTTTGGCTAGGATGAGTACACTACCAACTAGGAAATTTGTAATTGGCTAGTGATTTGGTTGAATCAATCAATTTGGGATTTGATGCGTAGTTCAAAAGATTTGAATTGATCCAATCACCAATTTGACCAAGTCCAACTTTGCTCTCAATTGACCAAGTCAAACTTCTTTGTGCACACACTCCCTTTCTCCCAATACAAATAGTAATTGCATGAGTATATCTCATGTGTTGGTTTGCACATGTTCGTGGGTGTGGTGCATAGAAATCATCATACGTGTTCACATATGAAGTAGGAGTGTTCCTATGTGGGTGGGTGTTGGTGTACATAAAAGCATGTCCCTTCTTTTGATTTCCACCCTTGGTGGGTTTCTTTGCGAAAGAGAAAGTATGAGAAGTGGTTGCATTCTTGGTAGTTTTGCTACCGAATGTGTTATGATCACCACCTGTGGATGCACTTGAGGTTAGCCTCACAAAATCTATAGTGATATACTATAGGTGGTGTATGCATTGGATGCATTTGATTTCGAATAACTAAGTCCAACGCGATGGTTGGTCGGTAGTTGATTTGAAAGCAAATCATCCAATTTTCCTTTTTCTTTGTTGAATCTTTCAACATTGAATGAAATGAGCTCATATTTCTTCTCAAGAGAAGAAATGGTAGTGTCCAAGGTAGAAACAAGTGTGGTGAGCTCGTGCATTTGGGTTTTGAGAGATTCATTCTCAATATCCAATCTTGTATATTGAGATTGAAGATTTTCAATCTCAAGATTATTACTATCCACAGTAAATACATGATCCAATTAAGATTTGAGGGTTTCAATCACATTTCTCAATGACCCATTTTAAGCAAGCAAAGTAGATTTCTCAAGTGTTAGTGATTCAACAATGGTGTCATTGTTAGTGGTGGGTGGCATGGATGAATTACTAGCAGTTATCTCCTTAGACTTAATATATTTAAGCATAAGATTTTGATATTGTGAAAATAATTCTTCATTAGCAATAAGAAGTTCATCCATGGTTACCTCGGATTCTTCACTTTCACTAGAGCTTTCATAGGAGGATGCATCGTCACGTGCCATGAAACACATGTGAGCACTTTCACCCTTCACATCCTTGGATTCACTTAATGAATCTCCGCTTGAGTCATCGAAAGTCCTTACAAGTCCTTTCTTCTTGTTCTTCTTGTACTTGTCAGACTTGTTGTATTTTGGAGCTTTCCACTTCTCCTTGTTCTTTAGCATTGGGCAGTCCTTCTTGATGTGCCCCGGTTTGTTGCACTTATAACAAAGAGAATATGAGTTAGTTGAATCGAACTTGAACTTAAATGGAAATTTACCTTTGCAGAAGAAGCGTTGGAACTTCTTCGCCATAAGCATCATAGCTTCCAAGTCCATCTCATCGCCAGACTCATCACTTTCGGAGGATGAAGAAGCGTCTTTGAAAGCTATTGCTTTCTTATTTGCCTCCGTTAACCTCATCATTCCCCTTATCTTCAAGCGGTTCTCCCTTCTCACTTCATATGACATGAGTGTACCGATGAGGTTCACCACGGTGTAGCTTTGCATGTCATTGACTTCTTCAATCGATATGGTTCTTCTTTCCCATTTCGAGGTCATTGACATGATGATCTTCCTCACATTTTCTTGTTGGGTGTACATCTTTCCAAGAGCTTCAAGCTCATTGGTGATGTCGATGAAGCGATCATACATCGAGGAAATTTTCTCATCTTCCTGCATTTGAAACATATCGTGGATTTGCATGACAGCATATAACTTTGACAGTTTTACCTTGTTGGTCCCTTCATGAGTAACAATAAGCTGATTCTAAATTTAATGTGCACTCTTACATGTGCATATCTTATTGAACTCATCGGGCTCCAAAGCACAATGAGGAGTGTTCATTGCCTTAGCATTGTTTACATCTGCGGACTTCTCGATGGTGTCCATTTGTCGTAGTCCTCTTCTGTAGGCTCTACGTATTTCTTGTGAACGATTCTCCATAGAGAAGCACTCCTAAGGAACGTCTCCATTCGGCACTTTCAATATCTGAAATTTATGACATTGAAGCGCATATGTCGAACCGTAGATTGGCCTTCAAAGACCGATGAAGCACCGTCTCGATCATGATTGTTGTAGGAAGAAGATGGTGGAACGTTGTTGTTTTTGTTGGATTCCATATCTTAACCATGTGCTTTGATACCAATTGTAAGAACCTTGTGCTATGATAAAACACTAGAAGGAGGTTGAATAGTGCTTATAAAATTAAAGAGACAATTACGCCTAATGAAAATCCTAACCAACAATAATGCGAAAATAATATGAAACAACAATTAAAACAATCAAACACAAGAGGATCAAGTGTTTGGATTGCCCAAGTCAAACCCGACTTGTTCCCGGTAATCCTACGTCCCTACCACCCAGGATACCACCCGGATACTCAAGTTAGAACCCTAACTTGAGATTTCCTTTCAACACACTTGTAGCAACCCTACAGGTGTAATCAATACAAATATTGATGACCTTGATTCCCACAACATGGGATCAAGCAAACACTCACAAACTGAGAGCAAAACCAATTTAACGAAAGAGTTATAAAATTGAAATCGCACTTACAAACACTCATGCCTTGAAGTAGAACTTGAAGAAGCAAGAGTGTGAAGTGTGTTGTGGTCTCTTTAATGAAGAGCAGAAAACCTCAACTTGTCACTACCAAATGCCTAGAAGATTTGAACTTGGATTCTAGGTTGGAGAGCATGAGAGAATGAGAGATTGAAAGCTTGAGAGCTTGAGCTTGAGAGATGAAGCAATAGAGTTCTAAGGGTTCCAAGAGCTTGCAATGGAACAGTAAACCCCCTCTTTATAGGTTCACTCAAAACCCCCAACAGTTTACCCAAAAGGCCCTTTCAAAGATTTCTTTGATTGGCCAACGGATTAATTTAACAGCCATGACATGCGACTGATGAAGGATCACCAGGTGCCTGTTGAACTGTGTCAGAGGGTAGGTGAGAATTCGAACGGTAACTTACCACGTAGGACATGCGACTGATGAAGGTTTTTTCGTCACCTGTAAACAAGCAGGTGGCTGTCAAACCAACAGCAGTCGTCTAAAAATTCAAGTGCGTAAGTTAACAAAAAGTCAAGAATTCTGGGTAAGCAAGGCAGGCGACTGATGTGGTATCTATAGGCGCATGTGCCATAAGCAGGCGACTGGGAAACCAACGTTCAGCGCCTGTGTGCACAAGTGCGCAACTTGCCACAATCAAGAGTTTGGGAAATCAAAGGACATGCGACTGATGTTGTATACACAGGCGCCTGTGCCATGGCCAGGCGATTGTGAAACCAACATTCAGTGCATGTGTGCACAAGTGTGTAACTTGCCAAAATAAGAACTTTGGGCAAGGGCTGGACATGCGACTGTAGTGGTATAGATATGCGTATGTACCATGGGCAGGCAAATGTAAAACCAATGTATAGCGCTTGAAAGCACAAGTGCGTAAGATGACAAACTTGGGATATTTGGGTAATATGATACATGCGACTGACTAACAAGTCTCAGGCACCTGATATGAGCCAGGCGCCTATACTTTGTACAGAAATCGCCTGTTGAAACTTAAGAAAGAAAGCCCAAAGAATCCTATCAAAAACGTGTGCATTACAGATGACTGTAGAACAAATCACAGGCGACTGTATGGAGACAGGCGCCTAAAAATATTCAGCAGTCACATGTTGATCAATCAAAATGCACATGTTAGGGTTTTGTAAATAAGAGTCCTAGGAAATGAATTCTAATGGATTCCCGGGATAGATTGAGTGAAGTGTATGTGCTCCAAGTTAACTCTACTTCAAGGCTACATTCTAAGAGAAAGAAAATAGTGAAAAAGATTTACAATGAGCTGGCTCTTTCTCTTTCTCTTGATTGAACTTGAAGTCTTTGAAGTTGCTTCCTTTATCTTGATCACCCAATCATCTCGTTTAGTCATTGATTGATCTTTGTTGACATTCACATTTGATTGATTGATCTTTATTGTGATTGATCTTTATGATTGGATTGAGCAATGAATTAACTGCAGTGAGGGGATTAGTCACAAGTATTTATGTTTGATCATCATCAAAACCAAGTAGGGAGAAGTCAATACTCAACCAGGAATCTTGTATGGATGTAAACCAATTACCAGTATGCTTGTTTCTCTCACTTTCACCATGGTCATGTCCTAGCTATTACCAAATTTGAATAACTCCAATTCTTACATTCTTTCTCCTATGTAAGAGAATACCTCTTCTAGAAACTCAACATCATGTGACACAAGTTCAGTCATAGTACTATATTTATTTTTGTTTAAGAAAACATTTCCCTTGGACTCATTAGAATAGCATATGAAAATACATGTGCATGTAGCATGTACAAACAATCTATGAATGTGATAGAGTATAGGAAATTACCTTGAGCTTTCACACTCATTGGTCCATAAATATCTAAGTGGGTAAGATCTAACAGAGTAGATACATATTTATCATAAGAATGAGGATATACCTTGAACAGCAAGCCATTCTCATGTGAGGTACCTTAGTTGTCCATATTTGTGACATGGTGCCTTATTTTTCCCAGTGACATTTTGCTTGTATGCTCGACTTTCTTCGTGAAAGCTGTCTTTTTCGATTGCACTACCATGGCCCAGTGTTACATGTAACCTTTTGCTTGGTTATAGTGCCTTCTAGATGCTAGCTTTCACATTCACTGTATTGCTTTTGACTTGAACTGCATAATGGCATTCTTCCACAATTGCCACGTGTTTCCTGAAAATATTGAACGTGTTCATGCACAGATTATGGGTGACATGTAATTTCAAAAGTTTCCATGTAGGGGGGTCTAGAAACGAACGAATGATTGCTTATGTAATTTCCACAATATGGAGATCAAGGAACATGCCATGCATCACATGTAAAACCCCTCTTATGACGTGGGCTTGGTCTTTCTTGATCCGATCCGGCCTTATCTACAACGAGCAAAGTCACATGTGAGAAGTCATGCGGAACCTCACTTTGAGAGCATTCCACATCTTTTTAAGCAATGCAGAGGGGCCCTCAAATTCGTGAGCAATGGCATTCCTGTTGGATATTGGCCATTGTGTCCAATATTGTCTTGATGATCATCACCACGTTATGTAGTTACTAATGAATCTATATGTTTTAGTCTCAGATTTACTAATGATTGTCTTGATGAGGAGACAAAGCATTAGGTGATGGGATGATGGGTTCAATGCTGACTGCACATGAGTCCGGATGATGCAAAAGATATTTATAAGTTAACGGCGAGCAATACAGATCGTATGCAGCGGGTGTCGAACACAGTGATGCAGTGGTATCAGTACCGGTTAATCGTGTATCTAGTTAGCTACATGGATGAAATAAGAAAGTGGTAATTACATTAAAAATACAAAGATGAAGAAAAGTGCCAGAGGCTAAGTATCACCGCTAGTGCAAATTGAGTGTGTGGGTCGATCTAGCTTCTCGAGCCGACGGTTTATAGCCCTAGATCATAGTCGAAGCTCAATCCTCGTCCTCTCAATGTCCAACCATGAGAGGACTCAGAGAATAGGTTGAATCCCTTACCGTATTCCCGATGGTCAGTCAGACGCTACGGTAGTGGTGATTCTAATGAGTGTGCCCGACGGTTGGTCGACGCCTAGCACTAGATAGTCAACCCTCCTCAGCTATGAGGCAGGATGAATTGAGCTCATCCAAACCTATTCCTAAGACCACAACCCTACTTAGAACGATATTTGGGGCGGTACACCCACATGGATAGGGTTTAACTAAGCCCTAGGTACAAAAATCTACTCTATTAACATCACAAAAAGAGATAAACAGCAAACAAGGGAAAGCATCACAAGAAGCAAGAGAAATAAAATTAAGACAACACAATTGAAGTTAAACTAAAGATAAACAATAATTCATTACAATTAAACTAAGATTAAGAGTCTTACAGTACAAATTGAAGAACAGCTTCCAAAAGGGGGGTAAAACCCTAAAAATCACGGAAGAAGAAGCTCTCTCTCTCAATTCACTCATAGCCTTGAATAGTACAGACAAAAAAATAAGGGCGCACGGTCGTGTCGCAAATCGGCACAGCCGTGCAGCCGTAAAATAACCTAGGACATGGCTGCGGACGATGCTTCGAGCACAGCCATGCCGCAATTTAGCACGGTCGTGTCGATCTTCCTTCACGGCCAGATTCAGCTCCAAGCAGTACGGTCGTGCAAGACGACCATGCTGCTGGTGGAACTTTCTGCCTCCTGCAGGGGAATTAGCACGGCCTTGTGGCGAATCAGCACATCCATGCAATCCTGCTGTTGCTTCTCCCTTGACCTCATGATATGACACGGCCGTGCGTGCACAGTCTGCTCTTTGTCCTATATCTTCTCTCCTTTAGCTCCGATCTTCACTAATCTTCGCCATTATCTCTCCCGAGCTCCACGAATCACCGATTGACATTGTTTATGCGTGAATTTCCTGAAATGCACAAAATTCATACCTAAAACATCAAATGGATAAAATGTGTAAAAACGAGAGAAATAGTGAGAATGATATGGAATAAATGAGAAAAGTGAAAGGTGAAAGTGGTGGGAAAAAGATGTATAAGAAGAGTCTAACAAAACCCCCCAAGCTAAACTATTGCACGTCCCGAGCAAGAAAAGACAAGAATATGGGAAGAGATTGTCAGAAAAAAATCCGAGGATCACCCTCTCGAACCATACATGCACACGGGTCGTGCATACAACAAAGTTCAGGGATCAATCCTTACACACGCACCAAATTTGCCCATCGTGGCAGGGGACTAGAACACTACCCACATCACGACGTCGGGTCTAATAAACGCAAATCCACGTATGGCTAACTTCAAATCAAGATTTCTCGATAGGCTTAGGCCAGAGAAAATCAACTCTTAAATCAACGCTCGCGAAGGTGGAAATCACGAAGGCATAAGGTAGAGACTTAGTCCCTCCTGAGTTTGGGATGACCGGGTCATTTCCATTATACCATGGTAGCAGGCATGTTCATGATTGAAAATACACATTTATTCACACTCTTTTTAGGGCTTAGGCAATTCGCGTAGCGCGATTTTGGCCAATGACTCCCGACTCAGATGGGTCTAGGGCATTGGGTCAAGAGGGACCCCTCGAGCCTATTCTCTCAAACCACTTAGAACATGTTATTTACATGCACTCCCTCAAACCTAATCTTTCTGCGTGAATTTCAGAGATTCATGAGTCCCAGAGACCCGGCTACTCAATGAAGTAGGGAGAACGGTGAATTTATTTTATACGTCTATTTTTGTATTCACACTTTTTTTATAAACATGCCAACACTATGGTAGCGGGGAAAACGGTCCAAATCAAAAATCAAACACTATCGAGGCTGAGCTTATCTATGGCAATCGGAAAGGCCTAATGTTGTGTGATAAAAGGGGTTGATTAAGCGACTAGCATATCCTACCGGAAATGAAATAAGGAGCTAGCTCTATCTCACTTACGGGTAAGGGCTAAAAATGAAATCGTAATGGGGGGAGTGTGAAAGACGTGCCACTGAAAGCGAATAAGAGTGTATGCGGAAAAATCGACCCTAAACAAGAATGTACAAAAGGAATGCGGGAGTTTGGTTATCCTAGAGGGATCGTCTCCCTAGATTTCAGCAAAAATGGTAAAAGGGGAAAAGGAAAAGTGAAGTGGGGATGGAAATTTTGAAATAATAAAAATAATAAAAATAATAAACGGAAAAGTGGATACCTTCTCCAAGCTAGGTGTAAAATACCCCTCCCCCAAGCTAAACTAAGCATTGTCCTCAATGCTTGAGGACCATGAGATAAGGGGGGTAGATGTGCATGGGAGGGTGGAATGGGGTTGCAAAGTGATATCATTAAGCCTATGGGAAAAATGTGGAGAGCACGGGAGAGTCTCCCCCAAGCTAGCATGAGGCATAGCCCTAAAATGAGATTTTGATGTGAGAAATAGGACTGAGGTGTCATGGGGGGTAAGCGGAAAGATCGGAGCTAAGTGGAAAAGACAGCGTGTGAGGCGAATGAGAGATGAATAGATTTATTAAATGAAACTAAGTACTGATACGGTCCTCTCGCTAATCAAGAGGAGACGAGATTATAAAAATGATATACTAGAAAGCAGGTAAAATATCTATACTACTGGATTAGGATACACCTGTTCGAAAGGTGGATCCTTGATCTTTATTGGTGCAGGAATCTACTCTTCCTGCTGCTTTCGAGGCTCAGCTAACAGCTTTACCACACGAATGTCATCGGACCCAAGTAACGTGGCTGCCAGCATTCCCTGAAGGTGTCCACATGTAACCTGCAGGGAACGAGCCATGTCGACCCGATGAGAGAAATTATTACCCCAAATGAAATTAATCCAAAGATAATCATCAGAATGCAAAATAAAATCTAAAGCAGGTTGATGAATACTCCCTGGAGGAACTTCGCTACTCTTGGGGTGTACGACCAGATCTTCGTTCTCCTTGTGATCTATCTGGTCAGGTGCTGGCGCAACCAAGCGTGCCTCAGGTAGATATGTACATGTTTCCTGCGAGAGACACGTTGAATCAGAGATATCTGAATCTAGGCATGGATAAAATAAATCATAAGATTCAGATATGGAGAAATCAGGGATTAGGAAACTTCCCTTATCGATGTGGTGCTGATGATCGAGCTCCGCTGAGATGAGGAGCAGATGCATTGCAAACGATGGAGGAGAACACGGCTCGAACCAGATGAGATCGGTCATTGTGCTTATAGCCAAACTCATGTAATCCTTGAAGGCATGCATCAGCATCATAGTTTCCTCGATGCCCGTGCATGGCTCCAACTCGGGGACCTGACAAAAAGAAAAGGTTTGCACTGGCTCTTCGATTTCTGGCGTCACTCTCCCGCCTGTGAAAATCTCTCTAACTTTAGCTCTAAACTAGGTCAGGAGCCCCTCAATATTCGCTAACACCCCATAAGGGTTCTGATTTGTTGTGTGGGAGTAGCTCAGAATGACGTCGCCGGCATGATATATGCCAATTGTATCACCTGCGGCTGGAGAGGTAAACTTATTAGAAAACAAAGAGTTTTGTGAAAATAGATTACCTTCCATAGTGCATGTGGTAGGCAATGTATTGGGCCAATGGGCATCCTCCATTATAAAAATGGATTCTCCTTCGCTGATCCACGGAGTGGCGGATAATCTTTGGGTCGCCATAAAATGTTCCATCTTGGCTATACGGATTCCCTCAAATTTTGGTGGACGCAAGTATGGTGGGGGCTTGGATGGGAGTGGGTTGGGTAAGGGTTGTAGGTATGTGGGGTTGGGTCATGGGGGCTGGCATAATATGTGCAAGCATCTGTGGCATGCCCCGGAAGACCGCACATCCAGCAGTTCTTTAGAACCTGCAAAGATTGATTTTGTGCTCCCTTCCGAGCATCATTATTTGCTGAGACATCATAATTATATGAAAATGTTTCATCTGACATCCACATCATTACTCCAAAATTTACCTGGCTATACGAGAATAGAAGAACTAGGAAATTTTCGTCAGTAATTAGAAAGAGTAGCAATCAGGTGGATGGGTGAAAATTTTCTTTTATTATATTTTTTATGTGTAGTCTAATAGATACACAATCAAAATAGATATCAATCCGATTGCCTCCCCAGCAACGGCGCCATTTTTTGTCATGAATCCGGATGATGCAAAAGATATTTATAAGTTAACCGCGAGCAATACGGATCTTATGCAGCGGGTGTCAAATACAGGGAGGCAGTGGTATGAGTACCAGTTCGTGTATCTAGTTAGCTATGCGGATAGAAATAGGAAAGTGCTAATTACACTAAAAATACAAAGATGAAGAAAGATGCCAGGGGTCAAGCATCACCGCTAGTGCAATTGAGCAGGTGGGTTGACCTAGCTTCTCGAGCCGACAGTTTATAGCCCTAAATGATAGTTGAAGGTCAATCCTCGTCCTCTCAATGTCCAACCATGAGAGGACTCAGAGAAGAGGTTGAATCCCTTACCGTAGCCCCAATGGTCAGTCAGACGCTACGGTAGTGGTGTTTCTAGTGAGTGTGCCTGACGGTTGGTCGGTGTCTAGCACTAGATAGTCAACCCTCCTTAGCAATGAGGCAGGATGAATTGAGCTCATCCAAACCTATTCATAAGACCACAACCCTAATTGAAACGATATTTGGGGCGGTCCACCCACATGGACAATCTACACTAGGGTTTAGCTAAGCCCTAGCCACAAAAATCTACTCTATTAACATTACAACAAGAGATAAACAGCAAACAAGGGAAAGCATCATAAGAAGCAAGAGAAATGAAATTAAGACAATACAATTGAAGTTAAACTAAAGATAAACAATAATTCATAACAATTAAACTAAAATTAAGAGTCTTACAGTACAAATTGAAGAACAACCCCCCAAAAGGGGGGTAAACCCCCTAAAAATCGCGGAAGAAGATGCCCCCTCTCTCTTAATTCGCTCACAGCCTTAAATAGTACATGCGGAAAAATAAGGGGGCACGGCCATGCCACAAATCGGCATGGCCGTGCAGCCGCGAAATAATCTAGGGCACGGCTGCGGCCGCTGCTTCGAGCACGGCCGTGCCGTAATTCAGCACGGCCGTGTTGATCTTCCTTCAAGCCCAGATTCGGCTCCAGGCAGCACGGTCGTGCGAGACGACTGTGCTGCTGGGGGAACTTTCTACCTCATGCAGGGGAATTAGCACTAACTTGTGACAAATCAGCACGGTCGTGCAAATCCTGTTGTTGCTCCTCCCTTGACCTCATGAAATGACACGGCCGAGCGTTTGCACGCACGGCCGTGCATCTGCTCTTTGGCATGTATCTTCCCTCCTTTAGCTCTGATATTTGCTAATCTTCGTCGTTATCTCTCCCAACCTCCACGAATCATCGATTGACATCGTTTATGCGTGAATTCCCTAAATTGCACAAAATACATACCCAAAACATCAAATGGATAAAATGTGTAAAAACGGGAGAAATAGCGAGAATGATATGGAATAAATGAAAAAAGTGAAAGGTGAAAGTGGTGGAAAAAGATGTATAAACTGAGTCTAACAATTTCAAGTGTATTTTTATTTATTCTTCATGTTATTTTGTTTTTCTTTCATAGAAAATTTGTAGCTTTGAATATATGCACACACATATACATTTGCATCATTTTCCATCTTAAGGTTTCATAGAATTTTCCTAGAACCCATCCCAATTGGTTCCTTACCCAAAACACTCTTTATGATGTTTTTTGACCAGGACCAGCCATCTGGTGTAGGATACATAGACGTCTGGTGTGTCTAATATATGATCATCAAACACAACCTTCTGTTAGCCGTTTGAAGCTCATTGGCCAGATGTCTAAACAATTGATTAGATGTCTGACTGGTGAAATCCAGCCATCCGATAAATTATAGCTACAGTTTTTCGAGAGCTCTCTCTCCTATACATGCTTTCCAGTCGTGTGATGAAGGATGATCAGACTATTGAACAGTGTTCCAGTCGTCTGATAATCCTTCATCAAACGTCTGGTTATTGTGAGTTGGCCGTACTATTTTGCTTTTGACCAACTCCTGTTTAAGCCATCTGGAGTATTGTTCTCAGACGTCTGAACAGTTGATCAGATGTTTCGGAACCCTTCTTCAGATATTTGATGACTCGTCATTCCTACCCGTTTAAAGCCGTTGTGCTGCGATTTTTTGGGTTTCTTTTCTTGGTTACTATGCTAAATTAAGAGAGTATTTAACCCAGTTTGAGAGGTAGATCTGAGCAACCACTCCACTTATATTCAAATCATGTGAGAGTGCATTTCTTAAGGGTTTTACTTGAAGTGAATTCTTTTCCCTCATTTTCTCAATCACTATGAATAGTGTTATGTATTGATCATTAATCAAGAGAGAATTCTTCCAAGTGCTCCAAGCCTACATCTATCACTTGGTTTCCAATGTTCCATGCCTTCACATACATTTCGGTAAGATCTATTCAAGGCATATGTAAGATTGCATTTCGTTTCATTTGTTTGTATGAAACCTAGCTCTCAGGTTATGAGAGCATATTAGAGGGTTTACTCCAATTGGAGGGTGTATTCCATTCTAGGAGGGTTTACTTCTTTGCACTCCTGTAGTTGGAGAGTTGCAACCAAGTACCAGGTTGTGTTGTTGGTTGATTATCCCTGGGATGGGCTAGTGAAATCTATGGAGTGCGATTGCAATGTGGGACTGGAGTAGGATCATCAGTTTAAGGATCCAAACCAGGATACACCTCTTGTGTTTGCATTTGCATTGTTGTTTCTCTTTGTGGTTATTGTTGTGTTGCAATTAGTATTCCACAGTTGCTTAATTATTTTAATTAGCATTTTTAATTGCCACTGAACTATTCATCCCCCCTCTAGTGCGTTGCTTAGTGTTCAGGGATCCTACAATCGATATCAGAGCTGGTTGATCGCGCTCAAGCAACCACTATGACGTTTAGAGCTCCATCACTATCCTACGAGGATAGGTTATCAACCATTCGACCATCGTTCTTCAATGGCACAAATTATCAATATTGGAAGGTAAAGATGATGATTTGGTTGGAGGGTCAAGAGCTTTGGACCATCACCGAGTCTCTATTTGAAAATCCCGAGATGCACGCAACGGAAAGGACAAAGGCGGAGCGGGACTCGATAAAGTACAACGCAAAGGCGTGATAGCGTTTCATTGCGCTCTTGATATGAACTAGTTCGATCGGATTTCGATGTGAAAATCAGCATATGAGATTTGGCATTTGTTAAAGATTACACATGAGAAGACCTCAAAGGTAAAGAAATCCAAACTTTATGTTTTTGTATCTAAATATGAATTATTTAAGATGGAAAAAGGAGAGAGCATTTTCGAGATGTGTACTAGGATCACTGAGATTGTGAATGCATTTGAAGGCCTCGAGATGGTTGTCTTACAAGAAGAAATATTCTTAGCTCACTCACGCCTCAATGGAAATCAAAGGCCAACGGAATTGAAGAATCCAATGACATGAGCAAGTACACCGTGGAGTAGTGCATTGGAAACTTGATGGCCTATGAGGTGATAATAACAAGAAAGAATGTCAATCTTCAAAACCCACATAGAAGCAAAAGGGGATTGATTTCAAGGTCTTCGATGACAAGATTGAGTGGAGAAAGAAGTTCAACGGCATCGATGAAAAGCTTAAGAAGAAGAAGACGCACAAATACATCTCTAGCAAGGATGAAGGAGATGATGAAGAAAGTAATGATGAAGATGGAGTTGCCATGGAACTTGCTAACAAAATCTTGAAGATTAGGACACGTCTCAATGTAAGAAAGTTTTAAAATTATTTTTAAATACTAACAAAGCTTCTGTTGTTTGTTATAAATGTGGCAAGATATGCCATTTTGCGAACAATTTCCCAAAGAAGGAAAATGTAAAGTATAAGGGCAAAGATAAGAAGTTTTGGAAAGGGAAGTATAAGAAGAATCTCGCATTATTTGGCACATGTAATGATTCTTCTTCCGATGATTCGAGTGAAAGTGAAGAGGATAGTAACAATTCCTGCACGTTCACATCCATTATAAATGAGGTGCATGCTCTTGCGGATTGGTCTACACCGACATGCAAAAATAATAGCCAAAAGCCCACAAATAACTTGTGTCTTATGGTGATTTGTGAAGATTCATCATCCTCAAGTTCAAGTGAAGAGGAGAGTGAAGAGGAAGAGCAAAGTGAAGAAAAAATAAGAAAGAAGAGACCATGAAGGATCTTTGGGAAAACGACAAGGTAATGTTTGTTTCCCTCAAGAAATTAGTTAAAGCTTTAACCTCTTTACAAGCTAAGCATGATATTTTGTTATTTAGTCAAGGAAACACTCCCTCTATTGATATTGAAATCACACATGCATGATACACACACTCTAGGTGATTGTGAGAAAGAAACACTTCTTTCTAAAATCAAGAATCTTGGCAATGAAAATGAAGAGTTGAAAGCCAAGAATCATGAATTAGAATCCTACATTTCTACACTAACTTTGAAATGCGATGGGGAATCCAAAAAACTTCAAAAGTTTGTGACATCCGGGTATTGCCTCAATGATTTGATCAAACAACAACATCTGGTAAATAATCGTGGAAGTATGTGGTATATCTAAAAGGTTATGTCCCAACCCACCACCTCTTCTTATGGAACTAAACAACATGTTTATCAAGCTCCTAAGAAGATGCATCATGCCTTTGTAAGGATCACCATACCCTTGCAATACTAACAACAACACACTAGAGGGCGGGTGAATAGTGTAATTGCACAAATTGTGTATTAAAAATTAAACTTGCAAATGCGGAATTATAAATGCAAGAGGAATTTAAACACCAAAAAAATGCAAACGCAAACACAAGATGTTACCCTGGTTCCCCAAACTTAGGTACGTCCAGCCACACGAATATCCACTATAATTCTCACACAGAGAAGTGAATACAATCTCACACAGAGATACCTCACACAGAGGATTTGGATTCTCACACATGTTGAGTATTGGACTTCTCCCTACTTGGTGTTAATGATGAGAAAACATAAATACTTGTGACTAATCCCCTATTTTGTGGTTAATCCATTGCTTAAGCTGTTTATGAAGATCTACTAGCAATGGATGACTCACAAACTTCATTGAAGGCAAATGACATGAATTGGAAGATCGTAGATTATGATTGAAGCTCCGTGAAGACTTCAAGCTCATACGATGGAAAGAAGAGATTATTCGTCAATGTAATTTTCTTTTATCTCTTCTAATATGTAGCTTAGAAGTAGAACCTTGATGGAGCACTCACACACATCTACATTCTGTCATAAGACTTCATTAGATCAATTGTCCTTTGATCCCAATTCATGTCTTTATTGATTGTGCTAGGATTGTTTATAACAGTCGACTGCTGAACAGTTTACAGTCGCCTGCCTCAAAAACAGTCGACTGTGTTTTGTTCTACAGTCGCCTGTTATGCACAGACTATTACAATATAGTTATGGGCCTTCTCTGATTATTTCGCACAGGCTACTGATGAACTATTCACAGGCTCCTGTCCAAGTGACAGTCGACTGTGTTTTGTAAATCAGCCACTTGTCTATCCTTTGCCCACACTCTGTTTGATCTGACTTTTACGGCCAGTCGACTAATGTTGTATATACAGTCGACTGTCTCTTGGATCAGTCGACTGTCTATGTTGCAACAGTCGTCTGTCTGTGAGTCATTTCTTTGACTCAGCTCTCTGGAAATTTCTCAGGCTTTAGACAGTCGTCTGTTTAAGGATTTACTGTCGCATGTTCTGATTAACAGTCTACTATGTTCCTTGCATCAGTCGTATGTCCTGTTCTTGTGAGATTTCCAGGACTTGTCTAACTTACCCTTCTCTCGGCCAGTCGCCTGTCGAATAAATTACAGTCGCCTGTTGGTTTAACAGTCGATTGTCTTTGCTTCATCAGTCGACTGTCCACGTGGTAAGTTACGGTTATGAATTCTCACCTACCCTTGCTGACTGTGCAACAGTCGACTGTGGATTGTTCAACAGTCGACTGTCACGAGTTCAGATTCTATCCGTTGAGATTTTTCTCACTGATTCCAATTGGGTTTTTGCCTAAACTGTTTTGTGGATTTGAGAAAACTATAAATAAAGCTTTTACTGTTCCATTGGAAGGTTACTCATTCATTGAAAAATCTCTTAAGCTTTCATTTCCAAATATCAAAGCTCTCAAATCCAAAGCCCTAAGTATTTCCAAATCTTATTCTATTGCTCTCCAACCTAGAACCAAAGAGTGATCTTCTAGGCAATTAGTGCAGTCAACAGAAAGGGCTTCTCCTCTCTTCCAAGAGAGTTCTTCAACACACATCACACTCCACCTTCATGTTCTACTTCAAGGCATAGGTGATTGTAAGTGTTGTTTTCATTATTTCATAACTTTCGGTATTTGAGTTGTGCTCTCGGTTGTGAGAGTGGTTTTGCTTGCTCCCTGGTTGTGGGAGTCAAGGACATCGATTGTATTCGATTGCACTTGTAGGGTTGCTACAAGTGGGCTTTAAGGAAACCTCAAGTTAGGGTTCTAACTTAAGTATCTGATGGTATCCGGGTGGTAGGGACGTAGGATTACCGGGAACAAGTCAGGAGTTGACTTGGGTAATCTGAACCCTTGAAACATCTCTGCGTTTGCGTGTGTTTCATTTTGGGTTGTTTTTCTATTCCGCACTATTTGTTCGATTGCATTTTATTTGGCGTAAATTCCTTTTAAATTTGCATAAACACTATTCACCCCCCCTTCTAGTGTTTTCCACATAGACAGGGTCCTTACAATTGGTATCGGAGTGCAAGGTTATATCTATGGCATCCAACAACAACAACGATGGAGACATTCCTTAGGAGTGCTTCACTTTGGAGAACTCTCCACAAGGAGTACGTCGAGCCCACCGAAGAGGATTTTAAGAAATGGACGATTTCCGAGAAGTCCGCCGAAGTCAACAACGCTAAAGCAATGAATGCTCTTCATTGTGCGTTGGACCCGAATGAGTTCAACAAGATATGCACATGTAAGAGTGCATATCAAATTTGGAACCATCTCATCGTTACCTACAAAGGAACGAACAAGGTAAAGCTTTCGAAGTTATATGTTGCCGTACAAAACTTCGATTTGTTTCATATGCAGGATAATAAGACCATTGCATCGATGTACGGACGCTTTACCGACATCACGAATGAATTGGAAGCCCTTGGCCAAATCTACACCGAACCTGAAAAGGTAAGGAAGATCATCATGGGGATGACCTCCAAATGGGAAAGAAGAGCAATCGCCATCGAGGAGGTCAATGATTTGAAAAACTACACCGTGGTGAATCTGATCGGGACTCTCATGTCTTATGAGGTAAGACGAGAGAACCGATTAAATATTAGAGCAATGATGAATCCCTCGGAGGCCAAGAAGAAAGCCTTGGCATTCAACGCCAATTCATCATCCTCCGATAGTGAGGAATCCGAGAACGAGATGGATTTGGGTGAAATGGTCCAAATGGCGAAGAAGTTCCAACGCTTCTTCCGCAAAAGTAAATTTCCCTCAAACAAACGTTTTGAGTCTACTAATGCTACTTCCTCTCTTTGCTATAAGTGTAATAAGCCAGGGCACATCAAGAGGGATTGCCCAATGCTAAACAACAAAGAGAAGTGGAAGGCACCGAAGTACCACAAGTCCGATAAGAACAAGAGAGACAAGAAGAAAGGACTCGTAGGTACCTTCGACGACTCAAGTGATGACTCACCAAGAGATCCGATGATGAGAAGGGTGAGAGCGCCCACATGTGTTTCATGGCCCTAGAAGACCCACTCTCCGATGAGAGTGATTCCGACATGGACGACACTGAGGTAAAAATGGATGAACTTCGCATAGCTAATGAAGAACTATTTGCTAAATACCAATCTTTAATGCTTAAGTATACTATCTTAAAGAAATTGAATATTAGCAAGTCATCCATTCCATGCATTATCAACAATGACACCATTGTTGATACTTTAACCCTTGAGAAAGCAAACTTAGTTTCTCAAAATATCACATTGAGAGATGAGGTGAATTCCCTCAAATCTCAACTAGATCAAACACATCCTAAGGATAATAGTGATCTAGTTACACGTCACACACAATTGGGTTTAGAGAATGATTCTCTTAAAACCCAAGTGCATGAGCTCAAAGCACGGGTGTCCACCTTGGATACCAACATTTCTTCTTTAAAGGAGAAATATGAGCTCATGTGCTCCCGTATTGTGAGATTCAATAAGGAAAAAGGACAATTGGATGATTTGCTTGCAAACCAATTTCCGGCCACACATCGTGTTGGTCTTGGATTTGTAAAAGTGAATGCATCAAATGATCGTACCTCCTATAGTGGTGTCACTATAGATTTTGTGAGGCCTTCCTCCGGTGCATCCACAAGTGATGTCAAAGACACTATAGGTAGCAAACCTACCAAGAAAGTCACCACTTCACCTTCTCTTCCTTTTGGCAAGAAACCCACTAAGGGTGGAAACCAAAAGTAAGGTCATGCTTATATGTACACTAACACTCATCCACGTAGGAAATCTCCTACTTCACAAGTGGATAATCATGACACATTTTATGCTCCGCACCCACAGACACGTACACAACCACACATAAGAAATACTCATGTATGTGCTCCTATACACCTGTATGCTCATACACATCATTCTTTCATGTATGCTTATCCTCCACATGTCATGCATGATTTATATGCTTCATATAATATGCATGTTCCCAAGCATACATATCATCCTAGAATGTACAATGCATATCCTCCACCACATCTCTATGCTAGAAATCATGTTCCTAAGAAGCATGCACCACATAGAAATCCAACACATATGCATGCAACTAGGAAGAGGACTCCCAAGATTTACACTATTTGGGGTCCTAAGAACACTAGTTTTAATGATAGGAATACTTATGTTGATTCCTATTTTCATGATGTGATTAGAAATAGTAATTATGTTGGGAAGCGGAAGTCCACTTGGACTTGGCTTCCAAAGGGCTAATCCCCTTGGACCCAACAAACATTGGGTACCATAAGCTTATGGTATATTATATAGGTACCAAGAGAAAGAAGAGCAACAAAGGTCAAACTTGCTCTAAAGGGAAAGGATGGATTCTTGATAGTGGTTGCTCCAAACATATGACGGGAGATCCCTCATTGCTCTCCGAAGTGATTAGCATCAAGGATGGTGCAACGGTCACTTTTGGAGGTAATCAAAAGGGAACCATCATAAGAGTAGGTATCGTTGGTAATCTTTCCAAACCCTTAATTACTGACGTTTATCTTGTTAGTGGTTTGTGTCATAATCTCATTTCCATTAGTCAACTGTGTGACAAAGGTTACAAGGTTAACTTTGGAGAAGGATTGTGTACTATTGTTGGTTGTGATTCAAATATTTTATTTTCCGGTATTAGGCGTAAAAATATTTATTATTTGAGCTGGCCTAAAACCGTAGAACATTGCTTAGTTGCTAACACAAGTGAACAACTATTATGGCATCGCCGTTTTGGTCATGTTCACTTCAAGCACTTATATAAGTTAGCTAAGCATGATCTAGTCAAAGGTTTTTCTAAGATTGCTTTTAATAAGAAAAACTTTTGTGATTCATGTCAAAGTGGTAAACTAAGTAAATCTTCATTTAAGCTTAAAGAAGGGATTTCTTCTAAGAGGCCCCTAGAACTTCTTCATCTAGATTTATTTAGGCCAACTAGAACCGCTTCTTTAGGTACTGCTCATTATGGATTAGTTGTCGTCGATGACTTTTCTAGATTTACTTGGGTTTTATTCTTAACTAATAAGAATGAAGCTTATGAAGAGTTTACCAAATTTGCAAAGAAGATTCAGAAATTCTTAGGATCCACCATTATCACTATCCGTAGTGATCATGGAGGAGAATTTGAGAATGAATCTTTTACTAATTTTGTGATGACAACGGGATAACTCATAATTTTTCCTTCCCTCGGGCACCACCACAAATGGTGTTGTAGAGAGAAAGAATAGGACTCTTATTGAGTGTGCATGCACTATGGTCCATGATAGTCATCTTGGACTACAATTTTGGGCAGAGGCGGTGCACACGTCATGTTATGTGCTCAATAGGATCCTAGTGAGACCCTAAACGAACAAAACTTGTTTTAAGTTGTTTTATGATAAAAAGCCTTAAGTAAAATATTTTCGTGTTTTTGGTTCAAAATGTTTTATAAAGAACACAGTTGGTAATTTAGACAAATTTGAGCCAAGATCCGATGAAGGAATTTTTGTTGGATATTCCACACATAGCAAAGCCTACCGGATATACAACAAAACTTCTTCAACGATTGAGGAATCTCTTCACGTATCCTTTTATGAAGATTTTGATTTTTCTCATGTTGATGATGATAATGTAGATACTCTTTGTGATTCTCTTAATAATGTTAAGATTAATGATTCTATTGTTGAGACTAACACTTCTAACGAAATAGTTGAAGTTGTTCCTAGTGATACAGGTATACCCAAAGCTTACCCGACCGTTCGCAATCATCCTCATAACCAAATTATTGGAGATATTGGTGTGGGTGTTCGAACGAGATCGAGAATTGAAGAATTCTCTCATTGCGCATTTGTCTCTACCATTGAGCCAAAGAACATCCAAGAAGCTTGCGAGGATAGCTCTTGGATAGTGGCAATGGAAGAAGAACTAATGCAATTCGAGAGAAACGAAGTTTGGAAACTCGTACCTCTTCCAAGTGGTCACCAAGTCATTGGGACCAAATGGATCTTTAAGAACAAGACGGATGAAAATGAGGTAATCACACGGAACAAAGCCAGGTTAGTAGCTCAAGGCTACCGGTAAGAGTAAGGTATTGATTTCGAAGAATCTTTTGCCCCCGTAGCTAGATTAGAAGCTATTAGGTTGCTTTTATCTTTTGCATCCCATAAGAATTTTAAACTATTTCAAATGGATGTTAGAAGTGCATTTTTAAATGGGTTTGTCAATGAAGAAGTTTATGTTTCTCAACCTCCCGGTTTTATTCATGAAAAATTTCCAAACCATGTTTTCAAACTTAAGAAAGCATTGTATGGGTTGAAACAAGCTCCTAGAGCTTGGTATGCTCTACTTAAGACCTTTCTTTTGAATTTAGGTTTTAAAATGGGAGAAGTTGATTCTACACTCTTCATTAAAGATTATGAAAATGACATTCTTTTGATTCAAGTTTATGTAGACGATATTATTTTCGGTTCTACTAACTTTAATCTTTCTCAAGAATTTTCCAAGTCTATGAAGGATGAGTTTGAGATGAGCCACATGGGAGAGCTCACCTACTTCCTTGGATTGCAAATTCGACAAATGGAGAATGGCACATTCATACATCAGACAAAGTACACAGAGGAGCTTATTAAGCGATTCGGGATGGAATCGTCTTCGAGCAAAAGGACTCCCATGAGTACTACTACTCATCTATACAAGGATGAAAGCGAAAAAGATGTAGACGTTCGTCTATATCGAGGTATGATCGGTAGATTACTTTACTTAACCGCTAGTAGGCCCGATATTATGTTTTCCATTTGCCTTTGTGCTAGATATCAAGCTAGACCTAAGGAGTCACACTTGATTGCGGTTAAACGAATATTTCGTTATCTCAATCAATCTCTAGACTATGGGTTACTTTACACTAAATCTAGCACATATGAGTTAATCTCATATAGTGATGCCGACTTTGCCGGATGCAGATCCGACAGGAAAAGTACTAGTGGCACTTGCCATTTCTTAGGAAATTTCTTAGTTTCTTGGTTTTCTAAGAAACAGAATTTGGTGTCATTGTCCACGACTGAAGCAGAATATATTGCTGCGGGTCTTGCATGTGCACAAGTTCTTTGGATGAGACACACTCTTATGGACTATGGTGTCAACTGTGATACTTGCTCGATCATGGTTGATAACCAAAGTGCCATATGTCTTTCCAAGAATCCGGTACACCACTCCCGTACCAAACACAGAGACGCGAGACACCATTTTATAAATGTTCATGTAGCTAAGAAGGACATCATCTTAGAGTACATTGAAACCCAAAAACAAATTGCCGACATCTTCAAAAAACCTCTTAAAGAAGATTCATTTGTGAGGTTACGTGGAGAATTAGGAATTATGGGTGAATCTGAAATCTAGAAGCTCAGTATACATGCTATAACACTTTTTGAGCTCATATCTTTTTGTTGCTTATCTTCATGTGCTTTATTATATATGTGTGTTTAAGAAAGGCAATTGTGATTTAATTGATTCATGAGTTTTTGTGATTGATAGTAGTGATTTGTGTCTCAATGGATTTATTGTTTTTACATTGTTTTTATGATGTATTTGTGATTAGAGTATAGTTCCTAGGGTGAGTGTTCTTATTCTCTGAAATTCTATCTCACTGTGCATTTTTGGACCAGGACAGACGACTGTCTTTCCTTCGACAGTCGACTGCCCTACTCTATCTTTTCTGTCTAAAAATTTGTATCTTTCGCACAGCCGACTGATGACTGTTTTCCAGTCGACTGTTATTTTAACAGGCGACTGTACTGTAGTCATCTGGCGACTGTTCTCTCTGTCGAAATTTTTACAGTGCTCTCTGTTGTTTTGATGAACTGTATTGATTCTCGGCTAGTCGACTGCTGAGTATATTTCAGTCGACTGTCCAATGGACAGGCGACTGCATGTTACTTGCCAGTCGACTGTCCATCTTTCTGAGCTTTATTGTTATCACTTCATCCAGTCGACTGACTTTTGTTCATCAGTCGACTGTCAACTGTTCGTGGCGGTTCAATGCTTTGATCTGAGCCGTCGATTTCTTGATCCAACGGCCCAGATTATTTCCCTCTTTCATATATACGTCAAGACTGTTCTTTTCGTCTCTTGCGATTCTCTCTCCTCCGATTGAAACGCTTCGACTTCCCGCTCGTTTTCTCTGTCGTTGTCGTCGATCTCCGCCTTCTCGCTCGTCGATTGCTTCGTCTTTGTTTTCTCGTGCCTTGTCGACTTGGTTTGTCTCTCTCTCTCTCTCTCTCAAGTCTTTCGCTCGATTCATTGTCTTTCGATTTCTTTGCACATCGTTTCTCTCTCTCTCGATTCCATGGCACCCAAAACCAAGGGAAAAGAGAAAATTGTTGCTCCTAAATGACCTAGGGCACCCAAGAAACCTATTGCCAAGAAGAAGAACCCCTACAAAGCCCGAACCAAGCATGCCGAGTCTCCTGTGCATTCTTCTTCGCTGGGTTATTCTCCTTCTGATTCTTCTTCCGACGCTCAGCCACTGATTCACCGTCAGCAGAAGCCCATTGGTGTTGCCATCAATGAGCCTACTGCTGCTGCTTCCCATCAATCTGCTTCGAGCTCTGGAGAAGAGCCTCCTGTTGTACCCCTTCTGATCCCATGGTTCCACTTTGTCGAGATGATCTTTGTTTGGCAAAGTTCTACTCTCTCTTAGGGATCAAGCTTCTTAGGGAGCGGTACATCGCCTTTTCAGCCTTTACTACTAAGAGACTCTCTGACATCTTATCTGCTACTCACCTTGCCGATCTTTTTCGCTTCTCTCAGAGCGAATCTCCCAGAGCTTACCCATTTTTGGTGAAACTCTTCTATGCGAACCGTGTTCACGGTGAGTATTCCTCTACCGGTATCCTCGATACCATCGTCCAGGGAACCCACATTCAGATCTCTCCCTCACTCTTAGTGACTATTCTTAGGATTCCCTCTGTTGGTTCCCTTCCCTCTGATATTTGCATCTTCGATATTGACGACCTTGACCAGTCTGTCCTCCGGGATATGTTTTGAGAGGTACCTTTAGCTCTTGATTCGGGTGTCAGATCATCTATGTTTTCTGTGAGAGGTTGGGCAGTTCACCTAGTGGTGAAGTCCAACATCCTGCAGAGGTATGGATCATCTGACCAGCCGTCTCAGGATATCCTGAAGTGTATGTATGCTATCTTCTCTGGCATGCCCGTGAACTGGGCCGGTTTCCTCCTTGATAGGATGGACAAGGTTGAGTTCACGACCTACTCGTCTCACATTCCTTACGGTGGTCTTCTGACTCTTGTCTTCCGTCATTTTGGTGTTGATTTGACTCGTTATGAGCCCATGCCCTTTGGTCCTCTTCTCGACGCATCTGCAAAGTCGAAATCTTCTTCGGCTCTGCAAACTGTCTCGAAGAAGAGGAAATCTACTTCAGCTCCGTCCTCCTCCACTGTTCCTCCAGCTGACCTGCCTTCCACCTCTGCTCCACCATCGTGTGATATTCATTTGGAGATGGTCTCTGGACTTTACAGATTGATGTCTCTTTCTTTCCTCCATCAGGGAATACCCTTCCCTGAGGATCTGAGACAGTTTGTTCCTAAGCTTCATGTGCCTCCTCAGCCCACTGGTGTCGTTGAGCATCCTGGTGTAGCTTCCACTCAGGATGTTGCTGCTGCTGCTGTTGCTCCTTCTGACCCTCCTCCAGAGAATACGCCTGCTGTCACAGAGCCTGCTTCTTCTTCTGCAGCCCCTGGAGACGCTCACTCTTAGATAGGTGTTTGTGTGGTGTTAGTTTGGTGATGGTTGTATTTTGATGTATGATGGATTTGTTGATGTTATCTTCATTTTTGTATGGTGATGTACTTCGATGTTGTCATGATTATGTATTTTTTTGTCTTGATCATGATGTATTTTTGTGATGGACATGTAGATGTCCATCCGTTGATGTACTCATCTTATATATATATATATATATATATATATATATATATATATATATATATATATATATATATATATATATATATATATATATATATGAGGAGGGATCAAATGACCCCCAAAAATAACCCCCAAAAATGACCCCCTATCAAAAATCCTATGCCCCCATTTTTTCGGAAGATCCGAACCGTTCATCTTGATCTCCACCCTCTAAATACCCGACCCACCAATTTTCAAGCCGATCACATGTGTTTTGCCCGTTCATCCATCCGACCCAAATTTAACGATTTCGCATGAACAGAACTTTTGCGAATGGTGAATGAACGGGCAAAACACATGGGATCGGGTTGAAAATTGGTGGGTCATGTATTTAGAGGGTGGAGATCAAGATGAACGGTTCGGATCTTCCGAAAAAATGGGGGGCATAGGATTTTTGATAGGGGTCATTTTTGGGGGTTATTTTTGGGGGTCATTTGATCCCTCCTCTATATATGTGTGTGTGTGTGTGTGTGTGTGTGTGTGTGTGTGTGTGTGTGTGTGTGTGTGTGTGTGTGTGTGTGTGTGTGTGTGTGTGTATCTATATATGATGTTGATGTTTATCTTGTGTCACACTATGCTATACTGCTTATCTTATCTATGTGATGTATGTTATGGTGTCTCCATGTATGCTATACTCTCTCTGATGTACTTTTGAGACAATATATGAATTTGATATTCGATTTTCCATGCTATCTCTGGTATGATGCATTTGTGAAATCACTTTTGAAACTATTTTTGTGTGTACATCTAAAATGTTGATATTGGACTTCAATTCCATTACTCACATGTGTTTATGATGTGATTTTATGAGTTGTGATTCTATATATCTTTATACTCCTTGATTGTTGTTAGTTCGTATTTAGCACTGTTATTGTTGTTGTTATTTGCTCCCACCTTTTTGGATAATGCCATAGGGGGAGAGAAATAAACATACAAGATTCATAATGAATGTGCTAAGTATGTTCTAACACTTGAATCTAAGATTAAAGTTGCCTTAGATTCAGGGGGAGTAAGATTACAATGAATAGGGATTGTAATTCCTAGATTTTTTGAATCTATATTCATGCATTTCTTACTCATTTGCTTCAATTGATATGTAGATGTCCAAATATTTGTTGACTAACTTGATTGGCATCTATGTAGGGGGAGTAAGTTTTCATTACGCACAATTATTTATCTTTTTGTTTATGTTTGTTTGTCATCATCAAAAAGGGGGAGAATGTTGAGTATTGGACTTCTCCCTACTTGGTGTTAATGATAAGCAAACATAAATACTTGTGTCTAATCCCCTATTTTGCAGTTAATCCATTGCCTAAGCTGTTTATGAAGATCTACTAGCAATGGATGACTCACAAACTTCATTGAAGGCAAATGACATGAATTGGAAGATCGTAGATTATGATTGAAGCTCTATGAAGACTTCAAGCTCATACGATGGAAAGAAGAGATTATTCGTCAATGTAATTCTCTTTTATCTCTTCTAGTATGTAGCTTAGAAGTAGAACTTTGATAGAGCACTCACACACATCTACATTCTGTCATAGGACTTCATTAGATCAATTGTCCTTTGATCCCAATTCATTTATTTATTGATTGTGCTAGGATTGTTTATAACAGTCAACTGCTGAACAATTTACAGTCGACTGCCTCAAAAACAATCGACTGTGTTTTGTTCTACAGTCGCCTGTTATGCACAGACTATTACAATATAGTTTTGGGCCTTCTCTGATTATTTCGCACAGGCTACTGATGAACGATTCACAGGCGCTTGTCCAAGTGACAGTCGACTGTGTTTTGTAAATCAGTCGCATGTCTATCCTTTGTCCAAACTCTGTTTGATCTGACTTTTACGGCCTGTCGACTAATGCTGTATATACAGTCGACTGTCTCTTGGACCAGTCGACTGTCGATGCTGCAACAGGCATTTGTCTGTGAGTCATTTCTTTGACTCAGCTCTCTGGAAATTTCTCAGGCTTTTGACAGCCGTCTGTTTAAGAATTTACAGTCGCATGTTCTGATTAACAGTCTACTGTGTTCCTTGCATCAGTCGTCTGTCCTATTCTTGTGAGATTTCCAGTACTTGTCTAACTTACCCTTCTCTCGGCCAGTCGCCTGTCAAATAAATTACAGTCGCCTGTTGGTTTAACAGTCGACTGTCTTTGCTTCATCAGTCGACTGTCCACGTGCTAAGTTACGGTTATGAATTCTCACCTACCCTTACTGACTGTGCAACAGTCGACTGTGGATTGTTCAACAGTCGACTGTCGCGAGTTCAGATTCTATCCGTTGAGATTTTTTTCACGGATTCCAATTGGGTTTTTGCCTAAACTGTTTTGTGGATTTGAGAAAACTATAAATAGAGATTTTACTGTTCCATTGGAAGGTTACTCATTCATTACAAAATCTCTTAAGCTTTCATTTCCAAAGATCAAAGCTCTCAAATCCAAAGCCCTAAGTATTTCCAAATCTTGTTCTCTTGCTCTCCAACCTAGAACCAAAGAGTGATCTTCTAAGCAATTGGTGCAGTAAGGAGAAAGGGCTTCTCCTCTCTTCCAAGAGAGTTCTTCAACACACATCACACTCCACCTTCATGTTCTACTTCAAGGCATAGGTGATTGTAAGTGTTGTTTTCATTATTTCATTAACTTTCGTTATTTGAGTTATGCTCTCGGTTGTGACAGTGGTTTTGCTTGCTCCCTGGTTGTGGGAGTCAAGGACATCGATTGTATTCGATTGCACTTGTAGGGTTGCTACAAGTGGGCTTTAAGGAAACCTCAAGTTAGGGTTCTAACTTGAGTATCAGGTGGTATCCGGGTGGTATGGACGTAGGATTACCGGGAACAAGTCGGCAGTTGACTTGGGTAATCCGAACCCTTGAAACATCTCTGCATTTGTGTGTGTTTCATTTTGGGTTGTTTTTCTATTCCGCACTATTTGTTGGATTGCATTTTATTTGGCGTAAATGCCTTTTAAATTTGTATAAACACTATTCAACCCCCCTTCTAGTGTTTTCCCCATAGACAGTGTCCTTACAACACAGAGAAATCCTTACTCTCACACAAAGAGACCTCACAGAGAGGATTTAGGATTTCCACAAAGATATATCCTTGATTTCCCACAGAAAGACTTAAAACTCTCACACAGAGAAATCTCAACCAACCCTCACACAGAAGGTTATACTCTCACACAGAGAGTAACTAGCTCTCACACACAGAAAGCTAGGGTTTCAATGAAATAACAAAGTAAAACAAATACTCTTACCTATGCTTTGAGATATACTTACTCATAAATGAATGTAAGGCATGGAAGAGGATCACCAAGTGATGAGATTCTCTTGAAAGCACTTGGATGAATTCCCTTGAGCTTGACTTCAATGCATGAAGGAGAGAATGAGCTCTAAGAGGGAAATGAGAGAGTTTGAGAGTGACTTAATCAATCTCTAATGACTTGCAATAGATCCAAGAAGCTCTAATGAACTCATCCCTCTCATATATATAGGAACCCTATAGGAACTCTCAAAAAGCCAAGAAAACAGCCAAAAACAAAAGGTTGCAACGACTAGATTTTGGGCTGAAACGTCACAGACAGTCGACTGATGAACAAATGACAGTCGACTGTCTAACGGCTAGAAAAATCCTAACGGCTATAATCTGACCCATGACAGTCGACTGTAGAAGACTACACAGACAGTCGACTGTATATCCTTCATCAGGCGACTGCTGCATGGGATGGAATAAAACAGAGAGATGCACTCTTTCTCCCAGTATACATACATGCGGCTGAAGAACAAATGACAGTCGACTGTAAAATAGACAGGTGACTGTTTATCCTTCATCAGTCGACTGCTGCAGGAGATGGAGAAAAACAGAGAGATGCAATATTCGCACTAACGCCTTTCAGACGACTGTTGACCATTTCACAGGCGTCTGTAAATATACAAACGACTGTAATTTGAACATCAGTCGACCGATGCAAAAAGCTTAAGTAAAGTTAATAAAAATGTTGACTTGAGCAGTGCACCACATTCGACTGTAGAAGGCTCGACAAGCGACTGGAATCACCCAGTCGACTGTGAATCCTTCAGCAGGCGACTGTTGGAAAGCCAGAGACTTCAAATGGGTCTTTGGTCAAGATGAACCTATTGGGTTGGATTCTATGATAATTCTAAGGCTCACTAAGATGGTTAAATGCATATGCAAGAATGAGTAGACCATTTATCAAGACATTACATTAAACTTAGACTTAAAAAGAGAGATAGCAATAAATGAAATTACATGGATTACAATGCTTTCCTTAGATCTATGGCTTCAATCTTGATGCCTTGATGCTTCCCATCATCTCCAAGCTTTGGCACCCCTTGAGTCCAAGCTTTGGCCCTTCTCCACTTGATGTCCATCCTTGCACCAAGTGTTTAGTCTCCAAAAATGATATTCTTGAAAAGTAACTAAGAGACTAAAACAAGAGAGTCATTAGCAACAACATAATATTGTGATCATCATCAAAATAACATTGGTATGAAACACCAATACTCAACAGCCTTCTTGTACAACAACACTAACAATAAAAAGAAACATGTAAAATATGGCATTGTGATTGAGAATCAAAATGATTCATTTTATGCCAAGTGGCAAGCCATTCACAATAGACATGCTAAGGAAGAATTTTCTACACACAAGCATGTCTCTCCTTCTTCTTCTCATGCCATGTCTTATCCTAGGGTCACTTGTTTCAAATGCCAAGAGTTGGGGCATTATGCAAATGTTTATCCTAAAAGGAAGCCGGACAAAAGGACTAGGAATGCCATGAGACTTTGGGTTCCTACTAATGTAGCGTTGCATGAGATGGATGCCTACATTCATTCACTAGTTAACGATGTGATTTGTTCTAGTGACTTCGTTAGGAAATCAAACTCATCTTAGGTTTGGTGGCCTAATGTTTAGTTCTCCACACACTTGATTGATTGGTTGGGATTGTTTATTGCATATTATTTTGCATCCAAACTATTTTTGTGTGTTTCCCTCATTTTTGAAAGGGTTAATGACTGGAAAATACCCTAACGTTTCAGCGTTTCTCACAAATATACCCTATCGTTCACTTTGGGACAAATTGGTCCAAACGTTTGGCAAAAATTGACGATGTTGTACCCGTTTTGAGTTTCCCGTTAGAAAAGGTCTTCAAAATACCCAAACGTTTCAGATTTTCTCACAAAAATACCCGAACGTTTCAGTATGTCTCACAAAAATACCCTAACGTTTGGGTATTGTTATGAGAAACGCTGAAACGTTAGGGTATTTTTGTGAGAAACTCGGCAACGTTTGGGTATTTTTGTGGGAAAATCTAAAACGTTAGGGAATTTTGAAGACCTTTTCTGACGGCAAACTCAAAACGGGTACAACATCGTCAATTTTTGCCAAACGTTTGGACCAATTTGTCCCAAAGTGAACGATAGGGTATATTTGTGAGAAACGCTGAAACGTTAGGGTATTTTCCAGTCATTTAATGTTTTCAAAATTTTTATTTGGTATTGGATCTATGGGTATACTATGTCACATATATACTTTTTATCCATGTATATGACATTGGGAGGGGGGTATACATGCTATGTATTTTCAAAACCTATTTTGAAGCATATATTCCTCCTTTGATGAGTTTTGGGATATTTTCAATCAATATTGTTGGATATTGTTCCAATTTCTTTAATTTGACATTGTTTATCTTGGTGTGATTATTTTTCTGTAACAATGTCAATTATCAATGTCCTTACTTGATTTCTTTCATTTTTTTATTGATTTCTTTATTCCATGACTCCATGTTTGTATTAGTTCATTGAATCCAAATTTGACACATTCAATGATATATGGGGAGAATGGTTAGAGTAAATGATACCCACTTTTAATTTTACTTCTGGTATAATACATTTCTTTTCTCTTATCATACATTTCTTTTCTCTTATGTCACTAGTCATATTTAGGGAAATGTCGTTCATGACTAAGGGGTAAGTAATATTCATGTCCATCTTTTTGACAATGCTCGTGAGAGGCTTAGCTTAAGCCGCTAACGTTCGGTTAAGTAAAGTCCCTTCAGCAATGAGAAGATGTATTTGGATTATGTGAAAATAAATGCTTGCATGAATGTTTTATATCATTTAGCATTGCTTTTACATAATGACACCTATATGCATTTTGTGCTTATCTATTTACAATTGGTGTGCATATAAGCAGTGGGAGCCATTATAATATGTGTTTAATGTCTATTTTTATTATTTTCACATAGTGGGTGTCATTATCAAAAAGGGATAGATTGTTAGATATTGGCTATTATTCTCAAAATTGTTTTGATGATGATGACCATATTATGTGGTTGCTAATGGCTTTATATGTTTTAATCTCAGATTTACTAATGATTATCTTGGTGAGGAGACAAAGCATTAAATGATGGGATGATATTTCAAGACTATAGAGCAAAGGCATGGCATGAAGAATGAAGATTTCAAGTGTATTTTTATTTATTTTTCATGTAATTTTGCTTTTCTTTCATAGAATATTTGTAGCATTGAATAGTACGTGCGCGCGCACACACACACATTTGCATCATTTTCCATCTTAGGGTTCCATAGAATTTTCCTAGATCCCATTTGGTTCCTTGTCCAAAACACTGTTTATAGTGATTTTGTACCTGAACCAGACATCTGGTGCAGGATGATATATGATCTTTAAACACAGCCTTCTATCACTTGTTTGAAGCTTATTGGCCAGATGTCTAAGCAGTGATAGACATCTGGCTGGTGAATTCCAGCCGTCTGATAAATTATGGGTGCGGTTGGGATGCGATTTTCTGGTGTTTGTGCTCTATGATATGTAAAAAGACTAGTCATAAACCGTTCCATAATGGCACGGTTCATTTAAAATATTTTCCTCTCAAAATCTTGGATATCCTGATTTTAAATGAACAACAATAATTAAAGCACAATAATTGTTAGTTGGTTCCTCCAAAAATTCTAATTCCTCCCAAAATTCAATTACCACAAGTGAATTTAGTTTTTCCCAAAAACTTTGTTCACTCTAGATTTAACCAGTCCTCTAATAGCACGGTTCATTTAAAATTACCCAGCCCCAAAAAAATCGTAGATCCTCTAATTTTAAACTAACATCTATAATTAAAGCATAATAATTGTTATTAGTTCCTATAAAAGTTATTTAGTTCCCCAAAAAATTTTGTTTTCCTTCAAAATTCAGTTTCTGTTATAAACGGGCTTTTGGTGGGCCTACCCGTTAGTGGGTATCCACCCATTATGTAACCCTACCACTATAAATACAGGGCTATGGATTCCATAGCCACCACATTTACAACACGTTATCAGCACGCTCGTCAGCTGAGCCGAACCTATGCCGACGGACGGACGCGACGCGAACGTGCTTCCTTCACCGAACGTCGTTAGATCCGGCGGGTAGGATCTAGAGGTAACTTTCTCCCTAGATCTAAATATTTCATATGCGCGTATGTAGAGATCCAATTTCTTGGATCAATCGCTTAAAATTTTATCGTTTTTATTGTTAAAAATCAACTTTTTACAATAAAAACGCCTTTTTGGAAGATTAAAACTGGTTTATCCCAATAAAAAGCGGATTTTTACCCAATTTTTCTCCAAAAATCGCCTAAAACCCTAATGGGTTTCTCCCCCCCCCCCCCCCGCAGGCCGCGGCGGGGCTTTCCCGCCGTCTGCGGCGGCGGGAACCCCCCGCCGCCTGCACGGTGGGGATCCCCCGCCGTTCGCAGCGGCGGGGAACCCCCGCCGCCTGCAGACGGTGGGGCTCCCTGATCACTCCGTATTTGACACCTTTTTTCTGCATGATTGCATGCCGTTTAGATCGCTCAAATCGTGTTTTTCATATTTATTCGACAATATTGCGATGCTTTTCACGATTTGTTGTTTTTGTCGTATTTCAAGAGATTTGGAGCGATTTGGAGTGATTCTAAGATGCACCCACTCCGGAGTGTCACCGACGACTCTCTTGAGGGGTATTCTGCGATTGGATAGGAGTGGAAGAAGAAAGAACGTCGTAGGAGCGACGAGGAGGCAAAAACACGAAGAATGGGCATTTTCAGCATGCCACTCGGCCGAGTGAAGGAGTCACTCGGCCGAGAATAGACAGCCCGCTCGGCCGGCCAGAACGGGCGCGCAACAGAGCGAATATCAGCGTGCACTCGGCCGAGCATCGCCAGACCACTCGGCCGAGCACCAGCCACCCCTTGCCTGAGTGGAGCCAAGACGACGGCAACCAAAAACGTCCAACTCTCTGGAATCCGTCAGTCAGCCCCAAAGACCGACTCGGCCGAGTGACGAACGACCATCCGCCCGAGTGAAGAATGCCCATCGGCCGAGTGAAGAAAAGTCACTCGGCCTAGTGACTCCCGAGGAGACAACCCCCTAGACCCCCAACTCTCTGGAATCAGTCAGGGTCTCTCACTCGGCCGAGTGACATTTGTCACTCGGCCGAGTGAGCCGCGCTGCCTGTAGCGTAAACTGCGATTTTGAGGCTGCGCAGGGGCATTTTCGTCAGGATTTTTGGGCGATTTTGGGGGGGTATTTAACCCCAGTTTTTAACCTAGTTTAGAGAGCTTTTTCAGAACTTTTTGCAGCCCTTTTAGATTAACTTTTTAGGGATTAGATTTAGCTTTTAGGGAGGAGAGAAAAGTGATAATTTGTTGGATGCTATCTTGTTCTTCATTGGTTTGTCTCTCTCTCCCTCAAAAACTCCATTTTTATTGATATTTTGAATATTGCTATGAATTCCATTGATTTTGATTGTGAATTTCTATTGCATTTTGTTATGAATTGTGAGTAGTTCTATCGTCTTAGGGCGTAGGGATGAACCCTACGAACCCTATTTCTAATTTGTGATGAATTGGTGAAATTATTGCTAGAATTGATTAGGGTTAGTTTGGGATTGCTATAATACGAATAGCTAGGGATTCATACCGATTGGGATTTGCAAGAGATTGGATCCCAACTCGATAGGAAGCCCTAGAAATTCGAATTGGGTTGCAATTGAATTTCTCCGGAATCGGTTTGCAAGAGATTGGACCGAAACTAGGGTTTTCGATTGTAATTCTATATCAATACCCGTTTGCAAGAGATTGGACGGGTAGGAACTATCCCAATCCTTGGTCGTAGCTCGAGTTTGCACGAGAGTGGGCTCGAGATACGATTGAACGATGATGTTGTTCTTCACGCTAGTTTGCCTAGGTTAGGGTTTGCAAGAGATTGAACCCCACCCTAGGTTTGCTATAGACCGGCAATAGCGCGAGAGCGTGAGCTTGGTTCTACATTTAGTTGCAACTAGTTCACCCGAATTTCAAGTCTAGCAATTGTTAAACCTACGAATCACAATGATGAGATACAGCGAGTAGCGGGGATTCCCTACCCCTAGGCGTCTTTATTAATTTGTTACTTCTTTTATACAATTGAACGACTGTGACCGCATTACTGCGAACGTTTCTCGACTTTTCTTATAGCCAGGTGATTGAAGAAGACACTGTTATTAGGCCTCCCTGTGTTCGATACTCGCTCGCCGCTACACCGTGCGCTTGCGGTAAGACTACAGTGTCGCCGTCCCGGGACGCGATCACTCCCCCGTCGCCTGCAGCGGCGGGACCCCCCGGCCGATCGCATGGCAGGGATCCCCCGCCGATTCGCGGCGCCCCCCCCCCCCCCCCCCCCCCCCCCCCCCCCCCGCATGCAGCGACGGGGAACCCCCGCCGCTGCGACGGCGCCCCCCCCCCCCCCCCCCCCCCCCCCCGCCTGCAGCGACGGGGAACCCCCGCCGCTGCGACAGCGGGCGAAACCCGCCGCCTGCAGCGGCGGGCCACCCCCGCCGCCCGCGACGGCGGGGCTCCCCCACCGCCCGCAGCGACGGGGAACCCCCGCCGCTACGACGACCCGCCGCCTGCAGCGGCGGGCCACCCCCGCCACCCGCATCGACGGGGAACCCCCGCCGCTGCGACGGCGGGTGAAACCCGCCGCCTGCAGCGGCGGGCGCCCCCGCAGCCTGCAGACGGCGGGCAGAGCTCGCCGCTGCGACGGCGGGCTGTTTCTGCCGCCCGCAGCGGCACCCCCCCATCCCGCCGCCAGCAGCGGCGTACGGGCCCGGCGTGCGTATCCTAAAACCCTAACTAGGGTTTTTGACCCCGAAAATTTTTTCGATTTTCCAATATTCTTCAGATTTAATTGCGTTTTCTTTTCGTCAAAATCTGGACAAAATTACATGTGATTTTTATTCATCGCTTTATATTCGGATTATATGATTTTTTTTAACGTTTAAAAATTAAGAAGATCCTACGACCGCTCTGCCGTTAGTCAACTAACCTAACGGTGTATGACGTTGCCTAGTGGTCCAATAATTTTTAAACGAAAGATTTCATTTTCCATTATAAACTGCCTGTGATGATTAAATTGCCTGTAATGAATAAACTGCCTGTGTCCCTGTGATGATTAAATGCATGCTGCATTTTATCTGTCTGCGATGAATGTCAATATTTGCTGTGGTTTTGGATCGGCTAGGGATCACCATTTTATTTTCCCGCATTATTTTCTTTTGAGAGAAATATGTAGTGAGGATAATTTTGTAATATCACAAGACCGGCGGACGCCTTAAGAAGATGAAGGACTATTCCAGAAGAATAGGGGCCCCACGGGGGTTCCCGAGTTGTACTTTCATTTCTTTTTGGGACTGTATGTAGTGCCCTGTGGTAGCTACTGCACACGTACTAGAGGGGGGGTGCATAGTACTTAAAATAATTAAGAGAGTTATTCCTAACTATTGTGCAATGAACAAACGACAATGCGGAATTAAACGACGAACAACAAGAATAAAACATACGCAGACAAAGTATGTTACTGGGTTCGGATCCACCCAAGTCTCCCCGACTTGTTCCCGGTGATCCTACGCCCCAACCACCCGGATCCCCTCCGGATACTTGAGTTAGCAACCCTAACTCAAGATTTCCACTATGAAATACTTGTGAAAAACCTTCACAAGTCAAATCATACAAAAGACATGTGACTCCCACAAACCGGGATTACACCCTCTCTCACAACCGAGAGACACAATTCAAATACGATAGAAATGAAATAAACTCTTACCTTACAAAATCCTATGCCTTGAGTATACTTAACAAATTAGGGCAATGATGGATTTTGTGGAAGAGGATGTCACCAAACCCTAGCTTCAAGAAGATGACCAGCAATGGAAGCCTAGGATGGAGTATGGTGACTAGAATCAAGCTCTTGGCTTGAGATGCTCACAATGGAGAGAATCTCTCTTGAGGAAGATGGCTCAAAGAGTGAAGGGAGAGATTCTTGTGAGGGAGAGAGAGGTTTGAATTAGCTTGGGAGAGCTCTTCTCTTAGGTCTAAAATTCCTTGTAAAATGGACCTTCAACCTTGCCTCAAACGTATCAAGTTTGTATTTATAGAGGCAAGGAAAATCGTGTTGGAAAAGTTCCCAACGGCTCTTTTCTGAACCCAACTAGTCGGTCAAAGAACAACCACTGACCGACTAGTTCATCAACTAGTCGGTCGGTCAATCAACGTAGACCAACTAATGGAAGAACAGCCAAAAGTCGAAGTTCCAGGCAAAGACAACTAGTCGGTCTAAGAAGACTTGCCGACCGACTAGTTTCACAACTAGTCGGTCGGTGAATGATCTTTGACCGACTAACGTCGAAATAGAATAGGCAGACTTCAAGATGACTTAGTCGGTTTAAGAACAAATGCTGACCGACTAGTTTCTCAACTAGTCGGTCGGTAAACCTTCTTTGACCGACTAACTCGAAACAGTAGCTCAGGCTGAAAATGACTGTACACAACTAGTCGGTCTAAGAAGGATTCCTAACCGACTAGATCGTCATCTAGTCGGTCGGTGACTCTTCTTTGACCGACTAACTATAGTCATAGAAAGAGCTGAATAAAGAGAGGCAAACTAGTCGGTTCATGTAGAGTTACCGACCGACTAGATCGTCATCTAGTCGGTTGGTGACTCTTCTTGAACCAACTAACATGCACTCGAAGCCGAGGGAAGAAGCGATAGGCTTCGGGAAAGTTTCTATTGGCTTCTAAGATTATCCTAGCTCTAAGATATGAGCGAAATGAAGATTATAAAGTAAGTCCTACTCAAGGCTTAACATTCTAATCTATGAAGCTAGAAGACTATAAAATAAACCTTACGAACCGTCTTCAAAGCTTCAATCGTTATTCCTCTTGACTTCAACATTGCTCCTTGAGCTTCAACGAAACTCCAGGCACACGATCACGCGTATTGAGAAGTCTTGAGATGTCGCTTTTGATGTACGTGGTATTTTGGCGACGATCTTCATAACTGCGCTCACAAATAAGTTAGTATATATTATTTATGTTTGCTCATCATCCAAAACCAAATCCGGGGAATCAATACACAACACTGTATGGACTGTAATTAATATGGTGATTAGCCGATCCACGCAGCAAATATCTGTGTCTAATGTGCTTAATTATTTATTTTTCTGTGAAAATATCTAATTATTGCCTATCTTTTTACATGCTAGAGTGATAAATGGCCAAAATTGCGAGCGTCGATTTCGACGTTTTGGATGCTTCAGGCAAGAACTACTTAAGCTGGCAGTTGGACATAAAATTCCATCTGCGAGCACAGGGATTGAGCCACACCATCGCTGTAGGTGATAAGGTTTCTGATATAGATAAAGCGAAAGCAATTATCTATATCAGACGCCATATCGATCGGACCCTGAAGGTCGAGTACCTCACGGTGGAATACTCGTATGAGTTATGGACCGCCCTCGAGGATAGGTATAAACATCAAAGAGATGTTATACTTCCTCGAGCGTGATATGAATGGGAAAACCTCCGTCTCCAAGACTTTAAGTCTATTGCCGAGTACAACTCGGCACTCTTTAGCATCACCTCACGCCTGAAGTTGTGTGGTGAAAAGGTGACGGAGGAGCGCATGTTAGAGAAGACGTATACATCCTTCCACGAGAAGGATGTTATACTAATGCAACAGTAGCAAGTTCACGAAATACTCAGAGCTTCTCTCATGCCTTCTGATGGCAGAGCAGAATCGTGACCTTCTTCTGGCCACCCATAACTCACGCCCTACCGGCACTGCTCCTGCGCCTGAAGCGCATCACAGCTCCTCCCAGAAAAAGAGGAGCAACTTCAAAGGCAAACCCCAGAAGGGCACAGCAATGAAGAAGCAGGCTAGAGGACCCCCTCCCAGAAGCAACAATGAGGGGAGGAAGAAGAATAATGTGTGGAAAAGAAAGGACGACAGCCAGACATCTGCCCCCAGAAAGGACTGGGAAGATAAGTGCCACAGGTGTGGCATGACTGGACACTGGTCCAAGAATTGTCGGACTCCACGCCACCTGCAGGACTTGTACAAAGCGAGCCAGAAGCAAGCTGAGACAAACCTGGTGGTTCAAGAAGACCTGGCACCAATCAGGTTCATCGCTGAGGACTTCTCAAACGATGACCTGCTCGACTGAGGACATTATCCACTTTCTACGCATTGTAGCTTTCCTTTTTGAGAAACTATTTATCTACTTGTTTTCCTTCTCTAGCATGTTAAAGTACTTTTTCAGACATTAAATTGATTATCCGTAGTATATTTTTCTGTGTGTGCCTTATACTGCGATATTTTCTTTTAAAATAGATGGACTTTAAATGCCTAGTGGACAGTGCCTCTACGCACACGATCCTCCAAGACATCTACTTTTTTTCAAAGCATTAATAAATATGATGGCACCGTAAATACAATTTCCGGTCCATCAGGAATCATTGAAGGATCAGGAGAAGCACAATTTATGCTCCCCAACAAAACAAAACTACTTATAAAAGATGCACTTCTTTTCCTAGCTCGCATAGAAACCTGTTGAGCTTTAAAGATATCCGCTTAAACGGATACCACCTTGAAATGGTGAGCAAAGAAAACAGAGAATATCTTGATGTAACGTCTCATAAAAACGGTGCTAAAAACACCGTCGAGCGTTTTGAGGGACTCCCGTCGGGTCTCTACCACACAAGGATCAGAGCAATGGAAGCAAACACATTAGAGCACCAGAAGTGCCATAATCAACCAGAATTCAAACTCTGGCACGATAGACTAGGACACCCTGGAAGGAATATGATGTGTCGCATCATATCCCAATCCCGTGGAATTGACCCGAAAAGCCTAACGCTACTTCGGAAGGGTGTAAATCCTTGTCCCCCTTATTACAAAGGGAAATTGATTACGAGACCATCCACCCTGAAGGTGGACTCTGAGTCTCCAAGCTTCCTAGAGAGAATACATGGTGACATTTGCGGTCCTATTCACCCCGCAAGTGGACCATCTCGGTACTACATGGTACTGATCGACGTATATTTAAAATGGTCGTATGTGTGCCTCCTGTCCACCCGCAACGTAGCCTTTGCAAAGCTACTTGCACAAATTATAAAGTTGCGGGCACATTTCCCAGACAACCAGATCAAGAAATTGCGTCTGGACAATGTTGGGGAATTCACATCACAAGTCTTCCTAGACTACTGCCAAGCAACCGGCATAAAAGTTGAACATCATGTAGCTCATGTTCACACCTAGAACGGGTTAGCCGAATCTCTTATAAAGAGACTACAATGGATCGCTCGACCATTGTTGATGCAATGCTAGTTGCCGGTAAGTGCATGGGGACATGCCATATTGCACGCTGCATCGCTGATAAGATTACGACTGTCAGGTAGTCAATCTTATTCTCCGATGCAACTTGCATATGGGAACACGCCCGATATCTCTCACTTGAGGATATTCAGATGTGCTGTCTATGTCCCCATAGCACCACCGCAGAGAACCAAGATGGGTCCTCAATGGCGTCTTGGTATCTATATTGGTTTCGACTCACCATCGATCATTAGATACCTCGAACCCCTTACAGGGGGACGCCTTTAAAGCACGTCTAGCAGATTGTGAGTTTGATGAAAGCACTTTTCCGAAACTAGGCATTAACACACAGAAGCCAGAAGCTTCAAAGACCATTACATGGGACACAAAGACTTTATCCCATTTTGATCCGCGTACAAATCAATGTGAAGAAGAGATCCTGAAGATCCTTCAAATTCAAAACACAGTTCACATTTTACCGGACAAATTCACTGACAACCAGAAGATTGTCAGATCACACGTCCCTGCTGCAAATACGCCAGCTAGGATTGACATACCCAAAGATGGATGCAATCCACCTGCAGCAGAAGCGGTCGTACCTCAACAAAAAAGAGGACGACCCCCAGGCTCCAAAGATAAGAACCCTCGAAAGAGGAAAAATCCTGGAGCAATAATAACGATACCACCACAGGATGATGAGCTCAGCCCAGCTACCTCTCCCCTCCTAACAACCCCTGAAGAGGAAAATATAGGAGAAATATAATTAAATTTTGTACGTACTGGGGAGGTACTGGACAGAAAAAGCACAATCATCGATGATAACTTCGCGCTCATTATTGCCACTCACGTCACTGAAAACGACGATGAAACCGATCCACGCTCTCTAGCAGAATGTAAACGCAGAGAGGATTGGCCAAAGTGGAACGAGGCAATAGGAGTAGAGCTAGACTCACTCTCGAAGCGCAAAGTTTTTGGACATGTAGTCCTAACACCAAAGGGTGTTAAACCTGTGGGATACAAGTGGGTATTCGTGAGAAAAAGAAACGAGAAAAATGAGATCGTCCGTTACAAAGCGCGCCTTGTTGCACAAGGCTTTTCCCAACGACCATGAATAGACTATGACGATACCTATTCCCCGGTCATGGACGCGATCACTTTCTGTTTCATTATAGGCCTATCCACAAAGGAAGGTTTGGATATGCAGCTCATGGACGTTGTGACTGCATACCTATATGGAAATATAGATAAGGACATCTATATGAAAATCCCAGATGGATACAAACTACCGACAAAAATGACAGAAAGACCTCGGGACGTCTACTCTGTCAAACTCCAGAGATCGTTGTATGGTCTAAAACAGTCAGGTAGAATGTGGTACAACAGACTAAGTGAATTCCTAGTGCAACAAGGATTCACAACAAATGAAGTCTGTCCTTGCATCTTTATAAGAGCAAAGGGAACAGGATTCGTGATTATTGCCGTCTACGTAGACGACCTGAACATCATCGGATCTCCTGAAGAGATAGGTGAGATATCCAAAAGTCTCACACAGACTTTTGAGATGAAGGACCTTGGCAAAACGAAGTTCTGCCTAGGCTTACAAATTGAACACTTAAGCGGAGGAATCCTGTTACACCAATCGACATACACAAAGAAAGTGCTGAAAAACTTTCTTATGGACAAATGTCATCCGCTTATCACACCAATGGTCGTTCGATCATTGGAGGTCGATACAGACCCCTTCCGACCGCTGGAAGAGGGGGAGGAAACACTGGGTCCTGAAGTACCCTACTTAAGCGCAATTGGAGCACTCCTATACCTGGCAATCTGCACGCGTCCCGATATAGCGTTCGCAGTTAACTTACTAGCCAGATACAGTTCTGCGCCCTCAAAGCGCCACTGGAACGGAGTTAAGCAACTTCTGCGCTACCTCCAAGGGTCTGTGGACATAGGACTATACTTCAAGAAAGGTGTCCCCTCCGACTTGGTCGGTTATGCAGATGCAGGATACAGGTCCGACCCACATACCGAAAATTCCCAGACCGGTTTTGTGTTCACATACGGTGGGACGGCCATCTCATGGAGATCCGTGAAGCAGACATCGACAACAACCTCATCCAACCACTTCGAGCTCATTGCGATCCACGAAGCTAGCAGAGAATGCTTTTGGCTTCGATCAGTCATCAACCACATCCTCAAGACCACCGGCCTGAAGACGGGACATCTTGGACCTACCACCATGTATGAGGACAATGCTGCCTGCATCGCTCAACTACGAGGTGGCTACATCAAAGGTGACAGGACGAAGCACATATCCCCTAAGCTCTTCTGGACGCATGAACAGCAAGTGGACAACTAGATCGACATCCAGCAGATCCAGTCTTACGACAACCTGGCAGACCTGTTCACTAAAGCTTTGCCTCGCAGCACCTTTAGAAAACTTGTACTAGGAATTGGGATGAGACAGTTGAGAGATTTACTAGCCTGAAGCTTGTACTTATCAGGGTGGGAGTTAATGTTGTGCTGTACTCTTTTTCCTTGGCTACTGGTTTTTCTCACTGGGTTTTCCATAGCCAAAGGTTTTAACGAGGCAGCCACATCAACTCTGGATCCAGAAGTATCCACCTCTGATGCTATCCATCGATCAGGGGAAGTTACAGAGACTTGTACTCTTTTCCCTTAGCCACTGATTTTTCCCACTGGGTTTTCCTTGGCAAAGGTTTTAATGAGGCAAGTACTCTTAAACTTAAGGATCCAGAAGTATCCATAGACCCATGATCAGATAAGCTCTATGAACCCTGAAGCGTTCATCACGGCTTACAACAATGGATGGATAAGGGGAAGTGTTATAAACGGGCTTTTGGTGGGCCTACCCGTTAGTGGGTATCCACCCATTATGTAACCCTACCACTATAAATACAGGGCTATGGATTCCATAGCCACCACGTTTACAACAGTTTCCACATTGTTATTTAGTTCCATCCAAATGTTATTTAGTTCACCTAAAATTTTAGTTTCCCTCAAAATTTACTTTTATCACAGAATTTAGTTTCCATGAACATTTTAGTTCCACCAAAATTTACTTCCATCCAGATTTAGTCCCCCGAAAATTTTAAGATTTTCCCTCAAAATTGTCATAAACTCTCATGCTACCCATTGATTCCGTAAGATTTAATCACAACATGCATTCTACACATCCTTTTGTTTCAGTCAGCAAATATATTCAAAAATATCCCCCAGTTATATAATTGATAACTAATATCCATTGGACAAGGACAAAAGATATCCCTCAATAAACCATCTTCTCTCGTGATATAGGCAAGATTGAAGAAACCCCATGTAAGCATTTTTAAGATGGTGTACACAATTTGAACTTAAACCAATTAGGATGTAGCACAAGTATACATTCCGAGTCAAATCTCTAGTTTTGGAACTCTCACATGGGATTGGTTAGAGACTATGATGTATTTGTTTTTTTTAATCTATCGGAAAGCAGGAAACATGGGTCGTGGAACTTAACCCCAAACCTATTTGTTCTATCAAAAAAAAGTAGTAATAGGACATCGAATGCATCCCCACCGCACATCAGCAAACCCATCCTTCTTCAATGCTTTCCGTCTACAACATTTCTACAACATTTATGTGCAAAGGGTTCATGTCAAAATAATGATACCCATCAAGATTCTCAAATTTTTATAAAAACAATTTCAAAATCTCTTGCCACATAGTACAAGACCAATTCAACAAATAGAGCCATGAATAGTTTATTCAACCTAAAATCTTTAAAAATTACAATGAAGACAACCAAAACGTACATCATTTGAGGTACCAACAGAACAGAGAAAATGCTGCTAGTAGATATCATCACAATATGATTTTTCTTTTTTAAAAAATGAACAATTCCACTGAACTATATAATTTTAAAAACGGGTAAATTTTGAATTTCCTGGAGGAAAATAAGATACAAATTTATTTCGCCATCGGAGGAGAAAGAGACATATATCTATTATATAAATGAGGAGGTTGTCTCATGTGGCATGTTTGTCGTATGTGGCAATGTCACATCACCACATAAACGCCACATGGGATATCCACCTCACCCACAATCCAAAAAATCACCCCCTCAATCTCACTTACATGAATGCCATTCCATCCTCATCCCCAAAAAGCACACCCCAGCTCACATATTTACACGTTTGTCCTAGAAGATTTTTTCCATAAAACCCCAAGGTTGGTTTTTTCATTTATCGTAGGGGTTTTTCCGCTCTCCGACTGTGTATACGGGTTATTTCTAGTTCATTCACAAAAGGAACGCACCAGCAACACACGCACAAGCAAAAGAAACACACCAACACAACAACAACAGGGACAAACACAAACCAACCAACCTCAAGAGTTAAAGAAGTACAAGAGTTTCACAGACACGATAAACGTCACAATTTACCAAACCACCTCAGTCTGAACCACCAAAATCCAGTCGAATCACATCTACAATTTCTTGGCCAGGGCTTGATTTGATCGAGTTCCCATAACGTTACATCTCAACATTAAAACAGCATACAAAAAATAGCCAACTCAATAACAAGAAACTGGCTTTTTTATTGGTTTGATCACATTTAGAACAATGTTTACCGCTTCTTTTATGACGTCCAACATTATGGGTGCAAATAAAAATGCAGGCACAACAAGTACCAAACCGTCAGCAAAATCTCTCCTACGTTTATAAATTAAGTGAATCTATGAAGGGTCAGTTCTGTCACTAGATATTGTGTATCCTTTTGGCTGAGATGAGAGTGTTGGATAAAAGCATGGCTATCGTCATTGGGCCAACACCACCAGGAACGGGAGTAATTGCAGAAGCTACCTTGCATGCTTCATCATAACAAACGTCACCAACGAGTCGGTATCCTCGAGGGTTTTCGGTATCCTGAAACAAGAAAATGCCAATTCCTTAGAAGATTTACTTACTACAAACGCGAAATTCAAACTAAACAGCATTTTGCTAACACAATGACGTTCTGGTAATAGGTTGCGATGCGGAAGTATTTCTCCACACAAGATGGGCATGACTTGCATTTAAAGAGAGTATCAAAACCCCAATGGAGAATGTGAGCTTTAGAAAGATACTTGACATTATCCTAGGCCAAACATTTAAAAAAGGGTAAATAGTAAGAAACCTCCCTCAAATTTGTTCCATGTTGAAATATACCTTATTAAACTTTTTAATTTCAAGAAATTCCATTTAACTTTAAAAAAAATTCCAAACTTTACTCTATTTTTCAAGAAACACGCTATAAGCTATACATTACCTTTTTCAAGAAACAGCATCAAATGTGTCAATACTTGCGAAGAAAATGAACTTTCTTGAAAAATAAATCAGGGAGGTAGGATTTTTAAAATTAAGTGGGATTTCTTGAAAATAAAAAAATTCGATAAGATCTTTTCAAAATGAAACAAAGATGAAAGGTGTTTCTTAAAAGTGAAAATTTATCCTTTAAAATGCAGTTTTGAAATTATGGATCTGTCAAATTTTCAATCTGCCAACGATTTCTAAAATATCCTTTCTTTTCATAAAACCAACCCATTTTACGAAAAGCATTTTGTCAGGAATGTTTGCGATGTCTATGATATGTGAGATACATCTCTCACTACTGAACAGAGATTAAGTGGAAATAAGATGTGTTGGGAACCAGACTTTTGGGAGAATCCTATCATATTTATTAGAAGGCACCACCTGAGTGTAGATAACTGAAAAAAACTATAAATCTTCAGGTTTATGAAATTCATGCAGCTTGGACAACATTAGCCAACTAGCATACACTGATTTTGTCCTTCAATTTATATACTAGCGCCAAAGGCGCCAAAAATGTTTCTGCGAAAAATAATTTTGAATCATTTGGTTGCTTCGAATATATCAATTCTGTTTATCAATGTTTTGACTGACAGGTAGAAAACTGAAAGAAAGGTAATTTTCAAAGGACTTTATAATGTCAATGGTTCCCATCATCCGTGCCATACCAGAAAAAGGGACATAAGAATACCATCTGTTACTTTCTTAAGGTTTGAAAGAACTTAAACGTTAATTAAATACTAGGAAACGTGAATCCAGTTACATATACGAGACATACATGACGCAACAAGTTCCAAAAGCAAGGATATGTGCAGATGAGACAATCATCTATGTCAGTGCATGGCTATTTATATATATAATACACATGAATAAGAGTGTGTTCTATTACAAAAAAAAACAATATAAAATTTTCAATGATTCAACTTTCAAGAGTGTGTTCTATTACAAAAAACAATATAAAATTTTCAATGATTCAACTTTCAATAGATTCTACTCAAGAAACAAAATCAAACAGAAAAATTAAAAAAAAATAAATTGATACCCGGCCTAATTTTGGTGATATTTAGGCTTATATAACATATTAACATCCACTTCATAAGGTAGATATTTCAGTGTCTATGTGTTAAACAACATGGGGTTCCAAAGTATCAGATATGTGACCTTGAGAGTTTTATCTAAACCATACTCAACTCTGACATGCAACTCTAACATGCAACTGTGGGTTTTAAAAAACGGTATGGCTCTGGTGGGTAAGAGTCATGCAAGTGTTTGTCTCCGACATGGACATGGCACTGACTTTGAATTGTCCATGCTTTTATATAGCTAAGTATAGCTTTTACTTAAAATATCTTATTATCTTCATATTCGTTTAATATGATATTTATGTTTACCGTTAATTGCCTTTACAAATCATATTTAGATGCCTCTATGTTTCTAAAGTAGCTATTAATTAGCGTGTTATCACTCACCATAAATGTTACAAAAAAGCTAGGCTGGAAAGTAAGATAAGGAAAAAAATGAATATTAAACAAGAATTAGAAATGTGGACGCCCCCCCCCCCCCCCCAAAAAAAAAAAAAAAACAAAAAACAAAAAACAAAAAAAAAACAAAAAAACAAAACAAAACAAAACAAACAACAACAACAATGCTCGCTGCCTATTCGTACTCCAACAAACGTCCTGATGCTGCCCGCTTTGCGTCATCTCAGAAAAAAGGGATAGCGAAGATGAGGAGAAAAGAAATTTAAGGGCGCATGCCCCAACACCACTTATAAGAAGCGGGTTGAGTGAGATCCATATCATGGAAAGGAAGCAAATCAAGTGAGTTTGGTATTTGCGTACAACATTCTTTTTGGGGTGCTACTGCCTAACATAGGCGACTGAGCCCTAATCGCATTTTAAAACAATGATCAGCATATTCATAACTACAGTAGGTATGAAAAGCTATCTCAATTATTAAACAATTTGCATTAAAATAAACAAACTTCTAAATCAAGACCAAATCTATCATATTTTAATTAATTTAGAAATAACTTACATAGCCATAAACTATTTAAGTGCTATTAGGGGTATACTTCATACGCTACTTTTTTATCATTAATTGCACTTAGAGATCATATTTTGATGTTTTTTTTTCGAAAGGATGTGTGTTTCTCAAAACAAAGATACTGATTTGGTTATGTTTGAATATTTTTAATTGCAATCAATATAATCATGGTTTAACATCTCAGTTTTGGTCTCAACTTTGGCCAATGGTTTGTAATATCAGCATTGGCTATATCAGACGTATCATATGATATGTACTGCACTTTAGGTATTGCTTGTCTCGCCTCAACCAAAGTGTTGTTTGTAGGCAGAACTTAGTGCGCACTTGATCTATCAATGAATTTCTCCATTGTGAAGTAAACTATCCTTTTTTTCTCTAACCAATTTCATCAGTAGGTCATTGTAATGGAAGATATTTTCTAACTCAATCTGATAGGCTTCAATTTACCTTCATTTTCAAGTGTAATGATACAAATTAAATGGTCTGTTAAGATGTATCCTAATGAAACTTGAAGGGCTTCGCCAAGCTCCGCTAAAAGAGGTCTGTTTTGAATATGTCATCCCTATCCAACTCAAAATAGGCTTCAACATATCGGTATTGGTGCATTTTTTATACCATGATTTGCTTGTTAAATGAGATTCTTCCGACCATTGTATGTAATAAGTCAGAATCCATTTACTCTTGTATTAGTTCTTAACATCTATTTAGTTAACATTACAGGTATCAGTAGCATTGCAACGTCATATAGACGTCAATATGACCATCTACATTGGTTATAGGTAAGAGAAAGCATGTACCAAGTCCCTTTAAACCCAGACAGCGTGTTTCCTATATGATGATTATATTGTCCTAGACATGCAGAATTTTTACAATTTTATCTCCAGACACTCTTTTTCTTAGTTTGCGATTGGGAGTTTGGCCTTTCATAGACAGGATCACAGGTCACCAGACAACATCGGCACCTACAATACTGATGGAAGTTTAAAGTGATAACGATAATCCTGAAGTTCTTATATACAACAATTTAGCAGCCTTCTTAGGCTATCACATAACCAAGGAAGTTATAGCTCGAATCGGATTCAAGAGTATTAATGTTTAAAAAAAATGAAATGAGACAAAAGGCCTAATGGTGAAGTTTAATCTCACATTAGAAAGAAACAGAGATGGTTATATATTCAATATGATTGGATCCAAGACTCCACTAAGTATTTTTCCTTTTGGGACAAATTAGAATTCATGATTATTTAACCATACATTCACGAAATTAAGGTGCCTATGTAGTAACAAGTGGTATCAGAGCATATGATAAAGAATATTGGGAAAGGATCAAGCATAAGAGAATTCACATAGTACAACGCAATCCATGTTGTGGTGAACCCTTGCCAAGATATAGAGCCACCTTCTAATGCAGGCGGTTACTAGCTCTATGTTTTGAAGGTGCTAAAGACAATCACAGCATAATGTATACAATTGTTAATAGTTGTGAAATGTATACACCACAGGTAACAGTTGTGAAATGTATTCAAGTGCTATGAGACAAGCTTTAAGCATTCTCACTAGCCTCTGGCGAGACAGTTATACACATGCAATGATGAAGGTTTCAAGCATTCTCGTCAGAATCTGGCGAGATAGGCATACACATGCAATGAAAAAAGTTACAAGCATATTCGCCAGCTGACAACGTGATAGGAAATAATTGGTGCTACATGGCAAGACATAATATAATTGTTAATATGTGTTGGATTACATTAGATCCTCATAGTACGTGATAGAACACAGTTTTAGTTGAATACTATGACAATTGATCTTTAAAGGCTTTGGGCCTCTAGTTATGGGTTTTCTGGAAACGAGTCAAGGTGGAGATTTTTAAAGTTATTGCTTGAATCCAGTGTACAAGCGTTCATGTTAAGAAGAGAAAGTGATAAAAGGTAAAAAGATAAAGTTTAGTCCCACATAAAAAAGAAAAAGAGGATAGATATATAGTTAAACATCATTGGACCCAAGACTCTAATATGGATTTACACTGTTTGGTAAAATTAGGTTCACAATTATGCAGCCACACATTCACGAAGTTAATATGCTTTTGTCGTAACAATAACATCCAAATATAGCTCGGTATATTCCGACGTATCGAAAAAATAGCTAGGTCAATGTAAATAAGAAAACATTCTCAAAAACAACTTTGGTAATCTTCTTCCATGTTTCATGTGGCTCAGATTAGAAAATCCTCCAGCATCTCCCTCCTACCACGCATAGCCTCACTTAAACAATTCTCCCCTCGCTAAAACAAAGACTTTTAAGATTCTGAAGAACATAAAGAAATCACAAGAAAACCCTTACTTAAAAGAAAAATCCTTACCCTTCATGAAAATCATAGGAAAACCTTTGCTTAAATCAACAAAACCATAGCCATTTATAACAATTGTCTCATATATTTTGATGCATCATTAGTTGAACTTCCAAAATAAATTTAACTTCAGAGAATTCTTCATGGTTAAAATATTTTTTTCTTGAAATTAAGTGAAATTTAAACAAAGGCCTACAGTATATATACATAAAGCTCAACCCACTCCATCCATAAGAAATAAAAGATTTAATGGTAGGGGTGGCAAATGGGAATTGACCCGATGGGCCAAACGCAAAGTCGATCCAAGTTTCCAGGTATATGTAGGGCGCAACCGAGTTTGGGTGGAATCCAAGTAAACCCGCTTGACCCTGTTAGAAACTGATCAGGTTCAAGTTTGACTACACACATGATTCCACCCAAATACAACCAGTTTACAATGAAGTTTAGTTTGGTTTAGCTCACAAGCCAAAAATATCCATGTTGCTAATTATGTTGTGCTTTCACAAGCTCCTGGATTCATTGTTCACTTTTGTTTAAGATTATTTTTTTTAAAGAACTCAATGAACCATACCAGAGCAAACACCAACCCCCACCAGATCCAACTTGCTATAGCTTGAACCCAACTGACTTAAGCAAGCAGGCTGGGTACAAATCACTTAGATATTTCTCGGGTTAAGTTCGTGTTTGAATCTATGACCCAAATTTAATTTGGGTTGGATTCGGATACTGTGTTAGCTAGGTCAGGTCAAATTTGATCTAACCCGAAACTGCCATGAGCCAATTGCCACACCTAGTTAAAGGTAAGACGCAAGAGTAAATGTAATTTTTTTCGTTTAGGCTAGGTGAAACTCTACACAAAGGCAGGCAATACGAAAGCTCACATCACTTTCTTTTTCCAAGAAACAAAAGGTTAAGGCTAAATTTCAAGAAACACTCCATGAACTTTAAGGCATTTTGAAGAAACACACTTGAACTTTTTTGTCCTCATATGCCCTTAAACTTTTACTTTTACAAATAACCCCCTAATGGTCCCAAATGATGTTCAATAATAAATAAAATAAAATAAATAAATAATATTCCAATATCTAGCTATTAAAAATAAAAAGAAATACTATTTAATTAATTATTTAACATTGAATGGGAGTATTTCATCAAGAAAATATTTTTTAGAAATACACTTTGAAAAATAATCTAACATCGTTAGGGGCCATTTGGTGCTACCTGAAAAAGCTCAAGTTCATGGAGATTTAGGGCACTAAAAAGTTCTAGAGGTTTTTTCCAGAATGCTTCAAAGTTAATCTAGCCAAGTTAAAGGCTAATGTAAGAGCTCAAAGTGTGGGCATGGATGCCTTTCTCAACAATGACCTATCAACCAATCCTCGCTCTAAGGCCTAAAGATCTCAACCTCCACAGTAGAAAAGGAAAGGCTTAGTCCAAACTAGGGATATGCGACAAGATCCTTTGTTAAACAAACCATATCATTAGAAGCTGATGGTAAAATCCTCACTTAGACCACTAATCACGCATCCGATGAAACATCTACAACAAGGCGATGTTCTTTTCTCACGTATAGCACTAATCAGGAATCCTCACTTACAGAAAACTATCTAGCTAGGACCTGACGTAAATATGCTCATCCTTGCAACTCAAATACTGTCTCGAATGGATTCATACATAGGTAGGTTATTTCAATGTTACAACATGTTAATGTGCCGTCTACAATTAATTGCAAAATGTGTCTGCAGTAAGTATACTATTATTAAATTTATCTTCAAAACTTGGAGGCATTGAACCCGTCAAAATTAAACTGGGTAGCTAGAGTCCAGCACTAACATAATCAATCCACCTAAGTTGATGACATCAGAAAGATGGAATTGGCCATACAATTTATGTTTGCAGCTATTCAATCATAACAATATTAGAATTATACATTTGATCTGCAAGACCAAGCATCCACCGAAAAGTATGGTTCTTTAGTGAAATTCTTCAATATGATGTTTTAAGTTTTTCAATTTATATGACACGCACACAACCATGTTTATTAAAATCCCATGCTCGCAGCAAGAAGCTTTTTATTGTTATAATATTGGTTGCACTTTGACAATCCTAAGAAGCTCACTTGTCAAATTAAACATATATTTAAAGCATAAGGTTGGCATGTAAATATAATGCCATATATATTTCACATGTGGAAAATCAATTCATTGATGCTATCCGGCAGATGCTTGAATATATTTTTTGTGCACTATAACTATCTAAAAGATTTATGAGGAAAGCATCTTACTTCAATTGGATTGATCCCAACATCTATAACAACTGCACCAGGCTTTAGCCAGCTGCCCCTCACAAAGTTTGCAACTCCACAAGCCGAGATGACTATATCAGCCTGCCTTACGATTTCCTCAGGATTGTTAGTTCTGGAGTGTACCACAGTGACAGTTGCATTCTCTTTCTGTTGAAAGTATCCAAAATCTATAGTTAGCATTGAAAATTCTTTTTAAGTATATATGAAAAAAAATTAGAGTTGCTTGAAGTATAGAGAAACAGTATTAGCAGTCCATTTATTTGACACCAAATATAAATAGAGAAAAGGAAGGGACATGAAGTGGATGTTCCTCCTTGTAAAGAAACATAATCCAAACAAAGAAACAATGTGCACATGCTTTATAGGTGTTGTTATACCTGCAACAACAAAGCAGCAGGCATTCCAACAATATTGCTCCGTCCAATTACAACTGCTCTCTTCCCTTTAATTTCAACATCATATCTTTTCAACAATTCCATGCACCCTTTGGGAGTACAAGGAACAAATAGTGGTTCCCTTCCTTGGAGGGCAAGGCAACCAGTATTTAGTGGATTAAAACCATCCACATCTTTCTCAATACTAACAGCATTGAGAATGTTCCTCTCATCCATATGCTGCAAAGAAAATCCAAAAAGAATATTAAACATTTCATGACGTTCCAATCACACGAGAGAAAGTATAATGTTTGACGCCGCAGTACAAAAAGGATACATTTGCAAACCTACTCATGCAAGAGTTAGTATTTTGTGTGTATTCTTGGAAAGGCTTAGAATCAAATCACCAAGATAATCATAACTAGTATTTCAAGACTCCCAGAAATTTAACCAAAATGAACTGAAACAGCAACATTATGAAAGTTCCAAGAGTATATGGTTTTAATATGAGAAAAAGATCCCCATAATGAAAATTGATTTATCTACCAAATACAGGTTAAAGGACTATCATAACAGAATTTCAGATAGCTACAAGTAATTAGTTTCAAGGAACAGAGGCGAGTAATGTTGGAAAGTAGCAAGATTCTACAGTTGAATAGATGTAAAGAAAACTTGCAATAGAACAAGAAATTCAGGTTATCTCAAATTGAATTTTGTGAAGAGACATCAATAGACCAAGCGCAGATTTCTTATATATGAAGCTCCTATCATTTGCAATGTTTTTAATTTTTAATAGGAAACCATTATAAATTACTTGAATTCCTGGAAATACAATTAACATTAATAAGTGACAAAAGCCAGTACCAAAAGGTGCAATGACACATAGAATAACATAAGAGAACCTAATTTTATTTATTCCTATACTTTCAAACTTAATTTCAATGGAAGAGTAGGGCGGAGCCAGGGTTTTCACCTAAAGGCCCACATCATTCGCTTACTTTTGTATTCCATGGTTACACTTGGGTGTGTTTGAGTGGGTAGTCGGTGTCCCTTTAAGAAAAGAAATTCAAAGCATTATAAAGTTTTCAACTATGGAAGCAATTCTTTGTAAGCAAAAGATTATCATATATTTCGTTAGCTTAATTTCAAAATGATACTAAAAAGACTAATGGTTAAGGTAACGTATTTATGAAATTTAACATATATATATACACACACACAATTATATGTGTGTGCACGCACGCAGTCATCGTATGAAATTTTCTCGCATTAACAAAAATATACATGATTTATTTTTTATTTTAAAAAAAATTCAAATATGTTCTGCACATTATGGATGATTAGAATACCAATAATTCCAATGCTATTTGACTCTCGATCTACTTGTTGCAAATTCAACACTATCAGAACAATAGATTTTTTCATAACAAGTAGATCAAGAGTCAAATCTTTCTTAAGTTTCACACATATTTAGGGTATCAGGTTTTTGAATGTACATAATAATCGCAAAAAATTTCAAAAACTTCACAAGCTTAGGCTTTTTGATGCTATCAGCGTAGAAAATTTCATGCACTGATAACACATATTTAGTTTACTTATATATATATATATGTAAATCTTCAAATGAGAACATTTCACACGGTGTGAAAATGTTTTTAGTTTCTTTGAACAAAAATTCCAAAAAAAAAATTCCACCATCATTATATGTTGTTATACACCCCTCAAAAAATAATCGTTGAGAAATAATGTGATTTGGCCTTCGATCAAGGCATTTCAACAAATTCGCATGTTTTGATATCGTTAAATTTGAAACGGGTGGATGGGTGCTCTAATCTCCCTAGGGTTCCCCCATTATTTTCCCTGGGGTATATAAGTGTATAGATTAAAGATCAAAAAAATTTGAAAAAAAATTTCAAAAATAAAAAGTTTTCGCCCGGGCTTTCGCACTATTTTTCGCAACGAAAGATTGCTCTATATATATATATATGGGCTTGCGCTGTCAGCACATGATTTGTTTTCCTGTGCTGATAGCGTTTTGAGGGGTTAAAAAGTTTTCTTTTATTTTTACAGTATGTTCTACAACTTTCACTATCACCACACCAAATTTCAAGTGAATTCAATACTTTTTGATATTACATCCATCCATTTCAAAAAGATTGTGCTAACAGATCCAGTTTGAACGGTTTTTTTAATGAATAGATGGATCGTCAAAAAGTATGGATTCACTAAAAATTTGGTGTGGTGATAGCCAACGAGTTGTAGAACATATTGCAAAAAAATCAAAATATCTTTTTAACCCCCGAAATCGCTGACAACACAAGAAATTTTCTTGCGCTGTCAGCACACATCCATATTTCTCATAATATACGAGTAATATGTTCCTGCTCTGACAGCATTTTGGGGCCCAAAAAGTATTTTTTTTGAATTTTTTTGCACTGTGTTTTACAACTTGTTGGCTACCTCCCCACCAATTTTCAAGTGAATCCAACACCGTTTTAGCCTCCATCCATTCATTTCAAAAAGATAGCTCAAATTCTGAAATTATATGCGTAATCTTTTTGAAATACATGGATGAAGGCTCAAATGGTGTTGGATTCACTTGAAAATTGGTGGGGGAATCCAATAAGTTGTAGAACACATTGCAAGAAAATTCAAAAAAAAATACTTTTTCGGGCCCCAAAGTGCTGACAGCATAGGAACATTGTTCATGTGCTGTCAACACACCTCCATATTGCTACACCTCCATATTGCTATATATATAAGAATAACATGTCACATATAACATATAAGCCAAGGCCTCATATGCGACCTCGAACAGTTCATCCTCCCATAATTTTTCAGACGATCATGACCATTTATTTCAATTTTCATATTCTAAAACCTCAAAACAATAAATATTAGATTAACATAATGGGTTTTGTTTGTTCGTCCATTGGTCACAAAAGTTCTAATTTTACAAAACTATTAAATTTACGACAGATGGATGATCAAGCAAAATCTATTACGTTCATCCAATATTTGATGTTTTTATGTTTTTATGAAAAACAAAATGAACGGTTCCGATTGTCTCTTATTGTCTGAAAAATATGGGAGGATGAACTTTTCAATTTTGCATGAGACCTTGGCTTATATGTCACATAATACACATTATTCCATATATATTTACATATATACATGAATATATACGTCAACTAGCTAAGGAAGAAATTCCTTCATGGCTATTGTTAAAAAGTCCAAGTTTTTTTGATGATAGGAATGGCTCGCTTTGATCTTTATATTCTATAACTCTAAAACATCAAATATCTCATAAACCCTAGGGGTTTTGCTCATTAATCTACTTGTCGCATATGTAACGGTTTTGCAGTAATTTAACTTTTTACAATGACTATATTAACAAGCAAAACACTTAAGGTTCACTTGATATTCAAAATATGAAGATCAAAATAACGATTCTGATCGTTCAAAATAAGCAAAGATTAACAATATCAAGAAGGGATTTCCTCCTTCGCTAGTTGACCTACATATTCCTCATATATATACATAGATATATAATATCCAATTTTCAAACCTTTAATAAAAAATAAATTTAAATTTAAAAAACACATTAAATATGGTCAAATGAGGAAAGTAATAAGTCAATAATTAAAATTCTAAATAACACCCATTGTCAATAAAAGATTTCAGCGTCTTGATTCTTGTCACTCTCCTTTTTGTTTATTTACATATTTATTTAATTATTTTGTTATTAGCTTCGCACTTGATATAAAATGATAAGAGGGTATCCTTTTCTTTACTTTTTATTTCTTTCTTCCTTTGAATCAAACTGCAGGAAGCAAAACAGCTCCATTCTTTCTATTTTTAACCTTCTTGCATTTAATGTCAAGCATATTTTTTAACTTTTTGCCTTTAATGTCAAGCAGATATGTAAGAATTTTCAATTCCCATGAAATTGAGGTGCAAATTTCGTGGCTACCTAAGGCTGCTTAATTATTAATTTTGTTTCCTTTTAAATTGGCTAGGAACATTAATAATAAGATAGCTAATGATCCTGCTAATTTTAACTAGTAATAATGCCCGCAACATTTTGGAAGCGCAGAGCATCAGATTACCATATTTCATGGCTTAAATATTGTCATCAATTTAAGTGGGCAAATGAGGTAACTTAGGGTGCAACCAGAATGGCCAATTAGTACGTATATTGATTTTCCCACATCCGGGAAGGAGAGGAGGGGGGAGACACACCCACCCACCCACGCCCCCCCCCCCCCCCCCCAAACCCCCACCCAAAAAAAAATTTGTGGCTACAATCATGAGGAGAGGAAGTACAAATTTCAAAAATTTCATTCATTACCAAGTTCATCCACTTTCAATCGCATCGTAGGAACAAGACAGTTCATAAAAGCATTACAATATCCAACATTTATTCATACACAGAAACAAAGAATGTAGACACAAATGTATAATGTAATGAAATTAGCAAGGTATTTAAAAAGTAAACAAAGAACATACACGAGGCAGTGGAAGCTGAACCAAGATTCCATGAACAGCTGGATCACTATTGAAGCCTGAAATATGCTTCAGCACTTCTTCCTCTGTACAGTCCTCGGGTAAGTTAACTTCATAAGATGTGATGCCCACAGCTTCACAAGCCTTCTTCTTATTCCGCACATATGTTTGAGAGTCTTTCCTATCACCTACTAGAATGACTGCCAGTCCTGGAACAATACCATTCGCATCCTTCAACCTTGCAACTTCAGCAGCAACTTCTTCCCTAATTTGTTTTGCAATTGACTTGCCATCAATAACCGTTGCAGACATGTTGGCGGTCATTGCCACTGCACATGAAAATTGATAATGCATGTAAGAGTAAGAAATCAAATTTCATGAAGTATGACTCTTTTGTTGAAAAAGAAGCAAGATATCTAATGTGAACGTAGCTGATTTGGAAGGCATCAGTAGCAGCACTGAAAATCTTGATAATATATGCCATCACCATGTTGAACACCATATAAAACACAATATTCAGTATATAACTGATAAGTATACAATAGTCCAATTAATAACGCAAAAGTTCACAAAAACAATAGCAAGCTTGGCAACAGTAATCTTGACATTTGACATTCATCCTAGTACCCAAAAGCCTTCACATGACAAAACTTTGTAGTGTGAAGTTTAGTTTATTTTTTTTGTCCATTTCATTTTCTTTCATCTTTTTTTCTATTTAAAAATTGAGACAATTTCATTCTACGTTAGAGGAGTGTCATTAAAAACATGTAATGCTGCCGCAAGATTGGCAGAAAAGGAAAAAAAATTGTTGTGCCTTTCTGTACTGAGGATCACCATTCAATTATATTTGGCAAGTGGTATCCTCAAACCAACCTTTGTTTGACGACTTTTTTGCCTTATTTTACACTATTTTAAACTTATTTATAATTTATAGTCTATCCCAGGAAACCGAAGGACCAACATTGTTGAATTTGTACAATGTTGAGATGATGGCTTCTTCTCAACAAAATCAGGGCGTCTAGTCTAAAATAAATAATAGGTTATTAGTTAATACCAATCTTGCAAAACCAACTTTGTTTCTCACCATTTGGCATCGCCATACTCGGAAGACAGAGAAAATATTTGAGCCTTTTCTTGCTATTTGACATCACAAATTCAAGGAGAGTTCTGTCAGACGCCTTCCACTAACAAAACTTCCTTCAAGAAAAAAATTGATGTCGAACTAATTTATGACAAGAAATAGACCATAACCCAACTTTCAACTCCGAACCAACAACAAAATTAAAAAGCAAAATAAAAGAACGATTTACAAATGAAATTCATTCCTACATTTTATTTACTTATCGAAGAAACTAAGTAAACCATTGCAAAAGTTTCATCTTCTGTAATCCAAATGAAGCGTTAAATAATTGTAACGAAAACAAAGTGCAACTGATTCATGAGCATGGAATTATCCGTTGCCCAGATTCGAGGGAGATGGTTTCTTTACAATATAAGAAGAATCCCCAAATCACGCAGTTACATATTTTAGTTAATTTTCTTGCAAGCAAAACAACCTGAATTAAAAATTCTACATTCAGGCGGGGGTTAGTAAAAAAAGTTGAGAGCTTTATCCAATCCCAATTAATCTATCGATCCTGCTAATAGCGACCATACAAAGAGACCACAAACCAAATAACGATCCTTCCAACGAGAATTTTGAAACGGGAAAGAACAGAAGAATATTACCTGTAGGGGTGGCGTTCAACCCCCAATTCGTCGAATTAGATGAAAAGCAACGATTTCTCCAACCTAGCGTCTTCAAAGGGAAAGATATCGACGGATGGCAATGAAAGGGGCGAGTAAAGGCCTTGTCTTTACCCATGAATGGAAGAGATCGAATCGAGCAAGAAGAAGAAGCACAGTCTGAGAGAAGAGAGGACGCCATGGCCGTAAGCTTGAGGAACGAACGTGGGAGAGGAGATATCGGCTGAGAGGTTTGATGGAAAAAGGCAAGGGTTTTATTAGGGTTTTTGAGGAGGGTTTCCAGTTCTCCAAAAGCAATCTTTTTTTAGCCTGCGGTAGATTGATTCCAGCGAATAATAAAAGTTGCAGGGTTTGGCTATCCGATGAGAATCAGTAGCATCCTCGCCTCGGTTCATGAACCTGGGGTTCCCGCGGTTTGATTGCCATTTATTCATTTTAAAATATCGTTTTTGGGATCCCCTCGGTTGGGTTCATGGATTTTGGCTGCGCAAAATGAGCTAAAATATCCTTGAAGTTTTTGGGTTTTTTCATATATATAGCTTATCTTAAATCGTACCAATTAATATCTTAACACTACAAAATATTTCGTTTTAGTATCCTAATTGTGAATGAGCTTCAAACAAGGATTTAACATGCTCAGACAAGGAAAACATCAAAAATAAATGTTACAGTGGAATCATTTGATGTATCATTGACACTTTGAGCTTCTTGTCTAGCTTCTTTTGATTCATGGCCTTGTTAAATTTACTTTAGTTTTGAGTGAATCTTGATTATCTTGAAACTTATATTCCTGCACCCACATCTTGTTAGATGACATGTTTGCTTATCATCAAAACTACATTGTGTGACTCTATATCTTAACAATCTCTGCTAGTATTTTTTCAAGGTGCGAGAGCTAATATCTAGAGACGTTTTTGCAGATACCACGATATCTACATAATGAAAAATAGAGAAGTTTGAGGATTATTTGAAAACTAAAGTTAGTTTTTTCTTTAGGTTTTCTTCTCCAAATTCATATCTGGCTTGATTTTACCTTGAACGAAGTGTTTGCTTTGTAATCCAATATTATTGAAGCTTTAGTGATCTCTTCAATAAGACATACACCAAGAAGTGGGTGGAACTAGTATAAATCTTGGTGTCATGTGTGTGTTTCTCTTTTGTTTTGTATTTATTTTATTATGTTGCTTGCATTACTGATTTTTTGTAGAGATCGCAATTAGCTTTGCTTGATGGTTCAACGATTCTTGAAATTTCCATGTGTGATTGTCCAGTTGATAATGATTTACCAAAGTTTCCTATTAAGTGGGTATATAGCCCAACAATTGGTATCAGATCAAGGTTCTTGAATCAAAATCAAGAAAATAGCTGAGAATTCTCCAAAAAGCAGCGAACCGGAGCATCAATTAGTTCGAGCTCATATACATATGGTTCGTATATAACAGTTGGTTGCATGTACTATAGAATTGATAAAGTTGATGGTGGGGAAATTTCAAGATATGTTAATACAAGATGACGGTAATCATAATAAAAGATCATCTCCATAGAGTGGTGTATGTCATAGATAAGTTACCAACGGATATCTCAGAAAGGGATAAAATGAAGATGGCAGATTCGGCTACGACAACCATCTAGCTTAGCCTATTAGACAAGGTGATTTACGAGGTATCCAAGGAGACTACAGCTAAAGAACCATGAGAGATGATTGAAAAGCTACATCTAAAATAGTCACTCACCGACATGCTGATCTTATTAAAGACTTTCTTCACTTTCAATATGTGAAGTGATATCTAATTGAAGTATCACTTGGATACACTACTACAAAAAAACGCTTGCATAGCGCTTTTTTTAAAACTTTAAGCGCTATCCAAGCTACCACTATGGAAGCTAGATAGCGCTTTTATAAGCGCTATCTAAGTGGTTTACTAAGATAGCGCTTTACTACCTTAGCGCTTTTGGAAGCGCTATTCAAGATTACTCGAGAAATTTTGATTTTGACCTTGCATAGCACTTTCTAAGCGTTATACCAGGTACCACTAAGATAGCGCCTAATAAGCGCTATTGTAGATTTTCATAACATAGTGCTTTCTAAAGCGCTATTGTAATAAATTACTTCGATAACACCAGAATTTTTTCCTCTCCGTCAGTCTCAGAACCCTCTACGGCCCTCACTGCCTACTCTTTTCTTTTCCTCATCATCCTTCATCAAAAGGCAGTAATCGGCGACCTCCTTAAACTTGGGCACTCTCCTCAAGTCAACATATGAATCAAAAGTAAACAAAAACAGCCAACATATTTAGCTAGTACTCCAGCACAAATGACAGAAAGTTCACATATATACGAGCCCATTATTCCCTGAACAAAAATAGGAATTGCATTGAGACGTGCTCAAAATAGTCATTAAATTACACAGGGGTAAACGTATATACAACACTGATGGTATCACTATGGATGGCATAACAACCTCTGTAGTTACAATTGAACAGAATGTGGTCCAAAGCTTGGGAGGCACCACAGAATACTATCCTCGCTGAGGCTCTGCCAACAAACCATATAGTTTGGATTCAAACTGGAACAAAACCACATTTAACTACCAAATGTTTTCGGGCTTGTACATGTTTTCACATGGAACAAAGATTAAAATTAGAAAATAATTATTTGGGCAAAATGTGAAGTTAAAAGATAAAGATGAACATTATAATGATAAATACTACTATTACATGAGTAGTCTGAACTTGAAAACAAAAAAGAAAAGTGAAAAATGAGGGAGCGATATACTTCATGCTGGACTGCAGCCTCTCCCAAATACTTATCAGATAAATATGGGATTCTGCATGGGTACTTGTTTTTGGATTGAACTCGTTGCTTACGCCCTTTAAAACTAGAAGGAACTGTCATTGAGTTAAATTCATAACTATTGAGTTTTAAGTTCACTTCAATAGGTTTAACATGGTCACTAGAGCCATTCACATGTTCTTACCTCAAACATAGTTAGCTTCCCGTTCTGCATATACTCCATTAAGTCTACCGTAATTCCCTCAAAGATTCCTTTGGAATTATCAAAATTTCCCTAGATGTTTCTGCATATACTCCATTAAGTCTACCGTAATTCCCTCAAAGATTCCTTTGGAATTATCAAATTTTCCCTAGATGTTAGTTACCTGTGGGGAACCAGAATTGCTCACTTGAGCATCAAGTATCAATAGGTCAAATGCATCAGAAGAAGAATTCATCAACACCATGATAATGGTCATGAGGGCTATTGGATTGATTGTAGAGGTGAAGCATGCGGTGATGATTCTGCTCCTATCATTGTCAGAGCGATATATGCCATTCATCAACACCATGATTTACAATCAGGATAATCTTAGGCTGAAGAACATCAAGGAGTGATTCTTCACCGAGGAGTTGATCCATGGGACGGTGGGAGTTAGTTTGAATGGAGATTCAGACAACCAAGGTGTTGGATCTGGATCTAAGCCTAGTGGGGGGGGTGAATAGGCTTATAAAAATTCTCGTGCAACCCACGAGAAATCATACGCAGTTATAGCACAATCAATCAGACTCAGAGTATAGTAAAGCAATCTCAGCATGCACAGGCGATATATCCTGGTTCGGTCGTCCCAACGACTTACGTCCAGCCCCAAAAGCAATACTAGATTATTAAAGTTAACTGGTACAACCTGTAGCTAGAGCACCAACTCTACACTCACCTGGCTCTCGGTACCTGCACTCACCAAAGTGCCCAAACAATAACAATCCTAGTAAAGCTCTCTCTTGGCTAGTCCCAACTAGCCAAGTCCCCAAATCAAATAATTAAAATAGTTCTACAAAGATCACAACACCAAATCACAAATATAATAGAGTAGAGTTTAGAATCGCTCAGTTGTGATGGCGTTGGTGTCTCTGTCATTCAGCGCGTAGTCAGTCGTCGTCTAACAAATAGTAGTCCCCTCGGAAGTCCCCAAAAGTCAGCAGGTTGTGTCTCGTAGCATTAATCCCAAGTTACGGCTTGTAGCATTAATCCCAAGTTGAGGCTTGTCCTTGAAGATGGAATTTGTTGCAGCTCCTTTACAGCTTGGTATCAGATCTTTGAAATTTGATAAACATGCGGCTTGATAAACATGCGGCTTGAAAGAGCTCTTGAGATTTTTGTTTGGCTTGATAACCATGCGACTTGGAAGAGCTTCAAATGTATCAGATCTTTGAGATTTTTGCACACATAAAAAACTGAGCTCTTGGCCAATTTGTTTTTCAAAAGGGTGTGGCTTCTCTCTTAGGAAGTGCAAGGAGAGTTCGACAAATTTTGTTGATGATGGAGATCTCTCAAACTTTCGGCTGTCAACAAACCCCTCTTGGAATTTTTTTAAGAACAGAACAAAAACTCGGCTTGTGGGCTCTTAGGAAAATGATTGGGAGAAAAGTTGCGCTGAGAGAGTGGTATTGTGTTTTTTTGCCTTCGGGTTTAATGAGCCATGTCTCTCTTTTTGTTACCTTCCGATTTCTGCGTTTATATGAGGGTGGTCTAGGGTATGTCTTGCAGCAAAGAGAGGATCCAACGAGTAGGATGTGGCAAGGAGAAAGATCTAAGGCTAATGATGTGTGCGGTTAGAGGAATTCCTAATGCTAGGAGGATTTGCAATTGGTTATGAAGTTTGGACTTGGTCTGGTTGAGATTAAGAACCGACTCAAGTAGATATGGACCAAATCAAGTAGAGTATCTTCTTCTTCCCATCATATTGGCCACGTCTCACAATGAGTCTCTCCAAGCTTTCACTTTCTTGAAACACTTAACATACACGTTAAAAACGTTTACACATGTTTTGTTATCATCAAACACGAAGCTCATAGATCTTTGCTACCAACAATCTCCCCCTTTTGATGATGACAAACTGAGTATAAGATTTGAGCATTAAATATCCAAATAGTGTGTGTGAAAGTGTGACGATAGAGGGTGACATGCAATGAGATATAATGATGTGCAAAGTTAACAACATGCATGCTCCCTCTATATTCATGCTTCATGCTTCCCTTAATCAAGCATTCATATTCTCATAAGCATACCAAAGCACACAATACCAATTCATGAGTCTTCCCAATTTTTACACAATACCAATTCATGAGCATTACAAATCTCCCCAATTTTTCTCCCCCTTTGTTATCATCAAAAGTTATAACACGAAGAAAAAATCATATAACATTCAAAAAGAGAGTATTATTATCCATTACCAACAATTGCATGCATACTACCATGGAATAATCAAGTCAAAGTCCAATGAAATTAAACAACTAAGACTTCAACACCAACGTGTACGTACGATGATTAAAATTGAAGCATATAGGTAGACTCATTAAGAAAGCAACCAAACCAATCCACATTTTCCATATAACGTTCTATCACCTAGGATTGATTTTTCCCATCTTATTAAAATGTGTTCAAGGTACCACACCCCAAAACATAGCCAGATGTGGGGGTGGCATTGCTTGACGAATAAATACACCAACGCTAAAGTTTACCCATAAAGCTTATGGTGGATACTTGTGGGTCGTTGCCAAGGATTGTATCCATTTTTTATACAGAGCAATTATTCTTCTTTTTCAATTTATTGTTTTTAATCATAACAACATGTTTATTTGCTCAATTATTATTCATGGCAAGGTATATCATATCCCTTAGATTTTCAGTTAAGTTTTCCTCCTACATTCACTTTTCATACTTCATAAACGATATCTTCAGATGTACAACAACAATAATACAAGTGGAAGTGAAATAGCAGGTGTAGAAATCAAGTTATTTTCAGTCATTGAGCATGCCATGAATATTTAGAAAGATGAACATGTGCATGTAGCAAAAGAAATAATACACCAATTTCTACATAGATATGAAAGTTATTCATGAATACCTTTTTAATGAATGAAAGAGACAGATACACATTTAAGCACCATTTTTTGTTTTGTTTTTATGCATGTGATACTAAAGCAAACATGAGATGCAGTCACACAAAATAAAGAAAATCATGCACACATAACCATGCAACTACTAACACACAAACAAGAAAAAAGTTCAAGCACACAAGAAAGCATGAAATCTCGTACTAATTTTTATCAATAATACCAAGCTCAAGACGAAGACGACAAACGCGAGCCTCAACCAAAGGTTTGGTGAATATGTCTGCGCGTTATGATTCTGTAAGAACGAACTCAACAGACACATTCTCTTTAGTGAGGTGATCTCTAAGAAAATGATGTCTTACGTCAATATGTTTAGTACGAGAGTGGTGCACAGGATTATTAGAAAAATCTATGGCACTCTTGCTATCACATCTCAGAGGGGCTCTTTTGAGTGCTAGTCTGTAGTCAGATAATGTTTGCATCATCCACAATACTTGAGCACAGCAGCTGCCGAGGGCAATATACTCTGCTTCAGTAGTGGATAATGCAACCCTATTTTGCTTACGGCTAGACCATGAAACTAAAGAGTGTCCTAGCATAAAGCAAGTGCCACTAGTGCTCTTTCTATCAGTTAAACTACCCGCATAATCAGCATCAGAATAACCCACCAAATCAAAATTACCACTAGAATGATACCAAAGGCCTAAAGTAGGTGTACTAATTAGGTACCTAAAGATCCTTTTAATGGCTTTTAAATGAGACTCTTTTGGGTTTGATTGAAAGTGTGCACACAAGCATACAGCAAACATTATATCAGGCCTAGAAGCAGTCAAGTACAACAAGAAACCAATCGTACCTCGATATAGCTTTTGATCCACTACAACTCCTTGTTCATCCCTAACCATTTTTGTGTTGGGACACATCGGCGTTCCAATTCCTTTAGACTTCTCCATACCAAACTTTTTCAGAAGATCCTTGATGTATTTGGTTTGAGATAGAAAGATGCCTTCCTTTCCTTGCTTTACTTGGAACCCCAGAAAATATTTCAGCTCTCCCACAAGGCTCATCTCAAACTGATCCTGCATGACTTTCTCAAACTTTTGACATACTAGATCGTTAGTAGCATCATAAATAATATCATCAACATATATTTGCATAATGAGAAAATCATCAGATTCGTGCATCAAAAATAATGTATTGTCAGCACTCCCCTTTTTAAAATTATTATCCAACAAATATGTGCGTAGACGGTCATACCAACGTGGAGCTTGCTTAAGACCATACAAAGCTTTTTCTAATTTATAAACATGATTTGGAAAATTATGGCTTCAAAACCTGGGGGTTGCTCAACAAATACCTCTTCTTTTAGGTAGCCATTAAGAAAGCACTTTTTACATCTATTTGTTTCAGTTTGAGCCCTTTATAACTTGCAAAAGCTAGCAAGATTCTAATGGACTCAAGCCTAGTAACTGGTGCAAAAGTCTCATCCACATCAATTCCTTCAATTTGATTATAACCTTTAGCTATCAACCTAGTCTGGTTTCTAATAACATTACCAGATTCATCATGCTTATTTTTAAACACCCATTTAGTACCAACTACATGGTAATCAGTGGGTCTAGGCATTAGTTTCTAGACATTATTCCTAACAAATTGATTTAATTCCTCTTGCAAGGCCAAAACCCAACTTTCCTCTTCTAGAGCAATATCTATGGTCTTAGGCTCTATTACATGAATAAAGTCACCATAAATACATAGAGCACAAAGATCTCTAAAAGAGGAAGGTGTTGGATCTGGATCTAAGCATAGAGGGGGGTGAATATGCTTATAAAAATTTCTCGTGCAACCCATGAGAAATCACACGCAGTTATAGCACAATCAATCAGCCTCAGAGTATAGTATAGCAATCTCAGCATGCACAGGCGATATACCCTGGTTCGGTCGTCCCAACGACCTACGTCTAGCCCCAAAAGCAATACTAGATTATTAAAGTTAACTGGTACAACCTGTAGCTAGAGCACCAGCTCTACACTCACCTGGCTCTCAGGACCTGCACTTACCAAAGTGCCCAAATAATAACAATCCTAGTAAAGCTCTCTATTGGCTAGTCCCAACTAGCCAAGTGCCCAAATCAAATAATTAAAATAGTTCTATAAAGATCACAACACCAAATCACAAATATAATAGAGTAGAGTTTAGAATCGCTCAGTTGTGACGGCGTTGGTGTCTCTGTCGTTCAGCGCGTGGTCAGACGTCGTTTGACAAATAGTAGTCCCCTCTGAAGTCCCCAAAAGTCAGCATGTTGTGTCTCGTAGCATTAATCCCAAGTTACGGCTTGTAGCATTAATCCTAAGTTGAGGCTTGTCCTTGAAGATTGAATTTGTTGTAGCTCCTCTACGGCTTGGTATCAGATCTTTGAGATTTGATAAACGTGCGGCTTGATAAACCTGCGGCTTGGAAGAGCTCTTGATATTTTTGTTCGGCTTGATAAACCTGCGGCTTGGAAGAGCTTTAAATGTATCAGATCTTTGAGATTTTTACACACCTAAAATACTGAGCTCTTGGCCAATTTATTTTTCAAAAGGGTGCGGATTCTCTCTTGGGAAGTGCAAGGAGAGTTCGATAGATATTTTTGTTGATGGAGATCTCTCAAACTTTCGGCTGTTAACAAACCCCTCTTGGAATTTTTTTAAGAACAGAACAAAAATTCGGCTTGTGGGCTCTTGGGGAAATGATTGGGAGAAAAGTTGCGGCTGAGAGAGGGGTATTGCGTTTTTTTTGCCTTATGGTTTAATGAGCCGTGTCTATCTTTTTGTTACCTTCAGATTTCCGCGTTTATATGAGGGTGGTCTAGGGTATGTCTTGCGGCAAAGAGAGGATCCAACGAGTAGGATGCGGTAAGGAGACAAATCTAAGGCTAAGGATGTGTGCGGTTAGAGGAATTCCTAATGCTAGGAGGATTTGCAATTGGTTATGAAGTTTGGACTTGGTCTGGTTGAGATTAAGAATCGGCTCAAGTAGATATGGACCAAACCAAGTAGAGTATCTTCTTCTTCCCATCATATTGGTCACGTCTCACAATGAGTCTCTCCAAGCTTTCCCTTTCCTGAAACACTTAACATACACGTTAAAAACGTTCACACATGTTTGTTATCATCAAACATGAAGTTCATAGATCGTTGCTACCAACACAAGGTTTATTTGCTTCAGGCGAAGAAATTCAAGAGGCAGTAACATGAGGAAATCAAGATCGAAGAATATAGACACATCATACTTTATTTGTAAGAAACATATACATTAGAAGAGAGACTTTCCAGAGAGGAAGAATAAAGACAAAGAGAAGGTGCTAGCATCTTCACTAGTAGCAGTTGTGAAGATAGAGAAGGTTAGGAGCAAGAAGGCATATGACGTACTGACATCGTATTTGTCAGATATTGAGAATTATGCACGGGTCATGGATTCTGATTGTTGTTCTATATGACACCAAATAAGGAATGTTTCTTTACCTGCAAGAGGAAAGAGGATGGAGCAGTCTTTATAGGTAACAACAATTGATGAAAGCTATTAAAGTTAGTTCAATGAGATCATGATGTTTGATTGCATGGTGCGCATACTCACTAATATATGACAAGTCTAGAAGTAAAGACGTCACTAATTTATTTGAAGGCATTAGATTCCATGTGTTACAAGTAATGATAGAGAAGGAGGCTTTAAAGATATCGAAGGGATTGATTGTGGTGATGATAGGAGAAAATAATTAGGGACTTATACCTACTTAAGGGGATGACGAACTTGGGATATTCCAACATTGGATTTAAGAGTTTGTAGGATATTAATTCGGCTAGGTTATACCATCACAGACTTGGACATATTGCAAAGAAGAGCCTTGAAGTTTTGAGGAAGCATGTGTTGGAACCTGAGATTGCAAAGAGAACACTAAGGGGGTGAATAGTGTTTTCAAAAATTAAAATCCCTCTAGAAATCTCCCTAGAATTAATAAAGAGTTACTCATTATAAATCCTAATCAACACAAAATAATACTTGCAATAATATAGTTAAGCAGCGGAATGTAAATGCAAGTGAATAAATAATAATCGCAAACACATGGATTTTTATCCTGGTTCCTCATAACTTGGATACGTCCAATCCCCGAATTTCTGTCGAGCTTTAATCCACTATTTACGGTAAATAGTACAAAGCACCTCACCTCCAATGAGGATTCTCCCTTGCCTCACAACCCGATGACTTTTACAAACACCTTGCCTACAACAAGGATTTACTCACCACCTAGCCTCCAACTAGGATTTACAAACCTTTTGACGATTTTCAGATACCTATAGCAACTTGATGAAGCCCTTGTGTATATGATTTCTCTAGGAGCAGAATTGATCTCAAAGATATAGAACTTAAAAGCTTTGGAGATCAAAAAATAAACTTAGTTTAAATATCTTTAAAATATAACTTCGAAAACAGATATTAAACAAGTTTTAATTAATTCACAAAATTCTTATAGCTAATATATATATATATGTATGAATATTGTGGTTAAAAGAAATTGAAATCCTTTTGATCAAATAGAATATTGAATGTAAACTTGATCAAAAGAAATAACTTGAAATTGATTCTCTATAATATTAGCACTTGGGCTATATAGAGATCAATATTCAAGACTTGATCTTTGAAAGAATATAAATGATAAAGCACAAAGATCAAAAAAGAAAACTTGAAGTTTGAATCTCTAAGATAAAAGCTTTAGGCTTTAGAGATCAAATCAAGTTATTGTTAGGCCAATAAAATAAATAGAATCAATAAAGAATTTTCTGCTCATGAATTAGAACAAGGCCTAAATAAAATGAGAGAGATTTGAGAGCTTTTTGAGCAATAGAATTATTTTGAAATGAATAATTTTGATGAACAATTTTCTTGTGTAAAACCCATGCTCAATCCCGATATTTATAAAGATGAAAATCATTTCAAAAAATTATTTCAAAAATGCATCAATCAAGGAGATTTGAAATTTGAGATTCATATTATTTCCAAAATATGTTTGCATTAATCAAGGAGATTTGAAATTTGAAATTCAAATTATTTCCAAAAAAACCTTTCCACCATTTATATGCATTTAAACGAGGAGAATTGAAATTTGAAATTTGAAATTCAAATTATTTCAAATGCAATAAAAATGATTTTGAAAAAAAAACTAGTCGTTTGACCCCGATGCTTTCCTAGTATGGGCTTTAGGCTCGAAAACTTAGGAAAAGTTATTTAAATCATTTAAATCATTTTTGGCATAATCCTAAGTGTGTGTGGGCTTAATCAAAAGGCTTTAACAAATTCCTAAGACTCAAATAAAAGTCAAAATTACATGTTATATTTTAGCTTGCAACTCCTTCTTGTTGACTTCATTTGAACTTGACTTGATTTGTTCCTTGCACATTTGCTCCTAGCCTTCTTTGAGTTGTTTGCTCCATCACATTTGAGCTCCATTAATTTGAGATCCCTTCATTCATGGCTTTCATTTGTGCAATGCATCTTAGCTTTATAAACTATATTAAACTTACATTTCCTGCACACAAACTCAATGAAAACATTAGTAGCATAATATGTTGCTCGTCATCAAAATAACCATGGTGTGGAGACTTAATATCCAACAACATGATCTAATTAAATGTGTGAATTTGAAGGAGCTAAAGTTTACAAGAATTGTGTCTATGGTAAGCAGACAAAGATTAGTTTTGATAATGACAAGCATAATATAAAAGGAATTCATGAGTATGTTCAGACCAACATTTGGGGTCCTCCACCAGTTCACTATCTAGGTGGAGCTCATTATTTCATATTTTTTATCGATGATTTCTCTAGTAAAGTACGTGTGTACGTGATGAAAGAGAAGTTGGAGATGTTTGAGAAGTTCAAGGTGTGTAAGACCCTTGTGGAGAGTCAAAAAAGAAAGAAGCTAAAAGTATGAGATCTGATTTGTTGAGTTTAAGGAATTCTATATGAAATGTGGAGTAAAAAGACATTTCACTATATTGGGAGATTTGTCGTCGAATGGAGTTACGGAAAGTATGACTAGAACACTTCTAGAGATGGTAAGAATTATAAGATTTATATCAGGATTATCGATGGAATTTTAGGCTGAAGCTATATCGATCATAGATTATTTGGTTAATAGAATTCCATCATTGACTGTCGATAGAAAAATTCCAGATGATGTTTGGATCGGGAAGTCAATGGAGCCAACCGTCTTTGAGAGTTTAGATGTTTAGTTTATGTTCACAAGGAAGTTGACAAGTTCGACACCAAGGGAAAAAAGTGTATCATATTAGAATACATGGATGGCATTGAAGGTTACATAGTTTGGAGTCTAAATACGATGGTTTTGGTTAGTCGACAGGTTGATGAGTTGACAGTGCTCAAAGGAAAGGTGTCAAGAACACCAAAAAAGGTGGAAAAGGAGGTTCCAAATGAGGTAATGGTGCTTATTCCAAATCATATGTTCAGTATAGGCATTGGCAAATGAGTGGCGGTTGATGTGGAGAGTCCACGTGATGTTATTACTACAAGCAACAACGGCACAAGTGGTAGTGGAAGTTCTGGTTGAGATGGAGATCCTAAAGCTATTGTGAATGACTTGATTACTAGCATTGTATGACATCACATTGTAAAGCCCCAATCGTTATGATGACAATGTGAATTTGGCATATGCATTGCATGCACATAGGATCCTACAGTTGATGGAAATGTGGTGGATGCATTAAATTTGGATGCAATATCAAGGTGGAGGTATGCTAAGAAAGATCTCAACATATTAACGCATAGAGCTACTTACGCAAATAGCGCGATGAATTAATCATGCTAAAGATTTTTGCCTCGATATCACATCATATATAGGTGCATTTGATATAGAAACCAAGAACGTCAAAACGATACGAAGTATGAAATCATTCTAGAATTAGCATCGTCTAAGGCATTTAAAATGATATACGTAATCATAGATTGCACACTTTTCAATTGATCGCTTTCTTCTTGGAGGATAAGATGTATTATACATTATAAAGCAATAAGAATAGAAAGAGATGGTATTCATGAAATGCATGCCAAATTTTCAATTCATAGACTTCGTTATACTCTAAGTAATCTCCCCAAGTATCAAAAATTACCTAGCTTAGGTCGTCATGCACATATAAGTGGTCACTCTCTCACACGTCATTGCATCCCCTCCCCCAAGCTTATCTATAAGCACGGGGCATCAAATAGAACAATATGGCCTTTTCCCATTTTTTGAAGTTCCAATGAAAATAAAAGAAGAAAGAAAGAAAGAAAGAAAGAAATGGGATCGTGTGTACATATGATTCCTTTTTGTTTTGCTTTTCTCTTCTCTTTTTTTGATAGTGCAATATACACAATAACGATACCAAATCAAAGAGAGATAAAGAGATATGCATATATATTTTTACTTTTTATTTTTTACTTTTCTTTTGGGAGGAGCTTATTCTTTTTTGGCATGGGGAAGATGCAAGTATATGATTCACTAGGGAGAGATTCACCAATGACTATAAGTATGAAATTGATGATCAAGGTATGTGGAGAAAGAAATATAACGCTCGGTTCACTCTTTTGTATGTGCACGACAACTTTCAGCAGTGTAATGTAATCTACTCAGTTTGATTTCAGAAAGTAAACAAATCTAATCATATCAACAAGGCATACGTTCAATCAACTTGGAGGTTGAGCATACAATTTCATGCAAATAGAAGCGATAGTAGATAACAAAGCAGTACTCTAAGATTAGGCAATCAATGCGTGAAGCTTGGTGTGTTTTCTATGAAAAGTATACAATATAAATTTTCAGACTCAGCTAATGCTAGAATTTCATTCACAATCATATAATAGAGATGGAGGTTCCTATTCTCAAATGCATAGCGATGTATAGCATATGATATCTGAAATAAAAACAATGGCATGGCAAGGGAATACGCATATACGACCGAGCTAACTCCAAGTCATCGTCATCTTAGAGAATTCACTTCTAGCAAAAAGGATAAAAGAAATAAAGATAAAGGAAAAATAAAAACCAACTACACAAATGCAACACACGCAAAAAGTAGAAAAACGTGATGCATGAGAAAAAATGAAAAAGTGGGTGAAAATAAGTGGAAAATAAAGAAAGGTGGAGAAATATAGATACAAATGAAGAAAATAAAAAGTGCGTGAGTGCACTCACTCCCCCAAGCTAAACTGCACAGTGTCCTCAATGTGCTAAGTATGGTACAAGGACATATATAATATGGGCAGGTGGGTGCGGATGCATGCATGATAAAAAAGAAAAATAAAAAGTGAGTTCTCCCCCTTTTCAGGATGAGTAAAGGCAGGGCCCTGAACATACAGATGAGCACTAAATAGGGGGTAACTGGAGCAATGGTAATCAAGCAGAACCACCACCCTCTGGGGGTGGTGGTGGGTCTCGCTGCTGTGAGCGAGGTGGTGGTGGGGCGCTGGCGCCTGACAATGTCAAGGATAACCGAAAAGTCATGATTAATGGACTCCGGGGTGATCCCGCCTCCCTGAGGTATGAGAATGAGCATGGCCAAGAACCGCTATTCCTGATCTTCGTCCCTAAAGGTGACCTCATAAGGCCTCTCATCATAGGGCGGAGGGAGGCGGACTAGGGTGGTTCGAATGGGAGGTGCAGGTGGTGACTCTCCAGAAGGCGCGTAGTCTGCTCCAGGGGAAGAGGGGCCAGGGTCGCCGTCCCTATCCCGCCTGTGAGCGGCTAGCCTCGCACTACGGTGCGGATGCATGATTGCGGGGTGTGGTTTAGGAGCTGCGATGTTCTCAAAAATGGGAGAAGGAACGAGTGTACCTGAGATCGGGGCAGCTCCACGAAGATGACTAGTACGCGCTGCTCACAGTTAGCTCCCCGGTCAAATTTGTTCCCCACAAGCTTTCCTTCAGCACAATTTCAAAGGTTAGCAGTGAATTTTATAAATCATGGGGTAAATCGAAGAAAATGAAGTGCACGGGGGTTCGAACTATGCATGGGGCAGGAATTTGGCTTACGATATAGAAAAGGGGAAGAAGTGGGAGAAATTGGGCGAGGGGGTGTGGTGTTCGGCGGTGGGCGGCGAAGGGCGGCAGTGATCTGGCGTTGGTGGGTGGCAGACGGGAGGAGGTGCTTGCAATCGAGGAGGGAAGCCATCGGAAGAGAGAGAGGGGGGTTGGAATATGGGATTTCGGATCCGAGCGGTCGCGACCTTAGGGTAAATAATGTTAGGTCGGTCGGGTCGGTTGGTCGAGTGACAGTAATCACTCAGCCAAGTGAGAGCAGTTTAGGGTTTCTCGTTAAGTTCCGACTCGGCGAGTAGAAGTTATCACTCGGCCGAGTAGAGAAAGTCACTCGGCTGAGTGGATATGCCACTTAGAGCATTTTAAGTGCTAAAATGTGTCTGAGTCACTCGATCGAGTGACAAAGTTACTCGGCCAAGTGGCATATAATTTCCAGAGAGGGGTTTTCAAGACTTCCCTGTGCAGTACCCTACTCGGCCGAGTAGAAAAAGTCACGCGGCCGAGTGGGTTGCTGTTTTCAGCTCCAGACTCTCTCTGTTTTTGTGACACTTTCTGTTTTCTTTTCTCCAGTCAGTTTCTTCCTCCCTTTTGCATTTGAGCGCGTCCCTGGAGTGCTCTCCATTGTCATGGCCTTCCTCCATTCATGTGAGCTCCTATCATCCTATTCCTGAAATGAAAACCGTAGCCCGTCGTCAAATTCTTCCTACACTCTTGACTTTATAGACTAACAAAAGAACTAAAACAAAAAATGAAAGTGAAATTCAACTAAAAACTAAGATAGAACCGTCGGATTGCCTCCCGACAAGTGCTTGTTTAAGGTCTTGAGCTCGACCCCTTAATATATGACGTTTAGCGCGAGATATTTGGTGCAGAGGAGATGCACATGTCAAATTTTACAGGGAGACCTTGAGGGTTCAGTTGTTGATTTTTGTCGGCTTCCCCCAGCTGCACCTCATCATAGGTAGTGGTGGGAGATGACTCCCCCAAGCTTGGGCTCTTGGCGTCCTTCTTCTTGACCGGTAATGAAGATTTATTCACCGGTGGCGCTTCTTTCATGTGCTTCACTGTAGAGAGCCTGTAGAGCTCTCTAATCCTAGCGACATCAGCATCGTTCTTATCTTCATCTGTAAGAGGATCCGGTGGGTCTCCCATCATTTCGCCATCTTCGGTATTTAAGGTTTCATAAAAACCGTTCATGTGCAAAGCTCCAATGGCATGGGGGATGGCGTCATCAACGACCTTCTCAAGTAGGTTTGACAGATCTTAGGACCAACCTTTAAAAAGGAGTATGCTATTTACTTCGCTGGCGGGGTCTCCTTCTGAGTAATGCTTGAGCCTTTGTCCATTTACCTTAAATGTGGTGCCATCTTTTCCTTCTATGTCAAAAGCTCCTCCCGGTTGTTTGTTCCGAATGGTGAAAGGTCCCGACCAACATGATCGTAGCTTTTCGGGGAAGAGTCGAAGTCTAGAGTTGAATAATAAGACATTATATCTGACCTTGAAATTTGTCACGGTGATGCGGGTATCGTGGAGGATTCTGGTCCTTTCCTTGTAAATTCTAGAGCTCTCGTAAGCATCACGTCTAATTTCGTCAAGCTCATTGATATCTAGAAGTCATCGCACCACTACACTCTTGTAGTCGTAATTCAAAGTCTTGATTGCCCAATAGGCACGGTGTTCCAACTCTACCGGCAAATGGCATGCCTTCCCATAAACTAACCGATATGGGGTCGTGCCGATGTGGGTTCGAAAAGCCGTGCGATATGCCCACAATGCATCGTTCAATTTTGTAATGCTCCTAAGTGATAATACCAGTATTCCCCCTTCAATGTGGGGACACTACACACACTAACCACTAATTCGGACCAAGTTTACTTACACATCCAACTAGTTTGTAATTACACCCAAAGAGGGGTATTTATTAAAACGGACATGAATAACCGTGGCATACTTGTAAATAATTTAAATGATGAGCTAAAGTGGTTGAGTTACGAAGGCTCCTGACGAGCTAGCACGCCAGAGAGTCGGAGATTCTTTCCACCTGCCTTATGGGTGAGGTCCAGCTCCCTTGTGTCCCACTTGATGTTTAGGTTCCAATAACGAACATTAATTTAACAAACTTAGTACTAGTGACCCATGTGCTGTGTTGTGATTATGGCCTGTGTGGTTGAGTTTCCTACTAGACATGATGTGACGTGCCCCTTCCCACTCCCCAGGTACAGGTTCCGGGACGACAATACCCCTACCGGACTACCGACGCCCTGAGGACGACTCTTCCAGGCCAGGAGCTCAGAGCAGTTAGTTAGGGCACGGGTGTAGTGGGTTGGGGGTAGTGTCTTGTGAGCAGTTACTTTTGTTTTCCCCTTCAGCTTTTGTATCCCGTGACTCTGGTGGTGGTATATGTACAGTGTATGTGGTAGTGGTGTGTTGATAGTAGATGATCTGTATTGCACACTAGCACGCTCCCGCTTGTTGTTTGCCGCTGCCTCGCTGTACCTTTTTGTGTTGTGCTGGAGCTTTACAGTTCATGCTTTACTCTTGCACCTATTTTTAATTGCCTGTGTTGTTCTAGCAGTTGCAGTGGCCTGCTAATTTACTTGCTGCTCCTTAACGCTTGGTACCCCGTACCACGGCCGTTACCTCCGTCCCGTTTGGGGCGCCAGGGGGTGACAGGTTTTGTGGTGGCCCCATGCAGGTCACTGCACACTGCGATTGTGTAAGGACGACACAGGTAATGCTCCGACACTTCAAGATGTATATGAGGTACTAATTCAGATTTGTTCTGTTTCTCCTCCGCAGTATGGAGGCAGGGAAAGGGACGTCTGGCGGCGACGGGACACCTGGAGGGTCCGAAGGGACCGGAGTTTCGGGTAGCTCAGGAGACCGGACCTCAGAGTCGGCCCAGATGGCGAAGGTCCTGATGGGGATTTTGGACCACTTGCAACGGTTGGAGGACAGGGCAGCTGGACACGAGGCGCCTGCACCAAAGACCCCAAGTTACAAGCAGTTTCGATCCTTGAGGCCCGTGTACTTTTCTGGCAGAAAGACCAGCCTAGAGGCCGATGAGTGGCTGCGTCACACAGAGGATGATTTGACTTTGGCTGGCATACCCCCAGAGGCATGGGTAGAGTTGGTCAAGCGGCAGTTGACTCATCAAGCCCGAGATTGGTGGGATGCTCAGGAGAGGCATATGACAGGGGTAGTGGAGTGGAAAACCTTCAGGGAGAAGTTTGAGGCCCATTACCTTCCAGGGGAGGTGAGGGATGAGTTGAGGCAGTGGTTCGAGCGCCTGACCCAGGACCGCATGACAGTAGACGAATATGATGCAGAGTTCTCTCTTTTGAGCAGATACGCCCCAGAGTTAGTGGCGACGGATGCTACTCGAGCTAGACGCTTCCGCATGGGCCTAGACCCAGAGGTCAGAGGGGCTATGGCTACACAGGAGCTATTGACATATGAGGCAGTGCTTAGCACGGCTTGATCACTCCATATTTTACACCCTTTTTTGCATGTTTGCATGCCACTTTGATCGCTCATATCACGTTTTTCACGATTATTCGACAATATTGCGATGCTTTTCACGATTTCTTGTTTTTGTCGTATTTCAGGAGATATAGAGCGATTCGGAGTGATTTTGAGATCAAGAGGATTTGCACCCACTCCGGAGTGTCACCCAAGGCTCTTCTAAGGACTATTCGGCGATGGAAGACGAATGGAAGAGGAAGGAACTTCGTAGGAGCGACGAGGAAGGGAAACGATGAAGATTGGGCATCTGCAGTATCTCACTCAGCCGAGTGAAGCACTCACTCGACCGAGCAAGAAGACCGCTCGGCCGACCAGACCAGACACGCACCACAGAAGCAAATCAGCGTGCACTCAGCCGAGTGACGATAGTCCACTCGGCCGAGTATGGAAATCCCCTCGCCCGAGTGGCATGAGAAAATCCACCATCAAAAGAGGCCGACTTACTGGAAATGTACAGGTGACTGAGGGTTCCGACTCGGCCGAGCATGAAAAGCCCCTCGGCCGAGTGAGTAAAGCCCATCGGCCGAGTCACTTCCGAAGACAGACCCCTGAAAATCCCCAACTTACTGTAAATGTACAGGGTTTGTCACTCGGCCGAGTGACATTTGTTACTCGGCCGAGTGAGCCGCCCCACCTGCTGCGTAAAGTGCGATTTCTGGGCTGCGCAGGGGCATTTTTGTCACGAATTTCTGGGCGATTTTGAGGGGTATTTAAACCCAGTTTTTGCCCTAGTTTAGAAGAACTTTTTGATACTTTTGGCAGCCTTTTTAGAGAGCTTTTTAGATAATTAGATTTAGGCTTTTTGAGAGATTAGAAAAGCTACTTTTGTTGGATGCTATTGGATTCTCATTGGTTTGTCTCTCTTCTTGTCAAAAACCCCATTTTTTGTTGATAATTTCTCTATTGCTATGAATTGTGTTGATTTTGCTATTGAATTTCTTATGAATTGCATGATGATTAGTGAGTAGTTTTATTGTCCTAGGGCATATGGATGAACCCTATGAACCCTATTTCTGAATTGTGATGAATTGGTGAAATTCTTGCTAGAATTGATTAGGGTTAGGTTGGGATTGATAAATTACGGATAGCTAGGGATTCATATCGATTGGGATTTGCAAGAGATTGGGTCCGAATTGATAGGAAGCCCTAGAAATTCGATTTAGATTTACGATTGGATTCCTCTAGGATTGGTTTGCAAGAGATTGGACCAAGGCTAGGGTTTTCAATCGTAATTCTATACCAATACCCGTTTGCAAGAGATTGGACGGGTAGGAACTATCTCAACCTAGGTCGTAGCTCGAGTTTGCACGAGAGTGGGCTCGAGATACGATTGAACGATGATGTCGATCCTAATGCTAGCGGCTTATGTTAGGGTTTGCACGAGAGTGGGCCCTAACCTAGGTTCGCTATAGACCGGCAATAGCGCGAGAGCGTGAGCTTGGTTCTCCATCTAGTTGCGACTAGTTCACCTAAGATTCAAGTCTAGCAATGATAAAACCCACGAATCACAACGATGAGATACAGTCCGTAGCGGGGATTCCCTATCCCTAGGCGTTTTATTTTATTGATATTTCCATAGACATTTGAACGATTGTGACAATTTCACCCCGAATCATTTTCGACCATTTTGATAGCTAGGTTATTGGAAAGAGACACTGTCATTGTTCCTCCCTGAGTTCGATACCCGCTCGCCGCAACACCGTGCGCTTGCGGTAAGACTACGAGTCGCTTGTCCCGGGTGCGTGTGCATACTGGGACGCGATCAAGTTTTTGACGCCGTTGCCGAGGAGGCGACAGTGTTTGATTCTACCAACGTAGCTATTTCTTTTTTACTTTATTATTGTTTCTTTTTTTACCCTTCTATCGTGCTAACAATTCCTTTGAAACTCTATTTCTCTTTGCATGAACACAAGATCAACGACGGATCTTGAGAATATTATATTTGATCCGGAGATCGAGCGTACCGAGAGGAGGATCAGAGCCGAGAGAAGGCAGGCTACAGGGGACAATTGTATGAACCGTGCAGAGACACCGGAGGAGCTAGCGGTACGAATGGCGAGGATCATATCCATCAGAGATAGGATTCGGCCTAAGACTTCTTCCACCACATCATCCATCGCTATGCCGGAATTGGCGACGGACAAGAATTTTGAGCCAAAGACGGGCTTGGTAGTATTGATGCAACAAGACCCGTTTCATGGGAACTCCCATGAGAATCTGCACTATTACATCCAGCTTTTCTTGTCCAAATGCGCCACCTTACAAATGCCGGGCGTTTCTGTTGATGCAATCCGACTACGACTCTTCCCCTTTACACTCAAGGACAAAGCTTTATATTGGTTGAGGACGCAGGCGGAAGGTACATTCACCACTTGGGATGAGTTGGCTAGCGCCTTCGTCGACAACTTCTACCCGCCATCCAAGACGGTGAAAATACGGAGTGCTCTCATGTCTTTCAAGTAAGGACCGCAGGAGACCCTATATGAAGCACGGGAATGCTTCAAGGATTTACAACACCAATGCCCCCATCACAGTATAGACGATTAGGAGCTTGTTCACAGTTTCTACAATGGACTCCAACCGGGAACAAAGCAAATTATAGACGCAACCGCCAATGGAGCCATATTATCAAAGACCCCGGATGAAGCTACGGCCTTGTTAGAGGAGATGGCCTCTAATAACCAACAATGGGGCGACGAGCGAGGACATTCTTCGTCCTCCTTGAAGCCCAGTAGCATATATGAGGCCAAGGCCGTGGCGGAGCTTTCAAACAAATTTGATTCTCTTCACAAGGTAGTGGAGAGGCTAGAGAAGTATATCACCGGGCCTCAAGGAGCACCCTCTACATCTACGCCGATAAGCAATATGAGTGATTGGCAAGACCAATCCCAAGCCATGTATGTAGGAGGGGACAATGGAGAGGGAGCCTTGGAGCAAGTACAATATATTACGGGGAACTCCGGATATTGGGCCAACCCGGCCGCTAGAAACCATCCGGGCTTTTCATATGCAAACAATAATGGTGCTTTGAACCCGCCGCCACAACAACTTCCTCAAGCTCGACCTCTACTACCACAACCTCAATATCAACCGAGGGGGCCACCGCAACAAAATTACCCACCGAGGCAACAAGCGGGACCATATAGACCTCCAGGTTATAACCAAGTTTGGAGAGCTCCCAACCCACCTCAAGCTCAACCACGATTGGATCACGAAGCTAGGGTGGAGGAATTCATGGTGGAGCAGAGAAAGATAAATGCTAAGTTGATGGCGGGACAATATTCCTTAAGTACCGTCGTCGCTCAACTTGGAGAGCAACTTGCGTTGCTCAACAAGAACGCCCAACAATTGCCGGCTCAACCCGAGCCCAATCCACAGAGCAACACCGGACACATCAATGCGATGGTTGCGGTTACAACAAGGGACATGAAGGATACCACTCCCGCTATGACCCAAAGCAAGCAACCAGTGGTGGAAATTTTGGAAGAAAAAGAGACGGCAATTGAGGAGGAGAGCCAAAAGGAGCCAATTGGAGGAGGAAATTACGAAGTGGCAAAGCCAAATGATGAGCGCCGCTATATGCCGTCGGTGCCGTTTCCACAACGGCTAGCTAGAGCCAAGATAGAGAAAAGGCTCGCCAAGTTTCTTGAATATTTGAGGGGAGTAAGCCTCAATATTCCCTTCCTAGATGCTATAGTGGAGATCCCGTCATACGCAAAGTTCTTGAAGGATTTGATATTGGGAAAGAAAAGGAAGGAGAAAATTATGCTTGCGGAACGAGTAACTTGGTTTACCCAGAAGGAGAAGGAGCCCGCGAAATTCAAGGATCCCGGGAGTTTTCGCATCCCTTGCACACTTGGAGGCGTCCCATTGCAAAAAGCTTTAGTTGACTTGGGCGCGAGTGTGAGCCTTATGCCCCTAAGCATGTTCCGGAAATTGAACACGGGCACCGACTTGAAGCCGACCGATATGAGAATTCAACTCGAGGACGGTCGGATTACTAGGCCGGTAGGAATTGCAGAGAATATTCCACTTCAAGTTCCGGGAGGAATAAGCTTACCTTGTGATTTCGTAATCATGGACATCAAGGAAGAGGGCGACACTTCACTCATACTCGGACGCTCGTTCCTCTCCACCGCCAGTGTTATCCTCGACGTGCGGGAAGGAACTCTATCCTTGAATGTGGGGAACATCGAGGTCGAGCTTCACATATCCAAATCCATGAAGCATATGACCTATCACGAGGAGTTGGACTATTTGGACCTCCTCGATGAAGTAATTGAAGAGGCTATCCCCCATTCTATTGGTACTCTCCATGACGATGGCTTCGAATAAGGCCAAGCTTCTAGCGATGAAGAGAAGTTGGAGGACCCTCCAGATAGCTCCACTGACGATGATGAAGGCGGCAATGATGTCGCAAGAATACGGGAGCTTTGTAAGCTCTCAACGGCCAAGAAACAAAAGAAAGCTCCAGCGAACAAAAGATCGGTGTCACCGGTCAAGAAGAAGATAGGAACAAGCTCTAGCTTGGGAGACTTATCCCCCAACGTTGCCCATGATGAGGAGGCACCGAGGAAGACCAATGATCACCACGACCCAAATCCAAGTGGCCTTCCCGGCAAGTTTGATGGGCGCATCTCGTATGCGCCCAATATCGCGAGCTAAACGAATATCTTAAGGGGTCTAGCTCATGACCTTAAACGAGCGCTTGTCAGGAGGCAACCCGACGGTTTTTGCATTGTTTTTATTTGATTTTCGTTTTTGGTTTAGACTTTTATTAGAGTTTTGAGTGTATGAAAATCGTGACAACGGGTCCTAATTTTCATGACAGGAGAAGGAGAAAGGGAGATCAATCATATGGAGGATGATCGAGGCAAGGAAGAGCGCTCCAGGAACGCGCTCAGGCCTTAGGAGGAGGAAGAAACTGACTGGAGGAAGAAAAAAAGAGACTGGAGTGAAAACGAAGAGCCGTTGCAGAAAACAGCACATCACTCGGCCGAGTAGCATCTACCACTCGGCCGAGCAAAGACTCCACTCGGCCGAGTGGAGCGCCAATCAGGGAAGTTTCTGCAGACCAACTCTCTGCCAATTTCTGTAAGTTTTAGTTGTTATTGCCACTCGGGCGAGTGACTTGTCACGCGGCCGAGTGAAACAGATACCCTCCTAGTGCTGAGTGGCAGAGCCACTCGGCTGAGTGGAGTTTTTCCATTCGGCTGAGTGAAGCAAAGCCACTCGGTCGAGTCGTAAGTGGCGAGGAGACTTTGAAAAATCTTTTCGTTTATGCCACTCGGCTGAGTGACATCGTCACTCGGCCGAGTCGTAACAATTCCTATATATATCGGAATCACAGCGGGCGCGGAAACCGACACCAAAATTCCCAAACCCGCTGCCGTTTCGTATTCCTCGACCGCTGCGACTCCCTCCCTCGCCCGCTGCGACCCCTGCCAAGCCCCTAACCGAGTGACCCTCGTCGGCGATCGACACCCCCTCGACCGCCGACGACCGGCCACGACCCCCCCGCCGGCGCTGGCCGCCACCGCCTCCGATTGCCCGTTTTCACCCCAAAATGGCCATTGAGTTGTACGCCCGTGAACTCCAAATCCAAATTAATTTTCATATCTATCTATTATCCCCCATCTCCCCCATAAATATTGAATATTATTCACTGATTTGATCGTTTGATTTGCAGGTTGGCTTGGGGTGCTTTGGGGAGTTTTTGGACGCGCATTGAGCTTCGCAGCGGAGGCGTCTCTTTGCACACACTGCTGATTGCTCTTGCGGCATGTTCAGGTACACTCATTCCATCACTTAGCACGTCGCATTATTTATTTGGTTGGGACACGTCTCGCGGCACACATGCCGCCGCGCACTAGGCCACGTACACGGGGAGCCGCTTCGAAGCGGAAGAGGACCAATGATCCAGGTCCCTCTTCCGCTAGGGAGGACTCCCCTCCACCTAGCCCGCCACCGCCACCGCCACCTACACAGCCTATCCCTACTGATCCCGTCCCTCCACCCGCTCCCGCCGTCGGGCCGATGGGGATTATGTTTCGAAATGACGCACACCGCGCCAGATTCGAGCGTATCTGCCATCGCTCGATAGTACCCTCTAGGTTTGCACACCTAGCCGACCTTGACCGCCTAGGGGTACTCGAGGGGCTTCTCACGTTGTACGACAACGTGGGATGGCGTGATTTTCTGTCGGTGTCGGTGGATACTTACATCCGTCCGACACTAGAGGTCCTCAGTTCCATTGACCGGACCACTGGAGGATGCTCCTTCCGTCTGATCGATCGAGAGTGCACTATCACTCTCGACATGCTTAGAGCATTTTTCCAGTGGCCCGCCGTCCCTGACCCTGACCGTGCCTACGCTCCCACGCACATCCCACCCCCGTCGTTCGACACCCACACCTTCTGGACACGGATCACGGGATCCCCACTCGGCTTTGACCCTAGTAGGGCCAAGGCATCTGCTATCCTCCACCCCTGCCTCCGCATTGTACAACGCCTTATGGCAACTACTTTCCTCGCGAGGTACGAGCCCGGGACCATATCTACGCCAGATCTCTACATGCTCTACGCGATGACTCGCCCTAGGGTTCTAGATAGGGGTAGTGACGATTTGGTCCCTTCCGTCGAGATCGACATTGCCAGTTGGTTTTTAGACCGTATTATCATTTCTGTGAGCGCTCGCTCCCCTATCTGTTGCGGCGGTCTGATCAACCTTTTGGCCCTTATGACCGGCGTCGACCTTCCTGACGACTTGCGTCGAGCTCCGGGCCCCACCATGCATTCGATAGATGTTATGGCCTACATGAAGATGCTTCGTCCCCACGGTCGTCAGCACTGGGTGTGGTTGCACGGTCCCTTCAGCGCTGATTACATGGTTCTCCCGAGCCCCGCTCGGACACACATTGGACCGGCTCACGGGGACTGGCTTCCAGCGATGGATCTTCTTATCCCCGCCGCCTATGTGCTTGAGCCCGAGGGTACTGAGCAGGCACCCTCTGCACCACCTGTCGACCCCGTGATCCCTCAGCCCGTGCCTGCACTGTCTGGACCTCTCGACACCTCTGTCCACACGTCTGTTAGTGTCGGGAGCACTTTAGCTGAGTTGCCCACCACCACCACCACCTCGCCTATTTCCGTCGAGCCCATTGCCACACTGAGCCCCGAGCGTCCATCCACCATTCTTGAGAGCGACGAGTCTTCCTTTACTGCTGCCGTGGAGACCCTCTCCCGATTGCTGTCTACGACTCCTGGGGAGTCATCTTTTGTGCCCTTCACAGCCTCCCCAGTCGTCGACCTTTCGGTCTCCACCGCCCATGTCTTTACCGAGAGCGTCGTGACTTCTGTCCCCACGTCTGCGTCACTGACCTCTCCTGCTGCCTCATCGCCCATTTTGACTTCCACTTCTGCTGCTGCTGCTTCTGCTTCGACACAGCCTGCGTCCCAGCCTCACACCGAGGTTGGGCATCACGTCGTGAGCACATCACCACTACCCCATTACCCTGCTGGACCCATCCTCTACACTGCCCGCGTGAGACATCCCTGCACTTCACCTGTTAGACCTGTGCGTCCCTCTGCTCCACCACCCCCTGACACTCTAGTTCAGAGCATTCGTACTCTTGAGGGGGCTGTTAGTGGACTTAGAGGGGACTTTAGGGCTCTCTCCGCCACAGTCAGTTCCATGCAGACCCGCGTCGCCATGCTTCCCGATATTCAGGCTTGCCTGAATCAGGTTCTGGCGCGTCTGCCCCCACCACCGACACCCACCCAGCAGCTTCCACACCCACCACCACCACCACCACCTCCGCTACAGGACGGTGCTGGTGCAGCGCCACCACCAGCTTAGGCACACTCCTGATGCCTCTGATATTTTTGTCGTTTTGCTGCCCGTTTGTTCTTGGGCCTGGTGATTTTGATTTTTTGCTCCCCTCCTCCACGTACTATTTTGGTGCCTTCCTGATCATATCTTTTTATATCTTTTTGGGAGTGAGGGAGAGACTTTTTGGGGACACTTATTTTTGCACCATCCTAATCTTTGCATGCATCACATTCATTCACATCTTATTTTCTTTTTGTTTTTTCTTTTTTTTGCATCATGCATGCTTCCTCACCCACCCCGCCCACTTCACGTCTCTCGGTGTGCTACACTCCGCACATTGAGGACACTGTGCACTTCAGCTTAGGGGAGTGAGTTCTCACACTTTTTATTTTTGCCACCCTTTATTTTTTATTTCTCACATTTTCTTTCCATTTTTGCACTTATTTTCACCACCTTTTCCTTTTTTTATCATGTATCACGTTTTCTTATCTTTTTTGAGTATGCTGCATTGTATATATAGTTCTATTTTCTTTTATCTTTATATCTTTCATCTTTTGCTAGAAATGACTTTTCTGTGATGATGATGACGTGGTGTTAGCTTATCTCTATGCGCATGCTATTTTGTCATGTCCTAGATTTTGTTTCAGATATCATATGTTATGTTCTGCTTGTAGTGCCCTGTGGTAGCTACTGCACACGTACTAGAGGGGGGGTGAATAGCACTTAAAATAATCAAGATAGTTATTCCTAATTATTGTGCAAGAAACAAACGACAATGCGGAATTAAACAACTATCAACAAGAAATAAACAACGCAAACAAAGTATGTTATTGGGTTCGGATCCACCCAAGTCTCCCCGACTTGTTCCCGGTGATCCTACGTCCCAACCACCCGGATCCCCTCCGGATACTTGAGTTAGCAACCCTAACTCAAGATTTCCACTATGAAGTACTTGTGAAAAACCTTCACAAGTCAAATCATACACAAAGTAATTTGTGACTCCCACAACCCGGGATCACAACTACACTCTCACAACCGAGAGTGACACTTACAATTCAAATATGAAATGAAATAAACTCTTACCTTACAAAATCATATGCCTTGAGTATACTTACCAAATTAGGGCAATGATGGATTTTGTGGAAGAGGATGTCACCAAACCCTAGCTTCAAGAAGATGACCAGCAATGGAAGCCTAGGGTGGAGTATGATGACTTGGATCAAGCTCTTGGCTTGAGATGCTCACAATGGAGAGAATCTCTCTTGAGGAAGATGGCTCAAAGAGTGAAGGGAGAGATTCTTGTGAGGGAGAGAGAGCTTTGAATTAGCTTGGGAGAGCTCTTCTCTTAGGTCTGAAATTGCTTGGAAATAGGACCTCTAACCTTGCCTCAAACGTATCAAGTTTGTATTTATAGAGGCAAGGAAAATCGTGTTGGAAAAGTTCCCAACGGCTCTATTCTGAACTGGACTAGTCGGTCAAAAAAGGATCACTGACCGACTAGTTCATCAACTAGTCGGTCGGTGATACAACGTAGACCGACTAACGGTTGAACAGCCAGAAGATCGAAGTACAGGCAAAGACAACTAGTCGGTCTAAGAAGACTTGCCGACCGACTAGTTTCACAACTAGTCGGTCGGTGAATGTTCTTTGACCGACTAATGTCGAAATAGAATAGGCTGACATCAAGTTGACTTAGTCGGTTTAAGAACAAATGCTGACCGACTAGTTTCTCAACTAGTCGGTCAACAAACGTTCTTTGACCGACTAACAGTCGAAAATAGAGTAGGTTGACTTCAAGATGAATTAGTCGGTTTAAGAACAAATGCTGACCGACTAGTTTCTCAACCAGTCGGTCGACAAACATTCTTTGACCGACTAACTCGAAACAATAACTCAGGCTGTACAGAGGCAAGCTCAACTAGTCGGTCCAAGAAGGATTCCTAACCGACTAGATCGTCATCTAGTCGGTCGGTGACTCTTCTTTGACCGACTAATTGATCAACCTGGAATGAGCTGAATATAGCAAGGCATCTAGTCGGTTCATGTAGAGTTGCTGACCGACTAGATCGTCATCAAGTCGGTTGGTGACTCTTCTTGAACCAACTAACATGCACTCGAAGCCGAGGGAAGAAGCGATAGGCTTCGGGAAAGTTTCTAATGGCTTCTATGAATATCCTAGCTCTAAGATATGAGCGAAATGAAGTATATAATGTAAGTCCTACTCAAGGCTTAACATTTTAATCTATGAAGCTAGACGACTATAAATTAAACCTTACGAGCCGTCTTCAAAGCTTCAATCTTCATTCGTGACTTCAATAAATCTCCTTGAGCTTCAACGAAGCTCCAGGCACACGATCACGCGTATTGAGAAGTCTTGAGGTGTCGCTTTTGATGTTCGTATTCTTTTGGCGACGATCTCCATAACTGCGCTCACAAATAAGTTAGTATACATTATTTATGTTTGCTCATCATCTAAAACCAAATCCGGGGAATCAATACACAACACTGCTTTGCATTTGAAATAGTAACCCACTCTTTTTCTGTATGAATATGGATGAAATTCTGTTACTAGCTGATGTCTGATGATTCATATGTATGCTTTTCATAGAAAACACACCAAGCTTCACGCATTGATTGCTTATATCTGGAGTACAGCTTTCCTTTCTCATATCACTTCTTATTGCATGAATTGTACGCTTCACTTTCAGGTTGATTGAATGATTGCTAGGATGATATATCTGGACTAGTTTACTTTTTGAGATTAAACTGAGTAGATTATATTACTCTGCTGAAAGTTGTCATGCACGTCCTATAGAGTGAACCGAGTGATACATTTATTTCTTTCTCCACATATCTTGAGCATTATTTCTCTACTTAAAATTCATTGGTGAATCCTACCCTTAGCAAGTCTATTAACGGCATTTCCCCGCTATTAATTTTCATGCTCTAAATCCCCAAAATCAAAAAGAAAAAAATATATACCTGTATATCCTTCTCTCTTTTGATTTAGGATCGCTTATGTATATATGTCTATTCAAAAAAAAGAAGAAAAAAGTTGAGAAAAAGAAAAGAAAGGAGAAAAGAAGTTTATAACGATCCCATCTCATACTATCTCTCTTTCTTCCCTCTTTTGTTTTTTATTTTTACCTTTTTTTGGAGCTTCAAAAGAAATGGGGAATGTACATGTTGATTTGTTTATGACACCACGCTTATGGATAAGCTTGGGGGAGAGGATCCAATGATGTGTGAGAGAGTGACTACTTGACGGTGCATGACAACCTAGGCTAAGTAATCTTCTATACTCGGTGAGATTGCTAAAGTTTCACGAAATCCAGAAATCGACACTTAGCATTCATTTCATGAAAACCATACTTTTCTATTCTTACTATTCCATATCGTGTGATATCTCTTATACTCCTTATAGAAAGCATTCAATTGAAAAGTGTGTGATCTATGGTTATGCATACCACTTTAGATGCTTCAGACGATGCTAATCCTAGAATGATTCCATATTTTGTGCTAATTTGCTATTTTGGGGTTTTCTATTTCGAATGCATTATTATACTATGATATCGAGATAAAAGTCTGTGACATGTGTTTTATATTCAACGTATGCTATATGAGTAAGTAGAACCCATGTCCTGAGAAAAATGATCTAGCGCCCCCCTTCTTCGCTTTCTATTCTATTTTTATTTTTTATTTTTTTATTTTCCCTCTTTTCCATCATTTTGCCCGTCGGGCTCGCTTTTTACTCATCTTCCTCGAGGACGAGTAAGAGGTAAGCTTGTGGGATTTTGATCACTCCATATTTGTCACCCTTTTTTGCATGTTTGCATGCCACTTTGATCGCTCATATCGCGTTTTTCACGATTATTCGACAATATTGCGATGCTTTTCACGATTTCTTGTTTTTGTCATATTTCAGGAGATATGGAGCGATTCGGAGTGAATTTGAGATCAAGAGGATTTGCACCCACTCCGGAGTGTCACCCAAGGCTCTTCTGAGGACTATTCGGCGATGGAAGACGAATGGAAGAGGAAGGAACTTCGTAGGAGCGATGAGGAAGCGAAACGATGAAGATTGGGCATCTGCAGCATCTCACTCGGTCGAGTGAAGCACTCACTCGGCCGAGCAAGAAGACCGCTCGGCCGACCAGACCGGACACGCACCACAGAAGGAAATCAGCGTGCACTCGGCCGAGTGACGATAGTCCACTCGACCGAGTATGGAAATCCCCTCCCCCGAGTAGCACGTGAAAATCCACCATCAAAAGAGGCAGACTTACTGGAAATGTACATGCAACTGAGGGTTCCGACTCGGCCGAGCATGAAAAGCCCCTTGCCCGAGTGAGTAAAGCCACTCGGCCGAGTCACTTCCGAAGACAGACCCCCGAAAATCCCCAACTTACTGTAAATGTACAGGGTTTGTCACTCTGCCGAGTGACATTTGTCACTCGGCCGAGTGAGCCGCCCCGCCTGCTGCGTAAAGTGCGATTTCTGGGCTGCGCAGTGGCATTTTTGTCACGAATTACTGGGTGATTTTGAGGGGTATTTAAACCCAGTTTTTGCCCTAGTTTAGAAGAACTTTTTGATACTTTTGGCAGCCTTTTTAGAGAGCTTTTTAGATAATTAGATTTAGACTTTTTGAGAGATTAGAAAGGCTACTTTTGTTGGATGCTATTGGATTCTCATTGGTTTGTCTCTCTTCTTGTCAAAAACCCCATTTTTTGTTGATAATTTCTCTATTGCTATGAATTGTGTTGATTTTGCTATTGAATTTCTTATGAGTTGCATGATGATTAGTGAGTAGTTTTATTGTCCTAGGGCATAGGGATGAACCCAATGAACCCTATTTCTGAATTGTGATGAATTGGTGAAATTCTTGCTAGAATTGATTAGGGTTAGGTTGGGATTGATAAATTACGGATAGCTAGGGATTCATATCGATTGGGATTTGCAAGAGATTGGGTCCCAATTGATAGGAAGCCCTAGAAATTCGATTTAGATTTAAGATTGGATTCCTCTAGGATTGGTTTGCAAGAGATTGGACAAAGGCTAGGGTTTTCAATCGTAATTCTATACCAATACCCGTTTGCAAGAGATTGGACGGGTAGGAACTATCTCAACCTAGGTCGTAGCTCGAGTTTGCACGAGAGTGGGCTCGAGATACGATTGAACAATGATGTCGATCCTAATGCTAGCGGCTTATGTTAGGGTTTGCACGAGAGTGGGCCCTAACCTAGGTTCGCTATAGACCGGTAATAGCGCGAGAGCGTGAGCTTGGTTCCCCATCTAGTTGCGACTAGTTCACCTAAGATTCAAGTCTAGCAATGATGAAACCCACGAATCACAACGATGAGATACGGTCCGTAGCGGGGATTCCCTATCCCTAGGCGTTTTATTTTATTGATATTTCCATAGACATTTGAACGATTGTGACAATTTCACCCCGAATCATTTTCGACCATTTTGATAGCTAGGTTATTGGAAAGAGACACTGTCATTGTTCCTCCCTGAGTTCGATACCCGCTCGCCGCTACACCGTGCGCTTGCGGTAAGACTACAAGTCGCTTGTCCCGGGTGCGTGTGCATACCGGGGCGCGATCAAGTTTTTGGCGCCGTTGCCGGGGAGGCGACAGTGTTTGATTCTACCAACGTAGCTCTTTCTTTTTACTTTATTATTGTTTCTTTTTTTACCTTCTATCGTGCTAACAATTCCTTTGAAACTCTTTTTCTCTTTGCATGAACACGAGATCAACGGCGGATCTTGAGAATATTATATTTGATCCGGAGATCGAGCGTACCGAGAGGAGGATCAGAGCCGAGAGAAGGAGCCCGCGAAATTCAAGGATCCAGGGAGTTTACGCATCCCTTGCACACTTGGAGGCGTCCCATTGCAAAAAGCTTTAGTTGACTTGGGCGCGAGTGTGAGCCTTATGTCCCTAAGCATGTTCCGGAAATTGAACACGGGCACCGACTTGAAGTCGACCGATATGAGAATTCAACTCAAGGACGGTCGAATTACTGGGCCGGTAGGGATTGCGGAGAATATTCCACTTCAAGTTCCGGGAGGAATATGCTTACCTTGTGATTTCGTAATCATGGACATCAAGGAAGAGGGCGACACTTCACTCATACTCGGACGCTCGTTCCTCGCCACCGCTGGTGTTATCGTCGACGTGCGGGAAGGAACTCTATCCTTGAATGTGGGGAACATCGAGGTCGAGCTTCACATATCCAAAGCCATGAAGCATATGACCTATCACGAGGAGTTGGACTATTTGGACCTCCTCGATGAAGTAATTGAAGAGGCTATCCCCCATTCTATTGGTACTCTCCATGACGATGGCTTCGAATAAGGCCAAGCTTCTAGCGATGAAGAGAAGTTGGAGGACCCTCCAGATAGCTCCACTGACGATGATGAAGGCGGCAATGATGTCGCAAGAATACGGGAGCTTTGTAAGCTCTCAACGGACAAGAAACAAAAGAAAGCTCCACCGAACAAAAGATCGGTGTCACCGGCCAAGAAGAAGATAGGAACAAGCTCTAGCTTGGGGGACGTATCCCCCAACGTTGCCCATGATGAGGAGGCACCGAGGAAGACCAATGATCACCACGACCCAAATCCAAGTGGCCTTCCCGGCAAGTTTGATGGGCGCATCTCGTATGCGCCCAATATCACGAGCTAAACGAATATCTTAAGGGGTCGAGCTCATGACCTTAAACGAGCGCTTGTCGGGAGGCAACCCGACGGTTTTTGCATTGTTTTTATTTGATTTTCGTTTTTGGTTTAGACTTTTATTAGAGTTTTGAGTATATGAAAATCGTGACAACGGGTCCTAATTTTCATGACAGGAGAAGGAGAAAGGGAGATCAATCATATGGAGGATGATCGAGGCAAGGAAGAGTGCTCCAGGAACGCACTCAGGCCTTAGGAGGAGGAAGAAACTGACTGGAGGACGAAAAAAAGAGATTGGAGCGAAAACGAAGAGCAGTTGCAGAAAACAGCACATCACTCGGCTGAGTAGCATCTACCACTCGGCCGAGCAAAGACTCCACTTGGCCGAGTGGAGCGCCAATCAGGGAAGTTTCTATAGACCAACTCTCTGTCAATTTCTGTAAGTTTTAGTTTTTATTGCCACTCGGGCGAGTGACTTGTCACGCGGCCAAGTGAAACAGATACCCTCCTAGTGCTGAGTGGCAGAGCCACTCGGCTGAGTGGAGTTTTTCCATTCGGCTGAGTGAAGCAAAGCCACTCGGCCGAGTCGTAAGTGGAGAGGAGACTTTGAAAAATCTTTTCGTTTACGCCACTCGGTCGAGTGACATCATCACTCGACCGAGTCGTAACAATTCATATATATATCGGAATCGCAGCGGGTGCGAAAACCGACACCAAAATTCCCAAACCCGCTGCCGTTTTGTATTCCTCGACCGCTGCGACTCCCTCCCTCGCCCGCTGCGACCCCTGCCAAGCCCGTAACCGAGTGACCCTCGCCGGCGATCGACACCCCCTCGACCGCCGACGACCGGCCACGACCCCCCGCCGGCGCTGGTCGCCACCCGCCTTCGATTGCCCGTTTTCACCCCAAAATGGCCATTTCTACCTATTTCTCTTGATTTGTACGCCCGTGAACCCCAAATCCAAATTAATTTTCATAGCTATCTATTATCCCCCATCTCCCCCATATATATTGAATATTATTCGCTGATTTGATCGTTTGATTTGCAGGCTAGCTTGGGGGTGCTTTGGGGAGTTTTTGGACGCGCATCGAGCTTCGCAGCGGAGGCGTCTCTTCGCACACACTGCTGATTGCTCTCGCGGCGTGTTCAGGTACACTCATTCCATCACTTAGCACGTCGCGTTATTTATTTGGTTGGGACACATCTCGCGGCACACATGCCGCCGTGCACTAGGCCACGTACACGGGGAGCCGCTTCGAAGCGGAAGAGGACCGATGATCCAGGTCCCTCTTCCGCTAGGGAGGACTCCCCTCCACCTAGCCCGCCACCGCCACCTACACAGCCTATCCCTGCTGATCCCGTCCCTCCACCCGCTCCCGCCATCGGGCTGATGGGGATTACGTTTCGAAATGACGCACACCGCGCCAGATTTGAGCGTATCTGCCATCGCTCGATAGTACCCTCTAGGTTTGCACACCTAGCCGACCTTGACCGCCTAGGGGTACTCGAGGGGCTTCTCACGTTGTATGACAACGTGGGATGGCTTGATTTTCTATCGGTGTCGGTGGATACCTACATCCGTCCGACACTAGAGGTCCTCAGTTCCATTGACCGGACCCCTGGAGGATGCTCCTTCCGTCTGATGGATCGAGAGTGCACTATCACTATCGACATGCTTAGAGCATTTTTCCAGTGGCCTGCCGTCCCTGACCCTGACTGCGCCTATGCTCCCACGCACATCCCACCCCCGTCGTTCGACACCCACACCTTCTGGACGCGGATCACGGGATCCCCACTCGGCTTTGACCCTAGTAGGGCCAAGGCATCTGCTATCCTCCACCCCTGCCTCCGCATTGCACAGCGCCTTATGGCGACTACTTTCCTAGCGAGGTACGAGCCCGGGACCATGTCTACGCCAGAGCTCTACATGCTCTACGCGATGACTCGCCCTAGGGTTCTAGATAGGGGTAGTGATGATTTGGTCCCCGCCGTCGAGATCGACATTGCCAGTTGGTTTTTAGACCGTATTATCATTTCGGTGAGAGCTCGCTCCCCTATCTGTTGCGGCGGTCTGATCAACCTTTTGGCCCTTATGACCGGCGTCGACCTTCCTGACGACTTGCGGGTGCGTTGGTTACACCAAAAGGCATAACCACGAACTCGTAGTGCCTATACTTCGTCCTGAATAATGTCTTCGGAACATCTTCCTTCCTCACCTTCAGCCGGTGGTAACCACTCCTCAGATCCAACTTAGAGAATACCCTTGATCCTCCAAGCTGATCAAAGATATCATCAATACGAGGTAACGGATATCGATTCTTGACTGTCACCGCATTCAACTCCTGGTAGTCCACACACATGCGACGCGAACCGTCCTTCTTCTTCACCAGCAAGACCGGTGCTCCCCACGGAGACACACTGGGATTAATGTAACCCTTCTGAAGAAGTTCGTCTAGCTGCTTCCGTAATTCTTCCAATTCGGCCGGTGCCATGTGATAGGGTGCCTTCGAGATAGGCTGCGCTCCCGGAATAAGATCGATCGAAAACTCGAGAGCTCGATCGGGCGGCAATCCAGACATCTCCTTGGGGAAGACGTCGTCGAAGTCACGCACTACCGCAGGTCTACACTGCTCCATCTGCATAGCAATGATCTCCACCGGCTTGGCCCGAAACATGACAGGACCAAGCGAACTGCTGCCATGGCTGAACTCAAATACCGGATGTCCAGGGATCTCGAACACCACCTTCTTCCTCTGACAATCGATCGTGGCGTAGAAACTCCCAAGCCAGTCTATCCCGAGGACGGCATCATAGTTGATGATGTCGTGGAAGATGAAATCAACGTAAAGCTCATGTCCACAGACCACCAAAGGACAAGAATTACAACCACGATGCACCGAGACCACGCCATTTCCTGTAACGATATTCCAACTCTTGGGAAGAGGGGAAGTTGACAAGGAATGCTTCTCCATGAAGCTCCAGGAAATAATGCACATCGATGCACCAGAGTCGAAGAGGACTCGTGCAGGAAACATGCAAACCGAAATCACACCTAACAGACAGTCTACTAATCAAATTCTATTCTAGCATACATAACAAGCAACCAAACAAATTCCAACAAACAAGACTAACTAAGAAAAGAACAACTAGGTTGAGAGTTACCTGCAATAACCTCATCCTCCGCCTCAGCCTCAACTGTAGTCATCAGAAAAGCCTGCCTCCTTGACTGAACAGACTGCTGAAAAGCCTGCCTCTGCGGAACGAGAGGCGCTCCATGTCCAACAGGTACAGGTGCCATCTGTTGCAACGGCTGAGCTGCAACAGGTCCCTTTCACGGCTGCTTGGACTTTGGGCAGTCCCTCATGGTATGTGCAGGATCACCACAAACCAAGCACTGTCCCAACATCTTCCGGCATTGATCTTTGACATGCCCAGTCTTGCCACAGAAATGGCAAGTCTTCAGAGTAAGAGGTCCTCCAGGCATCTTGAACTGCACCGGCTGATTGGGCCTGAACCCTGGTCTCATCACTGCCCTGGCCTGCTCCACAGGCCTCTTCCCAGCTCCAGAAGCGCATCCTCTCTTCTGGTTCACAATCTGCTCCTGCCTCTTCGCTGCAACCAGCACCTTCTGATAGGACTCCAAATCAGAAGAAGTCACAAAGCTCTGTAGATCCAAAGAAAGTCCCTACAGAAACCTCTGTGCCCTCTCATCAGTATCCTGCACCATCTTCGGTGCGAAACGACTCAGCCTGTTGAAATCCTGGTGGTACTAGTCCACCGTTAAGCTCCCCTGCTTCAGGTCGATGAAGCGCTGCGCCATCTCCCTCCTGGCAGTATTCGGAAAGTACTCCTCATCGAATCTGGACTTGAAAGTAGCCCAAGATATCGGCTCGTCCAGCATCTCCTCCTCGTCATCCCACCAGTTCTGAGCATTATCTTTAAGCTGCCTCTTCGCCAAGTCAACCCATCCAGCCGGGTCGACCTTCGACATCTTCAAGTTGTCCTCCATGTTCCTGGTCCACTCATCCGTAGCTAGAGGTCCTTCGGTTCCATCAAAGTAAGCGGGGCCCAGCTCCCGAAACTGCTTCGCTCCTGGCTCGAAGCGAGGGACATTCTGAACAGGCTGCGCTGCTCGAGCAGGCGGAACATTCCGGGCATTCTGTAGCATCCCCTGCTGCACCTGCATCATCCGCATAATCTCCCCATTGGGGTGCTCCCGATACGGCTCCTCGACGCGAGGGGGCACACCACCACCAGCACGGGTATTCCGTCTTCCAGCCATCTAATGACACAGGAAACGAAATAAATCAGACTCTCAGCCTATGACTTGGTGTCGAAATTGTTTATCGGACATTCTATAATTCTTATCGTTGTTCCGATTAAGTCACAGTTACAGAGATGGGGCCTGCATGGGCCACCAACAAAACCTGTCACGACCCGCTTCCCTAAAATGGAGGCTAGGCGAGACGAGGCCCGCTCAGGCTTGGAGCTGTGAGGCTCCAGCCTGTAAAGCGTCTGGAATAACACACAGGTCCCTGTAATGTGACATCGGAACACAGATAACAATAATAGAAAAAGAGGCAAATAAACAAATTATTCATCTCAAGGTCCAGATAAAGTTCAACAACCAGAAAAGCCACCAGGCAACCGAAAAGAGTCCCAAAGAAAAAGGCCCAGCATGGCCAACAAGGAAACAACTAACAAAAGGTGCTACTCACCGACAAACAACAAAAACTAAATAAAAAACTGCGAAGGAACACTAGGACTGGTCACCGGTGTCCTCGCACTCAACGTCAACAACGGTATCAGGCACGAACTCCACGAACTCGTCGCCCTCAACAGCTGTCTCCGGTACAGCAACTAACATGCGACACCCAAAGAGAAGGGGCACATGTCAGCAAAGTATAAAAGGCTTTGTGCAAGGAAACAAAAGAAAAGTAAAAGCAACCTAGCAATTCTAGAGTATGGCATGACATGACATTTTAGGCAATGAGAACATCAAGTAAAGTAAACAGCAGTTTATGACATGGCATGAATTATAGCATGGCAGGTAAAAACATGGCATGGAACAAATAACATGGCATGGTACATGTAACATTCACAAGGACAAGTACAAGTATAGGAAAACACGTCGTGCACAGAGATTCCGCCCTTTGGCTAGAGAGGCTGTACGGGCCATCTCTTACGCTCAAGTGACCGTTTATCCCTACCCCTCCACGTGTATCGAGCCAGGTCTTTACCCCCGAACATGGAATGCTCGCTTCTGGATCACAAGCCAGGAAGTGTTTTTAACAAGTATGGCGTAGGGTTATACCCGCATAGCAGGTGCCTAGCCGAAAACACAGATTTGTACAAGGATTTGTAGCGTGTGCTACGATGCAACATGCAATCAGATGACATGTAAGAATGGATGTGCATGGCAGATATTCAAATATAAATTGCGTACCGTTAAAGAAAATTAAACATGACAGGCACTGTATGACATGACATGACAAAAGGCACTTCTAGCTTCGTTGTCAAGCTAGAGTTTGAATTTGCGCCTAGACCGCTATCATTTCACGGTCTAGTCTCTTTCACGCTAAAACAAAGTAATGGCCTAGAACATGGCCTAAAACAAGGTTGGCAAGTTTCACTTGCCTGGTACCGTGGTTGTTGATCGACGAGTCAGGATCGCTATTCTACGGGGAATAGGGTTTGCTGTTATGGCAAAACAGAAATCAGAATTGAAGATCTAATTCTGGATTTGTATTGGAATCCTATAACGTCTAGTAATCCATTTTTATTAGGGTTTTCTAAATTATAGTGTGGGTTATGGGAAATTACGGGTAGATTCACTAACCGTTTACGAAGCGGAAGAACGAAGATCGAGACGCCTACGGATCTGTAAGTAGGAGAAGATCCCGTCGTATCCGGATTGCCGTCGCCAAATCGGGTCTAGCACGGCAACGGAAAAACGATCCGAGGGAGGAGTTGCGGCTGAAGGGATCTCCTGCGGCTGATATATAATGGATCTGGAGAATGGAGGAAACTGGAGCAAAAGGTGAATTTTGGGGGTTTTAGGGTCGGCCGGCGGCTCGCGGGGTGGTGCCGGCGCAATGGAGGGTGAGATGGAGCATGGGATGATGAAGAATGGCAAGAGGAAGGTTGGGGAATGATTGGGGAAGACAATCGGCTAAGAAAAGTGAGAGAAGAAGTGAAAACGTATAGGGTTTAAATAGAAAGATTAAGCGGTGGCTACGACTTAACCTAGGGTTACTGGGCATATTAGTCGGTCAGTGAAGAGTGGCTGACCGACTAGTTTGGGAACTAGTCGGTCGGTCGTTCAACTGAGACCGACTAAAAGCAAACAGAGAACAGTGACGGTACAGGGTAGACAGATTTAGTCGGTCTGTGAAGACTTGTCAACCGACTAGTTTTGGAACTAGTCGGTCGGTGAATGTTCATAGACCGACTAAGGATCGAATAAGATAGACAATAAGCACTGAGAGTTAGTCGGTCTGAGAAGAAACTCTAACCGACTAGTTTATCAACTAGTCGGTCGGTAGATGTTCTTTGACCGACTAACCGCAAACAGTAACTCGGCTGTACAGAAGAACTCAGAATTAGTCGGTCTGCGTACAAGTTCTAACCGACTAGTTTGGGAACTAGTCGGTCGAAGAATGTGCTAAGACCGACTAAAAGTAAACGGTAACTCAGCTGAAATAATTAAGATGAACTAGTCAGTTCCTGAAGTGTTGCCGACCGACTAGATTGTAATCTAGTCGGTTGGTTCTCCTTCAAGAACCAACTAAGATGCACAAAAAGTGTCGAATCGAAGCGCGAAGCTTCGGGAAGACTCCTATGGCCTCTAGGATCAACCTAGCTCTAAAATATGGACGCTATGAAGCTCATCGTAAGAATACTTACTCCAAGCCCATCAAGATATGCAACAGAAGATAAAAGATCAGAATGAACCGAACGAAAACGTCTGACAGGGAAAAACATACAAGGAGAGAACATCCATTATTTATATAATAGTCATTACAAAAACCAGTCGTTACATCCTCCCCACCTTAAGAAAAATTCCGCCCTTGGAATTTCCTAACACTCACATGTCAGGGAACAAAAGTGGGTAACGCTCTCTCATTTCGTCTTCTCTCTCCCAAGTAGACTCTCCTGGCGAGCCGTGTCGCCACAACACCCTAACAAGATCGACTGTCTTGTTCCGGAGTGACTTCTGACGCCTGTCCAAAATCTGCACTGGTTGCTGGTCATACGTCAGATCGGGGCAAACGGTGATCTCCGAGAAATCCACAGCGTGAGATGGATCGCTGATGTACCGACGAAGCTGCGACACATGGAAGACATCGTGAACTCCTTCCAAAGATGGCGGCAAGGCTAAGCGGTAGGCTACCTTGCCAACTCTCTCCAGAATGTCAAACGATCCAATGTATCTCAGGCTCAGCTTCCCTCATTTCCCAAAGCGAATCACTCCTCGATTCGGGGAAATCTTCAGGAACACATGGTCACCTGGCTGAAACTCCAAAGGACGCCGTTTAGCATCAGCCCAATGCTTAAAATGGTCCTGAGCAATCCTCAGCCTCTCCCGTATGTTCCTCACAACATCCACAGCCTCCACGATCATCTCAGGTCCTAACAGCTCTCGATCTCCAATGTCATCCCAGCTCAGTGGCGATCGACATTTCTTCCCGTATAGCGCGACAAAATGTGCCATGCCAATACTCGCCTGGTAGCTGTTATTGTAGGCAAACTCAACAAGGTGGAGATGATCCTCCCAAGATCCCTTGAAGTCCAACATACACGCCCTCAGCATGTCCTCCAAGATCTGAATCGTCCTCTCGGACTGGCCATCCGTCTGCGGATGGTACGCCGTGCTGAAGCTCAGACTCGTACCAAAACTCTTCTGCAGACTCTGTCATAACTGAGACGTGAACCTCGTGTCTCTGTCCGACACGATACTCACAGGGACTCCGTGAAGTCGTACGATCTCCTGCACGATTCATGTTACATCACTATCTAAACTAGGAAGAAGAAATAGAAACGGAAAGTAAAAGAATTTACCTCCATATATCTCCTCGCTAGCGTCTCAGTAGACTGTCCTACTCGGAAAGAAATAAAGTGCGCGGATTTGGTCAATCGGTATACGATCACCCAAATCGCGTCATTCTGCTTCGGACTCCGAGGCAGTCCAGTCACGAAGTCCATAGTGATGTGTTGCCACTTTCACTCTGAAATCGGAAGCGGTTGTAGCAACCCTGCCGTACGCTGATGCTCGGCCTTTACCTGCTGGCAAACCAGACACTTGGCTACACTCCGAGCCACACTCCTCTTCATACCATGCCACCAAAAGTTCAGGCGAAGATCCTTATACATCTTAGTCCCACCAGGATGCACAGAATACGGCGAACTGTGTGCCTCCACCAACAACTCCTCTCTGATGTCTCCTGCTGGCACACATAACCTGGCTCCAAATCTCAACGAGCCATCCTCATGAATCAAGAAATTAGTTCGCAGACCGGCTTCCACCAGCTCCCTAATCTTCACCAACTTCAGATCTCCAGCCTGTCCAGCCTTGATCCTATCCACAATCGTCGACTGTATCTGCATACACATCAACGAAGAGACCTCTCCAGGAAGAACAATCTCAATACCGGACTCGCAAAAATCCTGCTGCAGTCTCCACTGCGAAGTCAGCAACATCACCGCTGGAAGTCTGCTCAACGCATCCGGAACCACATTCACCTTGCCAGGGTGATACTGTAAATCAATCTCATAATCTGCCATGAGCTCCAACCATCGACGCTGTCGCATGTTGAGCTCCTTCTGAGTAAAAATGTACTTCAAGCTTTTGTGATCGGTGAAGATTTTCACCTTCTCACTCAGCAGGAAGTGCCTCCAAATCTTCAGCGCAAACACGACAGCAGCCAACTCCAAATCGTGCGTCGGGTAATTCTTCTCATGAGCCTTAAGCTGACAAGAAGCATACGCAACCACGTGCCCATGCTGATGCAATACACAACCGAGACCCTTGCCAGAAGCATCGCAAAAGATCTCAAATCCTCCACTCCGGTCAGGCACAGCAAGAACATGGGCAGTCGTCAACCTCTCCTTCAGAACACCAAAAGCCTTCTCACAACCATCAGTCCAAACATAAGGTACATCCTTCAGCGTCAGTCTGGTCATCGGCTCAGCAATCCGGGAAAAGTCCTTAATGAACCGCCGGTAATAACCAGCTAATCCAAGGAAACTCCGGATCTCAGACGCTGACTGCGGAACAGGCCACTCCCTGATAGCCTTAATCTTCTCGGGATCCACCAAAATTCCATCTTCAGTCACCACATGCCCGAGAAAAGCAACTCTATCCAGCCAGAACTCGCACTTGGAATACCTAGCATACAACCGATGCCTCCTCAAGATCTCTAACACTGTCCTCAAGTGCAGGGCATGCTCCTCTTCTGACTTTGAGTAGATCAGAATGTCGTCAATAAAAATAACGACATACTTGTCTAAAAAGTCATAGAAGATCAGGTTCATCAGATTCATAAAAACTGCGGGTGCGTTGGTTACACCAAAAGGCATAACCACGAACTCGTAGTGCCCATACTTCGTCCTGAATGCTGTCTTCGGAACATCTTCCTTCCTCACCTTCAGCTGGTGGTAACCACTCCTCAGATCCAACTTATAGAATACCCTTGATCCTCCAAGCTGATCAAAGATATCATCAATACGAGGTAATGGATATCGATTCTTGACGATCACCGCATTCAACTCCCGGTAGTCCACACACATGCGACGCGAACCGTCCTTCTTCTTCACCAGCAAGACTAGTGCTCCCCACGGAGACACACTGGGATTAATGTAACCCTTCTGAAGAAGTTCGTCTAGCTGCTTCCGTAATTCTTCTAATTCGGCTGGTGCCATGCGATAGGGCGCCTTCGAGATAGGCTGCGCTCCCAGAATAAGATCGATCGGAAACTCGAGAGCTCGATCGGGCGACAATCCAGACATCTCCTTGGGGAAGACGTCGTCGAAGTCACGCACTACCGCAGGTCCACACTGCTCCATCTGCATAGCAATGATCTCCACCGGCTTGGAGCGAAACCTGACCGGACCAAGCGAACTGGTGCCACGGCTGAACTCAAATACCGGATGTCCAGGGATCTTGAACACCACCTTCTTCCTCCGACAATCGATCGTGGCATAGAAACTCCCAAGCCAGTCTATCCCGAGGACGGCATCATAGTTGATGATGTCGTGGATGATGAAATCAGCGTAAAGCTCATGTCCACAGACCACCAAATGGCAAGAATTACAACCACGATGCACCGAGACCACGCCATTTCCTGTAACGATATTCCAACTCTTGGGAAGAGGGGAAGTCGACAAGGAATGCTTCTCCACGAAGCTCCGGGAAATAATGCACATCGATGCACCAGAGTCGAAGAGGACTCGTGCAGGAAACGTGCAAACCGAAATCACACCTAACAGACAGTCTACTAATCAAATTCTATTCTAGCATACATAACAAGCAACCAAACAAATTCCAACAAACAAGACTAACTAAGAAAAGAACAACTAGGTTGAGAGTTACCTGTAATAACCTTATCCTCCGCCTCAGCCTCAACTGCAGTCATCAGAAAAGCCTGCCTCCTTGGCTGAACAGCCTGCTGAAAAGCCTCCCTCTGTGGAACGAGAGGAGCTCCATGTCCAGCAGGTACAGGTGCCCTGAGTTGCAACGGCTGACCTGCAACAGGTCCCTTCCACGGCTGCTTGGACTTCGGGCAGTCCCTCATGGTATGTGCAGGATCACCACAAACCAAGCACTATCCCAACATCTTCCGGCATTGATCCTTGACATACCCAGTCTTGCCACAGAAATGGCAAGTCTTCAGAGTAGAAGGTCCTCCAGGCCTCTTGAACTGTACCGGCTGATTGGGCCTGAACCCTGGTCTCATCACTGCCCTGGCCTGCTTCACAGGCCTCTTCACAACTCCAGAAGTGCATCCTCTCTTCTGGTTCACAATTTGCTCATGCCTCTTCACTGCAACCAGCACCTTCTGATAGGACTCCAAATCAGAAGAAGTCACAAAGCTCTGCAGATCCAAAGAAAGTCCCTGTAGAAACCTCTGTGCCCTCTCATCAGCATCCTGCACCATCTTCAGTGCGAAACGACTCAGCCTGTTGAACTCCTGGTGGTACTGGTCCACCGTCAAGCTCCCCTGCTTCAGGTCGATGAAGCACTGCGCCATCTCCCTCCTGGCAGCCTTCGGAAAGTACTCCTCATAGAATCTGGACTTGAAAGTAGCCCAAGATATCGGCTCGTCCAGCATCTCCTCCTCATCATCCCACCAGTTCCGAGCATTATCTTTAAGCTGCCTCTTCGCCAAGTCAACCCATCCAGCCGGGTCGACCTTCGACATCTTCAAGTTGTCCTCCATGTTCCTGGTCCACTCATCCGTAGCTAGAGGTCCTTCGGTCCCATCAAAGTAAGCGGGGCCCAGCTCCCGAAACTGCTTCGCTCCTGGCTCGAAGCGAGGGACATTCTGAACAGGCTGCGCTGCTCGAGCAGGCGGAACATTCCGGGCATTCTGTTGCATCCCCTGCTGCACCTGCATCATCTGATGCATCATCCGCATAATCTCCCCATTGGTGTGCTCCCGATACGGCTCCTCGACGCGAGGGGGCACACCACCACCAGCATAGGTATTCCGTCTTCCAGCCATCTAATGACACAGTAAACGAAATAAATCAGACTCTCAGCCTATGACTTGGTGTCGAAATTGTTTATCGAACATTCTATAATTCTTATCGTTGTTCCGATTAAGTCACTGTTACAGAGATGGGACCTGCATGGGCCACCAACAAAATTTGTCACGACCCGCTTCCCTAAAATGGAGGCGAGGCGAGACGAGGCCCGCTCAGGCTTGGAGCTGTGAGGCTCCAGCCTGTAAAGCGTCTGGAATAACACATAGGTCCCTGTAATGTGACATCGGAACACAGATAATAATAATAGAAAAAGAGGCAAATAAATAAATTATTCATCTCAAGGTCCAAATAAAGTTCAACAACCAGAAAAGCCACCAGGCAACCGAAAAGAGTCCCAAAGAAAAAGGCCCAGCATGGCCAACAAGGAAACAACTAACAAAAGGTGCTACTCACCGACAAACAAAAACAACTAAATAAAGAACTGCAAAGGAACACTAGGCCTGGTCACCGGTGTCCTCGCACTCAACGTCAGCAACGGTATCAGGCACGAACTCCATGAACACGTCGCCCTCAACAGCTGTCTCCGGCTCAGCAACTAACATGCGACACCCAAAGAGAAGGGGCACATGTCAGCAAAGTCTAAAAGGCTTTGTGCAAGGAAACAAAAGAAAATTAAAAGCAACCTAGCAATTCTAGAGTATGGCATGACATGACATTTTATGCAATGAGAACATCAAGTAAAGTAAACAGCAGTTTATGACATGGCATGAATTATAGCATGGCTGGTAAAAACATGGCATGGAACAAATAACATGGCATGGTACATGTAACATTCACAAGGACAACTACAAGTATAGGAAAACACCGTGCACAGAGATTCCGCCCTTTGGCTAGAGAGGCTGTACGGGCCATCTCTTACGCTCAAGTGACCGTTTATCCCTACCCCTCCACGTGTATCGAGCCAGGGCTTTACCCCCGAACATGGAATGCTCGCTTCTGGATCACAAGCCAGGAAGTGTTTTTAACAAGTATGGCGTAGGGTTATGCCCGCATAGCAGGTGCCTAGCCGAAAACACAGATTTGTACAAGGATCTGTAGTGTGTGCTACGATGCAACATGCAATCAAATAACATGTAAGAATGGATGTGCATGGCAGATATTCAAATATAAATTGCGTACCGTTAAAGAAAATTAAACGTGACAGGCACTGCATGACATGACATGACAAAAGGCAGTTCTAGCTTCGTTGTCAAGCTAGAGTTTGAATTTGCGCCTAGACCGCTATCATTTCACGGTCTAGTCTCTTTCACGCTAAAACAAAGTAATGGCCTAGAACATGGCCTAAAACAAGGTTGGCAAGTTTCATTTGCCTGGTACCGTGGTTGTTGATCGACGAGTCAGGATCGCTATTCTACGGGGAATAGGGTTCGCTGTTATGGCAAAACAGAAATCAAAATTGAAGATCTAATTCTGGATTTGTATTGGAATCCTATAACGTCTAGTAATCCATTTTTATTAGGGTTTTCTAAATTATAGTGTGGGTTATGGGAAATTAAGGGTAGATTCACTAACCGTTTACGAAGCGGAAGAACGAAGATCGAGACGCCTACGGATCTGTAAGTAGGAGAAGATCCCGTCGTATCCGGATTGCCGTCGCCAAATCGGGTCTAGCACGGCAACGGAAAAGCGATCCGAGGGAGGAGTTGCGGCTGAAGGGATCTCCTGTGGCTGATATATAATGGATATGGAGAATGGAGGAAACTGGAGCAAAAGGTGAATTTTGGGGGTTTTAGGGTCGGCCGGCGGCTCGCGGGGTGGTGCCGGCGCAATGGAGGGTGAGATGGAGCACGGGAGGATGAAGAATGGCAAGAGGAAGGTTGGGGAATGATTGGGGAAGACAATCGGCTAAGAAAAGTGAGAGAAGAAGTGAAAACGTATAGGGTTTAAATAGAAAGATTAAGCGGCGGCTACGACTTAACCTAGGGTTACTGGGCATATTAGTCGGTCAGTGAAGAGTGGCTGACCGACTAGTTTGGGAACTAGTCGGTCGGTCGTTCAACTGAGACCGACTAAAAGCAAATAGAGAACAGTGACGGTACAGGGTAGACAGATTTAGTCGGTCTGTGAAGACTTGTCAACCGACTAGTTTTGGAACTAGTCGGTCGATGAATGTTCATAGACCGACTAAGGATCGAATAAGATAGACAATAAGCACTGAGAGTTAGTCGGTCTGAGAAGAAAATCTAACCGACTAGTTTATCAACTAGTCGGTCGGTAGATGTTCTTTGACCGACTAACCGCAAACAGTAACTCGGCTGTACAGAAGAACTCAGAATTAGTCGGTCTGCGTACAAGTTCTAACTGACTAGTTTGGAAACTAGTCGGTCGAAGATTGTGCTAAGACTGACTAAAATTAAACGGTAACTCAGCTGAATTAATTAAGATGAACTAGTCGGTTCCTGAAGTGTTGCCGACCGACTAGATTGTAATCTAGTCGGTTGGTTCTCCTTCAAGAACCAACTAAGATGCACGAAAAGTGTCGAATCAAAGCGCGAAGCTTTGGGAAGACTCCTATGGCCTCTAGGATCAACCTAGCTCTAAAATATGGACGCTATGAATCTCATCGTAAGAATACTTACTCCAAGCCCATCAAGATATGCAACGGAAGATAAAAGATCAGAATGAACCGAACAAAAAAGTATGACGGGGAAAAACATACAAGGAGAGAACATCCATTATTTATATAATAGTCATTACAAAAACCAGTCGTTACATCCTCCCTACCTTAAGAAAAATTCCGCCCTCGGAATTTCCTAACACTCACATGTCAGGGAACAAAAGTGGGTAACGCTCTCTCATTTCGTCTTCTCTCTCCCAAGTAGACTCTCCTGGCGAGGTGGATGTGAGTGTGAGTGTGAGTGGGTAACGCTCTATTAATCATGTGAGTGTGCCGCATGACATCAATGTCAATATGGGTAGATCTTGGGGTACAGACCAAATCGGGTGGGATCTCTATGTTGAGAGGTGGATGTTGGGCAATGATTGTGATGAGGCCACCACATCAATATTTACCCTTATTCGCGCTGCTAATGTCAACTAGTTTTTGAATTAGCCACGAGGCGGCATTGATGCGAACGCGCGGTGCCTCAAAAGAAATCCCATCGACACCGGGAATAAAGGAAAAAGTCATCGCCCATAAAATGAAAAGATCTAGGAAGGTCACGGTGCCGGACTCATCCCGTGGAAAGAAAATGCTGAAATAATGCGATGGGCAAGGCGGAAGGCTGGGTGAATAATCGAAGAAGCCTTGGCCATGGCCCTAGGATATTGATCGTGCAAGGTGAGACGTTTCCAAAAGAATTCGACGTCAAGTCGGCATGAAATTCGTTGGCAAGGGAGCTGCCTTCAAGATTAGGGAACCTGAAGATATCATTGATAGTGGTCAAAGAAACATGGAAATTTTGGTTCCGAAGGCGAAAAACCATGTTCGAACCCGTCTCGATTTTGATGGTGGAAAGGAATTCTAATGTGAGCATGGGGGTAGGAATTAGCATGGACGTGGAGGAAGCTAAGCCATCCCAAGTTCGCGAACAAGGATCTGACTTCGGAGAAAACTCCGAGATCGAATAAGGTTTGGTCATGCACGAACTTAGTAGCGAGGTGAGGACGTTGGTTGAGGCGAGAGAAAAAATATTTGTGGGCTTGGCTCATACAGCGAACACCTTGCGGTCCAAGTAGTGGGTCTATCGCTGGTATGATTGGTGGGGTGGTGGTTGGGTAGGCGGTGTTTGAGGAGCGCATCTACGTGTAGGAGATGTGGGTTGTTGTCTCTTGTGAGACGGCTCCTCATCCACCATAGGTCGCTTTCCCTTATCTTTGTCCTTAGCCATGATATTGTGGCGATCAGATATGATATGCAAGATGATAGATGAGTGCACACAACAAATGACAAAGCGACAAAAAGAAATTTCTGGGCAATGTAATAACTAAGATATGTAACGAATTTACCCAGCAATCGATGCGGCTCCTAGCTCCAAAAGCTCCCATAATGCGCGAGGTAGTGATTCGGAGAGCCGCCGCACACCAATTCGAAGGAAATAAAGTTTTTGAAAATTGGGGGAATGTCGGTTAGGGCTAGGGTTTGATGGGATTTGCGGCTTGAATGGGGTTAATGGAGGGGCTTTGATGGTGGAGAATTAGTGGAGGAAGTGGAGGAGGATGATTAGTAACAGTAAGGAGTGATAGAGAAAATTGTGTGGAAAGAAATCCAAACTTCAGGGTCAAAAGAGGTTTGGAAGTCGGGTGAAATGGCAGTCGGGTGGGGGTTGGGTTATATAGGGTTTTGGTGACCCGATCGGGTGGAAATCCACCCGATCAGTTGAGTCAATTTTCAAAAATTCTCTTGGATTAGCAGCTATAGGTCATTCGATCGGGTGAGAACTCACCCGATCGGTTGACCGCTCTCTGAAAAACTTTCGAAGTCTCTGTTTTAATTCACCCGCTCAGTCACCTGATGGCCGACTGTATCACTCGTTCGGTTGGTTCTTCGACTGAAGTATGGCCACTTACTGAAACAATCGACCCGATCGAATGGTGTATGACCCGATCGGGTGAGGCAATTCCTGCACAAAAAATTCAAATTCTCTAAGTTTCCCAACAAATGATCCCACAGCAGCATATATACACTAAAATTAATAGATCGATTTTATTAAAAGCCAGTAGAAGTTTAGGACATGGGTTGCCTCCCATGAAGCACTCTTTTTCATAGTCGTTCGCTCGACTCCCGATACGATGTTCAAGGTGGCTTGAATGGGTGACGCTCGACGTTTGGCGTCTTCTCAGCAATTGGAAGAAAAGTTCCGGTTGTCGACGATAGCGATAAGTGGACGGTCTCAATCACTCTCCCATTTGTAATATCCGGGGGCTTCTCCTTAGTGTTGGCGACACACGCCACTCTCTTCAAGATTCGCACTTCGTCGGCGGTGAGCACTAAAGGCTTCTTGCCCTTGCTCTTCATCTGAGTATTCTTTTCAAATCCAAGGGGAGTTGATTGGGAGACACATTTTGGCTCAGAAATTTCCTCTTCCTCTAGCCTAGAGTGCTCCTCTACACTGTCTAAGTCTTCAAGAGGGGTTTTAGACAGAATTTCCAATGCTCCTGCTTCATAGACTTTCTCTTCTACAATCTCCAGAAGATTGCAATTAGATTCCTTGGGTGGTAGCTTCATAGATAGCGCTAAGTCGAATTCCACCGTTTGATCACCGATGTTCAAAGACAACTTTCCCTTCTTCACGTCGATAAGCACACCGGCGGTCGCCATAAAAGGTCTTTCGAGAATAATCGGAGTGTGATTATCCTCGGGCATATCCATCACTACAAAGTCCACCGGAACACGTACACCACGGACATTAACTGGTAGGTCGTCGACGACTCCCACGTGATATTTGATGTACCGATCTGCTAGCTACAAAGTCATCCCGGTAGGTTCCAGTACTCCCATGTTGATTCTTCTGTAGAGTGAAAGGGGCATCAGACTCACACTTGCTCCTAAATGAACAAGTGCTCTATTGATAGAGACTTCCCCTATAGAGCATGGAATCGAAAAACTTCCCGGGTCCTTTAGCTTTGGTGGTTCTGCTTGTTGAATCAGGGCGTTACACTCCGCCGTAAGAACCACTGTCACGACCCGCTTCCCTAAAATGGAGGCGAGACATGAAAAGGTCCGCACGGGAGTGGAGCGGTGAAGCCCCAAACCCGATAAGCATCAATTTAGTATAAGCAGGTCCCTGTAATTGCAATCGAAACAACAGTAATAATAATAATATGAGACGGAAAAGAAACACCAATCCCAAGGGTTGTCCACAAATATTCAACATCACAGAAAAGCCACCAGGCTAAAAGAAAGAGTCTAAGGGCCCAGAACAAGGCCAAACAAAAGCAACAACATAATTAAGTATAGGTGCCACGCACCAATAACAAAACAACTGTCTAACAAAAATAAAGCACAACGGAGACACTAGGACTGGTCCCCAGTGTCCACGTACTCCCCGTCCAACACGGGCTCGAGCTCGGCGTCCGCAAACACCTCACCCTCAACAAGCAACTCAGGCTCAGGGTCTAACATGCGTCACCCAAAAGAGAAAGGGACACATGTCAGCAAGTCTAAAAGACTTGGGCAAGGAAACTGAAGGTAACTAGCAACCTAGCACTTATGATATTAAGCAATGACATGGCAGTTAAGTATGATGCAATAGTTTTAAAAGAGAGACAAGCATGCACAATGTAGCCAAAGCTACCAACTCACTAGTTCACGAATCACTTATCACTGTTAATCACTTAATCACTAGAGATTTCGCCTGTAGGCTGGAGTGGCGGATCAGGCCATCTCGTGCTCTGGTGACGCATATCTCTTACTCACTTAAACACTAGAGATTTCGCCTGCAGGCTGGAGTGGCGGATCAGGCCATCTCGTGCTCTGGTGACGCATATCTCTTACCCCACCCCTACGTGTATCGAGCAATTGCTCGCTTCTGGATCACGGGCCAGGAAGTGTAATTGGCATAGGGTTGTGCCCGCAACGCAGGTGCCTAGCCGGTATCCGAGCGTTGGGGTTTCCAACTACAGGGCTCGCTTCTGGAACACGAGCCAGGAATATAATGTTGTAGCGTGTGCTACACAATCACAATAATTTATCACTATGCAACGACATGAACAAAAGATTGCGTACCGTCAATTGAATTGAAACGTGACATACAAGCATGATGCGGGTGACGGACCAAGCTTCGTTGTCAAGCTAGGTCAATGGCGTCTAAACGGCTATCCTTTCACCGTTTAGTCTCTTTTACGCTAAAACAAGGTAATGGCCTAAGACATGGCCCAAAACAAGAGATGCAAGTTTCACTTGCCTATCACCGGGGATGATGGTTACGAAAGTTCGTTTCCGCGAATACTAGTCTACGGGGAATCGCTGTTATGGGGAACAATCATCAAAACACAAGTATTTTATTAGGGTTTCATAAAAATTACAATATGATAAGGAAACAACGGTAGATCGATTTCTTACCAAGAGGAGACGGAAGAAACACTCCGGGGAACCCTAGGATCAGATCTGGAAAAGTTTGGAGAAGTTTGGGGAAGCTAGGGTTTTGGAGATTTTGATGGGTTTGATGGATTTTGATGGAGATTTGGGGAATATGAGAAGTAGATAGGGTGAATGGTTGGATTGGATGATGATTCTAGGGCTTGGAAAGAAGAAATGGAGCTTGGAGGAAGATGGGGGCTCAAAGGGGAAGTTTCTAGGGTTTTGGGATCATGTTGGAGGAAGAAGAAACGTTTGGGAGGGGTATTTATAGGTTGGGCTGGCGGCTGCCCAGAAATTAGGGTTTTAACACAGACTAGTCGGTCAAAGAACAACCACTGACCGACTAGTTTGGCAACTAGTCGGTCGGTCGACCAACGCTGACCGACTAAGTGTAAACAGTAACTCCTGAACGAAAGTAGGATTTAGAGTTAGTCGGTCCATGAACAAGTACTGACCGACTAGTTTATCAACTAGTCGGTCGATGAACGTTCTTAGACCGACTAAGAGTAAACAGTAACTTGACTGTACAGTAGAACCAAGAATTAGTCGGTCTTAGTACAAAACTTAACCGACTAGTTTAGCAACTAGTCGGTCGAAAGATGAACTTAGACCGACTAAGAAATGAACAGTATTGATACTAAAATTTAGTTGATGAGTTAGTCGGTTAAAGAAGCATTGCCGACCGACTAGTTTGCAACCTAGTCGGTCAACAAACCTTCTTAGACCGACTAACGATAAACAGTAGCTTCCTCAGAAAATTAGAAAGCTCACTAGTCGGTCCATGAAGGATTGCCGACCGACTGGATCGTCATCTAGTCGGTCGGTGCCCCTTCTTACACCGGCTAATGATCACCAAAAGTTCCGATACGGAGCGCGAGGCCCCGTGATCGAATCCTAAGACTCCTAGGCTTGATCTAATAGTTAGATATGACCGTTATGAAGCCCGTCACAAACGACGTACTTCGAAATCGACGATCCTACGGAAGAATCGAGAAAATACGACGAATCGATCGAAAATGAAAGTTACGGAGACGAAAACCACACAAGAGGAGAAAATCCACCAAAACATATATTATATTATAATAAATTCAGATACAAGGAAACCAGTCGTTACATCCTCCCCAACTTAAGAAAAATTCCGTCCTCGGAATTTCCAAAAACTCACGAGTCCGGAAACAAAAGTGGGTAGCGCTCTCGCATCTCATCCTCTCTCTCCCAGGTAGACTCTCCCGGCAAACCGTGCCGCCACATCACTCTAACAAGATCGACGACCTTGTTTCGAAGTGACTTCTGACGTCTGTCCAGAATCTGCACCGGATACTGGTCATACGTCAAATCTGAGCGAACGGCGATCTCCGAGAAATCCACGGCATGAGATGGATCGCTAATGTATCGACGAAGCTGCGACACATGGAAAACATTGTGAACTCCCTCCAAAGATGGCGGCAAGGCCAAGCGATAAGCTACCTCGCCAACCCTCTCCAAAACGTCAAATGGTCCAATGTATCGCGGGCTCAACTTCCCACGCTTCCCAAAACGAATCACACCACGATTCGGGGAAATCTTCAAGAACACATGGTCGCCCGGCTGGAACTCCAAAGGACGACGTTTAGCATCCGCCCAATGCTTAAAACGGTCCTGAGCAATCCTCAACCTCTCCCGAATATTCCTGACGATCTCCACGGCCTCCACAATCATCTCAGGTCCCAACAACTCCCGATCACCAACGTCATCCCAACTCAATGGCGATCGACATTTCCTCCCATAAAGAGCGGCGAAAGGCGCCATGCCAATACTCGCCTGGAAGCTGTTGTTGTAGGAAAACTCCACCAAATGCAGATGGTCCTCCCACGAACCCTTGAAATCCAACATGCACGCCCTCAGCATGTCTTCCAAAATCTGAATCGTCCTCTCGGACTGGCCATCCGTCTGCGGATGGTACGCCGTGCTGAAACTCAGACGCGTACCCAAACTCTTCTGCAAACTCTGCCAAAACTGAGATGTGAACCTCGTGTCTCTGTCAGACACGATATTCACGGGGACTCCATGAAGTCGCATGACTTCCTCCATATATCTCCTCGCTAGCACCTCCGTGGACTGTCCCACTCGGAACGGAATAAAGTGCGCGGATTTGGTCAATCGATCTACGATCACCCAAATCGCGTCATTCTGCTTCGGACTCCGAGGTAGTCCAGTCACGAAATCCATAGTGATGTGCTGCCACTTCCACTCCGGAATCGGAAGCGGTTGTAGCAACCCGGCCGAACGCTGATGCTCCGCCTTCACTTGCTGGCAAACCAAGCACTTGGCCACACTTCGAGCCACACTCCTCTTCATACCATGCCACCAATAATTCAGACGGAGATCCTGGTACATCTTGGTGCCACCAGGATGCACAGAATACGGCGAACTGTGTGCCTCCACCATCAACTCCTCTCTGATATCCCTAGCCGGCACACACAACCTGGCTCCAAACCTCAGCGAGCCATCCTCATGAATCAAAAAGTCAGTCCACAGACCGGCTTCCACCTGCTCCCGAATCCTTACCAACCTCGGATCCCCGGCCTGGCCAGCCTTAATCCGATCCACGATCGTCGACTGTACCTACATGTACATCAACGAAGAAGCCTCCCCTGAAAGAACAATCTCCACGCCAGACTCGCAAAGATCCTGCTGCAATCTCCACTGCGAGGTCAAAATCATCACCGCTGGAAGCCTACTCAGCGCATCTGGAACCACATTCACCTTGCCAGGGTGATACTGCAAATCGATCTCATAATCCGCCATAAGCTCCAACCATCGACGCTGTCGCATGTTGAGCTCCTTCTGAGTAAAAATATACTTCAAGCTTTTGTGATCGGTGAAAATTTTCACTTTCTCACTCAGCAAGAAGTGCCTCCAAATCTTAAGAGCAAACACAACGGCAGCCAACTCCAAATCATGCGTCGGATAATTCTTCTCATGAACCTTAAGCTGACGAGACGCATACGCCACAACATGCCCATGCTGATGAAGCACGCAACCGAGACCCTTGCCAGAAGCATCGCAAAAGATCTCAAATCCATCGATGCGATCAGGCACAACAAGAATAGGGGCACTCGTCAACCTCTCCTTCAGAATACCAAAAGCACTCTCACAATCACCCGACCAAACAAAAGCAACATCCTTCCGCGTCAACCTGGTCATCGGCTCAGCAATACGGGAAAAATCCTTAATGAATCGCCGATAGTAACCAGCAAGTCCAAGGAAACTCCGAATCTCAGACGCAGACGACGGAACAGGCCACTCCCTGATGGCCCGAATCTTCTCCGGATCCACAGAAATACCATCTCCAGTCACCACATGCCCAAGAAAAGCAACCCGATCCAGCCAAAACTCGCACTTCGAAAACTTAGCATGCAAACGATGCTTCCTCAAGATTTCCAACACCGTCCTCAAGTGCGAGGCATGCTCTTCCTCCGACTTCGAATAGATCAGAATGTCGTCAATAAAGATAACGACAAACTTATCCAAAAATTCGTAGAAAATCAGGTTCATCAGATTCATGAAAACTGCGGGTGCGTTAGTTACGCCGAAAGGCATAACCACAAACTCATAGTGTCCATACTTTGTCCTGAACGCTGTCTTCGGCACATCATCCCCCTTCACCTTCAACTGATGGTAACCACTCCTCAAATCCAGTTTAGAAAACACCCTCGAACCTCCAAGCTGATCAAAGATATCATCGATGCGAGGCAACGGGTATTTATTCTTAATGGTTACCGCATTCAATCCCCGATAGTCCACGCACATGCGACGCGAACCATCCTTCTTCTTAACCAGCAACACCGGTGCTCCCCACGGAGACACACTAGGATTAATATAACCCTTCAGCAACAGCTCATCCAACTGCTTCCGCAACTCTTCCAATTCCGCGGGTGCCATACGATATGGCGCCTTCGAAATCGGCTGCGCACCTGGAACGAGATCAATAGAAAATTCCAAAGCTCGATCAGGCGGCAACCCAGACATCTCCTCGGGGAAGACGTCGCCAAAATCTGGCACCACAGCTGGCCAATCCAGCTCCATCCGCATAGCCACAGCCTCCACCGGCCTGGCCTGAAATCTGACAGGACCAAGCGAACTGCTACCACGACTGAACTCAAATACTGGATGTCCGGGAATCTCGAACACCACCTTCTTCCGACGACAGTCGATCGTGGCATAGAAGCTCGCAAGCCAATCCATCCCAAAGACCACATCGTAGTTGGTGATGTTGTGGACAATAAAATCAGCATAAAGCTCATGTCCACAAACCACCACAGAGCAAGGACTGCACCCACGATGCACCGTGACTACTCCATTCCCTGTGACGATATTCCAACTCTTGGAGAGAGGGGACGTCGACAAGGAATGCTTCTCCACGAAGCTCTGGGCCATAATGCACATTGACGCACCTGAGTCAAAGAGGACTCGGGCAGGGAACGTACAAACCAAAACCACACCTAACAAACAGTCTAATCAATCAAATCTTACTCTAGCAACATTCATACACAAGCAACCAATCATAATTTAACAATCAACTAACTAAGGAAGGAACAATCTAAATTGAAAATTACCTACAATGACCTCATCCATGGCCAATACCTCCTCCTCGGTCATCAGAAATGCCTGCCTCCTTGGCGGAGCAGCCCGCTCAAAAGCCTGCCTCTGCGGGACGAGGGGCACCCCACGACCGGCGGGCACCGGGGCTCTCTGCTACAAAGGCGGGGCAGCAATAGGTGTTCCCCAAGGTCGCTTCAACCTCGGGCACTCCCTGATAGCATGGGCGGGATCTCCACAAGCAATACATTGCCCCAAGAACTTCCTACACGATTCCTTGATATGACCCTCCTTGCCACAGAAATGGCAAACCCTCCGAACAGGCCCTCCTGGCCTCTTGAACTGAACAGGCTGGTTCGGCCTGAATCCAGGTCGAACCACAGCTCTCGCCTGTTCCACAGGCCTCCTCACAGCACCAACAACAGACCCCTTCCTCTTGTTCACAAGCAGCTCCTGCCTCTTGGCAGCGACCAAAACCTTCTGATAAGATTCCCGGTCAGAAGAGGTCACAAAGCTCTGGAGCTCTGAAGCAAGCCCCTGAAGAAACCTCTGAGCTCGCTCCTCAGCGTCCTGCACCATCTTTGGTGCAAACCGACTAAGCCTCATGAACTCCTGGTGGTACATGTCCACCGACGAGTTCCCCTGCTTCAGGTCGATAAAACGCTGCAGCATCTCTTCCCTGGCAGCCTTCGGGAAGAACTCACCATCAAATCTGGCCTTGAAGGTAGCCCAGACGATCGGCTCTACCAACATCCTTTCCTCAGCATCCCACCAATTCCTGGCGTTATCCTTCAGCTGGCGCTTCGCCAAGTCAACCCAACTCACTTCGTTGACCTTGGACATCTTCAGATTGTCCTCAATATTCCTCATCCATTCATCAGCAGCTAGGGGACCTTCGGTTCCATCAAAATACGCAGGTCCCAGCTCTCTGAACTGCTTCGCCCCGGGCTCAGGGCAAGGGGTCTCCACCACCCGAGCAGCTCAAGTCACCGGAGCATTCTGCACCTGCAGAAGCACACCCTGCTGAACCTGCATCATCTGCAACATCATCCTCATCATCTCCCCATTAGTGGGCTCCCGCTCAGGCTCCTCGTCGTGAGGGGGTGCACCACTACCACCACCTCGGGTGATCCGCCTTCCTGCCATCTATGACGCAGAAACGAAACAATTAGACTCATAGCTTAGGGCTCTGATGTCGAAATTATTTGTTGGACAATCTTATATCATTATCGTTATCCCGATAGTTGCTGTTACAGAGGACCTGCATGGGCCACCACTAAAACCTGTCACGACCCGCTTCCCTAAAATGGAGGCGAGACGTGAAAAGGTCCGCACGGGAGTGGAGCGGTGAAGCCCCAAACCCGATAAGCGTCAATTTAGTATAAGCAGGTCCCTGTAATTGCAATCGAAACAACAGTAATAATAATAATATGAGACGGAAAAGAAACACCAATCCCAAGGGTTGTCCACAAATATTCAACATCACAGAAAAGCCACCAGGCTAAAAGAAAGAGTCTAAGGGCCCAGAACAAGGCCAAACAAAAGCAACAACATAAATAAGTATAGGTGCCACGCACCAATAACAAAACAACTGTCTAACAAAAATAAAGCACAACGGAGACACTAGGACTGGTCCCCAGTGTCCACGTACTCCCCGTCCAACACGGGCTCGAGCTCGTCGTCCGCAAACACCTCACCCTCAGCAAGCAACTCAGGCTCAGGGTCTAACATGCGTCACCCAAAAGAGAAAGGGGCACATGTCAGCAAGTCTAAAAGACTTGGGCAAGGAAACTGAAGGTAACTAGAAACCTAGCACTTATGATATTAAGCAATGACATGGCAGTTAAGTATGATGCAATAGTTTTAAAAGAGAGACAAGCATGCACAATGTAGCCAAAGCTACCAACTCACTAGTTCACGAATCACTTATCACTGTTAATCACTTAATCACTAGAGATTTCGCCTGCAGGCTGGAGTGGCGGATCAGGCCATCTCGTGCTCTGGTGACGCATATCTCTTACTCACTTAAACACTAGAGATTTCACCTGCAGGCTGGAGTGGCGGATCAGGCCATCTCGTGCTCTGGTGACGCATATCTCTTACCCCACCCCTACGTGTATCGAGCAATTGCTCGCTTCTGGATCACGAGCCAGGAAGTGTAATTGGCATAGGGTTGTGCCCGCAACGCAGGTGCCTAGCCGGTATTCGAGCGTTGGGGTTTCCAACTACAGGGCTTGCTTCTGGAACACGAGCCAGGAATATAATGTTGTAGCGTGTGCTACACAATCACAATAATTTATCACTATGCAACGACATGAACAAAAGATTGCGTACCGTCAATTGAATTGAAACGTGACATACAAGCATGATGCGGGTGACGGACCAAGCTTCGTTGTCAAGCTAGGTCAATGGCGTCTAAACGGCTATCCTTTCACCGTTTAGTCTCTTTTACGCTAAAACAAGGTAATGGCCTAAGACATGGCCCAAAACAAGAGATGCAAGTTTCACTTGCCTATCACCGGGGATGATGGTTACGAAAGTTCGTTTCCGCGAATACTAGTCTACGGGGAATCGCTGTTATGGGGAACAATCATCAAAACACAAGTATTTTATTAGGGTTTCATAAAAATTACAATAAGATAAGGAAACAATGGTAGATCGATTTCTTACCAAGAGGAGACGGAAGAAACACTCCGGGGAACCCTAGGATCAGATCTGGAAAAGTTTGGAGAAGTTTGGGGAAGCTAGGGTTTTGGAGATTTTGATGGGTTTGATGGATTTTGATGGAGATTTGGGGAATATGAGAAGTAGATAGGGTGAATGGTTGGATTGGATGATGATTCTAGGGCTTGGAAAGAAGAAATGGAGCTTGGAGGAAGATGGGGGCTCAAAGGGGAATTTTCTAGGGTTTTGGGATCGTGTTGGAGGAAGAAGAAACGTTTGGGAGGGGTATTTATAGGTTGGGCTGGCGGCTGCCCAGAAATTAGGGTTTTAACACAGACTAGTCGGTCAAAGAACAACCACTGACCGACTAGTTTGGCAACTAGTCGGTCGGTCGACTAACGCTGACCGACTAAGTGTAAACAGTAACTCCTGAACGAAAGTAGGATTTAGAGTTAGTCGGTCCATGAACAAGTACTGACCGACTAGTTTATCAACTAGTCGGTCGATGAACGTTCTTAGACCGACTAAGAGTAAACAGTAACTTGACTGTACAGTAGAACCAAGAATTAGTCGGTCTGAGTACAAAACTTAACCGACTAGTTTAGCAATTAGTCGGTCGAAAGATGAACTTAGACCGACTAAGAAATGAACAGTATTGATACTAAAATTTAGTTGATGAGTTAGTCGGTTAAAGAAGCATTGCCGACCGACTAGTTTGCAACCTAGTCGGTCAACAAACCTTCTTAGACCGACTAACGATAAACAGTAGCTTCCTCAGAAAATTAGGAAGCTCACTAGTCGGTCCATGAAGGATTGCCGACCGACTGGATCGTCATCTAGTCGGTCGGTGCCCCTTCTTACACCGGCTAATGAGCACCAAAAGTTCCGATACGGAGCGCGAGGCCCCGTGATCGAATCCTAAGACTCCTAGGCTTGATCTAATAGTTAGATATGACCGTTATGAAGCCCGTCACAAACGACGTACTTCGAAATCGACGATCCTACGGAAGAATCGAGAAAATACGACGAATCGATCGAAAATGAAAGTTACGGAGACGAAAATCACACAAGAGGAGAAAATCCACCAAAACATATATTATATTATAATAAATTCAGATACAAGGAAACCAGTCGTTACAACCACCTTTTCTTTCCTTATTCCCTTCGTCACTAAATCTTTGAGAAATTTTGCGTACAAAGGTATAGTTTCAATTGCTTCTAGGAACGAGATCTGAATGCCATATCTTTCACCATTTCAAAGAACCTGCCATATTTTTCGTCGATCTTGGCCTTGGCAAGCCTTTGCGGAAATGGGACCGAATGCTTGAAAACTCTCAAGTCTTCACCTTCATGCTTCTTCCTTTTCTCAGAATCTTCCTCCGGAGTCACGGGACTTGATATTGAAGCTCCGTTGTCGTTCATCTCCATCTTCGGTTGCACATTGACAATGGGCGCTTCCTTATCTTTCTCGGCCTCCCGTGCTGGAATCTTTTTTCCACTCCTCAAAACAATAGAGGAAACATTCGCTTGACTAGGTGTCAAGGCTAAAGTTTGGCTCGGTACTCTAAGATTCACCTCCGGTTGACCCGGCAATTGTCCTTGCACCTTTTGGAGGTTGGTTACTTGTAACCCCAATTGGGTTACTTGGTCGGCCAATGATTTCTGCCCAAGTTGTAATTGTTGAGTGATCTTCTCCTGATTTGAAATATATTGAGCTAGAAGGTTCTCAATCAGAGAGATCACTCGTTGTTGTTGATTGTACTATTGTTGTTGTTGTTGGGGCAGAGGTTGTTTTTGTTGAGGAGGAAGTTGTTGATACATTTGTTGAGGTCGAGGAGGTTGGTATAGTTGTTATTAAGGAGGTTGCTGAAATTGTTGGTAGGGTGCCTTGTAGCTAAAATTCAGATGATTCCGATTGTTGGGAGAATATCCAGGGTTAGAACTTGTTCTTGGCGGATAAGGCTCATTTCCAGTAGGATTATAGAATAAGGCACTTGCTTGATCCACGGGCACCGAAATCTCTCCAACACTGTAGTCTCCAATCACTTCAGTTTCCACGACAGCTACTTGCTGTGGGCTAGCAGCACTGGCTCCAACCATAAACGCTGAAATTTGAGTGGAAAGCAAATCGAATTTGCTTGATAGCTTGTCCACTTCCTCAATCCGATGCATGCCACCGGCTTTTGGTGTCGCACGCTCATCACTCCACATCTCGTTGTTGGATGCCATGTTCTCCAAGATAGTTCCGGCATCCACTTCGTTTCTCGACATGAAAGATCCACCCGCTGCGGCAACCATACAGGACTTCAAATCGTCTCTCAGATTATTATAGAATAGGTAGATGATCTGCCAACAGGGGAGCTCGTGGTGAGGACACTTCCTTTCCATTTCTTTGTACCTCACCCATGCTTCATGTAGCGACTCATGGCTAGCTTGGGAGAAAGAGGATATATCACTCCTCAGCTTCATTGTCTTCCCCGGAGGAAAGAACTTGTTCAAGAATGCGTTCGAAAGCCGCTCCTAAGTAGTGAATGTGTTGGGGTACTTGCCCCTAAGACATTGCTTCGCTTTATCCCGTAGAGAGAACGAGAATAACCTTAACCTAATAGCCTCGGTTGATACTCCATTAATTTTAAATGTCTCACACTTCTCCAAGAAAGAGTCCAAGTGCTCGATGGGATTCTCCATGGGAGCTCCAGAAAATTGGTCTTGTTGGATCCAAGCCACAAGTGATGGCTTCAACTCAAAGTTTCTGGTCGTAATGGCCGGAGGTTGAATGCTGGATGTAGACCCAATAGACGGCATCGAATATTCGAGTAAAGACTTTGGAGAAGCGACGGTTGCTGCCATGGCGGCAAATTCTTCTCTTCTTCTTCTTTCTGCGTTCAAACGCCTCATGGTAGCATTGATCTTAGGATCCAAAGGAACTAAATCGTAGAGACTCCTTGAGTTCCTGCACATGTAAAATTAAGATATACCGTGAAGCACGTATGGTATGATACGAAATAAAAACAAATAAAAATAAAAATGTAGGATATGAAAATGATCACGGGGTGAGGATGTGAGCTAGTCTCAAGGATAACAAGGTCCTAAGTGTAACAAGCATGTTGCCTTCCCCGGCAACGGTGCCATAAAGCTGGACCGGCCGCCCGTTTGACACGCAAACCGGGACGTGGAATACTAGAATTAGAATTTATAAACCGCAAGCGCACGGTGTCGAAGTGTGGCTTGGGGGTCGATCACGGGAAGGCGTGTGTTGTACTTGCAAACATTCAGGAACCGGATCACCGGATGGACGAGCTAGCCTATTCTCGATTGGTTGTCACAATTGTAAACTAATAGAACAGATGTAAAAGATAAAAAGGTAAACTAGGACTTTGGCTTCCGCCCTAATCATGGATTCTCACTATTACGGCCCAAGAATAGGAATATGATCGAATGCTAGGGTTTGGCGGTGAAAAGTTGCCTCTAAAAGTGGTACCTAGCGTCCCATGGGCCCGATATTCCGGTCGATGCACATGATGATACACTAGGTCGACCCGGCTTCGGACGGTGGGCATTCCAATGTCCAACACCATCCGACTCCGGAAGCACTAAGTTCGCAACGATCGCTCCCAACATTTCGTCCAAGCCGTTCCCACGTGCAAGGACTCAATGTCAACGCTAGGGGGTAAGCTATAGCTAGAGAATCAAACTCCCGTTTTATTTCCTCTTGGTCAAACGGTCAAAGGCGGTCTTTTTCCTGCCGATGACAATGAAACGCCCCCGCGTAACCATCAAAATCCCTAGATCCAATCGGATCCCTAGACCTATGGCCGTTCTAGGAAGATCCCACGAAGGGGCTTCCACCAATGTCCTAGATTGAAGAACTACTCACTAAACATGGTAGCAAATGCAACACAGAAGATATAGCCATCAGAATTGAAATCAAGCAATTGTTCACCGTAGCAAATAGAAGCATAAACACAATATCAAAATATGAAAACGATCAAAGAACTTACACTAAATGTTAAATTGAAGTAGCTGAAAAATCCCTAAAACGGCTTTAAAAGTGGGGACTGCATTTCTCGGAAAACCTAGCACTATTTATACAAGTGGGCAAGATGCCAGGGAATATTCCCACAAAAAGACAAAAACAGACACTCACCCGATCGGGTGAAACGATGGAAGAATATGTCTTCAGCTCTGATAAATCTTACCAGATCACTGAACCGATCGGGTGAGTCTTGGATTTTTTGAGCTTAGGAAGCAGCAGCAGCTGACCCGATCGGTTGAAAGTGCCGACCCGATCGGGTCATAATACATGACCCAATCGGTTGACAAGTTAACCGACCGGGTGAGATTTAGCCTTCAAAACTGCACTCTGTCATACATCCACCCGATCACTGAACTGATCGGGTGGAACAGTCTCTTCTTCAGCACTGACACAGGCTGCATGACCCGATCGGGTGGCTCTTCCACCCGATCGGTTGAGAGCTGATACATAGTCATCTTTGACGAATGGCTCTTGGGATCTCGTGCGACACTTTTCATTGCTCTGGGGACTCATGATGTTGGCCATATATGTCCCCTGCGCTAGCAATGTCCTATAAATGCACATAAACTCAACCAAAGTAAACAGAAACTAAAAACACAAAGAAACGGATATGAAATAACGAAAATCGACGGAAAATGACGAAGACGACGTGCGTGAATATATAAAATATAAACACACGTCACCCACACCAACGAAACTGCAGACCCATGCCAGACTAGGCTGCCGAGCCGTTTCAATCAAGACCGAATCAAGCTGCTGTCGACCGGACCCTTCAACCAAGCCATTCCTCCTTACTGACCCGACTGTAGACCAAGGCATCTGCAGTGTCATCTGAGCTTGCCGACCAAGTCTCCCACTATGCCATCAAGGAGCCAAGTTGCGTGCCAAAGGAGCTGCTGATCCAGTCTGCAGACCGCACCAAGCCACCTTGCCGACTGCAACATTGTAAGTGCCAACTTGCCTGCTGATCCAGTTGCCGATCCACTGTAGCCCAAGTGCCAACATAGTTGCCGACCTATAGAGGAGCAATGCAAACTGAGTTACCGACCCAAGAGGAGTCTAGTGCCAAGCCGCAAACATCAAAAGGGAGTGCCTTGCCACTAGCAAGAGGCCGTAACATCCATCAAGCAAGAGGCCGCAACTTCAGAGAGAAAGTTCATTGCCGCAACTTGAGTTGCAGACTACACATGAAGACTTCACGTGACGACTTCTTGTCAGATTCAGATCTGACCTGCGCTGATTGACAGAGACGACTACGGATACACAAAACTGAGATTTCTAAACTCTATTATTATTATTTTGTGTAGTAGTGTCTTGATCTTTGTAGGGGAAACTTTACCATTGCTACATTTTGGGGTCTTGTCTAGTTGGTCTAGACAAGAGGGCTTGGCTAGTTGGGACTAGCCAATAGAAAGCTTTTACTAGGATTAATCTTGTTGAACACGTGTGTTGTGGGATACTGAGAGCCTGGCACGTGTAGAGACGTAGAGAGGTGCTCTAGTCGTGCTCTAGCTTGTGGTTGTATCTGTTACATTATTAATACTAGTATCTGCTTTAGGGGCTGGACGTAGGTCGTTGGGACGACCGAACCAGTGTAAATCTGCTGTGCATCTGTGTTTGCTCATTATTTACTCTGCATGTGCTTATAACTGCGTGTGATTGTTCGTGGATTGGACGAATATTTTTATTTGCCTATTCACCCCCTCTAGGCTACGATCCAGATCCAACAAGTTCGAATCTAGATCGTGATGGTTCGTATTCGTTTTACCATCGTACAAATGAATATAATTATTGAAATATAATAAATATGCTAGCTTTGGTCGCTCTCGTGCACCAATTCTAAGGAATCTCGATTATAGATCTAAATCGAATATCTAGGGCTTTCCATAGATTATGATCCTCTCTCGAGCTCTCAAGATCCAATGGAAATCCCTAGCTACCCGTAGTAAATCGATCACAATCTAACCTATTTACAAGTTTAGTAACATGGGTCTTTATTAGATTTCACATATCAATCCCTAGATCCATAGGGTTCATCCCTTTGCCCTAGAGCAAGGAGATTACTTACGATTCATCATAGAAAAATCAATAGAATTGAGAAGTGCAGGAGAATTCATCATAGGAATCAGATCCAAATAGAAATTTAGCATAAAAACAAGAACTTGCAAAAGTTTAGACAAACCAATGATGTTCAAGCTTCAAATAATAAAAAAGTTAAGATCTTGCACTTCAATCCTCTCGCAAAAAAAAGATAGAACAAATGTATTTTTCCTAAGAACTATAGCTATGTCGCCTCTCTTTGACGGCTCTCAAAACTAGCTATTTATACTAACTTAAAACGTCCAAAAAATCGTGACAAAAATACTCCTAGACAGCTGGAAAACCCCTAGGTCGAAACTGGGTCGGCAACGCACTTGGCCGAGTGGAAATGTCACTCGGTTGAGTGGCTCTTCTGTAGAAAATCTAGGAAAATTGGCCTTCTGTAATGTTCAAGCCACTTGGTCGAGTGGTCTGCTCACTTGGTCGAGTGGAGTCTTCTACAGAACTCTCCAAAATCGATGTTATGTTCGATAAATTTCTGTCTCCACTCGGTTGAGTAGGCTTCTCACTCTGTCGAGTGGGAATTCCACTCGGCCGAGTAGATTGTCTCTTCTTCTTTCAGTTGGAGATGGCCATGTCAGCGCCACTTGGTCGAGTGAGCTGTCTCACTCTGCCGAGTAGCATGCTTCTTCTTCATAATCTCCTCCTTCTTGCTCTTTTCTCCATTCTCTCGCCTTTCTTCCTATTCTTCTTATCATCAAGCACCGTTAGCTCCTAGGTATCATCGCGATTGACGCTCCGGGATGCGTGTATATGCTCATAGCTCCAAATTGCTCCCAATTACTTCATATTTTCTGAAATCCAACGAAACATATGAATAGTGAAATTCATCGTAAAATCAACATTCAAACATTAAATTCGTGATATGAGCAATCGTTATGGCATGAAAAAATACAGAAATAAAGTGTAAAATATGAGGATATCAATGCAAAGTCTTGGATGTCTTGAACCATCATATTAAACAAGAAGCCGACATGCATGTCTGATTTGGAGTTGAAGACTCTGAATCTGAACACATCTGGAACCATCCGACTGTATCTAATAAAGGAAAGAAATATGCATTCATGGAGGAGACGAATGCAAGGTTCTGGTATGAGCTTAGTGATAAGTACATTAAGAACAACATCCAGAACAGACTGCATTTAAAGAAGAATCTTTTCAGTCTGAAGCTTGAGGAGGGTGTTTTTATCGAGGAACATCTAGATTACTCCAATAAGCTTCTTACCGACCTGAGGAACGTCGACATGAAGGTTGACGATGAAGAGAAAGCTATGATTCTCCTCAACTCTTTACCCATGAAGTATGAGTACTTGGTGTCGGTTCTTACATATGGTAAGGAATCGATCACATTTGAAGATGTATCCAATACTCTGACGAGCAATGAGTTCAGGAAGAACGATGAGAACACCAGAGGCCGACCTAATGACGCTCTTACCATGGTGAGAGGTTGTAGTAGAAAGAATGGTTAAGCTCGAAAGGGGTATTTCCAATCCAAGGCCAGGGACAAGAGCAGAGGCTCTTATCGCAAGGACTTGGCGAAGGACGAATGTGCTTTCTACAAAGAAAGAGGGCATTTGGTCAAAGATTGTCCAAGGACGAAGAAGAAGAATGATGCAACAACCAACGTCGCGAAGGACATTGAGGTCGAGGAATGGGTTCCGGTCAGTACTTTGGAGGGCGTGAAGTCAGATGGTTGGATGCTCGACTCATGGTGCTCGTTCCATATGACGTCACATAGAGAGTACTTTACAACCTTCCGTGAAGGGAGTAAGAGTATGGTCCTATTGGGTGATGGCCGAGCTTGCAACACTACGAGCATCGGGACAGTTTGGATGAAGATGGGCGACGGTGTTACATGAGACATCGATAAGGTGTGCTATATTTCCGACCTAAAGCGTAACCTCATATTGTTTGGCTCACTCAAAGCCAAGGGCTGCCGAGTGACGATGGAGAATGGTGCTCTGAGGGCAAACTAAGGAGCTATGATCGTGATGAAGGGGAAGCGAAGATGCAACCTCTACTACTTGGATGGTTTGGTCGTGACTGGTATGACAGCTCTGACCCGTAAGGCTGACCGAGACAACTCGCTTATGTGGCACATGCGTCTAGGTCATGTCGACGAGAAATCTCTGCAGACACTAATCGAAGAAGATCTTCTAAAATGAGCCAAGAACGAGAAGATCGAGTTCTGTGAGCATTGTGTATTCGACAAACAGACACGTGCTTCATCTGGGATGGCCATCTATAGTACGAAGGGAGCGCTTGACTACGTCCATACCGACGTATGGGGGCCGAGTAGGTCGGCCTCATTGAGAGGCAAACACTATTTTGTGTCACTTATTGATGATTTCTCACGCATGGTGTGGATGTTTCCTCTGAAGTCAAAAGACCAAGATTTGAACGCTTTCATAGAGTGTAAGAAGCTGGTTGAGACTGTTCGGTCCCCGGTTTACACCACGGGGGTGCAAATCACCGCAAGTGCACGATGCGCTATAGTATAGAAAGATTGTCAAACTCAGGGAGGCAATCGTTTAACGCTTAGCTTTATATGGAAGGAGGAGAGTATGTGGTCGGGGGTCGTCACGAGTGATTGATTGATTGATTGTGAAAATCGAGAGTTAACTAAGAATTAAACGTCTAAGGCCTTCGGGATTCCCCGCTAGGCCCTTTGGTCATGGATGCTCGGTCAAATGGCCTTACGTCGGACGATGGGTTAGGGTAGGAGTGTCACATCCGTAGATGAGAACGAGTACTTAACTTTCGTTGTTCCTACTCGTCTAACACATCCCTATATGAAACCGTGCTCTCGCAGTCGGTTTCACACAGGGATGTGTGCATTAAGCTTGACACTTGGTCCCGCCTCGAAATTCCGTATCCACTCTCGTGATCTACAGGTTATGACGCTATCATATGGTTGGTTCTAGCAATCTGCGCGCTCTCGCAGTCACTGACTAGCGGATTGGGGATTAGTAGTAGCCCCTACCTCCGAGTCACTCTCGTGATCACGAACCCTAGAAATGGCTACGAAACCCAAATCGGATTCGTGAGGATTCTCCCTAGGATACGGAGCCGCCTTCGCGATACCCCGTTCCTAAGGCCAATCCCCCAAAACCCTTGTTCAAACCACCATATGGTAACCCTAGATTGATCCAACGGGGGTCTAACCTAACATCCGATCCCTATGATCCTAGGGATCGTCCCAAAGCCCTAGAAACACACTACTCTAGCATGGCAAAAGCTCTAAATACAATAGCAATAGAGATAGACATATCCAACCAGTCAAATTGCATGAAATTAATTTCAATAGAGAGAGCAAGAGAAATAAGAGCAATGTTAAAGAAATCAAGAAAATCCAATCACAAACAAAGAAATGGATTGCAAAAGAGATTACCAAAAGAGAGTTCCCCAAAATAGCTCTAAGGGTTTTAGGTACAGCAAAAACAGCTTAACCTACTGTAAAAAACGTTCACTATTTATACAAAACAGTTTGGGTTTGAGTTTTACAAGAAAACCTACCCAAAAATTAACTTAAGTCAAAACAGGAGTCTGTCGACCTACCGCTCGGCCGAGCGCAGTGCTCACTCGACCGAGTGGTGCCTTGTGAGGCGCTCTGCTTGGTGCTCGAGAAGGGGCCGCTCGGTCGAGCGAGTTGAGTTGCTCGGTCGAGCGTCATGTCGCTTGGTCAAGCGAATTAATTCCAAATTTGACAGAGCCGTCGCCTTGAATTTCTTGGGCTCCTCTGACTACTAGCTCGGTCGAGCGAGCTTGTCGCTCGGTCGAGCGAGCTTGTCGCTCGGTCGAGCGAGCTTGTCGCTCGGTCGAGCGCCTCGATGGCGCTCCTTGGCGTATCACAGATCGGTCGAGCGCATCATGTGCTCGGCCGAGCGATCTGGCATAAGTCCCCAATTCTCCTTCTCTCCTTCTCTTCATTCTCCTCTTCTTCTACTTCTCTCTTCTTCTACTCCTCTCTCTTGCTTCTTTGGCCTCCTTAGGTCGTCGTGGTAAGGTAAAGCGAGCTTTGGCATCGATTCCAGAACCCCATATCGCTCCGAATCACGTCGAATTCCCTGAAAACACATAAAACATCGAAAAGATCAAGAATATCGAGAAAAGCGTGATATAATATGAAAATATGGATTTGGGCGATCGAAACGACATGGAAATGCATGATAAAACATGGAAAATATAGACACAACAGAGACTCAAAAAGGTTGAAAGGTTAGGCGGCTTTGAAGTGACAATGGTGGAGAATATATGTTGGACCTCCTCGAGAAGTTCTACAGATTGGATGGGATTCAGAGGCACTTCACTGGGAGTGGTATGTCGCAGCAGAATGTAGTAGCTGAAAGGATGAATCGGACTTTGCTGGAGAAAGTCCAATGCATGTTGTCTACTGCCAACTTATCGAAGGAGTTCTAGGTGGAGGGCCTGGCGTACGCGACCAAACTGGTCAATCGGCTACCGTTTGCTATATGGGGAGGATGACCTCCTTTGGAGGTCTGATCGGAAAAGATAGTTCCCGACTATGAGTCTCTGTAAGTTTGGAGCTGTCCGAGCTATTATACAGTGAAGGAGGACAAGCTCGATACTAAAGCCAAGAAAGCCATCTTCTTGGGCTTTAGTAATGGTGTCAAGAGATACAAGATTTGGTGTCTGACACATAAGAATGTAATCGTGAGCAGAGACGTAATGTTCGATAAGTCGGCTTTACTGAAGAAGGAGTATGAACCGGCGATAGAGACTGAACAGACACATATGAAGCATGTCTATTTAGAAGTGTCTAAGGTTCCAGATACGTCAGCTATAGACTCAAGCTGACCTACACCAGAGGCTACAGACGATGTACTCCAGACATGTGCTGGTGAAGTTGGTGGTTCAGGCTTGGAAGGGGGAGATAGCATGAATCCATAGATCAATCAGTCGAAGGATTCTATTGCGGTGTCGAGACTAAGGCATGAGACACAGAGGCCTGCACGATACTCAAAGATGGTCTCGTTTGCTTTTTCCACTGTAAATATTGACATTCCCACTTCTTTTAGAAAGGTGGAGAATTCTGAAGACCCATAGCGGTGGAGGAAAGCAATGGACGAGGAGATGGAATCGCTGATGAAGAACGAGACATGGAATCTGGTGGAGCTTAACAAGGGCGAGAAGGCGATCAGGTGTAAGTGGGTCTACACCAAGAAGGAAGGAGCCGAAGCTGGACATGTTCGCTACAAATTCACCTTGTAGCGAAGGGCTATGCACAAAGGGAATGCATCGACTACAATGAAGTCTTTTCTCCAATGGTGAAGCATTTCTTGATTCGGATCCTGTTGACATTAGTGGCTCAGCTCGACCTTGAGTTGATGCAGCTAGATCTATATGGCTCAGCCCGATGGTTATACGAGCGACAACGGGCTTGCATGTAGGCTGAAGTAGTCGCTCTATGGGCTGAAGCAGTCACCTAGACAGTAATGCAAGCGTTTTGAACACTTTATGATAAATGATCAATGATATGTTTGCAGCTTCTATGATCATTGCGTGTTCTATCGGGAATTGGATGATGGGTCCTTCATCTATCTCTTGCTTTATGTAGATGATAGGCTCATTGCTTCATCAAATAAAGAGGAGATTCTAAGATTGAAGTCTGAGCTCAGTTGTGCATTGGAGATGAAGGAGTATTATAGGGATGGAGTAAAAGTATGAATCCCGATACCGAGCATTGCCCGCTCATGGAGAGTATACTGCCAATTAGGGGCCTCGCACTATGGTATGTACCTGACCTATCACATGCCATCATCAATGTCACAATTGGTCGGATTGACTTATACTGATCATGGTACGCAAGAGCGACTTGGTTGGGAGCAGTCTACTGTGGCCCTTACTACGGATGCAGAATGACTGAAGCTATGGAAGCGATATGGTTGATTGGCGATGGATAACCTGGGAGGCACGATCTCCATTGTGATAGTCATAGTGACGTGCACTTGGTTAAGAAACATGTCTTCCATGCCCGCACCAACCATAACGATGTGAGGTACCACTTTGTTTGAGACTATGTGGTAGAAGAAGACGACAACATCAACTTGATGAAGATCGGAACAGATGACAACCCGACAGACATGTTGACTAAGGTTGTATCGGAAGCCAAGTTCAAGCATTGTTTGGATTTGCTCAATGTGGTTCCAATATGATGGCAGTGGCGGCCTAGTTGGGGCATTTGAGGTTCGACAGAGCTAATTGATCCCAGAGAGGCATTGGGCACTTTGGAGCAAAAGTGTGAGAACACCAGATGTGGCTCTATCAAGGCGATGTGTGGATGGTCGACTGTGTGACTGAGTCATAAATATTGCCAAGGTGGAGATTTGTGAAAGTTGGCTCGATTGAGGCGCTGGAGAAGCATTGGTTGGCAACCGAGCTTCATTGTGCAAATGTAGCTCGTATGTTCTCGGATCCGATCCATCTGACTTTGCACAAGTCAGATAGATCAGATGCTGAGCTAGTGGACTTCAACAGTGCATCAGTTCCTCGGTTCGAAGGATCAACGGCTCATGGATCAATTGCTCCACAGTCCAAGCTTCGGATAGCTCGGACAGCTCGGCTTAGCACTTCGTTTGCTTGGGTTTAGCTGGAAGCTCGATAATTTGGATGGGACCCACTATAGGGCATCGCCTTATCTGTTATAGAGTTGCAATAGGCGTGGAATTCCGTGAAAGGCGGGATTCGTATCTTTTGGAAATTCCTCTTTAATTATGACACCTATTGTACCCTAGGCCTCATAGATTGTTGGTCACCTTTTAGAGCCCTCATACTTCAACGGTCTGAACGTGCTGAAAAACCCATAAAGTTGCAAGGTGTTAATGTGGGCTCTAAAAGTATTGGAATGACTTGATTTTTGGTATGTTGATCATCCATGAGGTGAACAACAATCACAAGAAAAAAAATTTCAAAAAAAATGTGGGAGATGGGAGAAAATGGGGGCGACTCCTTAGATTGAATCTAAGGAGTCACCCTAGGAACACTTTACCCATATATATATATATATATATATATATATATATATATATATATATATATATATATATATATATATATATATATATATATATATATATATATGGGTAAAGGGATCCTAAGGTGCCTCCTTAGATTCAATCTAAGGAGGCGCCCCCATTTCCCCCCACCTCACACATTTCTTTTTGGATTTTTTTCATGTGTTTATTGTGCACCTCATGGATGATCAACATACCAAATTTCAAGGGATTCCAATACTATTTGGGCCACCATCTACCCCTTGCAACTTCGTGGGTTTTTAAGCACATTTTCAAACCGTTGAAGTTGTAAGGGGTAGATGGTGGCTCAAAAAGTATTGGAATCTCTTGAAATTTGGTATGTTGATCATCCATGATGTGAACAATAACCCCATGAAAAAACATTTTCAAAAAAATTGTAGGAGATGGGGGGAAATGGGGGCGCCTCCTTAGATTTTCATCTAAGGAGGCACCTTAGATCCCCTTTTTCCTATATATATATATATATATATATATATATATATATATATATATATATATATATATATATATATATATATATATATATATCTATCTATCTATTATACATTTGACAGCGATTTTTGAATCCTAGGGCTGACTAGGACAAGCTGACTAGGACAAAAGGTTGATAGAAAGACGGCCAGGATTAATTCTTATGGAATGAATGGTTGGGATTAAACTTTGAGATGAATGTTTTGTATTTTAAACATACTTTTGATATTTGTTGGTCCAGCTTGATAGCAACAGAATTAATCCTTTTTACTCGAAGATAGCAACTAATTTACTCGAAGATAGCAACAGCCTGTAAAAAGCATTAGGCCTACTCGAAGATAGCAACAGCATGTAAATTAATCCTCAAACCACGACCTTGAAAAGTGTCAGGCAAACAAAATTCTTCAGTAGGAGTTTAATTACGGTTGCTGGGTGGGGTTTAATTACGGATTGCGCGCTTCGGAAACTGAGATTTGCAATTAATATACAGCCCCAGTTTCAAAATCTCGGTTTCTTTTAAACTTGAATGCAGCCACAGTTTCAAAATCCCGTGTAAGAGTTCAAAAAATCGCTTCGGAATCTGCTCCTTGATTTATTGCCAAATCTCTCCGCCTCCCTATCTTTGTATTAATATACACCGATCGAACTTTGGCTTCATATGTACAAATCCTGCACATGATAGATGTTGCACTCGCTGGGGGCTCGACAATTGACATTCTTCGGTCTGTGACCTATTGGCTGCATTCCCCTTCAGCGAATATTGACGACAACAGGAAACTGTCAGGAATCGACGAACAAACTCGCGCTCGCATTCAACAAAGCATCCAGTTAGATGTTGGCCAACCTGTCCAGCACCCTCCCAAATGGGGATGCCTACGATTTCGTCCGAGAACAATGCTGTTGGCCTAAGCGGCAGTCGAGCCCCTCCTCCTCCCCTCCGTTGAGTTGTCGGGCTGAGCCGATGCCGATGCCGGGACAGTGCTTGGTGACACCTGTCATGGAGGCAGGGGAACGCCACAGAGCCCGGGGTTGTTCGCGTATTGGCTCGCCGGAAGCGTGCTCTGCTGCCCTCTCGAAGGGATCGGTCCCGTGAGGCTGTTATCCGATAGGTCTATCTGCACCAAGAACGAGAGGTTCGAGAGCGAATCGGGGATCGTTCCATGAAGCCTGTTGTGAGACGCTACACCCCTAGGTTCCGGAGCTGGCCCAGGGACGATGGGATCTCGCCGGTCAGTCCGTTGTGTACATCATTGGCAACTATATGGTTAGTGATAATATCTCAACTATATGGTTTTGTGATGTTCAATTGAGACAAATTTATACTTATCCCATCTAATGTGTGATATTATTCTCATATTTTATTTGGTTCGTTTTCCAATTACATGTGGCAATTAAGCAAGCTAACTGGAATGGTGCAAAAATTAGGGAGAAGCTCCATCGTGACATAGAAGCTTATGCTGACTCCCTTCGTTGTGCAAAGTTATCCGAAGTCAAAGCTCATTTTGAGGTTTGCCATTCTTGCTTATTGGAAACATTTACATCAATTAGTTCTTTTTTCCTTGACATTTACTTCTAATGTTCAACTAAATAACTGGGCCATACAATGATTGGGTGTCATTTTGCACAACAGAAGAAACTAACTGAAGCACTTGCCGCACCTATAGAGTCATTGTTTGATACTACAGGAGATGATACTTGGGCATCTATAAGAAACCTTTATAAGCGTGAGACAGAGAATGCTGTATCTGGGCTGTCAACTTCCCTTTCTGGATTTGAATTGGACAAGTTAACTTTAGAATCAATGGTAACTTATATATTGGCAAGGTGATAATATCTCAACTATATGGTCAGTCCGGTCAATCCAGTTAAGCTTAGTGATAATATCTCAACTATATGGTTATTTATTGGCAAGGTGTGTTCTTCTCTTGACAAAATCTATCCATTGACATCCATTTGATTTCTGTCTTTCGCTCTCTCTCTTGAGAACTAATCAGGTTTGTTTGTGTGATGGATGCAGGATTCAACAACTCAGGCGCCCCGTGTTGCTCTGTAGGAAAGGTCAGGCCTACGCTGACATGCTCTCCGATATCGACGTTGTGTGCAGATCAAAGCAAACACGTGTTCTGGGATGAGTATCATCCCACTGCCAGAGCACATGATTTGATTGCAACAGCGATCATGAAGAAACTTGGGTACAAGGCAGTGAAGGGCACAAATAGTTACAAGATATACTGTAATTTAATTATGTAATGGCTGAAAGAGAGACTTTTCTTAAGGTTAATGAGTGTGAACTTTTACAAATTACTTTTACGTAGAATTCTCTTAAGATTAATCAAAAGAGGATTCTTTTAAAGATGATGTATACAGAGGAATTTGCAAAAATTACTAAGAACATGTAGTATGTATATTTGCTGTTGTATGACTTTGTGAATGTTATGATTGTGTAATTAGTTGATATCGGCTATGACGTTAGGCATGCATGAAGATAATAATAATAATAATTATTATTATTATTATTTCTTGGGAATCCAACCAAAGTGACGGCTGCATTTTTGGTGGATCAAATATGAATTGCTGCAAATTAAGATAATGACATCCTGACCTATTTATATCAGTTTAGTTTTGAACACGCATGCAATGCTGCCTATATGTTCAGTTTAGTTTTGAACACCCATTTTAAAGTTTATCATTTTAACATAACTTTGTGTAACGCCCTTCATGATAGTCATGATTTTAAAATAACTTTGTGTTACGCCCTACATGATAGTCATAATTTTAAAAATTAATGGCTCCATGATTTTGAGGGAGGAATATTTTAAATGAATGGTGGAACTAAATTTTGAGGGAACTAAAATTTTGAGTTAAGATAATAATAATTATTATGTTTTGATTATTATTGTGTTTTAATTATTACTCTTTGTTTAAAATTAAGAAATCCAAGATTTTGAGGGGGGGAATATCGTAAATGAACCGTGTCCTACGGGCACGGGTTATGACTATCTATTATGCATTTGACAATTTTTTTTGAATTCTAGGGCTGACTAGGACAAGATAAAAAATGGCTGAGATTTAATCTTGGTAAATCAATGTTTGAGATTGGATTTTGTGAAAATTTTAGTGGAAAAACTTAAATTTTGAGGGGGAAAAGTGTCTTGGGAATCAAAACTTTGAAATTAAAAGTATCTTGGGAAAGATTGTGTATTAACGTAAAAATATTTAGCGTAACAACAAATTAGCGTAAAAAAATTTAAGTTAATATCATCACCGAAAAATACCATGAGATTTGTTGTTCTGCGCTGAAGGCGTCCGCACCATTTTACGCTAATTTGTTGTTCCGTACCGAAGGCGCCCGTGCCGAATTTGTTGTTCTGCGTCGAATTTGTTGTTTCGCGTCGAAGGCACCTGCGCCGAATTTGTTGTTCGACACCAAATTTGTGGTTCCGTTAAATTTTTTACGCTAATTTGTTGTTCTGCGCCGAATTTTTTGTTCAGTGCCAAAGGCATCCATGCTGAATTTGTTGTTATTCGAAGGGCCCGCACGTTAAGTGCCAAAGGCATCCATGCTGAATTTGTTGTTCTTCGTCGAAGGCGCCCGCACGTTATTCCGCATCGAATTTGTTGTTCTACACCGAATTTGTTGTTCTACGCCGAATTTGTTGTTCCGCGCCGAAGGCGCCCGCGCCAAATTTGTTGTTCTACGCTGAATTTGTTGTTCCGCGCCGAAGGCGCCCGCGCCAAATTTGTTGTTCCGCACTGAAGGCGTCCGCACCGAATTTGTTGTTCCACGCCGAAGGTGCCCACACCATATTTGTTGTTACATACCGAGGACGCCCATGCCGAAGGTGCCCGTGACGCTAAATATTTTTACGATAATTTGTTGTTATTTTAAATTTTGGATGTGGAAATAATTTTTTACGGAACAAAGATTTCGTAGGAGGGGAATCTTAAATGAACCGTGCCCATGGGCACGGGTTATGACTAGTATATATATATATATATATATATATATATATATATATATATATATATATATATATATATATATATATATATATATATGGTGTTTAGAGGAAGGTTTTATGTGTGTGGAACACAGAGAGAACTTTGAGCCGTCATTTGTGAGAGCCAACTTTGAGAGATTTGTAGAGATCTTTTGGAGAGAATATGTGGGTGCTTCTTCTTAGTTGTGAAGAGAGAAGATTTGTATTCATTCTTTTCTTTTGTAATAAAGCTTATTGGTGTTCCCTTGGCCAACCAACGATCTAAATCCGTTATCTCTCATATCACTCTTGTTGGTTGTGTGTTGCTCGTCATTGTCTCGATCATCCGATGGTCCACAACTTCCGCGCTCACGCATAACACACCAACACTTCATGTTTTGAAGCGACGGAGCAGGGAGGATGGAAAAGGATTTCAAATCCATTTTGGAGATAGACCCACTATTGTGTAGCAGTTATCGGGTCGAATTCAAAATCTATTTGAGGGCATTCAGCTAGGATTTTTTCAAGGTGCAAGATCTAATCCTTGAAGACTATTTTTGCGGATCATGTGGTATATACAGAAGACAAAAATAGAAATGTTTGAGGGTTATTTGAGAGCCAAAGTTAGTTTCTCCTATGTTTTTTCTCCAAATTCATAGCATGCTTGGTTTTCCCTTGAACCAAATATCATACCTTATAATCAAAGAATATTGACGCATTAATGATCTCTCCAATTGGACGCACATAAAAAATTAGGTAGAACTAGTGTAAATCTCGGTGTAAGGTATGTGTTTCTATTTTTTTTTTTTTGCATTTATTTTATTGTATTGCATGTGTTACCAGGATTTTTTTTAAGAGAATGCTATTAACTTTGTCCAATGATTCTTGAAATTTTCACAGGCGATAGTTTACTTGATAACGATTCATTAAGGTTTCCAATTCTTTTGAGAGAGTTGTGTTCTACATCCCAATTTGTGAGATCATAAGAATGAGGAGTGTCGGGATATAGCATTCATGGAAAGTCCGCAAACATAAATTGTAAGGAGTGGACTTTGAGGGTTGTGTTATATACATCCCAAAAGAGCAGGTGTATACATTGTTCATTGCCAAAAATGAAAAAAAAAAAATTTAAAGGGAATAGAGACAAGTGAGATGACATATTTCCATTTTTGACAAAAAATAATTCATACCCTCCTTGTTTGAGAGTGCATATAGCACAGCCCTAAATTGAAATTGGTTATAAGATTAGATTCAGCGATGGACGTACACTCGGCTTGGAACCATTGATATCACAGCATTGCATTTGTAATTGCGTCTCTGTGTTGCGTATTATATTAATCTGCTTATCATAGTAGTCATGCTCAACAATCATCATAGTATGATTAAATCATTCGAACCCTCATGTTGACTCTCGAACTTCATACACGTAAGTTTGAACCTTATCATCAAAGAACCGCGAAATTTTTCTTTTCCTGATGAATAATCAAATGTAGCTTAATAAAGATCAGAAAAGAGGATCATATAACAATATACAATTCACTGCTTTCTATCTTCTTCCAGCGTGGTGCAAGATAATGGGAGTCAAGCACAGGGTCCACAGCCCTTCAAAGCAACCTGGTAAGAAAATTGCAAAGTTGTGGCTCCACTTCAGAGGGATGTAGCTGATCGGGTGAGCGTATAGTTGTCGTGTTAGACTTCCTCGTCCTGACCCCATTGAGCCTTGGGTATCTCTCCTGAATCAGTTATGATCGCCTTCTTCCTCGGTTTCCCGTTGTACGTACCTGCTCCCCCCTCGATTGCGTAGACTGTGTCCATGCCCTGAATGACCTTTCCGAAAACTACATGCTCCCCATCCAGCCTGTAGTTATATCAATATCAGCAATACTTAACATACTACTTCGGTGAAGACCAAATAGTTCATTCGGTTTTGAGCAAATCTCACCAGAATGTCTTGACTGTGGTTATGAAGAATTGGGAGCCATTAGAATTAGGACCCGAGTTCGCCATGGAAACCGTACCTGCAAGTTGGAAGCAAAATTGAGACAGTTCATGTGAGATTGCATAATGTGACCCCTATGCCCTAGTCATCATGTGCAATCTAACTGCTACGCTGTTGAATCGTATGGACCCGATGGAGGCATTTGAGATCTAGCATACGTTATTCCTTTTGTTCCCCAAGTTTCTTCTTCCAATGACACTGGTTCCCACAACGACAGCCAGCCACCAACATAAGAGGTTATGACTCTTTGAAAGGGAAAAACACAAACAAATAAGAAGTACCAAGAAGAGAAGAGAAGAAAGAGCATAAGAACACAAATAGATTACCAACAAAATAGTAAGTACCTGATTCTGTTGACTTAATTTACAAAAACTACCCTAAACTTTATAGGAATTTAATAAAACTATCCTAATACCAAATAATGAAACCACGCATAAACTTTGAAAGTTTACCAACACTCTTTTCCGATGCGAATGGACAATACAGAAGGACCAAAATGCCTCTCATACAATTATAACTAAATAGCAACTCCATACTATTCTATTTTGGACAACTTTACAAAAACTACCTAATAGTCTGAAAAAGCACTACTATTTACTAACGTAGAAAAAAATTAATAATCATAAGATAATAAATATGTTCAAAAATTTAAATTTTAATAAAAAATTAACAAATGTTTATTATTGAGAATTATTAGTAAAAACGTATAATACTTATCATGATAAAACAATTAAGCTTAAAATTAATAATAATATAAAATATTCATACAGTAATGCATAATATATAATTATTTATTATAAATAAATACTCATACATAACTTAAATAACATATTACTTAATAAAGTGTAAAAAATTGTTTCTCTCAAAAAAATACATAAACAAAGTTTGAGAACTAATCGTATATAATTTCATCAAAAATTTTAAATTTAATATATAAAAACGAACTTAAAAAACATACAAAATATAAAAAATCTTATAAAAATAGAACCTTAATAAAAAACTAGAAACCAATAAAACCAATGGATATGAACCAAACAGTGTTTTAAATATCGGTCCGATATCCGCAATATCGGAAAAAAAATAAGGGACCCATGGTCCCATACGATATATGTAATGCCCTACAAGCTACTGCACAAGTACTAGAGGGGGGGTGTGAATAGTACTTTAAAAATAACAAGGAGTATAATTCCTAATTATAGTGCAAACAACTACCAAATCAATTTGCGGAAGCTTAAATTGAAGATAACAACAAAATTATCAATGCTAACAAACGATATTACTGGGTTCGGATCCACCCAAGTCTCCCCGACTTGTTCCCGGTGATCCTACGTCCCAACCACCCGGATCCCATCCGGATACTTGAGTTAGAAACACTAACTCAAGATTTCCACTATGAAATACTTGTGAAAAACCTCCACAAGTCAAATCATACAAAATGTAATTTGTGACTCCCACAACCCGGGATCACAACCACACTCTCACAACCGAGAGTGAAACTTACAATTCAAATATGAAATGAAATAAGAAAACTTCTTACCGACAAAATACCTATGCCTTGAGTATTGCTTACGAATTAGGGCAAGGATGATTTTGAGGAAGAAGAAGTGGCACCAAACCCTAGCTCTAAGATGTAGATCAGCGATGGAGAGCTTTGGGGATGTTGGTGACCTAGAATCAAGCACTTAGCTTGGAAGGCTTCACACTCAATGAATCTCTCTTTGGAAGTAAGAGTTAGGAGAGATTATTGAATGGAAAGAATGAGCTTTGAATGAGCTTGGAATGATTTCTCTTGATCTTTAAACTTGCAATAATATCAGCCTTGGCAGCAATGAATGCAGCCCATCAAGTATATATAGGTTAGAGGAGAGAGAGAAAGAAATTCGAGTCATTAAATACTCCAACGGCTCTTTTCTGAACCCAACTAGTCGGTCAAAGCACAACCACCGACCGACTAGTTCATCAACTAGTCGGTCGGTCAATTAACGTATACCGACTAATGAGTGAACAGAGAAAAGATCAAAGCACAGACATAAGGAACTAGTCGGTCCAAGAAGAGTAGCTGACCGACTAGTTTCACAACTAGTCGGTCGGTTACTCAACGTAGACCGACTAACAGATAAAACTGAAGTCTGAGCAGAAATAGACTTAGTCGGTCCAAGAACAAATGTTGACCGACTAATTCACCAACTAGTCGGTCACCAAATGAACATAGACCGACTAATAATAAACAGTAAGTATGGTGAAAATTTGGTATGTACAGTAAAACTAAACTAGTCGGTCCAATAAGGAAAGTTGACCGACCAGTTCATCAACTAGTCGGTCGATCAATGAACACAGACCGACTAATGATAAACAGTAGCTAAGGCTCAAAACTGCATGTACAGGGAAAGCTCAACTAGTCGGTCACAGAAGCATCACTGACCGACTAGTTCACAAACTAGTCGGTCGGTGTGTCAACTTAGACCGACTAACTGTAAACAGTAAAGAGCTTGGAAATGACTGAGAAGAACTAGTCGGTCCAAGAAGCTGTGCCGACCGACTAGATCACCATCTAGTCGGTCAGTTCTTCTTCTTGAACCAACTAACATGCACAAGAAGTCGTGAATCGAAGCGCGAAGCTTCGGGAAGGATTGTATGGACTTCTACTAAGATCCTAGAGCTAAGATATGAGCGTTATGAAGATTTAAACCGTAAGACCTACTCAAGACTTAACATTCTACAAAAGAAGCTTAAAGACTATAAATAAAGCTTGACGATACCGTCTTCAATAGCTTCAATCGAATCTTCATGACTTCTAAATTGGTCCATAAGCTTCAACGAAGCTTTAGGCATACGATCACGTGCTTTGAGAAGTCTTGCGATGTCGTAATTGATATTCATGTGAATTTGGCGACGATCTCCATAACTGCGCTCACAAAGTGTTAGTTCACGATATATTTATGTTTGTTCATCATCCAAAACCAAATCCGAGAAGTCCAATATCCAACATATATGTGTTGTTTCGTTTTTCGATTTTCAACTGTTTTCGGTCATAATTTTAGGGGTTATTTAGTACCGACCCCCTGTGATTTCTCCAAAATTAGTACCACCCCCCTATGGTTTCAATAATTAGTAAGACCCCCCTGCCATAGGGGGGTGATACTAATTTTGGAGAAAACACCGGGGGGTTATACTAATTTTGGCTAGTATAACCCCCCCGGTGTTTTCTCCAAAATTAGTATCACCCCCCCTATGGCAGGGGGGTCTTACTAATTATTGAAACCATAGGGGGGTGGTACTAATTTTGGAGAAATCACAGGGGGTCGGTACTAAATAACCCTAATTTTAGAATTGAGTCTCGCTATTTCAATCGATATTTTGGTTTGTAATATCAACTGATTTCAACATTTCTGTTGGTTTTAAATTTTTTAAATCAGATCCAATTAATATTATATTCGATCCGACGTGATAGTAATAATACTTATAAACCAAAATGAGAGGGTGTTAACTTGATAGACAACTTTAATTTTGTCAAAAAAAATTCGACTCTATCGCTGGTCGATCTCTCTTTCTTCATCCTATCGCTATCTTCTACTATTTCGATCATGACAGCTTGCTCTTCCTCTTCTCGGTCTCAGATCGTCATACTCTCGACCTCTCTTTCATTCTCGCATTCTTCCTCCTCCCGATTTCGGATCAAGTAATGTTGGTGATTGTAAGCAAACAAAGCCAATCTCCCTTATCATCATGTCTAAACGATGACACCGAGTCCTCGGTAAGAATGACATTCAACTCCTCTAAAAAGCTCCAAATTATCAATTATTTTCACTTTTTAAATATAATTGATATACTTTTTATTTGATTTTATTCACTTTCATTTGATCTATCGATCCAATTGTAGTGGATTGGCATAAAATGTTTCATTAAAAAAAATAAATCTGTGATTTTCTCCTAATTCAGTTTAGCCTACTAATAATACTAATAATAGAAGTAATTTTGGTTCAATAACTTTTTTGTTTATAGAGAATGGAATGATAAAAAATAAAAAATAAAAAATATGCCCTTTTAGACATCAGATGATGATGCTACTACTACTGGCATTTAGAAATTCTACAAAATTTATTTACAAGAATAGAGATAAGGAAACAAAATAGAAAGAAAATAAAAGATTGTAGGTATGGAACTTAATTGGTTCAAGACTACTTGCATAAATCGAAAATGTTTTTCAATAGATTGGTGTTAAATTCAAGTTTAATGCCAACATATTGGGCCAAGTATACCATATACGTATTTTTATGCGAGTTTATATAATTTATATCTACTTAACTACATATATAACATGCATATGGTACATATTTTTAACATTCGAATGACACCCCGATATTTAGTTAATATCCTTGATATATCTTTGATATCCATTATCCGATATTATATTTTTCAAACCGACATGCGACTGATATCTGATATTTAGAACATTGGACCCAATAAATTCTCCCAAAAATAAAAAACTCACAAAATACAACTTAATCCGAGAAAAATCCATTTCCCTGTAATTCTTCTGCCGTCTCTCTCTTACTTTCTCACCAATGGATCAGAACCCCACATCTATTATATTCGCCACCAACGCTACCAGCAGCTGCAACTCCTATTAACACACATCACCAATAGCAACAAGGGAAGAACCATAAAAAAGATTGGAATTTTTCCAAATTTCAATTAAATTTTTGAACGAATCCCCAATCCAATAAGTTTCAAATAATCGATTAAAGCTTACCACATTGTGCTCCACAAAATCATCTCCTTTTCCTCTAACAAAACCCTAGCTGACATATCATCCCTTTTGCTTATAACCTCAAATCCATATCCAACCCAATCCCAATAAGGGCCAAGACAATGACGAGCACATGCACAATCGATAAGTGAAAGAATGACGTAAGTCAAGATTATTGAAGATTCTGAGGAAGGGATTTTGTGGGAGCAACAGGTAATAGTGTCATGATCATAGGCTGCCGATCAAAAAAGCACCAGGAGACAGAGATGATAAGTAATCAATAATTTCTTATTTGATGTACCAAATACTGATGAATATTTTTATGTTCCCTGAGTTATTTACATATACAAACGGTCATGTCACGGTTGTCACAAATTCAATTTGATCTTCAACGAAAAATACAAACTACTCCAAAAGGTATCATTTGAAAGTTAAAAGAGTGAAATCTTATTTTATGGAAGAGAATTTAATTTAATTTCTTTTGGATTTTAAAGAAATTTTGGAAAATTTTGAATTATTATTATTATTATTTAAATATGAATATTCGAAAGAGACTTTGTTATTATTCAAATATGAATATCCGAAAGAGACTTCATTTTGAAGAACGAGAGAAAACTTATGGTGACATTTTATATTTTGAACAATAATGAGTAAGAAAAATTATTTTTAAGTTAATATGATTTTTTGAATTTATTTTGTTTCTAAGATCTAAAAACAAAAAATTCAAAACAAAAGAATAAGAAAATGAAATGGAATGGAATGAAAAAAATTTGTTATCACATCACGTGGTGGAAGAGTGTGGAAGAGAGGTTCAATTGATAAAGAGAGTACAAGAGAGAAGAAAGATGAGAGACGGATTGAATTAATGAAGAGAGAGAGAGAGAGAGAGGTTTGTTTGAATTTATATAAATCATAATAACAAATAAATAAAATAAACCGAAAGAAAGTGTTGCAGAATAGTGCTACATCGTCGGTTGACATTTATTATTATTATTATTTATTTTCTTCTGCAAATCGAAACACCGGTTAACACATCATTTTCAGCCCAAAATTTTTCTTCATTTTACATGATGGACGACCAACAATTTTTTTAATGACAAATTTTTGAACGAAAATTAATTGGTTTAAAAGCGACTTGATCATGTTTTACCGAATGAAACTGTGTACAAATGATCTATTCCGTTGAAATTTTTTTAATGGTTTCATATACAAGCCAATATCGGCTATTCATCTGCAGTGGAGAAATTTTTTTAACAAAATTAATTGAATTGAAAGTGCCATTGTTCACATTTGAAACTATAAAATGGGTTAGCTGTCGACAGTTTTCAGCAGACCAAAAATCAAAGAATCAAAGAAAAATATATCGTATGGTTCAAAATGCATACTAGATAAATTTTTCTCTGGCCCAAAAATTTGTGGAGTTGTTGATTTATTTAAAATCAATTATTAATAAAAACATCTCTCAGCTCAAAATTCCCAGGTAAGTTGTTTGTAAGAGGAAAGTTGATCACAACGTTTTGAGGAGACAAGTTTAACTTTAGATCGTATAAAAAAGTTCAAATTGATATACAACTAGAACGATCTTACACTCAACGATGACCATAACCAGATCAACATAACAGACTTCATTGACGGAGAATTATCAAACTCTGATCTTTAATTAGTTATTTTGCATTGATTATTGATGCATGTATAATTCATGTATTTGTTCTTTGGATATTATTTTGAGAAATAAATTAGTGCATAATTCATGATAACTGATTATTCAACGTATTTGATTGAGTGGTATCAATCAAGCATCAGAACTATTTTAGTGGTAAATAACCTAAACGTGTATATATACGGAAGGATTGGCCAAGCATACAGGTTGTACACAACTATCGTTATTATCACTAGTTATAATTTTAGGATAGGATTATGCATTTTACCGAACCTGGATAAACCTTGGTATCTTAAATAGGATGTAATACGTGTATGTATACAGAGGGATTGGCTAAGCACAGGTTGTACACAAGTAGTTTTAGGACAGGAGTATGCATTCTATCGAACCTGGATTAATCTCGATATCTTTACGATTGTTCTTTACCTTCTGCACTTAATATTTACTTGTAATTTTAAACTTGTTAATTATTTTTAAATTCTAAAGAAATGCCGTGAATTGGTCAGATACCATATTCAACCCACTATAGGGTTTAATATCCGATCCCAACAAGAGGGGTTTGATTTTTTTTTATATAATTTTGGGTTTAAAAGGAAACAATGGTATTTTGGGTATCAAAATGCCACCGGACAATCCTGTGTCAACCGAGTTAACGAAAGGTTGATGTTGATGAGTTTTGATAAACTTTTAAGGAAAGTTTAAGATGGTTTTGTGTGATAGTGGTAGTTTTAAATTCCTGGAAAATTTAGGGTATGCTTTTTGTAAGTTAAGCCTAATTCTTTTCATTTCACAAACTTTGTAGGTATTTGCATGTCATCTTTCTTCTTTTCTTTATTTTTTTCCCTTTATTTCTTTATTTCTTTTTTTCCCCCATAATCTAAGTTTTTAGTTTAAAATGAGATCTTATAGTTAACCATTCTGACACATAAATGACATTCTCCTTACTTCGATCTTACCATCTGTGCGAACCCCAATCTTAGCTTGTCCAATGTTAATAGGTTTTGGGACTCTTAAGGTTCTAATAACTTGGCAGGGACATGAGGAGATGTGTTAAAAAGCATTTGCATGTGATTCAAAGTCACAAGTTTAATGCATGCCTCCAAAAAACATACCGAGAGGGATTTTATTCTGCATTTAAAGGAAATAGTAGCAGTTATCTACTTCATTCATAGATAGGGGCAACAAGGTGAACATTTGAGAGTCTCACAACAATCTAACATGTTTTCAAGAAAATATTTTCCCTCTTCCCCCTGACCAGGACAAGGAATTGTAATGAGAACCTTGCACATCAACCTAAGAAAAGAATGTAATAAAAATTAATTAATGAACCTTGATATTTCAAGGCAGTAATTAAAGTACTCAAGGGCATCCTAAAATACGTGGTCTTTCGGGGAAAAAAAGAGCACAAGAAAGTGAAATTTTTGAAAATGAGAGAAAATCTACACTTGTCAGGTAACTGCATGCAGCAAGAATTTTTTTTAATGGGGAAACTCAAATATCTATGCATTTTAAGGCTTAATTTCTGAACCCCACAAACTTTTGACTAAAGTTAAAACCAACATATAGTTTTTCATCCATCAAATGCCACCATAAACTTACAACTGTTAATCACAACCATACCCTCCATAAAAAAAAAATGATCATGTGACTGTTTTTCATCCATCAAATGCCACCATAAACTTACAACTGTTAATCACAACCATACCCTCCATTAAAAAAATGATCACGTGACATTACATGAGCGCATGGATTATTTTTTTTAACCAAAAAACCCCTTCTACCTTACGACTCCCTTTCTTTTCTTCTAGATGCCCAGCTCTGACCGTTTTCTTCTACATCTATCTTTCTCCTTGTGGTAACAAGGAGCATCGGTAGCTCCAACTTGCCACTGTTGCTATATGTAATTGGTAGCATTAGCGGCTGTGGCTACAAGGAGTAGCAGCTACAATCGCTGTTGCTGGGGAGTTTATGAGGGAGGTGTGACATATAGAAAAGGCAAAGAGGGATGTATATGGGTTCACTGGAAAGAAGAAATGGGAGTTACTTGGAGGAAAGAAGAAAGAGGTAATAAGAAACTGGGAAAAAAAGGAAGATAAAAGATAAAAAGAAGAGATGTCTTTTCATGTTAAAAATAAATAATGTTTAGACAACAATCACTCATTTTAAAGTTTATGGGACAAGTTGATGGATGAAATACAATAAAGAGAAAATCTGACTTAAGTCAAAAATTCAAGGGTTTTTCTATAATTAAGTCAAACGGCATGAAAAGTATACTATATCTTTCTAGCTTCGATGTGCGTAGCACCACATGGAAACACAGATATAGTGGGATTCTAAAAAATCCTAGAACATGAGTTGGCCTGCACATTGAAATTACAAAAAGGAAATGTTGTGATGTGATTGCCTACCCGCATGTGCATGCATGCGTGTATATCCATGTCTCTGTGCATAATGGAGCATGAAAATGTTGGAATGCAAGAGAGATCTTGAAAAGTAGGATATGACAAGAACTTCAAAAAAACCAATGGGAAACATATTTCACATAAGGTAAATTGCAAAACCAACCTATTAATACCATCACTAATAACCCCTCATCTATGCGATTACCACAAGCACCCCAAGTTAACGGCACGGGCCAAATTCGATAAAATCAATTTTCCCCTTTTCCTACCTATCTTTCTTATTTTACTGCTACCATTGCTATCCTCTTTCTCTCTTCCCTTTTTATGCTCTCTCGCTCCTCGTTTTCATTGCTTTCTTTCACCCCCTCTCCTACGTTCTGGCACTCATTGCCTTACTCCTGCTCTCGCAGCAATGCAAGAAAGGGAGTAGCGAGAGCAAGAGAGAGTAAGTGAGGGACATGAAAGACATGAGAGGAAAGATGAAGCATAAGATAGATAGAGAAAAAGTAAGAGATGTAGCATGGGAGAGCGAGGGAAGGGGAGCAATGTCAATAACAAAAGGAGCAAAATGGGAAACAAATAACTTTAGCACTTACTATTAACTCAATGGTGTGTTTGTGATTATTAGACACATCAAAACTGAACCAACCCAACGACCCGAACCTAAACTTGACTCAAATTTTTGGGTATGCATGGGGCATATATGGTTTCAGGTCACATCCGAGTCAACCAGCTTGACCCGGATAGAAAGGGTATCGGTCGGGTTTGATGGTATAACCCATATTATCAGAATCATTACAACCTCAATATATATTTAGTTTTCTATTTAAACTCATGAGTAAAGTGGCTCAACGGCGAGTACATTTAAGAAGTAATAAGATGGTAAAGGTTTAATTCCTAAATCTACATGAAATTTATTTTAATTTTTAGAAAACATTTATAGAACACATCTCAAACCTAACCCAAACCTGCACTGAACTCGGTCCGTACCTGGCCTAAGGGAGTTGGGTATTAATCTCTGAATTTTCTTTGGGTCAGGTACGTGTGGAGGGTCCTTAGACACAAGTCATATTCAAATCAAGTTCGGATATACTCCTAAACGGGTCGAGTCAAACAAGACCCAACCCACCCCATTTGCCAGGTCTAGTGCTAATAACTTGGATGAGGATGATTAGTGACAAAATGTTACAAGTATGAGGGGTGTTTTTGCACCTTGCCTTTCCTATAAATTACTTTATTAGGAATAGGAAATGCTAATCTATAGTAAATTTGACTAAACTATTATTTTTGTGTTGAACACTAATATTTCATTCATTTGAACAACATTTATATTCCTAATAGGCATTAAGCCTTTCTCATCATCGTCCAAATAGCTTAACAATTTATGCCACTTCCTATATTGAGATGTATGCTCATTTCATAAAAAACGTCGGTCAAACTATTATTCTAATAATTTTTTGGAAAAAGAATGGAATATCAGATTAAATGTGTCCACTACATATTTAAAAAAGAAATAGTTTATGTGCCATGACATGAAAGGAGTCGGGTCCATTATATAAGCCAATCAATTTATTTTTTAGAATTTGATTAGACATGTATTTAGTTTAATGTGATCTTATTATAATAACACAAATTAAATTGAGCTTCTACTTTAACATGTTTTATAGTATTTTATTTGATGTGTTAAGAATAATAGCACATCGAATAAAATAGCAAAAGATGTCTATCGAAATAAATAAGCATGTGCCTCGTGTTACCATTTCTAATTATTTCTAATTTTAACACGAGCACAGTCTCATCTCTAAATCTGGCTGTCTAATCTGGCTTAAAAACTTAAAGATGAATTTATCTTGAGCTTAAGTGTTAAGAATAATAGTCTCTCATCAAATAAAATAAAAAAGATGATGTTTATAAATAATTAGTTTGGACACACATCGGCTTAAGCTTTTGGGTTAGATATGGTTTCAGCTACTGATTTGTAGCGTCATCGAAATAAATAATCATGGGCCTCCTGGTACTAGTTCTAATTATTTTCTAATTCTAACAATATGAACTCCCATTCTATGTTGTCACATGTTACCATTTCAAGTATAAGGTAATTCTAATTTCATATGAGTTCTAATTAAATTTAATATACTTTTGTATGTTTTAATTACTTCTTAACTTATTTAATTTTATTTATTTTCTATGTTTGCAGATTCTAATCTGACGAGTTCTAAGTAAAAGGATAGCAATGAATTTCATACATTCTAAGAGCAAGTAAGATTTTGATTTGTTTCTATTGAAATCTAATTAAATCTAATTATAAATATTTAGTAAAATACCATGATCATAAGAACGTCTGAAGATACAATTAAAGGTATATTACCAAAATACCCTAATAATAAAAAATGGTGATATGAAAAGTAAGCCTTAAAATATTAAGATCTTCCAGGTAGAATCTAATAGCTAACTTTTAGATCTCCTCAAGAAAGATTTAATACAAATAGAAAAATCCCAAGTTTCAACAATGCAACTACAAATTGTTCCGTCATAGCCATATGAAATCACATTAATAAAGGTTAGAGAACTCGGTTTCGGTTTCCATCCCTTTAAAAGATTTTGGTTTCGATTAGTTTTGCTAGTTTCGTTTTAAGTTTCGGTTTTGAATGTATATATACTTTTTATGTATATATTTTTTTATGAATATGCATTTGTAGCAATTTTTAAACCTAAACCCACTACTTATTTAAACCCATAACCCAAACAAACCCACTACTAACTTAAAACTTAACCCAAACCCATAATCCAAACATAAACCCACTACAAACTTAAAACTAACCCAAACCAATAACCCACTACTATTCTATAATTATATAACCCCTCCCCCAAATCCACTGTTACAATCTCTTTACTCTCATTCTCTTTTTTGTCTCTTGATCCCAATTGAAGTTGTGCCAACAATCGAAGCAGCAACACAGATCAACGGTGGCGATGGAAGCAGTGATGATCGAAGTGGATATGTAAGCTCTCCTTCCCACCATCTTCCTCTTCTTCTAATTCTTCTTCTAATTCTTCTTCTTCATCTTTTGTTTCGTTTCCCAAACGCTAATTTTCTTGTTGCGGCCGGTGTTTCTCTTTTTTTCTCTTTTTTTCCGCTTCTTAAACATCCGATGCTTTTGTTTCACTCGATTTCGAATGAAACCAAGCGAAAGTATCTAAAACTATCCGAAACCCACCGAAATTGAAATTCGGCAACAATTTCATCCCCCGAAACCAAAACGAAACGTCCGAAACCAATTGGTTTCGGTCGAATCCTCATATCTTGGTATTAATATTACCTCAAAGTATTCCACTAAATTGTATGGCCATAATCCCTTGGAACAACTAAGATTTTTGATTGTGGTAATCCCAGCAACAAGCAAAACCCATAAGTCAAAGCTAAATATAAGTACAAATTTTCATTCCAAAATAACAAAAGCTTGGAGTTTTGCATCAACCGACTATTGTTTATTGCACTAAACACACAAATATCTCAAAGAATGCGAGAAACCCACAACTAAAAAGCAATTTAAAAAGTTAAAAGTAGATATTTTACCATACACAACTACTATAAACCATCATGCACGTTCCTATCTAATGGACAATACGGTAGCAAGAGATGACTTGGAGACAAGAGCAACAAGACGATACTATTCATTTGGATTAAAAAACAAGAAAGAGAGAAAGAGCACAGTATTTGAGATTCTTTTAGTTCCTTTTTCCTCAGGATGCGAGCCCCAGACAAGATTAAATATACATAAAAATTGACATTTTTGTGAAAAAAAGTATGTGCGAATTTGAATGATGTTGCATTTTAAAGCATCCTTGGGATTTAGTTGGGCCAATCAAAGCATTTTCGAGAGAGGAGGTGAGAGCTGTGGGAGTAGAAGAGGTATAAACCATCAATCCAACAAAGTTGGGTTACAAAGCAAGCGGTGATAGGAGAGGAAATTCTGGACGAAAAATCCAGTGAATTTAGGGTTTTGGCGGGGGGGGGGGGGGGGAGAGAGAGAGAGAGAGAGAGAGAGAGAGAGAGAGAGAATGGAGTCATGGACAATACAAATTGGTGGAGAGAAACAGAGCATTTATTATCTGTTTAGGCCATTTTTGCCTTTTTGTTTTAGTATGTGTTTTGATTTTCTGGCAAATTACTCTTTAGAATTTGTTTTAAAAAAGCTAATTACAAATATACCACAATAGGACAAAACATGGAAACATGATTTCAATCAATTTGCTTTTTAGGGTAGATATAGATAAGAGAAGTATTCAGGACTTCCTATTAAGTGTCAAAAGAGAATCCGAAATGAAACAATATAATACGAAACTGGGAGCTCATTCCAATAAACATTCCAAACATATGTAAGGGTATCTAAGTAGCATAGGAAGGTTTCTGTGTTTGACACATGCACAACTTCGTAATATGACCTGTACTACTTAGCTTCTTTTCTATTAGTTTTCAATTGTGCACTGGCATAGGAACAGTTTATTAGTTGAAAATAACCATAAATATAACATCTATCATCAAATATATAAAAACTACGTGAAAAAAGAACAATATGATATGCTAAAACCTGCGTGTGAATGCTTTATAATGAAGTTCTCATCAGCAAAAGTGCCACCATATATGGACTCGCCACCGCTCCCATCTCTATGAGTGATATCACCACCTTGAATCATAAAACCAGAAATTATTCGGTGAAAAGGTGTCCCCTTGTAGTGAAGCAGCTTTCCTGACTTTCCCTTGCCCTTTTCACCTGGAAACATGAATATAGGTATCTATCACCAGAAAGTGTCTGCCCATGCTAAAACCAGATCATGTCGGTGGAAACAGTAGAAAATTATATGACATGCCCAATTATCATTCAGAAATACAGGCATATCAAAGAAATCTGAAAGCACCATTATACCTGTGCAAAGGGCCCTGAAATTTTCTGCATTGCAAAAAATGGGTGCCGATTAGCAGACATTGTAAGGACTACAAAAAATAAATAGCTATGGAAGACATAACTAAAGATATTTACAAATCCAAGGGTAAGCAAAAGAAAGAAAGATCATACATAAAAGAAATCAAGATTTCATATTCAACAAAAATAAAATGAGATGTATTATATGATTATATTTGACACTGAATTTGCAGAAAGCGGCAATGCCTTTCTACTAACATGCCTTTATATCCTGCATTGATAAGCATCGTCTCAAAAATAAAGGGTTGCAGACCCATCAAGCCACCCTCACAAAAACCGAAGAAGAAGGGTATGAAAAAGAGAAATCAAACCACCCAGCCTATTTGGCAAACACACAGGTTTCAGTCAATATTTAAATAATATTAAAAATAGTTTGATTCTAACCTCACAATTTTCCATTAAACCATTAGACGAATCCGAGCCGACATTGAATTTCTTCTATAGCCTTGGCATATTTTTCTATCATCCACATAGGAAGAATTACATTCCGCACTAAAAATCTGATGCAAGACGGAAGTTCAAAAGAAGAAAAATAGGAAAAACTAATAGATATATGGTTCTAAATTGGGAGGACTAGCGGTTCTAAATAGATAAGAGATGTTGAGAGTCTCTCACTCAGGCCATCCTCCGACCAATCCCAAAAAAACAACATATCAGAGGCTTAGAGATCTAGACTTCTCGCTAATGCTCTCCCATGCACTTTCTCGCATCTCACAAGAAAAAATAAAAAGAAAAACATTTTCTTTAATAAAGGTTTATTCGTTCGTTCACTAAAATAAAAAAGTTCGCATACATATATATAGGCTTACAACTTAAAATACGTTTCACCAAACCAAAGTGGGACTAAACTTAAATAACAAATTACTAAAAATATCAAATCAAATCAAATAAATTCCTAAGAAATAAAACCAACTAAAAATAAAATCTTAACCAAAATTTAAATAAAATTCTAACTAAATCTAACTAAATAGAACTTGATCCTCATCATTCTCATTGGTTTTGAAAAATTCATCACATGTTCAATGGTGGTAAGAAAATGTAAATCGATCAGTAACCAGCAGTCTATTAATGTTGAAAACTATTCATCTTCAAACTTTGAAATGAACCATAATATAAACATATAGACAAGGACCTTTAGAAGAATGTACCAATATGACCGAAGAAAGGAGCATGCGCAAAGCTGGCTGATTGGTAAGCTATGGTGGATCGAAAAGGACAAAGTTGATGTACTCAATCAGCTCAAGTGATACCTCTAGCGCAAGATCAACAAATAGCTCAAGACGGGGCTCTAGCTCAGATTGCGATGCTGAATCAGGATTAGGATGAGGTTTTAGCTCAATATCTGGCTCCAATGCAGGCTCAATATTAATCTTTATCTAAACCTCATACTCAGGATGTAGCTATGCACAAGCTCACACTTTATCTTAGGTTTTGGCTTAGCCTCAGGCTCAAGCTCGATCGCGAACTCAAACTCAAGCTCATTTGTGGACTCAGACTTGGGTTCGAGCTCTTACTTCCTATTTAATTGTTCGAATATTTAAAGAAGTTTATTGTTGTTCTCATGTAATTCTTTCAGCATATCTTTCTCTGGATTTGAACTTGATAATTGTTAAGTGACTGGTGGATCAGTTAACGTTTGTGAAGATACCAATGTCGATGTCTATTTTAAGCACTGCCCAACATTGAAAAGGAATCCGATTTTGCCTACACCAAGATTGTGCTCCATTTAACTTACGATAGGCATAGATGCACTTCTGCATTTGAAAAGTTAAAACGTGAGAAGAAATGTGGATACTAAAATCATCTTATTCATACCTATCTTCAAAGCTATTAAAGAGTATGACTCGTTCAAACATTTCACACTCTAGTAGTGGTCATTATGTACCCCATGAAGTTAGCTTCAACTGGTAAAAATGGCTCAAATCAGCTTAAATTGTTTAAAAGATGTAAATGGCTCGATCTAACTTACAATGGTTCAGACTGCTCAAAGCTTAAGAATCATCAAAATAAGACTATTGTACAAAAATAGCTGAAAAATCCTTTAAAATTTTTATGAAAAATCAATGGAAAATCCTGAAAAATCATAGACATTGTAGAAAAAATTTTAAAATTTTAAAACTGAATTTTTTTGGCTAAGTTGAAATTTTTTGACTATATTTTGAATTTCTTCCATTTTTTATTTTTTTTCCTTTTCTTACAATTTTTTATTTTTTTATCTTTCTTCTTTTTTATCTTTTTAGCACTTTTTTATTTCCTACTTTTTTAAATTGAAACGAAAAACTACGTCTTTTTGAACTTGATCCTAACTAGAAGAAAAAGATGGAGAAGACGGAAGAAAAAACGGGAGAAAAAGTTAAAATTTAGCGCTGATACCACATGATAGAAAATCTAAAGAGTGAAATGGAAAAAACTAATAAATATAAGATTCTAAATTGTGAAGATTATGAATACCACATGATATAAAATCTAAAGAGTGAAATGGAAAAAATAATAAATATAAGATTCTAAATTGTGAAGATTATGAATTTTAAATAGATAATAGATGTTAAGAGTCTACCATTCAGCCTATCATTCACTCACTCTAACAAATCAACGTACCAAAGATTTAGAGATATATTCCTCTCACCAAGGGTCTTTCACTCGCATCTTACAAGAAAGATTCAAAAGACAAATATTTTCTCAAATTTGATCACCATCAAAATCCCTTGGAAAAAGGCCTGCTCCTCTAGAAATTCGCATCTTTTAACTGGGTCCTCATTACCAAGAAGATCCCCCATCCCCATAGCCTAAACTACATGTCTAGAAGTTATCAACCATTGAAAAAAATCCTAGGGCTGAGAATGTATATTCTCCTAGATTTATCATTGTGATCATGCGACAACTTTCTCCTTCATCGGATTCAATGCTAATGAATCAAATTCTATGAGCACATCATATAAATATCTCCCCTTCCATGTTCTCCAAAACCCTCTTCCATTAGTCGACTAATTACTGGTCGGCTAATGATATTACTGTCACACAGAATGAAATTTCTGCAACTAGTTGTTACTAGCGGTGTTGAGGGTGTTTTAAGGAATTTATATCGTAGATTTCTTAGTCTATAAATAGATCTTAATTCCCATACTTTTTACAATAAGAAAGATTAGTATTTTCAACAGCAAAATTTGTTTTTTACAAAAGCCTTCAAAAAGAAAATCCCTCCTTTTGGCCTTAATACTCAAAGTTTTCTATTTGTTTTCTTGGCCAAATCCTATATCTCTTACTCTCAAATTTCAACATCTTTATAAATGTCCATCTTATAGCCACATAATCTACACTTGTGCTTCATCGTTGGCTATAGGCAATTGTTTTTCATCAACAAGGTTGTTAGTATATTTCTCTCTTGGTTTGTAAGAGTAAATAGTTACTCTCATGTGTTTAAGAGTGTTTACACTCGAGATTTGTTTGAGTGTGGATTTCTAACATCGGGTTGTGGTGTAGAAGAAACAAAATGATGATATATCTCAAGTCTATCTCCTACGACTTATGGATCGTAACAAAGACTCCTTACATGATACTAACACCACCAAACACTTCATTAACCAAGGCGGAGAAAACCAAAGACTCTTTGAACGCCAAGGCAATGAACTCTTTGTATTGTGCTCTTGATAACAATGAGTACAGTCGTGTTTGTATGACAACTAGAGCATACCAAATTTGGCATGTCCTTAGATAACTCATAAATGAACCAATAAAATAAAAGAAAAAAAATTTCTCTGTATGCCCACAAGTTAAATCTCTTAAAATGAATGAAGAAGAATATATTATGAAGATGTAAATCCAGAGATCACCAACATCCTTGTCGGGCTAGGCAAGAACTATACACAAGAGGAGTTAGTACGGAAGACCCTCCAATCTCTTACACTTGAGTCGAAGAAAAAGGCAACAACAATAGAGGTAAATGATCTCTTCAAGCTTATCATGGATGATCGCATTGGCAACCTCATAGCATACGAGCTACAACTTAAATAGAGGAATGAACAAGAGCAACCCAAGAAGAAAGCACTTACCTTCAAGGCCACCTCAAAGACGGATGGCTCAGAAAAGAAAAATGAAGAACAAATTGCGCTAATAACGAGAGACTTCTGAAGGCTCCTAAAGAAAGGTAGATTCAAGTCCAATAAGCATAAATTATCTAATGAGACTATTTTGTGTTACAGATGTAACAAGCTGTGACACTACAAGAAGAATTGCATGTTGACGTAGAACAAAACCATAATCATTGAAAAGTCAAGGAGAAACAAGAAGAAAGCTCTCGTGGCATGGGATAATTCAGATTCCTCATCCGACGAAGAAGAGGAAATAGAGGAGGAAAGAGCAAACATGTGCTTCATGGCAGAATCACATACAAATGAAGAGGTAAGCTCAGACTCTGATGGTGATAATGAAACTAATTGTGAAGAAGCTTTCCATGAACTTTATGGCCAACATAAGAAATTTTTAAAAGAATACTTAAAAGTTAAAGAAATTTCATGAAAAGTTTTCTAAGAATGATGGCATTGCACAAACTAACAAGAAGTTAGAAGAAGAAAATCTTAAGTTAAATTGCTTTAATAAAGAGTGAATTTATTTCAAAATAAATCTCTCTAATTAATAAAGAATTAGAAGATGAAAATTTGAAACTAAAAATTGAAAATCTTAACTTAAAAGATGTAAATAGTCTTCTTAGAAATGAGTGTAAAGACGTAAACACTAGACTAACTGAACTAGATAAAAATATATCTACTATAAAATTAAAATATTAAATCTTTATAAAAATGTAAATAAGTTTAATAAGGACAAAGAAAACTTAAACAAAATATTATCCTCTCAAAATGTATCTAATAACAAATTTGATTTAGTTTATAATAAGCTTAACCAAAATAGTAAAAACAAGGTAAAACAAAATTATGCTTTTATGTATACCAAATTTGCAAGAGAAAATAAGAATAAAAATCTCAACTTGCAGAGCAGGAACGAACATAAGCCAAATAGAGCACAAGTGACTAAAGAAAATAAAAATCATATGATAAAAATGTGGATACCAAAGAGTCGCATTTTAAATTAAGAATTCATATATAAATTATTTTATGAAAAACATTCTTACAGAAAATTATACATATATTAACACAAGAAAATCCAAACCCAAATGGAGTTGATTTCCAAACAAATGAAATTTCAAAGAAACCAAAAGTAAGGTACCCAAAACTTTTATGATATATTCATAGGTACCTTATATTAAAAGGAACAAACTAAAAATCATTTGTTTAATATTTGTGTAAACTCTTAAAATGATAATTTAATTAATCACGCAAAACATGTCATTAAAATTTAGAGAATTTTGTCTCAATTGTTGATTAGTCAACCTAAACAATAACTCTAGTCAACTATGTTCAGTTCTCACAATTAGTCTATCAACATTCATTAACTAGTCGATTAATGACCAGGTAGTCCACTAATAAGTGCACACTAGTCGACTAATCAGTCCAAAAACCATAGAATCAATTTTGTCCTTTTGCTTGCGGGTTTGAAGTATTTTTGGATTCAAACCTTTTCTATTGCTTAGACCCGAACTCTTATTGGATCATATGACTTAAACCAATTAAAGTGTTAAATCCTCACCCACTCAAATGTGATCCAATGGCCCAAATCTTTTCAAGATCTCATCGAAACCAAAACCCCTTGAGCTGAAAATTCATTGAGTTCTTCACCCTCAACCTCGGTTCAACCGAAAACTTCCCACCTTCTTGAAGCATCCAAGTTGAAAATCAAGCCTCAATCTCCTCCTAGCTCCAATCTGCTGAGGTCTAATTTTTTATTTACTTGATCTATTTTTGATTTCCAGTTTCAGTTTCACAAGCCCTACGTTTCCTTGCATTTCATCTCATAAATGATAAACCTTAGGTTTTTAAGTACTCATCATAAATTGTATCATGTCTAAAAGAGAAAGAACATCATCCCATAGGCCATCATCATCACTGTCATCTAGGGCATCTTCTTTTCATCAATTTTTGAAAAGGCCAGACTTAGAGGAACACTATATTAAAAACATTTAACTTGACATCATGTGTGAGATGTTTGTAAAATTTGAAGAATTATCTTGATATTGTAAACCTCCAAGCTTTCATAATTGTCATCTACATGACCTTTCAGTTTGCAAAATTCTTGCAAATGCTACCATAAGCTTGTATGCTTGTTTTACACCAAGTTAGAAAATTGTGAAGATAATCAAGTTATGAGCCTAGTAAAAAAATATTTATTTTAAATTATCATCTAGAAAAATTGAAGAAATCCTAGGCATCCCTAGCCAAGGATTAACCCTAAATGAAATTGAGATGTATGACAAAGACATTCTCAAACATGTTTTATATGGTTGAATCTTTTAAAATTAGCTTTACCTCTAACCAACTTCGCCCTAATGCTAGGATCATTGCTGGGATTCTATTATACAACATAATCCAAAAGACTAGTAGTTTCACATATGTTTCTAAAGATTTGGCTAAGTGTTGTGCACGCACTCTTAGGACAACTGAATGTGAACTGTGCACATATTATATAAATGAAAATCTTGTTAAATTAGCTTCTTCTTCATTTCATCATGGGTGCATTTTGACAAAGATCTTCATGCATTTTATAGTCAATCTAGAGACAATAATTGAAGTTCTCCCAAATATGATTCCATTTGATAGAACTGCCCTCGCTAGGATGCATATTCCTGAAACTCCAGCTGAACCTCTGAACCTCAACCTCAAGCTCAAGCTCAATCTGCTTAACCGGAACCACATTCATAACATCCTCGTGCATCTGGCCCTTCAAATGTTTGCCTCACACTCTCTTTTCCAAATTGATCACTATCAATCCTTATCTGATAGGATGGGCAGGATGATGGCTATACAATATGTCATGTTGCATCAGTTTGGACAAATTCATCAGGAACAAGTAAATCTTAAAAATAATGTTAATGATCTTCGAGTGAGGCTGGATCGCAACTCTCGAGAGAAGTAAAACTTAATGATGTTTGTGGTGTGATTGATGTATTGTAAGTTGAGGATGTTGTAATGAATTTGTTATGTGTATGAACTTGTGAGTATTTTTAAGTAACTTGGAATCATATGTAATGACAATGTTTAATTACTGAATTGTGTTTTCACATTCAAGTTATAAACCTCTATTTACTAATTGAGTTTGTCAACTTGAGACTTGGATATCTTGACATAGTATTACAATTCCTTTTAAAATCACAAACATTTATGAATGAATTTGTGATAGACGGTAAATTTGTTCGTGATACATGTCCAGTTATTTTGAGATTTTAAGTCGCGGCATTGCTTTATTATGCCAATTGTATGATTGTAACTCACTGCAACACATCATCCATTAATGTTAAAAATGTGTGATATATATCTATGATACAACATGCTCAAATGTGTGGTTTGAAACTTGTGTCCTTAATGTCAAAATGTGTTATATATATATATATATATTTATATTTATATATATGGTAAAGCGTTCCTAGGGTGACTCTTTAGATGAAATCTACGGAGTCGCCCCCATTTTCCCCCATATCCCACATTTTTTCGAATTTTTTTCTTGTGATTGTTGTTCACCTCATAGATAATCAACATACCAAAAATCAAGTCATTCCAATACTTTTAGAGCCCCCATTACCCCTTGCAACTTCAACGGTCTGAAAACGTGCTGAAACTCCCATGAAGTTGTAACTTCAACAGTCATTCCAACTTCATGGGGTTTTCAGCACGTTTTCAGACCGTTGAAGTTGCACGGGATAGATGGGGGCTCTAAAAGTGTTGGAATGGCTTGATTTTGATATTTTGATCATCCATGATGGGAACAACCCCATGAAAAATAAATCCAAACAATGTGGGATATGGGGGAAAATGGGGGCGACTCCTTAGATGAACTAAGGAGTCACCATAGGAACACTTTACCCATATAATATGTATGTATGTATATATATACGTATATATATATAATATGAGAGAGAAAAGTGATATGAGCTGTCGGTGTAGGAAATTTCCTATACCGGCCCACTAAAAACTTCATTTTCCATCAATTTTTGAAGATCGACACCATTCATCTTTTTCTACATAATGTAGATGATAAAAATATCAAAAATCAAGTGAATCCAATATTTCTTACCATCGATCCGATTGTTGCAAATTCGGGTTTAGAACAATAGAACTTTTGTAACGAGTGGATCACTGGTCAAATCCCCCTAGGGTTCACCCATATTTTGGGTTTTGGGGTTTCAGAACATGTACAACGACCCCAAACAAAAAATTGAAAACAATTATGTAAAATGAGGTTTTTGGAGAGCCGGTGTAGGAAACTCACCCCCCTCAACATATGTGTGTGTGTGTATATATATATATCTATATATATCTATCTATATCTATATTACATTTGAGGGATGTTATCAAAAGAAATTGGATTAGATAATTTGGATAAGAGTTGATAAATTGGTTAAGACAAGAGAAATTGAATTGGGAGAAGAGAACTTGAGTTTGAGGGGAAACTATTTGATATGAGGTATGAAATTTTAAGTTTGAAATAAAAAATTTTTGGGGGGGAATTAAATTTTGGGGGGAAGAAAAGTGTTTTGGGAGAACCAAAACTTTAGAATACAAAATTTATCTCCTAAAAAAAACCTCAGCCTTATTGTTTTGGGGGGAATGAAATATTTGGGGGGGAGTTCTGGTTCTCTCTCCCTCTCTTCTCTCTTTCTCACTCACACGAACCCCCTCTCTCCCCTGCCGTGAGCCCGACCCCCTGCACCGCGGCTCCCTGCGCAGCCACCCCTCTTCCCCTCAGCCCCACGGCCACCCCGAGCACTACCAGGCCCCTGCCGCAACCCACAGTTCCATTGCCGCACCAAACTGTGTTGCAGTGGATAGAAGACCGCATGATGAGATCCAGGTGGTGGATTCATGGTCAGAGCTCAGTGGAGATTATTCCAGTTGCACCGACACCTCCTGCTACCCCTCGATAGGCATCGGAGTATCAAACTCCATGGCATTCTCCACCTGCAGAAGCCTGATGGAGATTGTATCTCAACTACACAAGACCACATCCTCGATTTTATCTCAAGGATGATGGACAAGGTCATGTTGAAAATCAAAGCCATGGCAGAGGTAAGATTGCAACAAACAATGAATATTACTGATGTTGTTTCTGTGTTTATATGTTTCGCTACCTTGCACAAACAATGAAAATCAAAGCCATCTGCTATTCACCACCTTGCATGTTTCTGTGTAGTATTATTTATAACTCTAAATGTATATTGCAGAATTAATTATATTACAGAGTGATACATCATCTTGGGAGCATGTGGATTCTACATGAAGATCTGGTTCATTTCTTGATGCAGTTGCCAGTTGGCTATACGAGAAAACTTATGATTTTCTACTTGATATCTTTGTTCTTTTTTCTACAACATTTTATTAGGTAATCAGTATTTGGAGTGTCAAAATTGTCTTGATTCTGATATTGCAGTAAGTTACTTTGCATGATATCAAAACAAAATTCATGTTGTCTGTCCTTTCTCTTTTGACTCCCTTATATTCTCCCTTTTCTTTCCCTTAACTGCTCATTAGTACTAAGCTTGGGTGATCCATTTGAACTTTTCTGAAAAGATCAATCCAAAATTTGAGTAGCGTTGTGATGGGCCTCCGCCCCCAGTGCCTACGGGTTTATACCCGCAGGAATCCTCGCACTGGCCCAAGGCCCAGGCCGCCGCCCTCTCCTATGGCCGCGCACGCGTCTCCTTGCCTCCCCCTTGAAACAGTACTTTCTATCATAAATAGGGGGAACCGTCACTTGTTTTTCATATGCTTTTGATTATTGATTGTGTGATTTCATAGGTAGACGAGTGCGGACGTCCCCTTCGGCGTCTTGGGAGGAGAGCGCACCTCTTTTGCGTTCAATTATCTTGTTCTTAATTATTAGCTTTTCTATAAAATTCGAACATTTTGTTAGTTCCTAACAATTTGGTATCAGAGCGCGTGACGATCGATGGCGGCTACAACGAGATCACAGGATAAAATTGAGTCATTGGAGGCAAAGTTCACGAGCGAGATCGAGGCAATCAAAAAGTCGTTGGCGGGAAACGATGAGTCCATGGTGAAGTTAACTACTTCCATCTCCCAATTGGCGTCAAATCAAGCGAAGCACGATCATCAATTCGCGCAATTGATGAAAGCCCTAAATCAATTGGCGACGAATAACAAAGGTGAGGAAAACCCTAAATCAGCGGAAAAGGCGCCACCTTTAGGCAAGGGGAAGGAAAAAGTTGAGAACTTGGACTCGGAAAAAGACTTTGGTGGAGGACTTTGTCGAAGATGAAGAAGGGGAGCCATGAAGGGTTGATTATCGAGAAGAAGTAAGGCGAAAGGCCACGGAAGCCCAAGGATGGACCGGCGACCACGACCACGACCTTAGGAGGGCTCACGGCGGGGGGCCACGGCAACACCCCCAGAGGGCCGCCGCCCCCCAGGAGAGCCGACAGGGAGGCGACGGCCTCGCCCAGGGGCTTCGAACCCCCCAGGGGGGGCCGTCGAGCCTCACCTGGGTTTGCCCGGGGCGGCGAACCCCCCTGGGGGCCGACGACCCCCCGGACCCTCGGGGGGGCCGCAGGGGCCCCCAGGATGTCCGGGCGGGGCCGGCGGCCTTGCCCCAGGTAGGCCGCGGCCCCGCCGACAGCTCCAAAGCGACGCGCGGCGTTCTGGGGTCCAGCGGAGGCGATTTCCAGCAGGGGCAGCCATGGCGAAAGGGTTGACACGTGACTTCGAGTAGGATTGGGGACCCGGAGGATTTCAGGGGTCAGGGAGAAGACTGGAGAGAAGGGTAGTGCACCACAGCCTGGGGGCAGCTCAGGTGCATGACAGCTGCTGAGATGAGAGAGAAGAGGCAGAAGGGCTTGTGTTTCGGATGCGATGAGCGATTCTCACCAGGCCATCGGTGTGCAGGGCGCAAGCTCCAGGTGATTCTGTTGGAGGACGATAACGACTAGGCTGACGTCGAGGAGGCAGCTGAGGCAGAGGAGGAGCTGGAGGGACAGCAGTTAGACGTGACAGAGGTGTCCCTCAACTCTGTGGTAGGGTTCACACCGAACCATACCATGAAGCTGAGGGGAGAGATAGGCGACCAGGAGGTGACCGTGCTCATTGACAGTGGGGCTACCCACAATTTCATCTCCAGGAGGGTGGTGGCACAGCAGAGACTCCAGCTGACAGATTGCGGCAGCTTCAGTGTGATGATGGGGACGGTAAAGAAGGAGAGCAGTCGAGGTGTTTGCAGGGGACTGGTACTGACCATGCAGGGGATACATGTGATCACAGATTTTTTACCTCTGGACCTCGGGAGCACCGACATCATTTTGGGCATGACTTGGCTACAGACATTAGGGCAGATGACAATAAATTGGAAACTGATGTGGATGGAGTTTCAGGAGGCAGGGAGAGCAGTGATACTCCAGGGGAACCCTAGCCTATGCAGAGTTCTGGTCTCCTTAAAGACCATGGTGAGGACCATCCAGACTGAGGAAGGAGTCTATTTAGTAGAGCTATACTCGTTGACAGAAGAGGGAGGCGCAGAGGCCAGTGCAAAGCAGCCCATTTTGGAAGAGGTACAGCAGCTGATGGAGCAGTTTGAGGAGATCTTCCAGTAGCCTCGGGGTCTTCCCCCACCTAGGGACCACAAGCATGTCATAGTACTACGAGAGTGCGTCCCCCATTAGCGTGCGACCCTACCGATACCCCCAGTATCAGCAGGATGAGATCGAGAGGATGGTGTCAGAGATGGTTCAGGCGGTGGTGATTCAGCCGAGTGTTAGCCCGTTCTCCAGCCCAGTGTTGTTAGTAACGAAGAAGGATGGTAGTTGGCGATTTTGCGTGGACTACAGGGCGCTAAACAAGGAACGGTCCCAGATAAATTCCATATACCGATGATTGACGAGCTCCTAGACGAGCTACACGGGGCAGCCTGGTTCAGCAAGTTAGATCTTAAGTCTGGCTACCACCAGATCAGGATGTGACGGGAGGATGTGCTCAAGACGGCGTTCAGAACGCACGAGGGTCACTATGAGTTTCTTGCCATGCCCTTTGGTTTGACAAACACACCTGCCACCTTTCAGGCTCTCATGAATAAGGTATTCCGACCCTATCTCAGGCGATTCGTACTAGTTTTCTTCGATGATATCTTGGTGTACAGTCGTCATCTGGAGGAGCATTTGGACCACCTGCAGGTGGTGTTTCAGGAGCCGTCGTACCATCAGCTTTATTTGAACAAAAAGAAGTGTCTCTTCGGGCAGCCACAGGTGGAGTATTTGGTACATGTTGTCTCAGGGAAGGGGTGGCAGCGGATAAAGCAAAGATAGCGGTCATGCTGGACTGGCCACGACCCACCACGCTCAGAGGGCTACGGGGTTTCTTGGGGCTAACAGGATACTATCGCAGATTCGTGGAGGGGTATGGGACGATTGCCTGGCCGCTGGCGGAATTATTGAAGGACCTAGCCAACCCAAGTTTATTCTTCATTCCGCTCCTGCACATTGATTTCCCTTTTTTCTGATTTTCCCCCTAGCCATTTGTTCTGCATCACCATGATCACATCTTTTTTCTAGCATTATTGAGAACAGCTTGGGGGAAATCTATTTTCTGTGATTGTTGTCGTGTTGTCTCTTGTTTGTCGTGTGTTTGTTTTGCGTGTTCGTGTGTATGTGTTTTGTATAGTTGGTTTCGATATTTATTTCTTTATTTTTCTACATCTCGTTTTGTGTGTTTTTCATGTTTTTCATTTTTTTTGTTGGTGCTTACTTCCCTCTCATCTTTCGTTGCCCTCCCGCATTTACTCCTATTGCATTGAGGGCAATGCAATGTTCAGCTTGGGGGAATCGCACTTTGTGCGTCAGTCATGTCTTTTTCCCGTTATTTTTGAGTCGTTTTCATCGTGTTTTTCTTTTTCTTTCCTTCTTTTTATTCTCCCTCTCCTAGAGATGACCACACATGATGAACTGCCACGAAACCACACACACTTAGCGTAGATACGATAATCACTTTCACCAACCCTACGAAGCCGAGTCCTATTGCATTTTATGCTCCGTGTTCACTTTGCTTTTGTGTGAGTCGTGTGTTGTGACTAGCTAGTTGATGTGTTTCTACGTTGTGATTTTGTTTTCTATGCCTATCCTTGGATAACCCCTAAACTATCATGCTTTAATTTCGAATATGCTGTATATTGCCTCCACTGCCTGCTTCTTTATGCATGAATCATATATGTATTACGCTTCAAATCGCATGTGTCGGGACTCTACTAATAGGACTAGGATAACACATTTGCTTATGTTCTGATTTGCGAAATTTTTTTCTTTTGCCAAGTGTTTATAATTCTTATTCTTTTTTGTTTTACTTGGTGCAGATCCCCTCATCGTGCATCGTTCTCCCATTTGGAGGAGTGCACACTTTTCATTATCCCACTTTCAAAAAAAGGAAAAGAGAGAAAAGAAAAAATGTATAGCAAAAATAAAAATATATACCAATATCCAAAACCCAAAAAAATTTCATGATGTGAATATTATTCCTACCGCCATGAATAAAGGTAGGGCGAGAATTTGCACCAAGTGATCTCCTCCGCACCTACTCAACCCCCTTCGATTTCAAACACGCTTGGCATAGGAATTTTCTAGCAATCATCTTGGCATTCGTGCGGTGATCTCCTAGTTCCTAGCAGTAGAGTCCCCGACATATGATATATTTATATTCTTACTCTATTCTCATGCATGTTCGAACTGTTATTCACCGCTAATTCGAATTGATTCGATATTTGGGTCATTCCATGGGTATAAGTATATGGAGCTTTATTGCAAAACTTAGATAGTTACACAGTCTGCTAGCTTACGACCTCACTCACTAGCGCTTCACCGCGTGTACCCACGACACTTGTATGGACTCATATTCCTGGGTTTAATGATGTGTGTCACGCCCCGCTTCCCTAAAATGGAGGCGAGACGTGAAAAGGTCCGCACGAGAGTGGAGCTGTGAAGCCCCAAACCCGCTCAATCATTTCACTAGTCACGTTTCAAGTTGTTTTGTAGATGTTTACGCCTTACAGCTGAATGGTTTGACATTCACGCTGATTGGCCGCTTAACAACTACCCCAAAACCCAGAGTTTACGCCTTACCTCTGCAGTTGCTGATCGGGCAGACTCCCAGTTGATTGGCCGCTTAACTCTTACCCCCAATACCCACATGTAATCGATCCAGGGTCCCCGGACACGAGCTCAGTAAATGAGCCAGGGTTGCCCCGCACAGGAGCTCGCATTCTAGTTCACGATTCATAAACAATTGGCGTAGGGGTGCACCTAGCCGGAAACAAGCAATTCGGGCATTGGCTATCAACCAACACATGGCCCGCTTCTGGAACACGAGCCAGGAACACAAGCATTGTAGCGAAGCTACGCATTCACGGAAACACTTAAAGAATGCAATGACATGACAATTAATTTGCGTACCGTTAATGGAAAGTAAACATGACATGGTAATTGTGCAACATGATAAATGTCGGATCTAGCTTCGTTGTCAAGCTAGTTCCCAAATTTGCGCCTAGGCGAGTATCATTTCGTCGCCTAGTCTCTTTTACGCCTACAACAAGCAAATGGCCTAAAACATGGCATAAACCCTAAGTGGCAAGTTTCACTTGCCTAGCCCCGAGGATGACGATCAACGAGGGTTCGTCCCACGGACGCTAATCTACGGGGAAGTCGCTGTTATGGAGAAACAATGCGGATGAATGACGCCGGAGGAAGATGAGAACTCGAACAACTGCTGTCCGAATTACACCGGCTAATTATCGACGATTCTAAGAATCAACCTCTCCCGAATATTCCTGACAACATCCACGGCCTCCACGATCATCTCAGGTCCCAACAACTCCCGATCACCAACGTCATCCCAGCTCAATGGCGATCGACATTTTCTCCCATAAAGAGCGGCGAAAGGCGCCATGCCAATACTCGCCTGGAAGCTGTTGTTGTAAGAAAACTCTACCAGATGTAGATGGTCCTCCCACGAACCCTTGAAATCCAACATGCACGCCCTCAGCATGTCTTCCAAAATCTGAATCGTCCTCTCGGACTAGCCATCCGTCTGCGGATGGTACGCCGTGCTGAAACTCAGACGCGTACCCAAACTCTTCTGCAAACTCTACCAGAACTGAGATGTGAACCTCGTGTCTCTGTCCGACACGATACTCACGGGGACTCCGTGAAGTCGCACGACCTCCTGCACGATTCACGTTACATCACCATCCAAACTAGGAAAAGGAAATAAAAACGGAGAGTAAAAGAATTTTACCTCCATATATCTCCTCGCTAGCGCCTCAGTGGACTGTCCCACTCGGAATGGAATAAAGTGCGCGGATTTGGTCAATCGATCCACGATCACCCAAATCGCGTCATTCTGCTTCGAACTCCGAGGTAGTCCAGTCACGAAATCCATAGTGATGTGTTGCCACTTCCACTCCGGAATCGGAAGCGGTTGTAGCAACCCGGCCGTACGCTGATGCTCCGCCTTTACTTGCTGGCAACCCAAGCACTTGGCTACACTCCGAGCCACACTTCTCTTCATGCCATGCCACCAATAGTTCAGACGAAGATCCTGGTACATCTTGGTGCCACCAGGATGCACAGAATACGGCGAACTGTGTGCCTCCACCATCAACTCCTCTCTAATATCCCCAGCTGGCACACACAACCTGGCTCCAAACCTCAGCGAGCCATCCTCATGAATCAAAAAGTCAGTCCGCAGACCGGCTTCCACCTGCTCCCGAATCTTCACCAGCTTCGGATCCTCAGCCTGGCCAGCCTTAATCCGATCCACAATCGTCGACTGTATCTGCATACACATCAACGAAGAAGCCTCCCCGGAAAGAACAATCTCAACGCCAGCCTCGCAAAAATCCTGCTGCAATCTCCACTGCGAGGTCAAAATCATCACCGCTGGAAGCCTACTCAGCGCATCAGGGACCACATTCACCTTGCCAGAGTGAAACTGCAAATCAATATCATAATCCGCCATGAGCTCCAACCATCGACGATGTCGCATGTTGAGCTCCTTCTGAGTAAAAATATACTTCAAGCTTTTGTGATCGGTGAAAATTTTCACTTTCTCACTCAGCAAGAAGTGCCTCCAAATCTTAAGAGCAAACACAACGGCAGCCAACTCCAAATCATGCGTCGGGTAATTCTTCTCATGAGCCTTAAGCTGACGAGACGCATACGCCACAACATGCCCGTGCTGATGCAACACACAACCGAGACCCTTGCCAGAAGCATCGCAAAAGATCTCAAATCCACCGCTGCGATCAGGCACAACAAGAATGGGGGCAGTCGTCAACCTCTCCCTCAGAACACCAAAAGCACTCTCACAATCACCCGACCAAACAAAAGGTATATCCTTCCGCGTCAACCTGGTCATCGGCTCAGCAATACGGGAAAAGTCCTTAATGAAACGCCGATAATAACCAGCAAGTCCAAGGAAACTCCGAATCTCAGACGCAGACGACGGAACATGCCACTCTCTGATGGCCCTAATCTTCTCGGGATCCACTGAAATTCCATCTCCAGTCACCACATGCCCCAGAAAAGCAACTCTGTCCAGACAAAACTCGCACTTCGAAAACTTAGCATACAAACGATGCTTCCTCAACATCTCCAACACCGTCCTCAAGTGCGATGTATGCTCTTCCTCCGACCTCGAATAGATCAGAATGTCGTCAATAAAGATAACGACAAACTTATCCAAAAAGTCGTAGAAAATCAGGTTCATCAGATTCATGAAAACTGCGAGTGCGTTAGTTACGCCGAAAGGCATAACCACAAACTCATAGTGTCCATACTTCGTCCTGAACGCTGTCTTCGGAACATCTCCCTTCTTCACCTTTAACTGATGGTAACCACTTCTCAAATCCAATTTAGAAAACACCCTCGAACCTCCAAGCTGATCAAAGATATCATCGATGCGAGGCAACAGGTATTTATTCTTGATGGTCACCGCATTCAACTCCCGATAGTCCACGCACATGCGACGCGAACCATCCTTCTTCTTCACCAGCAGCACCGGTGCTCCCCACGGAGACACAATAGGGTTGATATGACACTTCTGCAAAAGCTCATCCAGCTGCTTCCGCAATTCCTCCAACTCAGCGGGTGCCATACGATACGGCGCCTTCGAAATCGGCTGCGCTCCCGGAACAAGATCGATAGAAAATTCTAAAGCTCGATCAGGTGGCAAACCAGACATCTCCTCGGGGAAGACGTCATCAAAATCCCGCACCACAGCTGGCCTCTCCAACTCCATCTGCATAGCCACAACCTCCACCGGCCTGGCCCGAAACCTGACAGGACCAAGCGAGCTGCTACCACGGCTGAACTCAAATACTGGATGTCCGGGAATCTCGAACACCACATTCTTCCTCCTGCAGCCAATCGTAGCATAGAAGCTCGCAAGCCAGTCCATCCCAAGAACTGCATCATAGTTGATGATGTCGTGGACAATGAAATCAGCGTAAAGCTCATGTCCACAGACCACCAACGAGCAAGAATTACAACCACGATGCACCGAGACCACGCCATTCCCTGTAACGATATTCCAACTCTTGGGAAGAGGGGACGTCGACAAGGAATGCTTCTCCACGAAGCTCCGAGAAATAATGCACATCGATGCACCAGAGTCAAAGAGGACTCATGCAGGAAATGTGCACACCAAAACCACACCTAACAAGCAATTAACAATCAAACCCTAGTCTAGCAAACAATCATGTTCAAGCAATCAACACAATCTAACAATCAAAACCAGCTAGGAAATTAACAGCTAGATTGAGGATTACCTGCGATAACCTCATCCACAGCCTCGCTCTCCACAGCGGTCATCAGAAAAGCCTGCCTCCTCGGCGGAATAGCCTGCTGAAAAGCCTGCCTCTGTGGAACAAGAGCCGCTCCACGTCCAGCAGGAACAGACGCTCGCTGCTGCAACGGCTTTGCTGCAACAGGTGCCCTCCGCAGCTGATTCGCATGCCGACAATCCTTCGCGACATGGGAAGCATCACCACAAACCAAACACTGGCCCAAAAACTTCCTACACTGATCCTTGATGTGGCCAGGCTTGCCGCAGAAATGGCAAGTCTTCTGAACAGGCCCTCCTGGCCTCTTGAACTGAGTTGGCTGATTAGGCTTGAAACCAGGCCTAACCACCGCCCTGGCCTGCTCCATAGGCCTCTTCCCAGCACCAGAAACATGTCCTCTCCTCTGACTCAGGTTCAGCTACTGCCTCCTCGCAGCGACCAGAACCTTCTGATAAGAGTCCAGATCAGAGGAAGACACAAAACTCTGCAGCTCCAAAGCAAATCCCTGCAGGAACCTCTGAGCCCTCTCATCAGCATCCTGCACCATCTTCGGTGCGAACCGACTCAGCCTAGTGAACTCTTGGTGGTACAGGTCCACCGTCAAGCTCCCTTGCTTCAGATCAATAAAGCGCTGCAGCATCTCCTTCCTAGCAGCCTTCGGAAAGAACTCCTCATCAAACCTGGACTTAAAGGTAGTCCAAGCTATCGGCTCCACCAACATCTTCTCTTCCGCATCCCACCAGTTCCGAGCATTATCGGCAGCCAGAGTGGAAGCACACCACTACCTACATGTGCCTATCGCATGCTTGCTTAGTGTAGCGTGTTTGATTTCGTTGGCTCTGACGGATGATCTAGGATTTTCTTTTTTTTCTGTTTCTTCCTTTCTATTTTTCCCTCCGAGCTCCTACTCTCGCTCGTCTTCCTCGAGGACGAGGAAGGGTTCAGCTTGGGGGATTTTGACGTGCGTTTATATTTTATATATTCACGCACGTCTTCTCCGTGATTTCCCGTCGTTTTCCGTTGTTTTCCGTTGTTTCATATCTATTCTTTTGTGATTTTTAGTTCCTTTTCACTTTCTTTGTATTTGTGTGATATTGCAGGAGATTGCCAGCGCAGGGAACATACATAGCCCACATCATGAGTCCCCAGAGCAACGGGAGGTGCCACACGAGATCCTGAGAGCCAATCGCCAAAGTATATCACGTATCAGCTCTCAACCGATCGGGTGGACAGTTCCACCCGATCGGTTCGTTCACATGTATCAGACCCGAGGAGAAGCAGCAATGAAGCAAACCCCAACCGATTGGTTCAGTGATCGGTTGGGTGCAACAGTCTTCTCTGTTTAGTGAGCCGAACTCCACCCGATCGGTTGACTCACCTGTAGCATTTCTTCACAAGCTCAAGAACCCAACGACTTCACCCGATCGGTTCAGTGATCGGGTGAAGTATCTCAGAAGCTGAAGACCCAGTCAAACGGTCATCTCAACCGATCGGTTGATGTTTCAATCAATCGGTTGGACGTTTATTTTTGTCTTCTTGTGGGAATATTCCCTGGCATCTTGCCAGAATGTATAAATAGCCCTAAGTTTCCCAGAAAACGAATCCCCATTTTCTTAACTGTTTTTAGGGGTTTTTGGCTACTGAGAATTTATTTTGGTTTGTAAATTTCTTGATCGTTTTGATACTTTAATATTGCGTTATTAATACCATTTGCTACAGTAGTTTACTCTTTGATTCTCATTTTAATGGCTGAAATTTGTGTTATTGAATCTCTTGCAATGATTAGTGAGTAGTTTCCAAATCTGGGACATTGGTGGAAGCCCCTTCGTGGGTTCTCCCTAAAACGACCATAGTATTAGGGTTTCGATAGGATATAGGGATTTAGATGGTTAATCGGGGTGTTTTATTGTCATTGGCGGGAGAAAGACCGCCTCTGACCGTCGGGCCAATGGGAAATAAAACGGGAGTTTGATCCCCTAGCCACAGCTCACACCCCTAGCGTAGACATTGATTCCTCGCGCGTGGGAACAGCTTGGATGAAATGTTGGAAGCAATCGTTGCGAGCTTAGTGCTCTCGGAGTCGGTCGGTGTTAAACATGGGAATGCCCACCGTCCGACCCGGGTAGACCTAGCCTATCATCCTGGACATCGACCGGAATATCGGGCCCATGGGACGCTAGGTACCGCTGTTAGAGACAATGTCTTACCACTAAACCCGAGAATCTGATCGTATTCCTCTCCGTTGATCGTAATAGTGAGAACTCATGATAGGGTGGAAACCAAAGTCCTAGGTTACTTTTTATATCTTACACTTTGCTGTAGTTTCATATCGTGACAACCCACCAAGCGATAGGGCTAGCTCACCCACCGGGTGATCAGGTTCTTGTTTGATCACAAGCACATCACACACCTCCCCGTGTTCGACCTCCAAGCCACACCTCGACACCGTGCGCTTGCGGTTACAAATATTGAATACTGGTATCCCCGTTCCGACTACACATTGTGCAAAATCTAGGGGACGTCAAGCTTTATTGCGCTGTTGTCGGGGAGGCAACGTGCTTGTTTCATTTAGGACCATGTCATCCTGAAACTAGCTCACATCCTTACCCCGTGATAATTTTCACATTCTTCACCCTTTTTAATTTTGCATGGACATATTGTACATATTGTTGTACATATTCGTTGTAGAGGGTAGGTAGACTTTTACCGGGAATTTTCACCCTCGCCACCATTACTATCATTTCTATATTCTTTTGTGCCATTGATATTTTTTCTCCAGATATGTATCTTTGTTGATCAGGTATAATGGATTACACTACATTGACCACAGATTTTGATCAAAATGCTCAGATGGGAGAATACTATTTTGATCAGAGTGCTCAGATGGGACAATACTATTTTGATGAGTGCTCAGACGGGAGCATACCTTTTGGATGGGATGCATGCTTCCATGTGGACCACAGATTCTGATTAGAACGCTCAGACGGGAGATCACCTTCTTGATGAGATGCTTGCACATCAGATTGAAATGCAAGCCAAGATTGAAAGGGGTGATTTTCTATTGGAATCGGTGAAAAGAGACCTTGAAACCAATGCGCTCATGCATAAGGCTGCAATGATTTCCAAAGATATCAGTTCTGCTTCCTCTTATGGACAAGAATCATCGCCAGTCATATTGTCGAAGCCAGAATGTGCCATCGCTGATCCCACATCTTACGATACAGCTATTGCATATGAAGAGTGGATGGACGAAGAGGCAGTGGGGGAAGCAGAAATTGAATCATATGCGCCGCCAGAGGAGGACACGTTTCAGAACTTATTGGATGGCCTCTTGGAATCAATGAGGTTCACCGGTTCAGTTAGCATTACAATAGGCGATGCATTTGAGCTACGCTTTGCAAGTTTTGCTAAGAACCATGTTTCAGCTGCAGGAACAATTGAGGAAGACATCCATGTCAGTCTTATTTTTTGGGGAGTAGACTACATTTTTGGATTGCTTGCGGGCATTCTCCTCGACACGATACATCCCCACAAGTTGACAAACATGAGCAGCAAGCATCACCATTTCAGACAGAGCCTACATTGATAGTTGAGGAGGCAAAAGGGCACCATGTGGAGCCAGAGCATGTTTTCGAGGAGGCCTTACACGCGAAACCAGAGCTTATCGATGAGGAGGTCGTGCATCGAGACGAGGACATAGCCATTCATGAGGATCCTGAGCACTACCCTCCTCCGTTAGAGCTTCCGCAGCCGCCTCGTCCTTCCGCTGACGCCGATGACTATCCCACAGAGCTTACTGCTCCCATCCAGGAGATATTTCTACCCATTCCATTTCTGAATCATGTATTCCGTTTGATATTTATTTTGATTCAGATATTCTTGACACGTCGTACCTTTTGCAGCACACGCACAATTATGTATCGAATGTATGCTTGGACGTGTCATACCAAACGAACCTGTCAAGGAAGTCCACACATGTGATCCATATTTACCTGAGCAGCTGAGAGAGGACACCACGGAGATAGCTATCACAGTACAAGATGATATTGAATTATTTCCAGGGAAGTATCGTCCACCACTGTTTTTTTCATATATTTCTATAGCCGATTCTCTTTGGAATACTTTTATTACGATGGTGAGATTTTTGCAGCGAACTAATGCATCATGTTCTCTGCAGGGGTACAGGTGGAGTCCTTGAAATGCTGGGGATGCATTGCTAGAGCTCGTAGGTGTTCGGGGACACACGCGCCTGGCGGAGCCAAGGAAGGAGCAGTTGGAGCAGTTGCATGTACCGGCAAAGATAGTGGATCCGCCTTTTGCTATAGGTGATATCAACCCAGTAGTGTAGCAATAGCGTAAAATTTTATGCTTTCAATAAACACGAATCCTCTGGACATCGAGAGATCAGTCGTTTTGTCCGTTTTTCATGATTTCTCCGTTTCTTTGCCCGACGCGAGAATCATGATTTTTCCCGTTTCAATAAACCTAGCCAACCCAAGTTTGTTCTTCCTTCCGCTCCTGCACCTTGATTTCCATTTTTTCTGATTTTCCCCCTAACCATTTGTTCTGCATCACCATGATCACATCTTTTTTCTAGCATTATTGAGATCAGCTTGGGGGAAATTTATTTTCTGTGATTGTTGCCGTGTTGTCTCTTGTTTGTCGTGTGTTTGTTTTGTGTGTTCGTGTGTATGTGTTTTGTATAGTTGGTTTCGATATTTATTTCTTTATTTTTCTACGTCTCGTGTTGCATGTTTTTCATGTTTTTCACTTTTCTTTGTTGGTGCGTACTTCCCTCTCATCTTTCGTTGCCCTCCCGCATTTACTCCTATTGCATTGAGGGCAATGCAATGTTCAGCTTGGGGGAATCGCACTTTGTGCGTCATTCATGTCTTTTTCCCGTTATTTTTGAGTCGTTTTCATCGTGTTTTTCTTTTTCTGTCCTTCTTTTTATTCTCTCTCATAGAGATGACCCCACATGATGAACTGCCACGGAACCACACACACTTAGCTTAGCTACGATAATCACTTTCGCCAACCTTAGGAAGCCGAGTCCTATTGCATTTTATGCTCCGTGTGTTCACTTTGCTTTTGTGTGAGTTATGTGTTTGTGACTAACTAGTTGGTGTGCTTCTACGTTGTGATTTTGTTTTATATGCCTATCCTTGGATGACCCCTAGACTATCATGATTTAATTTCGAATATGCGGTATATTGCCTCCACTGCCTGCTTCTTTATGCATGAATCATATATGTATTACGCTTCGAATCGCATATGTTAGGTATTTTTATGCAATTAACCCATTTGCTTATGTTTTGATCTGCGAAATTTTTTTCTTTTGCCAAATGTTTAGAATTCGTATTCTTTTTTGTTTTACTTGGTGCAGATCCCCTCGTCGTGCATCGTTCTCCCATTTGGGTAAGTGCACACTTTTCACTATCCCACTTTAAAAAAAGGAAAAGAGAGAAAAGAAATATATATATATATATCAAAAATAAAAAATATACCAATATCCAAAACCCAAAAAAATTTCATGATGTAAAATATTATTCCTACCGCCATGAATAAAGGTAAGGCGAGAATTTGCACCAAGTGATCTCCTCCGCACCTACTCAACCCCCTTCGATTTCGAAAACGCTTGGCATAGGAATTTTCTAGCAATCATCTTGGCATTCGTGCGGTGATCTCCTAGTTCCTAGCAGTAGAGTCCCCGACATATGATATATTTCTATTCTTACTCTATTCTCATGCATGCTTGAACTGTTATTCACCGCTAATTCGAATTGATTCGATATTTGGGCCATTCCATGGGTATAAGTATATGGAGCTTTATTGCACAACTTAGATAGTTACATCGTCTGCTAGCTCACGACCTCACTCACTCGCGCTTCACCGCGTGTACCCACGACACTTGTATGGACTCATATTCCTGGGTTTAGTGATATGCTTATCGCATGCTTGCTTAGTGTGGCGTGTTTGATTTCGTTGGCTCTGACGGATGATCTAGGATTTTCTTTTCTTTTTCTGTTTCTTCCTTTCTATTTTTCCCTCCGAGCTCCTACTCTCGCTCGTCTTCCTCGAGGACGAGGAAGGGTTCAGCTTGGGGGATTTTGACGTGCGTTTATATTTCATATATTCACGCACGTCTTCTCCGTGATTTCCCGTCGTTTTCTGTTGTTTTCCGTTGTTTCGTATCAATTCTTTTGTGATTTTTAGTTCCTTTTCAACTTTTTTTGTGTTTGTGTGCTATTGCAGGAGATTGCCAGCGCAGGGGACATACATAGCCCACATCATGAGTCCCCGGAGCAACGGGAGGTGCCACACGAGATCCTGAGAGCCAATCGCCAAAGTATATCACGTATCAGCTCTCAACCGATCGGGTGGACAGTTCCACCCGATCGGTTCGTTCACATGTATCAGACCCAAGGAGAATCAGCAATGAAACAAACCACAACCGATCGGTTCAGTGATCGGTTGGGTGCGACAGTCTTCTCTGTTTTGTGAGCCGAACTCCACCCGATCGGTTGACTTGTCAACCGATCGGGTCACCTGTAGCATTTCTTCACAAGCTCAAGAACCCAACGACTTCACCTGATCAGTTCAGTGATCGGGTGAAGGATCTCAGAAGCTGAAGACCCAGTCAAACGGTCGTCTCAACAGATCGGTTGATGTTTCAACCGATCGGTTGGACGTTTATTTTTGTCTTCTTGTGGGAATATTCACTGGCATCTTGCCAGAATGTATAAATAGCCCTGGGTTTTCCAGAAAACGAATCCCCATTTTCTTAATTGTTTTAGGGTTTTTTGGCTGCTGAGAATTTATTTTGGTTTGTAAGTTTCTTGATCGCTTTGATACTATAATATTGCGTTATTAATACCATTTGCTACAGTAGTTTACTCTTTGATTCTCATTTTAATGGCTGAAATTTGTGTTATTGAATCTCTTGCAATGATTAGTGAGTAGTTTCCAAATCTGGGACATTGGTGGAAGCCCCTTCGTGGGTTCTCCCTAGAACGGCCATAGGATTAGGGTTTCGATAGGATATAGGGATTTATATGGTTACGCGGGGCGTTTTATTGTCATTGGCGGGAGAAAGACAGCCTCTGACCGTCGGGCCAAGGGGAAATAGAACAGGAGTTTGATCCTCTAGCCACAGCTCACACCCCTAGCATAGACATTCATTCCTCGCGTGTAGGAACAGCTTGGATGAAATGTCGGGAGCAATCGTTACGAGCTTAGTGCTCCTGGAGTCGGTCGGTGTTGAACATGGGAATGCCCACCGTCCGAACCTGGGTAGACCTAGCGTATCATCATGGGCATCGACCGGAATATCGGGCCCATGGGACGCTAGGTACCGTTGTTAGAGGCATCGTCTCACCACTAAACCCTAGAATCCGATCGTATTCCTATCCGTCGATCATAATAGTGAGAACTCGTGATATGGTGGAAACCAAAGTCCTAGGTTAATTTTTATATCTTACATCTTTCCGTAGTTTCATATTGTGACAAACCACCAAGCGATAGGGCTAGCTCACCCACCGGGTGATCAGGTTCTTGTTTGATCACAAGCACATCACACGCTCCCCGTGTTCGACCACCAAGCCACACATCGACACCGTGCGCTTGTGGTTACAAATATTTAATCCTGGTATTCCCGTTCCGACTACACATTGTGCAAAATCTAGGAGACGTCAGTTGGCTTTGGAGTATGACTTTCTGCGGCTTAGCTTTTTTTATACAACGAGAAGCTTTAAACCCTCGACCTCCCCATGTAGAAGGAGGGGGATAACCAATGGGCCAATTGGCCTCGGTTTACAGCTTACCTTTGGAATATGACTTTATGCAGCTGCTATCGTAATTATGAATTATGAATTTTGACTCTGGTTATGGTATGGATTTTTTATGCCTATAGTAAATAATACAAGTACAATGATCCAAGGCATGGTTCCTGTTGTGTTTCTCATTTTTAGTTGCAAAGAGAACCCTACTGCCAAACAAATCTCTACATAATAATGTGTTGTATTAAAGCATTCATTTAACTTGCAGTTTGTTCAATCTCCATCTAAAGTAAGAAAGCATTGGGCATTAAAAAATAATTCACACTACTTTGATTCTCTTGCCATGATTAACAAGATGGCAACATGAGTTGACACGGAATAAGCTCAATAGAAGCATCGAAAGGTCTTATTTATGAAATATTTTTGATTTTGCTAGCAACATGTGTAATTGCATTCATGCATCTTGCACCGATCTTAACTCCTTGATCGAAGCCGGGAAATCTATTATATAAAACACAACCGTTTTTGAATCTTAAGGCTGACTCGGACAAGTCTCAGTCATCAACAACGATCAGAATGCATCCACATCCGTTGCATCCAAGGGTCAATATTTAATTCAAAAAATTAGGGGGACTTTATAGTTGGGGATAACATTTATATGTGAATTTAAGTGGATTTAATGCATTTTGTGGAAAAGCAAGTGTGTTTAATGCATTAGTCACCCTCACACATTTGCACTTAATGCAGCAGAGTAAGTGTACTTGAGTTTAATGCATTGGCATGCATTTGTCATGCTCACACATTATCAGCTTGAATGGTCAGGGCAATTTAATGGTCGCGGGCCCACCATCAAGGAAGATGCCGCATAGCAAAATTTGTGGAGTGAAGAAAAACTAATTTGTTGTTCCGCGTCGAATTTGTTGTTCCGTGCTGAAGGTGCCCCGCTAATTTTTTTACGCTAATTTGTTGTTCCGCGCAAAAAGCGCCCGCATCGAATTTGTTGTCCTACACTAATTTTGTTGTTCCGCATCAAAGGCGCCCGCGCCTAATTCGTTGTTACGTACCGAAGGTGCCTGCGCCTAATTTTTTGTTTCATGTCGAAGGCACCTACGCCGAATTTGTTGTTCCGCGCCGAAGGCGCCTGTGCCTCTAAATATTTTTATGCTAATTTGTTGTTCTTTTAAATTTTGGCTGTGAAAATAATTTTTTGGGGAACAAAAATTTCGCGGGGGAAATCTTAAATGAACATGCCCACGGGCAATGGTTATGACTAGAGAGTGTGTGTGTATGCACAAATTGATCTATATGCTTACATCAAGAGATTATCATTGATTTAACTTGTTTGATGCATTGTGAGAAATTTCCTCATTCACACATATTAAGAAAAATGAATTTCATTGTAATATTCATTATGATACTAGTAACACATTGAGATATGCATTGTGATACACATAATAAAATGAACTTCATAATACATATATGTGAAACACAATGATTTACGTTGCCACAAAGACAACAAAGATTCTCTTTTAATTTGAGAATGATATTATGCTTGCATTTCATTAATCTGATAAGATTTGAAAATGATATAATAAAATGTTGACACATTCCTTGAATCTAAATTGAATATTGAGCCACTCCTTTCTTTTTGCTAATGACAAGGGTAGAGAAATAATATGCAATAAATGTGTAAAATATAATTGAAAACATTGCTTGTAATTTGTTGTCGCCATACATATATATTAATCACATGGACACTAATTGATTATAATTGGTTATAATGCATAAAAGGAATATAAACAATGTACATAATTTTGAAATGATATTAAATGATGATTTTATATTTTTGAGTAACTTGCACTCATATAACTCATTGATTGATACATATGTTACATATGTTACATAAATGAATGTGCTTATTACTAAACATACAATGATGCAGGGGAGCTTAAATTTGATTATTTATCTAATAAACATCTTTATAGTGGAGTAAGAATATTTTTAATATTTTATGTATGTATTTGTCATCATAAAAAATGGAGAGTGTTGAATATTGAGTCATCCCAATATATGTTTTGATGATGAGCAAACATATTTGTGTGCTAATAAGTTATGAACGCAGAAATGAAGAAAAAGAACAAAGTTTAATGAAGGTGACCAAGGCATAGGACTTAAGCATGTGAAGAAACAAAGACAAAACATTGGAATTCAAAGCCTACATCACGAAATTACAAGGCAACAATGATTTTCTGATGTATTAATTTACTTGTCATTGATTAGAATGTTAAAGCCTTAATGAAGCACTTCACATACTTAGGAATTCATAGAAAAATATTTTGAAAAGTTTTGAAAATATTTCAATTTATCTTCTTAAGTTTTAAGGCCAAAACAATGATTTTTAAAGGTTATTAGTCGGCCCAATACTTGATCTCTAATCGACTAATCAAACCTGAACTGCTAGTCGACTAATAGCATGATTAGTCAACTAATAGCATCAGATGAACACTAGACTAATTTTAAACAGAGTTTTGCAGTTTTCTGACATGACTGACTAATCGACTATATGCAAACTATTAGTTGCTTAACAGTTGTTCACTAACAACTAGTTGAATAATGATATTACTGTTACACAGAACGGAGTTTCCGTAACTAGACGTTACTAGCCATTTTGAGGGTGTTTTACGGAATTCGCTTTGCAGATTTATTACTCTATAAATAGATATTAATTCTCAGGCTTTTACAATAAGAAAGATTAGTATTTTCAAGAAAATTTTTTGTGAAAAAGTCTTTGAAAGAAAATCCCTCTACTTAGCCTTAATGCTCAAAGTTTTCTATTTGTTTTCTTGGCCTATATCTCTTACTCTCATATTACTACATCTTTATAGAGATCCATCTTATAGCCACACAATCTACACTTGTGCTTCATCGTTAGCTATATGTAACTATTCTTAATCAACAAGTTTGTAAGTATACTTCTCTCTTGGTTTGTAAGAGTGGAGTGTTACTCTCAGGTGTTTGGGAGCGTTTGCACTCGAGATTTGTTCGAGTATGGTTTCCTTACACCGGGTTGTGGAGTAAAAAAGGTTGTACTATTCTTCGGTATTGAAAAGTAATAGTATAAATCTCAAGCGGGAGTTGTTTAGAAACTGGAGTAGATCAGTGTTGACCGAACCGGGATAAATGCTTTATGTTTGCGATTTCTTATTGTGTTTGATTTATTCTTGCAAGTATTTCTTTAATATTCCATTGCTTAACTCATTCATATACTGTGCATGATGATTGTTAATTAAGAATCATTTTAGCAACACAGATTGATCTCTTAGATAGAAAATACTTTTTATAAAGATTTTAAAGCACTATTTACACCAACTCTAGTTTTTTTATATGTCATCCACATGATCCACAACATATATATGTATGTGCGCATGCGCGTGCCCATGCGCGTGCCCATGCGCACATGCACGTGTGAATAATAGATAATGGAATAATAGATACCATAGTGTATTGAGTAAACCGTAAGAGTTTTGGATGTTGATCTAAAGGTTGCAAAATTAAACGATTTTGCAATAATATTACTTTTGTTACCCCCATGACCGAAACTCATAAAGTTCACCTGGTATGCAATGTATTTTGGTTTTAGAATATAATAAATAACTTGCATGGTACCGATCATAAAAATAGAGTAAACTTTTTAATGGTCTCTTATGGATAGATGATATCCCTTATATTATATATATAGTTAGAGTCTGGTTGATTAGGATCCTTGGAGATTACTCAAGCAACATGGGTTCAAATCTCGGCAATAAAATCATTTTTGATAGAACATATGAATATTGAGATTAAAAGAAATGGAGTTAGGCCGAAGAAGACATTGATGTAAATGATAAGGGATATGAAATATCTCAGTTTGACAAAAGAGAAAGGTTTAGATTGTAATGCGTGAAAAAAAGTATCAGACATCACGATCCGTCATAATCACAATCCGATATTATTTCTATCGAGTCCATGAAGCCAACCTCAATTTTTTTAGGACGAAGGCTATGATGATGATATATATAGTTATACAATGGTACATTCAAGTGGATCAAACTTGTGAATCGCATCAATTCAAATTCAAAAATAGGAAATCTAAACTAAAAATCCATTCCGTTATTCCGTTAGAAGTGCTCTAACACGTTTAAACTATTTTCAAACTAACTTTCAAATGATTTGGATATATTTTACATATACATCAAGTGGGTGTTAATTTCATACCACTTTATATATTGATTTTGTCTTCATTTTTTGCAAGTGCAAAAGATGTCTAAATTATTTGCAATTTAGTGTTGTAAGTATTTTAAATATATTAGCTCATATCCAATTTAATGGATTTTTAATTTGGGGTTTTCATTTTAGATTTGGGATTGCGAGATCTACATGTTTTATCCATCTGAGTGTACCATAATCTAACTCATATATATGTTCCAATTTATTTTGTATCCTAGTTTTATTCTCAATTTTCAATTATTACGTTTTCTTCTCTTTATGCAATTTCCTAAAAAAAATCAGAAAATTGTCTTGGCACATTTTACACCAAAAGCCCCCCAAAAAACTAGGCTTTACCCTCCAACTTCTCGCCAGTTACAAGTTTTGACATCATTGCATCAAACCTCGTATTTCAATCAACAACACCATCTATTAAAATACCAAACGAGAAGGGATGGGAATAAATCTGAACATATGTGACTTCCTAATCAGGACAAAACCAATACACGTTACCTACAAATGAGGGGCTTAACCGTTCTGAAAGTAAACAGGAAATAGGAAGAACACCAGAGAACTTAGAAGGGTTCTGTAGTATTACATAAATCAAGTAAAATAGTAGTACCTACATGAGTTTCCATCCTACCTCAAATGTGTCGCTGAATATAGACTATAGAGTCAGGTACATGTTTTGGACTAATCTAGTATCAACGCGTCAAATATGTCAACAATGGATGTCAAACTAGATATGTGTGCGAGTGTGTGCATGTGTTTTCATTTGTCCTAAACGAGGCACAATACATTGATAACAGTTGAATTGCTTTGTGTAGGGACAAGTGGATGAGATAGTAAAGTAATGCTGTGATAAGATATGCAGCAATGTGCACGAGTAAAGAGTAAAACTACTTTTATTCTTCCTAGGACATTCTAAAATCCCCATCCTACTACATCCATTGCTTGATCAGCACATTCAAAGATTTTAAATCCCAAAATTATATATATAAGAGAAATCAATAGAATGTGTTCAATGGTTATTAGAAATCTAAAATCGAAGTGTGCCCTTCATGCTATCAGTATGTGCCAATGGTGGGGATTGGTAAATCACGCTTAGAGAAGCTAGCATTATAGAATTGTGCATGAACACAGTTTTAAATAACAAGTGATACGGCCTCGGTATCAAATGGCCAACGAAACAATATGATCTTCTATATTGTGTTTTAAAATTTGACCTGATATCAGGCCATATCGGCCGATACGATCGACCGATCGACCGATACGATACATCGGGCCCATATTTACTGATATTGCAAAAAAAATTATTTTCATACATTTCTCTTATATGGTAAAACCCAACATTTTTTTTATTTTCTTAGATTTCTTAACGGTAATGATACACCTTTGGATTCAAAGATAACAAGACATAGGGATCATAAGATAGTTCAGAAGAAAAATCAACAACGAATTTAAATATTTAACAATAGTAATACTGTTATAAAGGGTAAATGCTACAATTTTGCTCGTCAAAGAGTCTTTCTTTCCTATAAGATTGGCAGATGATACAATCATTACAATGACTGTGGTAACTCGGGCTTCTCACTTAGAATTAGAAATTTTCATAGAAATACTCATTTGACCACACAAAGTATACAAACATGCTCAACTGAAAATAGACAAACTAGGAAATAATTCACTATTATTTTGAATCTTTGATTTTTTGAGTCATCTATGATATGTGTGTGTTTGTACCAATTGTGGAATAAACTATGAAGTAACTGCACATGATGTATAAATACCATGATGGTACACTAGGGAGCAGCATTGTCATTGTTATATGATACCTTCTTGAGTTAGTAGCAAAGAGAATTGGTTTCATCACCAAACATTGTGTACATGTTATTCGTGGCACGAGAATTATCATTCTACTAATAAAGGTTTGAAATTGGACTAGCTATTAAATTATTTATTTAATTCATAAGGCTTATAATCTTTTAGGATGATTGTTAGCAAAGGCATTGAGCTATTTAATACTTGTAGGTTTGGTAACGACAATGTATAACCCCTTTGACCATGCTTTTTTATTGGGTACATGGCTTACGTTATTCTTCAATACGTGAATGCAGAAAGTAGGGCTAAAACTCAATTGTTTAGTTTTGTATCAATGCAAAAAAATTGATATACTTTCTATGCGCGTTATATTTTATTGATTTGTAGACTATCTGTTAACATTTAATTTTAGTGTGTCACTACGATGTTGTTAGATTCTATTGATGATATTTTGGCGATATAATTAAATATAAATATTAAAAATGGTATAGATACTCTTTACTTATTAAAATTTGTATATTATAATGTCCAATATGAGCAACCTGATATTGACGTGTATCCCCGATATATCCCCAGACATACGTCATCCGATATGAAAATCAAATTTCCAATATGATCCCGATATCCAATATTTAAAACACTATTTAGGAAGCAAACTGTGTTCTACTTAATAATGAGCAGTAGATGTAATAATTTTTTTGTAGACATCTTGATATTTCTCCTTGATATGAAAACTAGACATTTTATATCCTTATTGATTACTATTCCCAAGCAATAACAATATGTTGACCTGAATTCAGCAACATATATGCCTGACAGCAGTTCAATATAGTGATGTCGTCAATCTGATTACTGAATATTAATACAAATTATCCTAAAGCATCATGATCAGCGTGAGGTAAGAGCTATCATTAATATGTAGTACCATAAAAATTGACACAAAAGTAGCAGAATTGAATCATACCAACAGTCTTAGGAACCACCTGCCCATATAACCCAAAAACTATTCTACCTGCAAAAGAAATGGGCATAAAACGGGAAAAGGAGCATCAGAAACATTCTTTAATTTCCACACTTCAGTTACTAGCACATGAAATAACTCGGGAAGTATATTTAAACATATCCAGCTTACATTTTCAGGTAGTGCTGACATGCTCAGATTAACACAAGTTATAGCATATTTCTGTGAATATACAGAATAGATGCTACACTTACTGGTAGTAACACAAGTTCATCGGAATTAACAGAGAAAAGCTGGTAATGAATTATCTTTCAGCTGTTCTTGCATCTACACAATACTGATCAGATCCAAAAAAATGATATTGCCAAATGTGCTATAAGTAGAATAAGGGGAATTATAAAAATAAGTGTTGACACAGCTATCAAAAAACAAGTCATTTGGGCCGCCTTTTTTTCTTTATTAATCATTTTGATCTTGCAATACTATAGTTTTCTCCATTGACCTTTTTTATCCATTGCACAAGAGCGTTTCACTATAAAGATGCCAGTGTCAAAAGCCCCAATACCTAGGAACTAAAATTGTTCTCAACTTCCGCCCCAAATAATGCAAACCCTACAACTAAATAGTAGGTCTTCTGTCTGTCACAGATGTGTGTCAATCTTATAGTTATCTGTAGAAGCTAGAGATAATAACTAATGATCTGGCACTAGTTATATTGTGTCTCACAACTTTATATCAATCAGGTAAGAAACCTGATGAATCTTCGCTACTTTCTCTTCTCATCTTTAATCTCTTTTGGACCTCCGTTTTAGGCGTGGTCAAGCTATATGATTATGGGCATGCTTATATGTAATCATACATCTCTTATATTTGAATGCAAAGCTAAGGGGTGTTCAATTTGGCACCAACTTGGTGGTGTCATGAACATTCTTTAGAACTTTCGGAAAATAATAGAATTGCATACATCTAATGCAAAAACAGCTCCATTAACTATTAACGAATCTTCAATAATAGAATTGCAGCCACAAACAAAATGCACAAGGCATATGCATAATTTTTTCTTTTTTTACTGCGTGTGTTTCTATATTGTCCCAAAAGATCTACTGAATATGGGATTGAAAATCTTTTCTATTTGAGTCGATTGACACTATCATCTACCAACTTACAGAATATGAGACGTGCATAACGAAGGTTTAAGCACTGGTATAAGAAACACGCTGCATCTGTTATCACATCATGTGTGCTTCACATGTTTCCTTCCAATGTGGTTGTATTCGGTCTAAGGAAAAATCCAAAGATATGCATCAATATGGTTATGATTGAAAATATTAAGAAGAAAAATTTATCGAAAGCATGCGCCATTTAAAATGAATAAATAGATACACAAAGATGCATTGTTTTAACATAATTGCCAGCCTTTTCAAATGTAGCCAAGATTATTTGTACTAACTAAGCACAAGGTAAGTTAAGGTTCAAGTGTTTTTAGGTTTAAAGACATAGTTGCATATGTGGATGCTCTTGAGTCTTGACCAAGATGCAGTCTTCAAATCATTGGTTTCTATGGTTGTGAGCCACTACAGCTGTTGCCAAAATGTCATGTATCATGCATCATGCAGATCTCAACAGTGATTAAATGGAACTTAACAGGATCCTATGTTTTCGAATATCACAACTACACCCAGCATGTCATTCTATAATTGACATCAAAAGCATGATGACATTATGTAGATGCTAATTGATGAATCAAAAGTGATGGGCAGGGAAGTAAACAAGAGATGGATGGTCTTTTTATGGAAAAGAATTCTTGACGAATAACTTCTTCCCTGAAACATCTTTCTCCTTCCGAAATAAGATAAGATAGAATCCGAATCTACAACGCATGTTACAATAAAAAAATCTGACACAAAATTCATTTATACACAAAATCAAATAATTTTAAATTTGACTTCAACATGTTAAAGTTGGCATACCCATATGCTGTCCATCAATATCAACATCCATGTAAACTCTGTGTGTGATTTCAGGAACCTTTTCCAATTCATATCCTTCCTACGCAGGAAAAAAAATTATAAGAAGAATTTTTCTAGAAGTTTAATTTTTTATGTTCCAACAGATATTATGATCCATATTTTACAATAAACTTTGGATCAAGACAATATATCAAAGAGGGGAAAAACAATCAGATATTAGAATATGAGCAAGACTTTTACAACTTTCAAGCTCGTGGACCACATAAGTTGACCATCATCACCATGCTCACCATAAAGGGGAAAAGGAAGAAAGAGATCATATGCACATATGAAGTAAATAAAATTACGCTTTTTCATTTTGCATGAACTGATTAATCTAATGTTAACTTAAATCTTTAAACACAAGGGGCATTCAAACAGGCATAATGTAGAATAGCAAAGAAATTATTATTCTTTTTAGTTCCATGAGGAGATATATTATTCATTTTCATTGTGCTATGCACGTGCATAGTAATCTATACATTTTGTAATTGCATGCACGTGCATATTAAGTGATCGATTCCAATCAACTATCTCAAATGGCCGTTATTAGATTGGTATAGCCCCACATCTAGAATGAATAACATAAGTGGTCAAATAATGTAGATCAACACTACCAGGTTACCCTTTTCAGTTTCTTATGGATTCAACCCTTCTTAGCCAATTCATCAAAATATAGTACTCTTAGACTCCAAGTGTCATAGCACTTCTCATCTACAAAAGCTTCTTTGCATAACCATGTTTCCCCATCCCTTCTCTTACAGATTGAACACTGTAGCCAGAAAAAAGTGTAACTAGAATTGTGACAACTAATTAATATTCAATTAGAGTGGACGGAGAAAAATTGTATTTGACCTTAATTGGACACATTCCTATTGTGTTGTGCCGAAAACGAATCAATGGATCTGAAAGTGATTATGAGCGTGAAGTTATAGGGAAAAATTGAATCAGTGAAGGAAAAAAGGAGAGGATGAGATAGCTTCCCAGTATACACCCAATAACACCATTTAAATAATTTAGTATCCCCACTAAACTAACCTACTACTACTTCTCGACGATGATAAGAATTGACTGACAATACCCATTATGTATGAGATATCTGGCCAAATCATTATCAAGTAGTTCAACTTGCCAACAAGATGCCACTATCACCCTGATTGAAGCATAAGTCAATTGAAGCATCAACCAGTGGTAAGTAGTGTGGATCCCAACATTGCATGTTTCTGATAAGTCTGGTAACAGTTTAGTATGTGGATCCATTGAAGCATCAATTGCTGTGCATCCCAACATGCCTGTTTCTGATAGGATATCCAATACATACTTCTGTTGAGGGAATAAATTACTCTCTTAGATCAAGTAACTTCAATACTCAGTAAGTAGCATAAATGTGTCTAAAGTAGCATTGTAGATGTGACTTCAACTCTCCAATCCCTTTCCCAAAATAAACTGTGATGATAATATTATCCATATATACTACTAATAGGATTCGTTTTCCTTCAATAATCTGCAAGAAAACTAAGTGCTCATTCATAAAACGAAAAAGACCAAAATGTTGCAGAACTTATGCAAACCGTCCAAACCAAGATCTTGGATGATTGGTTCAGGCCATAAATGGACTTCAATCTACACATATTATCACTCTTCCAGATCAACTAACTGGCATGGTTGCTTCATATAAACCTCCTCATCAAGAATGTTGTGAAGAAATGCAATCTTGATATCTAGCTAAAACATCAACCAGTGGTAAGTAGCAACAAGAGAGATAAAAGCCACATAAAATGCATCTTGACAAGCAACGTGAAGGTACATTGATAGTCAATGTTGTAGGTCCCAAAGTAGCCCTAAGCAACTAAGTGTGCCTTTAAACAAGTAAGAGAGTTGCTAGGGTTTAGTCACACCCACACCAACCACCCTATATGCTAGCATTCTATCATGTTCTAACTCATGTTGAACGTTTTGATCTTGATCTTCCTATTGCTCATCGAAAAGGTACTCATAGTATTGCCCATCCATTATAGGCACATATCTCTCCATCATATAAGGCATTATTCCTTTTGTTGAATCTAACCTAGTCCTAAGTTTGCCTAAGAGGTATTGGTAAATCCAGGATAGACACAAGCAACGATAGATGAGATGATAGCCCAAAGTAGAATGCAACATGGGATATTATTTCACAAACAGAGGAGAAGAAAGCTGTTGGATGTCATTAAGTGTATATTGAAAAGCTATCATTCTCTTCCTCTTCCTTCACATGGTATCAGAAACATGAACCAACATCTCACATCTTACTTCTATCCGTTTTTACAAAAAAAATCTCTTCCTGAGCCATATTCTTCATTTTCAATTCAATATCGACATCTCCACTTTGCCATTTACTACTGCTCTAACGTTGCCCAATTGCCGACCAATCTATCAACAATCAACACCACTGCTCCCCCTCCCTCGACTTTGTCCCAAATCCAGGCTTCGTTTCACTGTCTTTGGCCCACACCAATCGCTTTAACCTTAAATGACTCATAGAGTATCGATCAAAAAAGCAACCACATACACTCCTACATGACAAACAAGTTCTATTTCTTATCTTATATTGATATTATTTCTTTAAATAAAAGGAAAAAAGGAAAGGTGAAAAAATGATAAACATATAAAAGAAAAAATTCACCATTTGTGGCTTCTTATGTTGATTCTTTTGTATGCATTGTTCGATCTTTGTAAGGATCGTTTCATGTTTGAGTGGTAGAGTTGATGAGACTTTTTAGGAGGAATTTTGTATGTCGAAGAAAATAGATTCTACAAAAGCTATTTCCAAGATTATTTCCAACTGGTGATGAGAACGACAAAAGAAAATTGTTGAGATGATCGTGCTTGGTAAACAAAATGGATGTCATCTAGCTAATGATTCTCTTGATCCAAAGACTAAAGGCTGTATATGTGACGATGCGAGATCTTTAAGCAGCTATTCAATACTGCTATTAAATCTGATCTTGTTCCTGCAACAATTTATCGTAACACATTGACGCAGTTATGTAGTTATTTGAAGACACTCTACTTGGAAAGAATAATCTATCCCTTGCTTTTCAGATGACATGAGAGTTCTATTGCGTAATATGTCCTAATTGCTTACACCACCATGCATGAAGAGTTGTACAAACTCTAACATATCACCTCCAAAGTGAAGCAGATGCAAATGCAACTACAACAAGAACAATTTCATGTTCCTAATTTTCTTGCATCTCTCCCTTTTAAATTTACTATGGAATGCTTATAGGCAATCAGGGCAGATGTTATTAATTTTCTACCTACGACCTCTAATCTTTTAAAAGTTTTTGTAGAACGTTTTTCCACATGAAGCTAAGGGCCCGACACATGAAGATACCAGTAAGCATTCTACACTTGTTGCTAATCAGCTAAAGCACTTTAGCCATCATAATGGACAAGAAAAACGTAGTCATTCTTCTAGAGACGACCGTGAATGTGGTCGCATTGGACCTTGGCATGGCAAGAGAGGTTTTTGCAAGCTATGTAATACGGATCGTATGAAGAAATCTTGTAAAGACTTGCACAGAAAGCCATTTCATCCTCCTACACATCGCCTCTACTCAGAAGGCCTCCTTATCTTTTACTATAGTTGTGCCCTTATTTTAGACAACATTGCAAAAAAATTAGATGTTTCAGCCATTTTTGACCCCTTGGTGTCGTCCTCTTTTACAACTACCTTGATATAAAAAGGTAATCATACCACTTGTCTATCATTTCTTGGCTCTAAAACATGGATAATCAATTCTGGTGCCACAGATCACGTGAGTGAAAATTTAGGTACTCTCTACTTTCAACCAACCTCTTCAGTATCCTCTATTACATTACCTAATGGATCTACTTTCTCCTATCAAATGTATCAACAATGTGTATGGTACTTTCTATTTACTTTTATCTTATGTTCTATACATGCCAAGATTTCCTTTTTACTTATTATCTATTAGTAAAATAACTTTGCAATGTTCCATGATATTTTCCCTTATCATCATCTTTCAAGGGTTGGAACGAAGCAGACATTTAGCACAAGGCACAAATATGGTGATATATACTAGCTTGATGTTGCAAATGGTCCCTTGCCTTATTCCAGCATCACATCCTAACTAAATCTTCATTGTTGTTTAAGGCATCCATCTCCACAGAGTATAAAGATGCTTGCTCCAGAATTAGGCCATGTCTTTGAAATTAATTGAGTCATGTCAGTTGGATAAGCATCATCATATGGCAAATCCATATGGCCAATAATCAATACAGTAATTGTTAGTAATTGTTTGAACGTATTCATTCTGAGATTTGGGATTTGTATTCGTTAACTCAAAGCTTAGCTTCAACTATTATATAACCTTTGTTGGTGGTTACTCTAGAGTTATCTAGGTTTATTTAATGAAATTCTGTTTTGAAGTTTGTTCATATTTCAAAAAAATTTGAACTGAAATTAAGACTCAATTAGGTGTTTTATACCTTGAGAAGTAATGATCCGATGAAATAGTTCAATTTCTCTTTAAAGACTTATATGTCAAATTTTGGTATCATTCATCATTCAATTTGTACTTAAATTTTATGATTAAATATAGATATAGACATCTTTTAGAGGTAGCTCGCATCATGCTAATTCACAGCCATGTTTCTAATTTTTTTTGGGTCAATGATATTCTTGCTGCCTTATTATATGAATCAATTGCCCTCGATTGTTCTTGATAGTCAAATTTTATTCTCCATACTTCATACATGTGCTAATCTTTTTCCTTTACATGTTAAGATCATCGGGTGTATCTGTTTTGTTCACAACTACAATCAAAATAAGTCCAACTCAAATCCTAGTGCACCTAAATGCATCTCCTTAAGATACTCTTAGACTCAAAATGGCTATAGATGATATTATCCGGATTTAAACAAGTTTTTTATGGCACCTTATATCACGTTGTTTTAATCAAAGTCCTATGTCCATGTTCAATACACTTATAACACTTTTGATGATGACGAGTTCATGTATTTTTTATTTCTCCTGAAGTCACAAATATTAAGCATTCTTCTAGTTCAAAAACTTTACCATTGCAATAATGGGATCACTACGGTATATAATAGACATACTTCACAACTACAACCGTAGAACTAACACCCTCTATGCTAGCATCATGTGATATTCCAACTCACACTGAGTCTTGGTCTTGATCTTTCTATTGCTCTTTGAAAAAGTACTCGTAATATTGCACATCCATTAAATAAATTTCTCTTGTGTACATCTCTCGTCATTGAATAAGCAATTATCTCTACCGTTGACACTTACCATATTCTTAAGTCTGTAATAGAGGCATTATCAAATTCAAGTTGAAAACATGCAATGTAGATGAGATGCTGGCCCAAAAGCAAAATTCAGACCATGATCTTTTTTTTATTGCACGGAGTGAAGAAAGCAATTGAGTGTCGTTGCATGTTGTAAATTAGTTCTCTCTGTTACAAATCGTGCTTGCACAGTTGATAATTAAATGCTGGATTCCAAGTGTTCCTTTCATATGTGTTCTCATCGTAAATGGTTCACCACATATACAAAGATTAACAGTTCAGTTATTTTTATGTGAGACACGCACCTCGAAAGATGGTCAATATTAGGACTATTAAAATTAGGATGCAAAACGATATGTTGAGAACTTTTGGTGAAGTTTGACACGTGCTAGATTTGATGAAAAATCTGATCTCTCTAGGCATCATGGACTAAAAAAAGCTATCAAACTGGGAAGTCTTTCGGGTTATCAATGGTGCACTGATGATAATGAAAGGTAACCAAATGAACAATCTATATTTCCTTCAAGATACCATGTTTATCGGTACGACAGTATTGGATTCAGATACTACCAAATTAAAAGATCTAATTAATTCACGTAGATTTGCAAGCGGTATGAACTTGCTTAGTATTTCGTATGGTAGAGGTTGAGCCTTACATGGTATTGGCAGCGGTAGCGCAGCAGTTTGTTTGATGATGTTTGAGCCAATTTGAGGAATCTGATGTATGTTTAAATCAAGGTGGAGATTTGATAGGTAATGATTTAAATAACTAACATGTTAGGTGTTGCCTTAATTAACTTGTGCCATCTAACAACTCACTTTCTTTTTATCTACATGTCATCTTCGGTTATCATTGTTTCTATAACATGAGCAATGATGAGGATGATTTTCCTCTTAAGAACTCACATAAAAAAGGTTCATGGTTTGAAATTTGTTGATGGATTCACAAAGAGATGAGGTGGCAAATTCATTTGGTTAGGTGATTTTAAGTGGGTTATGTGTGGTGGTTGGTTATTGGGTGGTCCAAGCTTATAACTTGGTTGAGTCACACGTTACAAATATCCACCTAACCAAAGGAAGTGTCATCTTGTCTTTTCGTGAATCTATCATCAAACTTCAAACCGTTAATCCTATCTATACGAGTTCTTTAGACAAAAAATCAACATTGCTCACATCATATAGATAATAACATAACATAACATGTAAACAAAAGGAAAGCAGGTTGTTGGATGGTCCAGTTTATTTAAATCATCACATAATATGTTGGCTGCTTTAAGTCATTACCGAACCATTACCTAACAAATCTTTACATTAACTTATGCAGGTACTAGATTCTCCATATTAGCTCGAACATAATCAGGCAAACTACTGCCTCTATAGCTGCCAATATTCCATATGACTCAACATCCGTCATAGAAATACTAAGCAAGTTCATGTAGCTCATGTACTTACACGAGAAATTATATCTCCTAATCTAGGAGTGTCTGATATCATTGATATTGGATCAATAAATATGATGCTTTGAAATAAATACAGGTTGTTCACTTGAATACCTTTCATTATCATCGATGCATCCTTGACACCCTGAAAGACTCCACCTTCAATAACACATCGGTAATGTTTCTTATTCAAAATGTCTAGAGAGATCGGGATTTTTTATTTTTTTTCTATTACAATTTATGTTCGAGTTTCTTCTACTACCTGTAATAAACTAGTATCATAGTTATAGTTTAGGTTATCTGATCTAGTACAAGAATATAATCTGTAAAGCACAAGATTAAGCTGTTCAATAGGAAGAACAATTTCAATTTATGATGCATCAAGTCACAGCTAAGTCTGTTAAAGGCACTTGTTAAAAAGACCAAGATATCGAGTTTAATATCTGATGCTGGGAAAACTACCACTAAAACTAAGACACTAACATTTAGGTATACCTATCTGATGCCCCATCGATTGCTAGCATTAATGATGATGTTAAAGCAATTCTCTCTGTCACAGATCATGTTTCATGGATAACATGCTTGAGATTGGTTAGGAATGTTGCCAATGTTCGAATACCAGTTTGTCAGGGATAACAAAAGAAATTTGAACACAAAAGCTAGTCATAAATGCATAAGAACAATATAGAGAAAATAGCAACATAAAAGATAAAGATTTACGTGATTCAATGATATGACCTATGTTCACGTGTAGCGAGTCAATGTTTCATTAAAACAAAAGAAAAGAATGATGAAACCAGAGTAATTATTCACTAGTCTCACACAAAACCCATAACTACACGTCTTTAGAAGAAACCATCGAGTTTTTTAAACATGATGAGAGTTTTTTAAACATGATGAGATAATTAAATAATCCCACATGGCATCTGCTTTTTACCCCATTACTTCTCAGCTATCACACCCTCTTTCTTGAACCGTGACTCTCTTTTATAGGGGTTCTTTAGTTGAAAAACCGTCATTGCTCACATCATAGAGACAATGACAACGGAAGAAGATGACATGTAGACAAAAGGGAAGTGGGTTGTTAGACGGTCCAAGGTATTTAAGTTATCACATAACATATTGAGTATTTAAGTTATTACCTAACCATTGCCTACCACTCTCTTTCTTGCATAGAATGCAAGATAACGAAAAGCAAGACACAAGTTTCGCATGATTTACCTAATCAAGACATCCATAGGAAAGGCTTCAGATATTTTTCACTAAATCAAAATAGAAAAAAATTACAAGAACATAAAGGCAATGCTTTCTCTCCATCATAGTATCTCGACAAAAATGATCAAAATGATGACTAGAATATAAAACTCATAGGCACTTCAATGCTAACAATCTGATCAACAGTAAACCCTTAAATAAGGGTTATTTATAGCATTCTAAATCTTCTATTGTTGACTTGCCGAACAGGACTTGATTCCAAATCATCAAATTCATACACAATCCAACTTGATTCATATCCATAGTGTAGCTGCGCCCTCTTTTTTCTGTCATCCAACGGGGATTGTCATAATGAGGATTGAATCCATGTGCACTTGGTTGTCATCTTCTATGCAAACTCCATTCCAACTACGAACCACCAAAACAAAAGCACACAAGGATGCCATAGATGCAAGTCCACCCATACAATGAAATCTTGGGTTAACACGGATTTTTGAGACAACTCAACACATTGAACCAATTAACCAATCTTAGAAGCCATAATGGCATTCTATGGAAAAGAGTAAACAAAATGTCCCGGTACTATGCGGAACTCTCCCACATGCTGGGAAACTAAATCGCAAAAGCTTCCTCGTTTAGCTTGTTGCGAGTGCTAAAGGAAGATGGTAATCGTTTCATTTATTAGTCTACATGCATGATACTAGTCAAGAAACTTTATTGACCCCTATCGGCACGAAATATTGGAAATCCGTGCCACATTTCATGATATTTAACGGCAAAGTAGACCGCTTTCAAAAAATTTAAAGAACGAATGCTTGCTTGAGGCATCTCACTTCTTTATTATGCTCATCCCTCCCACTAAAAATCAAAACTCTAGAAGCATTCTACAATAACTTCAGTCAAAATTGAAAAGGCCCGAATGAAGATTTTGATAAGTTACAGCCCAAACTGATAAGACCCCGAAACAAGAAATCCCCAAAAGATAATTTTGCGGTGAGATTTGAGAAATCTACGGGGGGAGAAAGAGACCTGAGATTTCCTCTTCTGAGAGATGGAAAAGCCGAGGACGATAAAGCCGAGAACCAAGAAAGCGATGATTGATTTGCGAAGCATTGATCTTCTCTCGATCGTTCCCCCTCTCTCTGCTCGCTATGCTCTCGGCATCGCACACTAGTTTCAGTAGGTTTTGCGATCCGGACGAGTTTCCCAGTATAAATTATCATGGGGAGTTGCTATGCGCACAAACCAAACTGCTCGGCACACTGAACCCTACACACACACACTCAAACAACTTATTTTTTAGTTTACATACAACACTATATTCGTACATTATCTCTCCCACTTCCCCACTCCCTCTGCGTGCATAGCCAACCACACACATCTCCCACCTCCTCCCCACTGTTCATTCCTCCCCCTATGTCAGCAGAAGTGAGGGTGAGGGATTGAACATGGGGAGGAGGAAATGGAGGAAAAGTGGATGAATAGGAGAATGGCGGGTACATCGGCGGCGACTGGCGTGTGGCAGAAAAGAAAATGAATTGAGAGGAGGAAGAGAGTTAGGAGGCAAAAGATGAAAAGGTTTCGATGTCAACCTTGTAAATTTGAATGGAAAACTTGTAAATAAGTAGTATGTGTATTCCGCAATTAAGTCTATGCACACATCAACTCCCGCTATTAAGTTCAATTTTTATTAGGTTTTATTATGAAATATTGGACATTTGCACCCTTTGATATTGGTTATGTGAAGAGAAATATGTAAGAGACATTCCTACTTCTATGTTAGAAATGAATGGACTTGTACACCATGTAGACATTCATGCATTTGATGATATGAAGAAGATTTGATAGAAACACGCATACTTATAGCCATTAAACCATTTTAATGAAAATATTACAAGAAGATGAAGAGACATGTATACCCACTCATACGAGGTTGCAATATAAAGAAAAGTGCTCTACCTCACTTGTGTACATCGAGATTGTTCCCTACATCAATAATATTCTCTATGCTTCTCTTTATTTATTCTTATTCTGGTTAGTTTTCTTATTACTATTGTTCTTCGTTTTTTGTGGTTCCACAACTCGTTATCATCACGAAGGCTCTACAAAAATCTAAGTCTTGATCTTCTCCTTTAAGATAGTACAAGGTAGTAAAGTTTTATTTTCGTATAAGTTCAAATTAAGATCGTTGAAATTATTATTCTTCTACTTCTTTTTCATTTTTCAATTTTTATTAATACCAAAATGTGTCATATTGAAATAACCACGGTAAATTAGTGTTGCCATCTGAAGTTATCACATTGAGAATAGGTCTATTTGAGTATGAAATTGTTACTTAATTTCTTATAAGTGACATTGACACCAAAAGGTGTCATATAAATCATCATTTTGATTTGTTGTTGGCATTTAAAGTTGTCATACTAATATTCCTTTTAGCGTTATCAACACATAGAATTAGTATCATTTTGACACATGAAGTTGTCATACTAATTTTGGTTTTGAGCAAAAAAAATTGTTGCCAAGTTTTTATTAAGCATTTGACTCCTGAAGTTGTCAACATAAGTGCAATGGGAAATGTTAAGAAAAATGAATATGTATGTTAGTTAGATATTAGTACTATAATACAGTCTTTGTAACAAACAATTTTTCTCAAATATAACATTTTGCAAGGCAAATGTTCATGCAATTTCTGGTACTATTAAACCCATTGATGGATATGTGAATGCTATTGTTGTTTTGCCTAATGGCATTATCTGCCATCTTGAAGATGCATTAATTAGTGGCAAATCAATTAGAAATCTACTTAGTTATAAAGATGTACGCTGTAATGAGTATCACCTTGAGACTATAGATAGACAAGATTAATAAGAAATATATTTGTATCGCCTCTTACAATATGGGCCTAAAGACCATCCATGAGAATCTGGACGCTTCTAGCATGGGATTATATTCATTTCCCATACGAGTTATAGAATCTTATGTTGGATATTGGACTCCCCGGATTTGGTTTTGGATGATGAACAAACATAAATATAACGTGAACTAACACTTTGTGAGCGCAGTTATGGAGATCGTCGCCAAATTCATATGAATATCAATTATGACGTCTCAAGACTTCTCAAAGCACGTGATCGTATGCCTAAAGCTTCGTTGAAGCTTATGGACCAATTTAGAAGTCATGAAGATTCGATTGAAGCTATTGAAGACGGTATCGTCAAGTTTTATTTATAGTCTTTAAGCTTCTTTCGTAGAATGTTAAGCCTTGAGTAGGTCTTACGTTTTAAATCTTTATAACGCTCATATCTTAGCTCTAGGATCTTAGTAGAAGTCCATACAATCCTTCCCGAAGCTTCGCGCTTCGATTCGCGACTTCTTGTACATGTTAGTTGGTTCAAGAAGAAGAACTGACCGACTAGATGGTGATCTAGTCGGTCGGCAAAGCTTCTTGGACCGACTAGTTCTTGTCAGTCATTTCTAAGCTCTTTACTGTTTACAGTTAGTCGGTCTAAGTTGACTCACCGACCGACTAGTTTGTGAACTAGTCGGTCAGTGATGCTTCTGTGACCGACTAGTTGAGCTTTTCCTGTACATGCACATTTGAGCCTAAGCTACTGTTTATCATTAGCCGGTCTGTGTTCATTGATCGACCGACTAGTTGATGAATTAGTCGGTCAACTTTCCTTCTTGGACCGACTAGTTTACTTTTACTGTACATGCCAATTTTTCACCTAACTTACTGTTTATCGTTAGTCGGTCTATGCTCATTTGGCGACCGACTAGTTGGTGAATTAGTCGGTCAACATTTGTTCTTGGACCGACTAAGTCTATTTATGCTCAGACTTCATTTTTATCTGTTAGTCGGTCTCAGTTGAGTAACCGACCGACTAGTTGTGAAACTAGTCGGTCAGCTACTCTTCTTGGACCGACTAGTTCCTTATGTCTGTGCTTTGATCTTTTCTCTGTTCACTCATTAGTCGGTATACGTTAATTGACCGACCGACTAGTTGATGCACTAGTCGGTCGGTGGTTGTTCTTTGACCGACTAGTTGGGTTCAGAAAAGAGCCGTTGGAGCTTTAATTGAAACGTTTTTCTCTCTCTCTCTCTCCTCTATCCTATAAATAGTTGTTGGGCTGCATTCATTGCAGTCAAGGCTGATATTATTGCAAGTTTAGAGATCAAGAGAAATCATTCCAAGCTCATTCAAAGCTCATTCAAAGCTCATTCATTCCATTCAATAATCTCTCCTCACTCTTACTTCCAAAGAGAGATTCATTGAGTGTGAAGCCTTCCAAGCCAAGTGCTTGATTCTAGGTCACCAACATCCCCATAGCTCTCCATCGCTGATCTACATCTTGGAGCTAGGGTTTGGTGCCACTTCTTCTTCCTCAAAATCATCTTTGCCCTAATTCGTAAGCATTACTCAAGGCATAGGTATTTTGTCGGTAAGAAGTTTCTTATTTCATTTCAATTTCATATTGTAAGTTTCACTCTCGGTTATGAGAGTGTGGTTGTGATCCCGGGTTGTGGGAGTCACAAATTACTTTGTGTATGATTTGACTTGTGGAGGTTTTTCACAAGTATTTCATAGTGGAAATCTTGAGTTAGGGTTTCTAACTCAAGTATCCGGAGGGGATCCGGGTGGTTGGGACGTAGGATCACCGGGAACAAGTCGGGGAGACTTGGGTGGATCCGAACCCAGTAATATCTTTGTTAGCTTTGTTAATTTTGTTGTTGTCTTCAATTTAAGCTTCCGCAAATTGATTTGGTAGTTGTTTGCACTATAATTAGGAATTATACTCGTCGTTATTTTTAAAGTACTATTCACCCCCCTAGTACTTGTGCAGTAGCTTGTAGGGCATTACATTTGGTATCAGAGCCAGATACGTAGCTATGTCTGCCAATGACAACAAGACCGTGCGTCCACCTTCCGACTATGGCACCTTCAGGAACCGTGAAGGAGCATCTTCGGTGATGGAAGGACATTCCTCAACGAGGCCTCCATTCTTCAACGGTACCAACTACGGGTACTGGAAATGCCGGATGGAAACTTTCCTCCGGAGTGCATCTCTATGGAGGACCACGATGAAGGAATACGTCGAGTCCGCCGAAGAAGACTTTGAGAAATGGACAACCACGGAGATCGCCGCGGAGGTAAGCAATGCCAAGGCAATGAATGCCTTGCAATGCGCATTGGAGCCCGAGGACTTCAATAAGATATGCACATGTAAGAGTGCATATCAAATTTGGAACTCCATCCTCACACTACATGAAGGGACGAGTAGGGTAAGAGACTCTAAACTCGTTGTTGTTAACAAGGATTACGAAATGTTTCATATGCAACAGGGCGAGAAGATGAAGGAGTATTACGCTCGCTTTGTCGACATCATAAACGAGTTGGAGGCTCTCGGCAAAACCTACACCCAAAAGGAGAAGTGTTCGAAGCTTATCGAAGGACTTCCTTCTTCTTGGGAAAAGCGTACCTTCGCCATCGAGGAAGGTAATGATATGAACAAGTATACCGTAGTTCAACTAATGGGTACTTTAATGTCATACGAGGTACGCAAGGATAGCAAGCTAAAATTGCAGGAAAAGATGAAGTCCTACTTAAAGCAAGACGAGCCAAAGAAGAAGGCTATTGCTTTCAAGGCCGCTCCATCCACATCCACATCAACCGATGATGAAGACTCGGAAAACGAGTTGGACTTGGAGTCCATGGCACTCATGGCCAAGAAGTTCAACCGTTTCTTCCGAAAAGGTAACTATAAGAACAAAGCTAAATTTGGTTCTTCTAACGCCTCCTTCTCTCCTTTGTGTTTCAAGTGCAATAAGCCAGGACATATGAAAGCAGAGTGTCCTCTCAACAAGCAAAAGGTGAAGTGGAAGGCGCCGAAATTCGATAAGTCGAAAAAGTACAAGAAATGGAACAAAAAGGGACTTGTCGGAGCAACATTCACCGACTCCGAGGATTCCTCAAGCGGAGAGTCGGACGATGAGCAAGTGGAGCAAGCGCACATGTGCTTCATGGCAAAAGAGAAGCATGATCAAGGATCCTCCTCTTCCGATGATAGTGACGACGAAGACGATGAGGTAACTATGGATGACCTTAGGAATGCTAATTCTCAATTATGGTCTAAGTATACTAAATTAGTAAATAGGTATACTAAAGTAAAAGATGACCTAGCTAGCATTCAAACCTCGCCTAAAACTATCATCACCAACAACGACACCGTTGTTGAAGAGTTAAGAAATGAGATTGTTAATCTCAAATCTAAACTTGAACATGTTAGCATTGATGATCCGGAGGATCACAAGATAGCGAATTTGACTTCTTAAAACTCGACTTTGAGTATTGAGAATGAGAATCTTAAATCTCATGTTTATGTGCTCACATCGCAAGTATCCAACTTGGATACTTCTATGCGTTCTCTCACCGAGAAATATGAGAACACATTAGGCCGAATTAATAAATTCAATAAGGGTAAGGACCATTTGGATAAAATCCTAAGTGACTTACTTCCGGCCAATCACCACATTGGCTTGGGGTATACGATGGGATGTTCATCCAAATCGGCCACTACTTTTGTTAGGCCAAATTCTGGTGACTCAACGAGTGGTAGCAAACACTCTATTGGTAGTTCTTCCACCAATGGTGCTTCCACCTCGTCCACACCCTCTTTCGGAAAGAAACCCACTTTGGGTGGACCTCCAAAGAAGGGGCATGCTTATATGTACACCAATACTATGCCACGTAGGAACACACATCCTACTCCACCGGCTCACACATATGATGATTTTTATGCAACACATTCACGGGCACGTGCACACCATGTGAGACACCCTCACGCACGTGTTCCCACACATGCATATGTTCACCCACAACATCATATGAATAATTATCCACATGCACCATTCCATCATGTTCCTTATGCCTAACCACGACATGCATCACGTAGAAACCAACAACGCATGCATGCACCCAATAGGATGAGGGCTCCCAAGATTTTCACTATTTGGAGCCCAAAGGACACAAGCATGGATGAAAAACAAGTGTATATGAATGCTTATTTTTCGGATGTTGTGCATAGTAGAAATTATGTTGGGGAAGTCTAAGTCCAATTGGACTTGGCTTCCAAAGGTCTAATCTTTTGGACCCAATGACCTTGGGTACCATGATATGAAATTTTCTATCTTTAGGTACTCAAGGAAAAGAAAAAGAAAAGGAGCAACAAATTTAAATTTAGCTCCAAGGGGAATTGGATACTCGATAACGGGTGTTCAAAACACATGACGGGTGACGCTCAATTGCTCTCCGGAGTGGTTCCCATTGCAAATGGAAACCGCGTCGTATTTGGAGGCAACGAGAGCGGAACCATCATAGGTGTTGGTAAAGTGGGTAATCCTTCTAAACCCATTATATGTGATGTTTACCTTGTTAAAGGATTAAACCACAATCTTATTTCAATAAGTCAACTTTGTGACAAAGGTTACAAAGTTAACTTTGCGAAAGGAATGTGCCATATTTTAAGAAAAGATAATAATGAATTATTGTTTTCCGGCACACGCCATAAGGATATATATATCCTAGATCTTCCAAGATCACATGAACAATGTCTTATTGCCAACACAAGTGAACAACACTTATGGCATCGACGTTTTGGTTATGTGAACTTTGGAACACTTTTTAAGCTTTCCAAGTTAAATTCTATTAGAGGCTTCCCTAAGCTTGTCTTTCAAAAGAAAAGCTTTTGTGACTCGTGTCAACGAGGCAAGCTTCCAAAATCTTCATTTAAACATAAGAAAAGCATTTCTTCTAAGCGGCCTCTAGAGTTATTACATCTAGATTTATTTGGGCCAACTAGAGTTGCTTCATTAGGTAATGCTAGATATGGACTTGTCATTGTTGATGACTTTTCTAGGTTTACTTGGGTATTTTCATTGTGTAATAAAAATGAAGCTTTTGAAAACTTCACAATTTTTGTTAAGAAAGTACAAAATCTCTTAGGAACCACCATTGTCACTATTCGTAGTGATCATGGAGGTGAATTTGAGAATGAGTCTTTTGAGACATTTTGTGATGAAGTTGGTATTACACACACCTTTTCATTCCCTCGTGCACCTCCTCAAAATGGTGTAGTTGAGAGAAAGAATAGGACGCTAGTGGAGTGTGCTCGCACTATGCTTGATGATAGCCAACTTGGCCATCAATTTTGGGCAGAAGCGGTACACACCGCTTGCTATGTGTTTAATAGAATACTTTTGAGGCCCGGTACTAAACAAACTTGTTATGAATTGTTGTTTGGTAGGTTGCCTCAAGTTAAACATTTTCGTGTTTTTGGTTCGAAATGTTTTATTAAGAACACGTATGGTAGTTTGGACAAATTCGATCCAAGATCCGATGAGGGGATTTTTGTTGGATATTCTTCGCGTAGCAAAGCCAACCGGATATTCAACAAACGAACCTCAACGATCGAGGAGTCGCTTCATGTGTCATTTAATGAAGGATTTGTTCCAACTAGAATTACTAATGATGATGACTCTATGGATGTCTTATGTGATTCAATTGGTAATTCTAACTCTAATGATTCTATTGATTCTATTGAGACTAACCCATCTAATGAAGTTGTTGAGAATGTTCCTAGTGACCAAGGTATTCCCAAACGGCTTCATACCGTTCGTGACCATCCTCATGAGCAAGTCATTGGCAATATCCATGATAGTGTCAAGACGAGATCGCAAGTGAACTACTTCGCTCATTGTGCCTTTGCCTCCTCGATAGAGCCAAAGAATGTTAATGAAGCATGCGAAGATAGCGCTTGGATCTTAGCCATGGAGGAGGAACTCCTTCAATTCGAGAGGAATGAAGTTTGGGAGCTTGTTCTATTGCCATCGAAGAACCACACCGTCATAGGGACAAAGTGGATCTTCAAGAACAAAACCGACGAAAACCAAGTCGTCGTCCAGAACAAAGATCGGTTGGTTGCTCAAGGCTACCGTCAAGAGGAAGGTATTGACTTCGAAGAATCCTTCGCTCCGGTAGCTAGATTAGAATCAATTAGATTATTATTGTCTTTTGCATGCCATAAGGATTTTAAATTATTTCAAATGGATGTTAAAAGTGCATTTTTAAATGGAGATGTTGTTGAGGAAGTTTACGTTTCTCAACCTCCGGGTTTTATTAATGAAAAATTTCCAAATCATGTTTTTAAACTAAAGAAAGCGCTTTACGGTTTGAGACAAGCTCCTCGAGCTTGGTATGATCGCCTAAAGAATTTTCTTTTGGATTTGAATTTTAAAATGGGAGAAGCCGATTCTACACTTTTTGTTAAGCATTCGAATAATAATATAATTTTAGTTCAAATATATGTTGATGATATCATTTTCGGTGCTACTAACTTTGCTCTTTGCGAAGAGTTTTCTAATGTTATGAAGTAATAATTTGAGATGAGTCACATGGGTGAGCTCAAATATTTCTTAGGTCTCCAAATTCGCCAAATGGACGATGCAATCTTCATCCACCAAACAAAGTATACGGTGGAGTTGCTAAAGCGATTTGGAATGGAGAGTGCCTCCGGGAAAAAGACTCCAATGAGCACGACTACGCATCTTGATAAGGATACGGGCAGTAAGGATGTAGACATTCATCTATATCGAGGTATGATAGGTAGTTTACTTTATCTTACCGCAAGTAGGCCCGATATTATGTTTGACGTATGCGTATGTGCTCGTTATCAGTCTCAACCTAAGGAGTCTCACTTAGTAGCGGTAAAACGTATTTTCCGTTATCTAAGTTATACACTTGATTTTGGATTACTTTATCCAAAATCTAGCACGTATGAGTTAATCTCATATAGTGATGCCGATTATGCGGGATGCAAATCCGACAGGAAAAGTACTAGTGGCACTTGCCATTTTATAGGAAATTCCCTTGTCTCTTGGTTTTCCAAGAAGCAAAATTCCGTATCACTTTCAACCACCGAGGCGGAATACATTGCCGCCGGTGCCGCGTGTGCTCAAGTTCTTTGGATGAGACACACACTTAAAGACTTTGGTATAAATTGTGATACTTGCCCTATCATGGTTGACAACCAAAGTGCAATATGTCTTTCCAAGAACCCGGTACACCATTCCCGTTCGAAACACATAGATGTCCGACACCACTTTTTAGATGATCATGTTGCTAAAAAGGACATCATTTTAGTGTACGTTGAAACCCAAAAGCAAATCGCCGATATTTTCACGAAACCCCTAAAGGAGGACTCCTTTGTGCGGTTGCGTCGAGAATTGGGGATTATGGGTGAATCCGAGATATAGGATTCATGTTTCATTCAATAATCTTGCATGCTATTATATTTCGCAATATTTCGTTCATGCTTGACTTATTGGATTTTTCGGGATTTTATGTGATATTTTGAATTTTTGATCGAATTCATGTTTGAATGTCGTATTTGAGATTTCGATGATTAATGGGGTAGTTTAGATGATTATTGAGAGGATGGCGATGTATCATCCAAGTATTTTGAGGAGAGAACTTCATTATCAACTTTTGGACTCATCTAGTCGGTCTCAGTTCATTAACCAACCGACTAGATTCGCATCTAGTCGGTCAGCTAATGAACTCAGACCGACTAGCTCTATCTCTCAACTTTTGAACTCCTTTATTCGGTTTCAGTTCAATCATCAACCGACTAGATTCGTATCTAGTCGGTTAGTAAAAGAACTCAGACCGACTAACTCAAGCTATTTTGAGTTTTCTCACCAGCTTAACTCTTTAGTCGGTTCAAGCTTACTTATCGACCGACTAGATTGAGTTCTAGTCGGTCAGTATTTGAGCGTAGACCGACTAAATCTCGTTCAGGAAATCTTCGACTGTTCTCTGTTTCCACTTAGTCGATTCAAGCTCGTTAACCGACCGACTAGATCGTCATCTAGTCGGTCAGCCATTGAACTGTGACCGACTAAGTGCTCAGGGGCAGTCATGTCTTTTCGCGATTTCGACCGACTTAAGTTCATTCTAACCGATTCGTTTTCATTTTAGTCGGTCTCCAACTCGAAAACCATCGATAGCCCGCTCGAGTCTCTTCCTCTTCCGTCGATCTCCGGCCTATTTCCGATCATCTCCGCCGCCGATCGCCGTCGTCTTCCTCCTAGGGTAACCCCCCCTCTCTCCCTCTCCTGTCTAGGGTTCTATTTTCAGCTTAGGGTTTGGTTTTTGTCTAGATTTCAACTCCTAGGGTTTGCTAGGGTTCCGGCCTTCTAGGGTTTCTTCGCTTTGATCTCTCTTACGTCGTGTCGTGCCGCGATTATGGCTCGTACACGTATCCCGATCACTCCATCTAGCCCCTCGCCGATGACCGTAGAACCTACCCCTATGGATCCCGATCAACCTTCGCGAACCCCTCCGAAACGCCGAGCTAAGACCACCCAACCTTCGTCGTCTTCGCCTCCTCTCAAGAAGAAGAGGACGACGACCGCCAAGCCTAGAGCACACCCCAAGCCTAAGCCCAAGGCCAAGGAACTAGCTTCTCGCTCCTCTTTCCATACTCCTACCGATTCCGACACCGAGTATATCCCTGAGCCCGAGACTCATAGGGAACCCACTCCTCCTACCCATCCTGAGTCTAGCTCCCGACCTCGTTCGTCTACCCGTAAGCCTAAGGGAAAGGCTCCGATGCCGGTTGGCGGTGTCGATATCTCGTTGTGTCGCGACGAACATATGTGTCTCGCGGCTTACAACCGTATCGAACATTGCCCGTTGCTTCTGGAGCATTTCATCCAGTTCAGTGACTTCATAGGGCTAGCTGATCTTCTTTCGTCCTCGGGTCTTCTCGATTATCTTCGATATGACCCGAAGGCGAATCCTCACCCCTACCCTCGATTAGTCAAGCTATTCTATGCCAATAGGATCCGGGGTCAGTACGATGAGACCCACTCTGTTGAGACGACTGTTTTGGGGACTCCTATAGTCCTCACAGCAGAAATCTTAGGAGAGATTTTGGGTATCTCCTCGTCTGGCCTTCTCCCCTCAGACATTTCTGTTGATGATATTTCTGCCTTAGATCAGACCATCCTTTCTGAGATTTTCCATCAAATTCCTCCCGCCATGATTGGCGTACCTTCCAAATCTTTCAAGCCAAATGCATGGGTCCTCAATCTGATTCTGAAGTCGTTCTTGCTTCCCAAGTACGACTCCTCATCTCTTCCGTCCCAGCCTTTTCTGAAGCTGATCTATGCCATATTCATGGGGAGCTCGATTAACTGGGCTCGCATTATACTCGATAAGATGGACTCTTTCGAGTGTATTTGCAAGTCCACGAAATTGACTCACATCCCCTTTCCGTGCTTGTTGACCCTTGTTTTCCGTCACTTCCGTGTCACTTTGCCTCGTGACGATGAGCGTCCTCTTGGTCCTCCCCTGAACGCGACGGCCGTCAAGAAATCTCTTGCGGCGCTCCGTCACGTTCAGAGGACAACACCTTCAGCGTCTGCCTCTGCCTCTGCCTCAGCTGCTCCCTCTGCCACCCTTGATGATGTCGTTCGGTTACTTCGTCGTCACGAGTCTCGTTTGGCTCGTACCGAGGAGGTAGTTTGCCGTATGGCTAGTCTGATGGGTATTCAGCTTCCTCCTCCCGTTTCTGAGGATGAGGAGATGGATGAGTTGGCCGAGGAGGACATTGAGGATCTTTGTCGTGCTTCCACTCGTGCCCCCGAGGGCACTTCTGGTCCTGCTGCTGGTGCTACCTCTTCTGGTGCTGCTGTTGCTGCTTCGTCTGCTGGTGCCCCCGAGAGCACACCTGTTGCCACCGATCCTGCGGTGGATACTCCGACTGGTGCTCCCGAGGCCACTCCTGTTGTTGCTCCAGAGATTGCCACTTCTGACGTCGCTCCTGCTGATGTTCCAGACGTTCCTGCTGATCCAGTTTCCACCGCTTCTCCTGCAGAGCCTGCTGCTGCTGCAGATCCTGCCGTTTCCTCTTGAGCTTCCTTTGAGGACTCTCTGATGCTCCTTGGATGATACATCTAGTGTGAGAGAGTTTGGTTAGGATAGGGTGGGGTTTTGGATCTTTTTGATGTATGTTGATCTTTTTGATGATGTACTTTGATGTATTTTGATGATGTTGTATTTTATTTTTGACACTCCGGTATCTGTGATATGATGATGTATTTTTTGTGCCCCGATCGGTGGATCGATGTTTTGTATGTCAGTTATGTACTCTGGTTCATATTTTATATATATATACATCACACTTGACATTTCATTCTATTGTGCACAATTTATAATTTTTTTTATGTCTCTGATGTTTGACTTCGTCGCTCGACGATATTAACTTGGTTTAAATAGAAATTTCTTCAATGGAAACATAGAATTGTTTTCCATGCACTAAATTAACCAAGAATGTTGATATTGGATAGTATATTCCATAACTCAATCCGTAAAAATGATTTGAGTTTTGATGATTTCGTATTACGACTTTCGACTATGGTTTCATTGACACGCCTTGATTTTATTTGTTTTGCTTTTGGTGTCACTTGAACCGTCGTCGTATTCTACGACTCCCGTGCTTTTTTTATTTTGAGGCCATTGTTGTTGTCGTTGTTATCCTCCCGCTCTTTTTGCTTATGCCAAAGGGGGAGAGATATAATAATAACGATGTGCTAAATGAAAATTTAAAGCATTTTTCTAAGAATCTAACTTGATGTGTTAGATTCAGGGGGAGTTAAGATATATAAATGGATTTTCAAATCCGATACTTCAATAACCTACATTTGGTATTCGATATTTCAATAATCGATTCTCATTTTATATACTTTACTCGTCTGCTTGATGCGAATTATTATTGTTTAAATTGGAATTAACGTGTCATCAATGCAGGGGGAGTAAGTAAATTTCATTTGAATTATTATTTTTGATTAGTATTTATGTTGGTTTGTCATCACCAAAAAGGGGGAGAATGTTGGATATTGGACTCCCCGGATTTGGTTTTGGATGATGAACAAACATAAATGTAACGTGAACTAACACTTTGTGAGCGCAGTTATGGAGATCGTCGCCAAATTCATATGAATATCAATTACGACGTCTCAAGACTTCTCAAAGCACGTGATCGTATGCCTAAAGCTTCATTGAAGCTTATGGACCAATTTAGAAGTCATGAAGATTCGATTGAAGCTATTGAAGACGGTATCGTCAAGTTTTATTTATAGTCTTTAAGCTTCTTTCGTAGAATGTTAAGCCTTGAGTAGGTCTTACGTTTTAAATCTTCATAACGCTCATATCTTAGCTCTAGGATCTTGGTAGAAGTCCATACAATCCTTCCCGAAGCTTCGCGCTTCGATTCGCGACTTCTTGTACATGTTAGTTGGTTCAAGAAGAAGAACTGACCGACTAGATGGTGATCTAGTCGGTCGGCAAAGCTTATTGGACCGACTAGTTCTTGTCAGTCATTTCTAAGCTCTTTACTGTTTACAGTTAGTCGGTCTAAGTTGACTCACCGACCGACTAGTTTGTGAACTAGTCGGTCAGTGATGCTTCTGTGACCGACTAGTTGAGCTTTTCCTGTACATGCACATTTGAGCCTAAGCTACTGTTTATCATTAGTCGGTCTGTGTTCATTGATCGACTGACTAGTTGATGAACTAGTCGGTCAACTTTCCTTCTTGGACCGACTAGTTTACTTTTACTGTACATGCCAATTTTTCACCTAACTTACTGTTTATCGTTAGTCGGTCTATGCTCATTTGGCGACCGACTAGTTGGTGAATTAGTCGGTCAACATTTGTTCTTGGACCGACTAAGTCTATTTATGCTCAGACTTCAGTTTTATCTGTTAGTCGGTCTAAGTTGAGTAACCGACCGACTAGTTGTGAAACTAGTCGGTCAGCTACTCTTCTTGGACCGACTAGTTCCTTATGTCTGTGCTTTGATCTTTTCTCTGTTCACTCATTAGTCGGTATACGTTAATTGACCGACCGACTAGTTGATGCACTAGTCGGTCGGTGGTTGTTCTTTGACCGACTAGTTGGGTTCAGAAAAGAGACGTTAAAGCTTTAATTGAAACGTTTTTCTCTCTCTCTCCTCTATCCTATAAATAGTTGTTAGGCTGCATTCATTGCAGTCAAGGTTGATATTATTGCAAGTTTAGAGATCAAGAGAAATCATTCCAAGCTCATTCAAAGCTCATTCAAAGCTCATTCATTCCATTCAATAATCTCTCCTCACTCTTACTTCCAAAGAGAGATTCATTGAGTGTGAAGCCTTCCAAGCCAAGTGCTTGATTCTAGGTCACCAACATCCCCATAGCTCTCCATCGCTGATCTACATCTTGGAGCTAGGGTTTGGTGCCACTTCTTCTTCCTCAAAATCATCCTTGCCCTAATTCATAAGCATTACTCAAGGCATAGGTATTTTGTCGGTAAGAAGTTTCTTATTTCATTTCAATTTCATATTGTAAGTTTCACTCTCGGTTGTGAGAGTGTGGTTGTGATCCCGGGTTGTGGGAGTCACAAATTACTTTGTGTATGATTTGACTTGTGGAGGTTTTTCACAAGTATTTCATAGTGGAAATCTTGAGTTAGGGTTTCTAACTCAAGTATCCGGAGGGGATCCGGGTGGTTGGGACGTAGGATCACCGGGAACAAGTCGGGGAGACTTGGGTGGATCCGAACCCAGTAATATCTTTTGTCAGCATTGTTAATTTTGTTGTTGTCTTCAATTTAAGCTTCCGCAAATTGATTTGGTAGTTGTTTGCACTATAATTAGGAATTATACTCGTCGTTATTTTTAAAGTACTATTCCCCCCCCTCTAGTACTTGTGCAGTAGCTTGTAGGGCATTACATCTTATACTACTATGCCAGGAAAATTAGTGAACACTGATGAGTGCAGACTTTTAGCAAGATCGCTTTGGTCATCCATGTGCCACTATGATGCATAGACTTATCATGAATACTAGAGGACATATTTTAAAAGACTCAAAGGTCTTGTTGTCCAAACATTACATTTGTGAATCTTGTTCACAAGGAAAACTTGTTAGTAAACCTTCTATGACAAAGGTTGATTATGTACAGAGAATTCAGGGTGATATCTGTTGGGATATTTAGACTGCTCTAGTAGATTTTGATGATGTACACATGTGATATAGGTACTAACGTGCTTAATTCAAGGCGTACAAGTATTGATGAATTATTTTATAGCCATGAAGATCAAGTGCATTGAAAAACTAAAATGAAGGACTTAGAAGCCATGATTGGAAGTCTATCTTCAAGTCAAGATATGGAGCATATGATGGCTCAACCAAAGACTTAAGATCAAGACAAGACGGCTCAAGTCAAAGATCGAAGAACGAGAGCTAGTGATGTGTGTATAAGTAAGTTGTGTACTTAGACTGTCAAACCAATGAATATTCTTTACACACACATAAATTCTGGAAAAACAGTTTTTAATAAATTTTATTATATAATACTTTGATACAATTTTTATAAAATATTTTCAAGTATTTTCTAGTAGAAAAACTCCAGTAAACAGATAACCGACTACTGTCTGTCGCAAAATGGCTAGAACTTACTTTTGAATTTATAGCCGATTATTTTTGATAATAGCAGACTATCTAGGTAGATAGCTGACTATCAATCAGAATAGCCGACTAACTGGATCAACTCTCAACATTTTTAGAAAATGGATTTGAATTTTTGTTACCTGTTAACTAGCCGTTTGATGAGACTTTTTGAGCTAATTTTAAGATATTATCTACTATATAAATAGCTAAGCTTTCAGAGGGGTTTAAACATCAATTTAATATTATTAAAATTTTATTATTTGCTCAAAAGTTCTCAAGCTCTCTAGTTATCAGATTTTCTAAAGGCCGTTATTTTTTAAATTCTTTTGTGCTTAACTTCTCAGTTATTTCTCTGTTTATTTATGGCCTAACAAACTTGATTTGATCTCCAAAGCTTATAAGTATTTCTCTTGAGATTCAAACATCAAGTTTTTCATTTTTAATCTTTGTGCTCTTCAATCATATTTTTTCTCAAAGATTAAAATCTTGATTATTGATCTCTAAGGCCCAAGTGCATATTTTAGAGAATCATTTTCAAGTTATCCCGTTTGATCAAATTTGTGCTCATTAATATCAATTAATTTGATCAAAGTATTTTTGATTCCTTAAGTCACATATTCACTAATATATTCATTTGGGTGTAAGAATCTTGAACTCAATTTTCATATTTGTTGTAAAGTTTTTGATGAAGACTTGGATATTGTAATTCCTATGTGAACGGAATGTGTTGTAGAAATTCCTAGTTGGTTATAACTAGGTGTTGGAAATTCCTAGCAAGAGGAGCTAGGTGGTTTTACGAAGTCCTCTTCGTTGAGTTGAGGCAAGTTTGCTCTCATTGAGAGCTAGTGGATTGGTTGTTAGACGTAGACTAAGATTGGGCCGAACCAGTGTAAAATTGTCGTGTATTCGTTGTGTCTAATTTTCTCTATCTCTCATATTATTCTTGCTGGTAACTTTTTTATTTCCGATGTACTCATATTTTTACAAGCATGTAAGATTGTGTTGATTAAGTACAAATTGAGGTAACTCTCATTTGAGACTTAGGCAACGTAATAGAATGATTTAATTTGATCGAAGAATTATATTATTTTTTGAGAACCCTATTCAACCCCCTTTAGTATTGTCGGATATCCACAAGATCAAGCACTTGGTATCAGAGCAAGGTTTGAGGAGATGGCATCAACCATATTCAGCGACACAAACTTTCCCATTTGGAAGATGTAACGGCCAGTATTTTCTAGGAGTATTATTGTGCGTGCCCGTATGTTTGTTTTGACCATCCGGATGTTTTCGTACACGAGTTCTATGTTTGTGCGTCAATGCGAGCGCATCTCGGATTTTAATTTTTAACATGATGCGATTAAATTTTAATCCGAACTATTTACCCCTAACTAATTAATTGATTAACCTACCTAATCTATTGAATCCCACCGAATGTATCTGTGAGATCCAACTAACGTTTTCAATCCTCTTCCCCCACATCCGGCTCCCCTCTTCAATTTGTCTCCCCCTTCAATGTTCGTATATCACCAGCAGCAAACGATGATGGCGAGATCAGAATTCCTTCAAACCCCCTTCCTCTGCTGAGCCAATTCAACCCAAATTCAACATCAATCCCAACCAAAATCAAAATCAGCCTCAAAATCCACATCCAAAGCCAAAACCAACCTGAAATCAAACTGAAATCTGAGAAACCCAATCAATTTCAGAAATCAGAAATTTGAGGGAGAAGGAGAGAAATTTTGATCTGAAAATGTTTTCAGATCAAATCAAAAACAAATCCAAATACAACAAACCAATTCTCTCTCCCAACTCTCTCCCTCTCCCTCTCCCGTGCCCTCTCCCCATGCTCCAGGCCGCCGCCCTAGCTGCCGCCGCATCTGCCCGTGCGCCGCCGCCCTAACCCGGTCACCGCCACCGCCTGGTGCCGCAGACCGCCGCCGTGTGCCCCTATCCCCGTCCCTGCCTGCTGTCGAAGCCCCTCTTTGCCGTGAGCCATCCTGCAAGCAAAAAAAGGGGAAAGGAAATAAAAGAGTCAGAAGCTGAAGCTCAAAAGGAAAAGAAAAAAGGAGAGAAAGTTAGAAGAGAACAGATCTGTAAGAAGAAAAGGAATAAAAGAAAACAGTTAGAAGAGATAAGGTATAAAGTAAGCTTATTGGGTTTTATTCCTATTGGGTTTGGGCTTTAATAACGCTTATTGGGTTTTTCTTAATGGGTTTAAGTTCTCTTATTGGGTTTGGGTAATATCTTAGCTGGTCTAATTATACTTTTCGGTTACTAAGTTTGGGCTGAATTGTTAATGGGTTTTGGGTATGTGACTTTTGGGTTTTAAGTAAAATGGGTTTGGGGAATTAACTTATTGGGTTTTTGGGGTTTAAATTATTGCTTGTATGAAATTAGCTTATTGGGTTTTAAAATGGGTATTGGGTTTAAACCATGTTATTGGGTTGGGTTTATTAAAACTAGTAAGTTAGCCTAGGTTGTTATTAATGTTAGTATTATAGGTTGTTAGTTTGATCGGTTGTGTTTGGCTAGCCTAATACTGTATGTTTAATAACGCAGATACGTCGCGTATTTTCCATAAATTGTTTGGACACTCAAAATCATCTCAGTCAGGCAAGTGTGCTACTTTGAATTGTAAATCTTTTAAATTGTTACTGCATTTAAAAGCTGAATTCCCTTGCTTTAAAATGCATTAAATCTCAATACGCTTCACTTCATGCCATACACACACCTGATTAGAACGCACTCTTGAATTGCTTAGTAGTATGGGCATTGACGGAACACTTGAATATCTTGAACTCGTAAAATCGTTTGCTTCAAGGAAAACATCTCGACTTCGTGAACATGTGCATTCGTGATAAGGCTGGCCCGTGTTTCAGCACATTTTTGGGTGGGGTAGGGTTGAGCGGCCGCTAAGCGTATGAAAGGGTCATGTCTTTAAGAACACCACTTATACGGTGGGTTAGTATCAATCGCGATTATACCCCCGCGAGAAGAATGGCTTACTCATCACGTCTTAAAGGCGAGAACCCTAAGCATGTTAGAGAAACATTGCATGAGAATGGAAACAATTGTCACAAATTTATTCGTACTTTAAAACTGTCACATTTGATTTAAATACATTAGAACTGCCAAGTTGCTTTAAATTTCGTAGAACTGCCATGCTTAAAAATTACTTTACTTTTCTTTAAATTTGTTATAACCATGTTGCTGACATCTTGCGCAAACATTTAATGCTTCATATTTCATTTTATTCGTACACCTTGCCTTGGGTCGTCTAACCTTTCTTGCAGACCCTTGCTGACATACATTCGTGTTTTTGGAATGTATGTCAGATCTCGAGCCTGCGTACCAGGAGGATCTGTTCGGGACACCTGACTTGGAGAGTCAGGAATTTGCCGTTGACGCTGAGTCACTCCCCGCGGAGGACTAGAGCCTGGGATATTGCTGTTCCCCCTCTGGATTTGCTATTTGTATCTTGTATTGGTGTATGTCTCTGTTGTATTTCTTTGGCCCTGCTGATGCCTTGTCTTGTAATTTTTATTTCTGCGTGCGAACTTCTGGGTTGTGTCATGTAATTTAATAATGTTTTTATTGTTCTGGAAAGCAAGCAAGAACCCTGCAAGTTGTTATCACAGACATGTAATGAACTCGAGCTTCACCGCTCCAGTTCATGCGGACCATTGTAATGCTCTCGCTTCCACTGCTTTTGGAAAGCGGGGCGTTACAGGTTTTAGTGGTGGCCCATGCAGGTCTGCATCTGCAAAAATTCAGAACAATAAGAATGTTATTATTATCCAAACATCTAGAGCAACCATGTATATGAGATTGATTTGAGGTTTTCTTGTCTCAGTATGGCAGGAAGACGCAACCCTTGACGTGGAGCCGGTGCCGACAGAGTCGGAGATGGTGACATCCACCAGATCCTTGGGGTCATGAGGGAAATGCTGGAGGTTCAGCACATTTGGTCCAGGAGGGACGTCGGGCTGCACCAGCTCCTCCACCACCTCGCTATGAGCCCGGAGCCAAGCAGTTCCGAGAAATGCATCCGACGAACTTTTCTGGACGAGAGGCTCCACTAGCGGCAGAGGAATGGCTTCGCAACACTACGGATAACTTGGGTCTTGCCCGAGTCAATCCGAACGAGTGGGTGGAACTCGCCAAGAAACAGCTGACCGATAATGCCCGTCACAGGTGGGATGCTGAAGAGACTAGGCTGATCAAGCCGATTCCTTGGGCTACTTTCCATCAGAGGTTTGATGCCCAGTACTTTCCGAAGGCTGCAAAGAGGGAGATGCAGCAGCGCTTCATCAACCTGGAGCAGGGCACCAAGACAGTCGACGAGTATGAGGCTGAATTTACCATGCTGAGTCGATTCGCCCCTACTCTGATAGCAGACGAGGAGGACTGTGCACACCGCTTTCTACAGGGCCTAGACCTGGACATACAGAGTGTGTTGTCTGGGCACACCTTTACCACTCATGAGCAAGTACTGGTAGCTGCGAAGATGCACGAGCAGGTAGCTCATCAGAAGAAAGCACGCCAGGCGGGCAAGCGCCCGATAGAGCTGCAGAGGAGTGCACCCAGGCCTATAGTTCGTCCTGTTCAGACTACCCAATTTAAGAGGCCAGCTGCACCTGGGCCCAGCCGAGCTTAGATGACTTGCAACTACTGCGGAAAGCTGGGACATATGAAGAAAGATTACAGGAGGATGTTGAATCAGTGCTTAGTCTGTGGATCACCCAATCATACTGTTAGAGACTGCCCCCTCAGCACTCGACCCGCACCCGCTGGAGCACCTGGACCTGCCCAGAGGACCGTACCGGCACCTGGACAGCGTGGACCACCTCTGGTTCCACAGGATCGAGCCTTCTAGGAGGCCAATCCGCCGACTCACTGAGCTTTCACTATGACAGCCGTTGAGGCTGAAGCTGAGGATGAAGTGATCGCAGGTAACTTCTAGATCTAGTCTTTGATTTTATACATTCATGCTTGATTAGATCACCATGCTTAACTTAGTTATATTATATCTTAGGTGTCATCTTAGTTTCCTCTCACCCAGCCCTGACCCTATTTGATTCGGGGGCTTCTATGTGCATCATATCCCGGAAGTTTGTAAGTAAACATTCGATTCCCACCTTCACTCTCCCTAAGTGTTGGAATATCACCACTGGGAATGGTATAGTGAAAGTTGCTCTGGGATGTAGACCTTGTCCATTGGTGATTAGTGGACATGAGTTATATGCTGACTTCATTGTCCACGATCTACCCAACTTTGATGCTGTTCTCGGCATTGATTGGTTAGAAGCCTTCTACGCCACGATCGACTGTCACAGGAAGAAGGTGGTATTTGAAATTCCTAATCACCCGGTGTTCAAGTTCGTCAGTGGAGGTCGTTCGCTTGGACCTGTCAAGTTCCGAGCCCAGCCGTACAGACTTACTATTGCATCCATGATAGCTGAGCCAGAGAATCCTGCAGTAGTGAGAGATTTTGAAGACGTCTTCCCCGAAGACATTTTTGGATTGCCGCCTGACCGAGCATTGGAGTTCAGCATTGATCTTATGCCAGGAGCTGAACCAATTTCCAAGGCGCCGTACAGTATGGCCCCTGCAGAGTTAGAAGATCTGAGGAAGCAGTTGGATGAGCTAATGCAGAAGGGTTTCATTCATCCCAGCGTATCTCCCTGGGGTGCACCCGTCTTGCTGGTGAAGAAGAAGGATGTATCGAGAAGGATGTGTGTGGATTATCGGGAGCTGAACAATGTCACAGTAAAGAATAAGTACTCGCTGCCCTGTATTGATGATATATTCGATCAGCTTGGTGGATCGAGAGTATTTTCAAAGTTGGACCTCCGGAGCGGATACCATTAATTCAGAGTCAAGAAGGAAGATGTGCCCAAGATCGCTTTTCGGACTAAGTACGGGCATTATGTGTTCGTTGTCATGCCGTTTGGTGTGACCAACGCTCCTGCTGTGTTCATGAATCTCATGAACCTTATCTTTTATGACTTCCTCGACAAGTTCGTGGTGATCTTCATAGATGATATCCTGGTGTACTCGAGGAGCGAGGAGGAGCATGCAGAACACTTAAAGATGGTATTGGAGACGCTCCGACATCATAGACTGTATGCCAAGTACAGCAAATGCGAATTCTGGTTGGACAGAATTGCATTCCTTGGGCATGTGGTATCAGGAGCTGGTATCTCAGTGGATCCGGAGAAGGTCAGAGCAGTCAGTGAATGGCTTACACCCCGATCGGCATCGGACATCAGGAGTTTCCTTAGATTGGCTAGATACTACCGCAGATTTATCAAGGATTTCTCGAGGATAGCTGATCCGATGACGAGACTGACGAGGAAGGATGTTAAGTTCAGTTGGTCAGGCTCTTGTGAGCAAGCTTTTTCTACCTTGAAGAAGAGGCTGACATCTGCACCAGTCTTAGCTATTCCGGACAGAAGCAGAGGCTTCGAGATTTTCTGTGATGCATCAGTCAAGGGACTTGGATGCGTTCTACACCAGCACGGTCATGTAGTCGCTTATGCTTCTCAGCAGTTGTAGATCCACGAGAATATTTATCCGACTCACGACTTGGAGTTAGCTGCCGTCATCTTTGATTTGAAGATTTGGAGGCATTTCTTACTGAGTGAGAAAGTGAAAATTTTCACTGATCACAAAAGTTTGAAATATATATTCACTCAGAAAGAGCTGAATATGAGATAGCGCAGATGGTTGGAATTGATGACAGACTACGACATCGATCTTCAGTATCATCCAGGGAAGGTGAATGTCGTACCGGATGCCTTGAGTCGACTGCCTGAAGTGATGATTCTCACAGCTCAGTGGAGATTGCAGCAAGATCTACGAGAGATGGATATTGAAACTGTCCTACCAGGAGTCACATCGTCGTTGATGAACATGCAGATTCAATCGACGATTGTGGATCGAATCAAGACTGCTCAAGATGGGGATGCTAAGTTGAAGAAGATCAGAGAGCAAGTCGAAGCAGGACTTCGGACAGATTTTCTGATTCATGCAGATGGATCTCTGAGATATGGTAGTAGGGTCTGCGTGCCTGCAGGAGATGTCAGAGAGGAGTTGATGAATGAGGCTCACAGTTCGCCTTATTCTATTCATCCTGGAGGTACGAAGATGTACAAGGATCTTCGTCAGAATTTCTGGTGGCATAGAATGAAAAGGAGCGTGGAACGGAGCGTTGCCAAATGTCTTGTGTGCCAGCAAGTGAAGGCAGAGCATCATCGCATTACTGGACTGCTACAACCTTTACCGATCTCGGAGTGGAAGTGGCAGCACATCACGATGGACTTCGTGACTGGCTTACCTCGGAGCACCAGGAAGAATGACGCAATCTGGGTCATCGTTGATCGATTGACCAAGTCTGCACACTTCATACCTTTCCAAGTTGGGCAATCTATGGAGATATTGGCGAGAAAGTATATGGAGGTAATGATCTAACTCATACCTTAATGATTTCCTTCTAGTACTAGTCGTGATGTGAATTATGTCGTGTAGGAGATCGTGCGCTTGGTTGGAGTCCATGTGAGCATTGTATCAGATCGTGATACGAGATTCACATCTCAGTTCTGGAAGAGTCTGCAGACCAATCTGGGTACCAGTCTGAAATTCAGTACTACGTATCACCCGCAGACGGATGGCCAGTCGGAGCGCACTATTCAGATCTTGGAGGATATGTTGAGAGCCTGCATGCTAGATCTCAAGGGTTCGTGGGAGAATCATCTGCATCTGGTGGAGTTCTCCTACAACAACAGCTATCATGCGAGCATTGGCATGACGCCATTTACTGCTCTCTACGGGAGGAAATGTCGATCGCCACTGAGTTGGGATGACGTCGGTGATAGAGAGCTTTTGGGGCCAGAGATAATAGTCGAAGCGGTTGATGTTGTGCGAGATATCAGGGATAAGCTTCGGATCGCCCAGGACCGTTATAAGCATTGGGCAGATGCTAAACGTTGTCCTTTGGAGTTTCAGCCAGGAGATCATGTGTTCCTGAAGATCTCCCCGAATCGAGGAGTGATTCGATTTGAGAAGAAAGGCAAGCTTAGTCCGAGATATATTGGACCTTTCGATGTGCTAGAGCGAGTTGGAGAAGTAGCATATCACTTAGCTTTGCCACCGTCTTTAGAGGGAGTTCATGACGTCTTCCATGTATCCCAGCTGCGTCGTTATATTAGCGACCCTTCTCATATTGTGGACTACTCTGAGATTACGGTTCGACCAGATCTGACGTATGAACAGCAACCAGTGGAGATCCTAGATCGACGTCAGAAAGTCTTCAGGAACATGACTGTTGATCTAGTCAGAGTGATGTTGCGTCGCGACTCACCAGGAGAGTCTACCTGGGAGCGGGAAGATGAGATACGGGAGCGTTATCCACATTTGTTCCATGCTCTCTAGTTGATAGGAATTCCGAGGATGGAATTTTTCTTAAGGTGTGTAGAATGTAACAGCCAGTATTTTCTAGGCGTATTATTGTGCGTGCCCGTATTTTTGTTTTGACCATCCAGATGTTTTCGTACGCGAGTTCTATGTTTGTGCGTCAACGCGAGCGCGTCTCGGATTTTAATTTTTAACATGGTGTGATTAAATTTTAACCCTAACTATTTACCCATAACTAATTAATTGATTAACCTACCTAACCTATTGAATCCCATCGAATGTATCGGTGAGTTCCAGCTAACGTTTTCAATCCTCTTCCCCCACATCCAGCTCCCCTCTTCAATTTGTCTCCCCCTTCAATGTTCGTATATCACCAGCAGCAAACGACGATGGCGAGATCAAAATTCCTTCAAACCCCCTTCCTCTTCTGAGCCAATTCAACCCAAAATTCAACATCAATCCCAACCAAAATCAAAATCATCCTCAATATCCACATCCAAAGCCAAAACCAACCAGAAATCAAACTGAAATCTGAGAAACCCAATCAATTTCAGAAATCAGAAATTTGAGGGAGAAGGAGAGAAATCTAGATCTGAAAATATTTTCAGATCAAATCAAAAACAAATCCAAATACAACAAACCAATTCTCTCTCCCAGCTCTCTCCCTCTCCTGTGCCCTCTCCCCGTGCTCCAGGCCGTCGCCCTAGCCGCAGCCGCATCTGCCCGTGCGCCGCCGCCCTAACCCGGTCGCCGCCGCCCTAACCCGGTCGCCGCCGCCGCCTGGTGCCGCAGACCGCCGCCGTGCGCCCCTGTCGCCGTCCCCGCCTGCTGCCGAAGCCCCTCTTTGCCGTGAGCCATCCTGCAAGCAAAAAAAGGGAAAATGAAATAAAAGAGTCAGAAGCTGAAGCTTAAAAGGAAAAGAAAAAAAAGAGAGAAAGTTAGAAGAGAACAGATCTGTAAGAAGAAAAGGAATAAAAGAAAACAGTTAGAAGAGATAAGGTATAAAGTAAGCTTATTGGGTTTTGTTCCTATTGGGTTTGGGCTTTAATAACGCTTATTGGGTTTTTCTTAATGGGTTTAAGTTCTCCTATTGGGTTTGGGTAATATCTTAGCGGGTTTAATTATACTTTTGGGTTATTAAGTTTGGGCTGAATTGTTAATGGGTTTTGGGTATGTGCCTTTTGGGTTTTAAGTAAAATGGGTTTGGGGAATTAACTTATTGGGGTTTTGGGGTTTAAATTATTGCTTGTATGAAATTAGCTTATTGGGTTTTAAAATGGGTATTGGGTTTAAACCATGTTATTGGGTTGGGTTTATTAAAACTAGTAAGTTAGCCTAGGTTGTTATTAATGTTAGTATTATAGGTTGTTAGTTTGATCGGTTGTGTTTGGCTAGCCTAATACTGTATGTTTAATAACACAGATACGTCGCGTATTTTCCATAAATTGTTTGGACACTCAAAATCATCTCAGTCAGGCAAGTGTGTTACTTTGAACTGTAAATCTTTTAAATTGTTACTCCATTTAAAAGCTGAATTCCCTTGCCTTAGAATGCATTAAATCTCAATTCGCTTCACTTCATGCCATACACACACCTGATTAGAACGCACTCTTGAATTGCTTAGTAGTATGGGCATTGACAAAACACTTGAATATCTTGAACTCGTAAAATCGTTTGCTTCATGGCAAACATCTCGACTTCGTGAACACGTGCATTCGTGATTAGGCTGGCCCGTGTTTCAGCACATTTTTGGGTGGGGTAGGGTTGAGCGGCCGCTAAGCGTATGAAAGGGTCATGTCTTTAAGAACACCACCTATATGGTGGGTTAGTATCAATCGCGATTATACCCCCGCGAGAAGAATGGCTTACTCATCACGTCTTAAAGGCGAGAACCCTAAGCATGTTAGAGAAACATTGCATTAGAATGGAAACAATTGTCACAAATTTATTCGTACTTTAAAACTGTCACATTTGATTTAAATACATTAGAGCTGCCAAGTTGCTTTAAATTTCGTAGAACTGCTATGCTTAAAAATTACTTTACTTTTCTTTAAATTTGTTATAACCATGTTGCTGACATCTTGCGCAAACATTTAATGCTTCATATTTCATTTTATTCGTACACCTTGCCTTGGGTCGTCTAACCTTTCTTACAGACCCTTGCTGACATACATTCGTGTTTTTGGAATGTATGTCAGATCCCGAGCCTGCGTACCAGGAGGATCTGTTCGGGACACCTGACTTGGAGAGTCAGGAATTTGCCATTGACGCTGAGTCACTCCCCGCGGAGGACTAGAGCCTGGGATATTGCTGTTCCCCCTCTGGATTTGCTATTTGTATCTTGTATTGGTGTATGTCTCTGTTGTATTTCTTTGGCCCTGCTGATGCCTTGTCTTGTAATTTTTATTTCTGCGTGCGAACTTCTGGGTTGTGGCATGTAATTTAATAATGTTTTTATTGTTCTGGAAAGCAAGCAAGAACCCTACAAGTTGTTATCACAGACGCGTAATGAACTCGAGCTTCACCGCTCCAGTTCATGCGGACCATTGTAATGCTCTCGCTTCCACCGCTTTTGGGAAGCGCGGCGTTACAGAAAAAGAGAATTGAGATAAACCTGAAGGCTGAAAATATGGAATACATAATCTTTATGCAGGAAATCTACAAAGTACATTTTGTCCCCACAATACTGTGGACACCATCTGATAAGATGAATTATTCAACTAAAGAAAAGATAATGCAGATACTCTACTCATGTTTATCTGATATTGTAGAGGCCAACACCACACAACAAATCATTAAATTATTAGAAGAAAAATATGGAGAACTTTAAATTGACGCACAACCAATGGAGACACAAACGATCAAAGAGAGCAACGAAAAAACTTTCGAGATGAAGTATGTCTAGTGGCACATCAACAAGAAGATATTGAGGTTAGTGATTCTGACGATGAATTTGATGTTGAGGATGCATGTACAACTTCGTAATGAATTTGAGAAATTAAAAAAGAAGAATAAAAAGTTTGAGAATAGCTATAATACTGGCAAAAGCACCATGACACTCTTGTGCATAATCATGATATCTTATCTCGTGAACACGAATGCTTAAAAAACAAACTTAGTATTTTGCTTCACAACAATGACGGACACAATACATTGATGTATTATTTTAAATGCCTCAAAGGTAGATACGATGTGTTAGTACATGATCATGATCTTTTGAAAAAAATAAGCACTCATTATATGTTTCTCTTGTAAATGAACGTGTAAATACTCTTGATATATATATATATATATATATATATATATATATATATGAGTGATCTTCGGTTGCGAAAAATCCCGTGCGAAAGCCCGTGCGAAAACTTTTTTTTATTTTTTTGAAATTTTTTTTTTCAAAAATTCTTTTTTTGATGTTTAATCCATACAATTATATACCCCAGGGAAAATAATGGGTGAACCCGTTGGGCATTAGAGCACCCATCCACCCGTTACAAATTTAACGGTCTCAAAACGTGCGAATTTGATGAAATGGCTTGATCGAAGGCCAAATGACATTATTTCTCAACCATTATTTTTTGAGGGGGGTATAACAACATATAATGATGGTGGAAAAAAGAATTTTTGAAAAAAAAAATTTCAAAAAAAAGATAAAAACATTTTCGCACGGTGCGAAATGTTCTCATTTGAAAATTTTCCTATATATATATATATATATATATATATATATATATATATATATATACACTAGTCATAACCCATGCCCGGAGGGCACAGAGGCAGCCGTCGCCCGGGCGCAAATGCGGAGAGAAGCGGTCGCCAAAGTGCAAAAAGCGTGGGTGAGAGAGAGAGAGAGAGAGTCGGGGAAAAAAGAGGAAAACAGGGAATAAAACGTAAAAAAATCACCAAAAATCCACAAAACCCCCACGTGGCATCCCAGTCAGCAACCAAAAATATGACTGGGACAAAACTGCCACGTGGGACAAAACTGCCATGTAGGACAACCTTCATGAATTGTATAGTGTGTATATATATATATATTGGGTATCATACGCCATATGAGAGGGTGTCTCATATGCCCTCTCACATAAAAGGGGCAAGTACAAGCCCACATGGGTTTGTACTTGTTGTACTTGACCCCATTTATGTGAGAGGGCATATGAGACATCCTCTTATATGGCGTATGATGCCCATTAATCCATATATATATATAATTTAACGTCAGGCGCTGATTCTTGGTGCTGGTCGCGTGTGCCAAATTTTTCGCTTCGCAGCGACTGGGAGGGATCCCGTGAGGCTCGGCCTATTTTCACTCATTGGCCGGTTGTCTGGCATACCAACGATGTGCCTAAGATGTCTCTTGTGCTTTTGAGAGCATTTCATAAGAAACTACCGACCAAAGATCACCTCACCCACTGTGGTTTTGCAACAGACGGGTATTGTGTTCTATGTGCTTCCCAGGTTGCCGAAACCTGTAACCACATTTTTTTCGAATGTGAGTTCAGTCGCTACATTCTATTGCGGAGTTTCCTTAAGCTGGGATATACTGGGGTGGTGCCTACTAACCTTGAGGGTGTTGGTGATTGGATTTTGATGAGATACAAGAAACCAGATTGTGTTGGGGTATTGGCAAAAACAGTGCTTGGAGCTATGGTCTGGCATATATGGAAGCAGCGCAACTCGCGTTTATTTGGTGGCAAGCATGTAGGCAAGGTGGCTCTTTTTGAGGAAATTGCCTCGGATGTTCGTATCACTCTTCGCAACATGGAAATTGATATCCCCCCTGATGAAATGGCCTTCTCTAATTGGGGTTTCCTTGATTGTGGCTGAGCTTAACATGTAATTGTTTTAGTTGTTGGATGATTGCTTCCTGGTAGGAAAGTGGATTGTAGAGGGTGACGGCGCTTGTGCCCTATCCCCTTTCTTTCTACCGTCCCGCTAGGGTAATTTAGCTTGTACATTTGTACCTATTCTTGATTTTAATAAAGACTACCACTTATCTGTCATATATATATATATATATATATATATATATATATATATATATATATATATATATTAGTAAGCTTAAACATGAGGAGTTAATGCTTAAAGTTAAGATTTCTCCTACTCACAAGCATGCTACCACACCACACCATGCATATGCACATAAGATTATTTTGCAGTATAGAAGCAATCACGCATTTATGTATGGAAAACATGCTAGAAAGATTAAACCTCATGCTTTATCTCACAATGCTCACATTCTGGCACACAGAAATATTTTCAAAATGCTTATCAAAAATCACATTTTGTCCACAAACCACACATTATACACAATACTAGAAATAATATGCTATGTGTGCCTAAACACTTAGGCTGGCATGATAAGAACATTTATATTCATAATTTAATTAGAAGCATACACAGATTTCATAATGACCCGTTCGTTCATGGAAAATCAAATCCAAATAGGATTTGGATTCCACAACGATGATCACAAATGTCATATTTGTTTTCGGATATCCATGCACATTATGATTATTTTTTTGATACCCTAAAATAGTAATAAAAAATTATGGATGTTTTAATAACTAACAATATGGACCCAGTCTATAGTAGATACCAATATATTTAATATATTTCATTTCAGGTGCAATTTAAGAAGTTATGGATCATGGATAACAGATGCTCCACATACATGACATGGAACGCAAAGTTGCTAAGCTCCTTAAAAATGATAGACAAAGGAACAGTGACATTTGGAGACAACAAAAGGGAAAAATCATTGGCATCAGCAATGTTGGTAATCCATCAAAACCCATTATTGAGCATGTTTGTTTAGTTAGGGACTTAAACACGATTTAATTAGCATTAGCCATTATGCGATAAGAGATACAAAGTCCTCTTTACTCATGATGCATGCTTAGTCTATGACAATGCTATGAAAAATGTGTTAGTGCAAGGTAAACACTTAGAAAATATCTATACACTTTCTTGCAATAATAGTGATTCAAACGTATGCTTGATTATTTCATGTAATGACCCATTATTATAGCATATACGCTTTAGTCATGTCAACATCAAGAACATATATAAGATATCTAGAAAGAATTGGTACATGAACTCCCAAAAATGAATTTCAAATCGGATAAAATTTGTGAGTCATGCCAATATGGCAAATTATATAAGAGTAACTTTAAGAGTATATGATCCCTTAGCTCAAAAAGACCACTTGAATTATTGCACATGGATTTATTTGGTCCAGCAAGGACTTCCTCTCTTTATGGTGGCAAATATGTTTTTGTCATAGTAGATGACTACACAAGATTTACTTGGGTTTTATTTTTGACAAATAAAAATGACGCCTTCTGTGAATTTAAAATCTTTTTCAAAAGAATTGAAAGACATCATTCTTTGAAAATTATTTCATTAAGAGGTGATAACGGTAGAGAATTCGAAAATGAACAATTTTCAAAGTTTTTGTGAAAAACGTGGTATATCAAATACTTTTGCTTTTCCTAGAGCTGCTCCTCAAAATGGGATGGTTGAGAGGAAAAATAGAACACTCCAAGCGTGTGCACGAACATTGTTATATGAAAGCAACTTTCCAAAGTATTTTTGGGCAGAAGCTGTCGAACCACATGCTATGTTCAAAATAGGGTACTAATTCAAAATCCTTTTCAAAATACCCCCATGACCTATTATACCAACGAGTTCTGAATATATCCTATTTTAGAGTTTTTGGTTGTAAATGCTACGTTTTGAACACAAAAGATAACCTAGATAAATTTGACTCCAAAGCGGATGAAGTAATTTTTATCGGTTATTCTTTTAGGAGCAAAACATACCGTATTTACTACAAGAACATTTGAAACATTACATGCTACTTTTGATGAATCTTTTACTAGTGTTCCTACTGATATTCTAAATGATGATATTGATGATGTTGTTGTTTTACTTTCAAGTAATATGAATACCTATGTTTCCTTACCTAAAGCATTCATTGAAGTTGCACATCACCCTTACACCTAAATCATTGGAAGCATTGATGAATGTGTTAAAACTAGATCACAGATAGAATATATGTCACATGTTGCTTTTGTTTCTAACATTAAGCCGAAAAAATTAGATGAGCCTTTTGCAGATGAAGCGTAGTTTGAAGCTATGCAGGAAGAATTCCTTCAATTCGAAATGAACAAAGTATGGGAGTTAGTTCCTAGATCAGAAAGTCACTTCGTCATCGACACGAAATGGGTGTACATGAATAAGCTAGACGAGGACAAAAATGTGGTAAGAAATAAAGCAAGGTTAGTAGCACATGGATATTCGCAAGAAGAAGGTATTGACTTCGACGAAACTGTCGCACTTTTTGCTAGATTAGAATCGATTAGAATGGTACTTGCATTTACATCATTTAGAAAATTTAAATTATACCAAATGGATGTAAAGAGTGCATTCATAAATGGTTACATTAAGGAGGAAGTCTACGTTGAACAACCTCCTGGCTTTGAACATGATAAGAAAACAGACTATGTATTTAAATTGAATAAAGCACTATATGTATTGAAACAAGCTTCGAGAGATTGGTACAAGAGATTAAAGAAATTCTTAATCGACTCGAGATATAATGGATGAAAAATGGATACTACATTATTTATCAAGAGAATTCATGATGACATCATACTTATTCAAGTTTATGTAGATGACATTATTTTTGGATCAACTAACAAAATTCTATGTCAAGAGTTTTCAAAGTTGATGCAAGATGAGTTCGAGATGAGCCACATAGACGACCTCACATACTTCTTAGGATTGCAGATCAGGCAGTCGAAAGAAGGCACTTTCATTCATCAAACAAAGTATGCAAAGGATCTACTCAGAAGGTTCGGGAAGGAGAATGCATTTGGTAATGGTACTCACATGGCTACATCCACCTCTTTGGATAAAGACGAAGCGGGTAAGAGCGTGAATCAGAAAACATACAGAGGCATGATTGGTTCTTTATTATACCTTATCGCTAGTAGGCCTGACATTATGTTTAGTGTGTGTGTGTGCTTGTGCATGATTTCAATGTGACCCCCAAAGAATCATACCTAAAGAGGTAAAGTACATATTTGCGTATCTTTAATGCACTTCTGACTTTGCGTTGTTTTATCCTAAAGATAGCACTTTCAATCTTATCTCTTATAGTGACTCAAACTATAATGGTTGCAAAACCACTAAAAAGAGCACAAGTGGAACATGTCACTTCCTTGGACATTACCTTGTCTCATAATTTAGCAAAAAGCAAAGTTCAGTCTCATTATCAACTACTGAGGCAGAGTATATATCTGTCGGACTTACATGTGCACAAGTTCTCTGGATGAAACACGTCTTAGTAGACTATGGTGTTAAGACATCTACATGTGTGATTTATTGTGACAATAAGATTGCAATAAATTTATCCAAGAACTTTGTTCTTCATCCTAGAACCAAACATATTAACATTAGGCATAGGTTCACAGGTCACTGTAGTAAGATGATGTTGAACTTAATTATGTTCCTAGTGAACCACAAGTTGTGGATATTCTCACTAAGGCCTTGAAAGTATAATCTTTTTGAAAACTTCACAGAGATTTAGGAATTGGAAGTGAAAAGGAATTGATATCCAATTGAATATGTTTATGTCGTTCACTTGTGCTTTTTTGTATACGTATGATTGTTCTCAATATGCCACTTTGTACACGTGGTGTCACAAATTCTTTACACGTGGTATCACACACTTGGTATAACAAATTCTATTTCAATTTTGTAGCAAGTATATATTTTTTATGTCAGACTTTTTGATGTGACAAAGGGGGAGAAGAATTACAATACGAATTACAATGCATATAAAATAATTTCATGGCAAAATTTGGAGTATTGGAATATTGAGTATCATCATTGTGTTATCAACCACTTGCAAAACATGATATAATATGAATTATGCATATTTCTACTTATTGTTAACCAACCTTGATGTTGTGGGAGTAACTTCTACACATCAATCCTGGATCTCTGCAGGGGGAGCTCAAGTTATTTTTGTGGCATATTGTACTTTGTAATATTTTATATTATTTGATGATATCATCAAAAGGGGGAGAGTGTTAGGATATTGAGACCCACCTCCAGTGGATTTTGATGATGTACACAAGTGATACAGGTACTAACGTGCTTAATTCAAGGGTGTATAAGCATTGATGAATTATTTTATAGCCATGAAGATCAAGTGCAATGAAAAGCTAAACTGAAGGACTTAGAAGTCATGATCGGAAGTCTATCTTCAAGTCAAGATATTGAGCATATGATGGCTCATCCAAAGGCTTAAGATCAAGACAAGACGGCTCAAGTCAAAGATCAAGAACGAGAGCTAATGATGTGTGTAAATGTAAGTCGTGTACTTAGAATGTCGAAGCCAATTCATATTCTTTACACACACATAAATTCTGAAAAAAATAGTTTTTAAATATATTTTATTATATAATACTTTGATACAGTTTTTATAAAGGGTAAAGTGTTCCTAGGGTGACTCCTTAGATTAAATCTAAGGAGTCGCCCCCATTTTCTCCCATCTCCCATAATTTTTTTTGAAATTTTTTTTCTTGGGATTGTTGTTCACATCATGGATGATCAACATACCAAAAATCAAGTCATTCCAATACTTTTAGAGCCCCCATCTACCCCTTGCAACTTTATGTGTTTTTCAGCACGTTTTCAGACCGTTGAAGTTGCAAGGGATAGATGTGGGCTTTTAAAGTATTGGAATGACTTGATTTTTGGTATGTTGATCATCCATGATGTGAACAACAATGCTATGAAAAAAAATTTCAAAAAAAATTGTGGGAGATGGGAGAAAATGGGGGTGACTCCTTAGAGTTAATCTAAGGAGTCACCCTAGGAACACTTTACCCTTTTATAAAATACTTTTCAAGTATTTTCTAGTAGAAAAACTACAGTATCAAGAAATAACTGGCTATCTGAAATAGATAACCGACTACTGTCAGTCGAAAAATCGCTAGAACTTATTGTTGAATTTAGAGCCGACTATTTTTGATAATAGCCGACTGTTTAGGTAAATAGCCGACTATCAACCAGAATAGCTGACTATGTGGTCAACTCTCAACATTTATGGAAACTGGATTTGAATATTTGCTAGCAGTTATCTAGCCGTTTGAGGAGACTTTTTGAGCTGATTTTAAGCTATTCTCTACTCTATAAATAGCTAAGCTTTGAGAGGGGGTTTAAACATCAATTTCATATTATTAAAATCTTATTATTTTCTCAAAAGTTCTCAGGCTCTCTAGTTCTTCAGATTTCCTAAAGGCCATTATTTTTAAATTTTTTTGTGCTTAAATTCTTAGTTATTTCTCTGTTTATTTCTGTCTTAACAAACTTGATTTGATCTTCAAAGCTTATAGATTTTTCTTTTGAGATTTAAACTTCAAGGTTTTCTATTTTTATCTTTGTGCTCTTCAATCATATTTTACTCAAAGATTAAATCTTGATCAATGATCTTTAAAGCCCAAGTGCATATTTTGGAGAATCATTTTCAAGTTATCTCGTTTGATCAAATTGCTCCTTTATATCATTTAATTTGATCAAAGGATTTTTTATTTCTTAAGCCACATATTCACTAATTTATTCATTTCGCTTTAGGAATCTTGTACTCAATTTTCATATATGTTGTAAAGTCTTTAACGAAGACTCGGATATTGTAATTCTAGTGTGAAGGGAAGGTGTTGTAGAAATTCCTAGTTAATTATTACTAGGTGTTGGAAATTCTTATCAAGAGGAGCTAAGTGGTTGTACGAAGTCCTCTTCGTTGAGTTGATGCAAGTTTGCTCTCGTTGAGAGCTAGTGGATTGGTTACTGGATGTAGGCCAAGGTTAGGCCGAACCAGGTAAAATCGATGTGTTTGTGATGTGTCTGATTTTCTCTATCTCTCAATTGCTTGTAACTTTTTTATTTTCGATGTACTCATAGTTTTACATGCATTTAATATTGTGTTGATTAAGTACAAATTGAGGTAACTCTCATTTGAGACGTATGCAACGTAATAGAAGGATTTAATTTGATCGAATAATTATATTATTTATTGATAACCCTATTCAACTCCCTTCTAGTGTTGTCTATCATCCACAGGATCCAACAATATCTATGGGCCAATACATCCTGTAAGTGAAATATTTTAATGTTTTATGGTATTAATCGACGCATCCTACAGATGGTCCCATGTTTACCTCTTATCTACATGCAATGCCACATTTGCAAATTTGCTTATACATATTGATGGAAATTGAATTCCACCCAAAGTGATTTTGATGATGAGCACACCAAATGAAGCTTAGTGTACTAACTACACTACAATTAAGTGTGCAGGATATGCGACAAATGAAAAGCTTTACTCATACTCAAAGAAGCGCAATCTACGCTCAAAGACAAGGACGAACGTGGCTAAGATCAAATGATGAAGCTCAAAGCTCAAATAGAACAAGAAGCTCAAGTGAAGCTCACATCTACTCCATCAAATTGATCAAGCTTCCGAAGACGTGTCCTAGGCTATAGTGAGTGTGTTGTGTCTTTTTTAGCATATTGTTAAATCCAAATCATATACACAATCACACAGACACAAACGATTTTAAAATATTTTTGAATATCTTTTAAATCATCTTCAAAAATGATTTTGAGAGCTTTCTCTAGTCGTTTTATAAATTCCGTAGTGAAACTCCACACACCCTGGAGTTAGCTACTTGCTTGACTAGTTGTGTCGCAGGAAAAACTCCTCTGGGAGTCGAATACCAAAGGTAGGGAGTCGACTACCAGCTGAGAATCAAGATTTCCTGAAACACACTGGGAGTCGACTACTACTCCTAGGGAGTCGACTACTACTCCTAGGGAGTCGACTACCAGTTGTCGAAGTTTGACGTTTTGACTTGAATTTTGAAATATCGTTGATCGATTTTATTCCATGATTTTTGGGACAAAAGTCAAAGTAATTTGAATTTCAAATTCTCAGATTTCTCCTATAAATAGAGGACCATTTTCATTGAGAAAAATACAACAACTATTGAATTCAAATTCTCTCGTGCAAACGCTCTAAAGTTCTAAGCTCTCATTCTCTCTTTAGCCAATTCTGTTTTATTCGTGATCTTGCAAATTCTGTTATTATTTTCTGAGATCATAATCTCGTTTTATTGGCTAACTGTTTTTCAAATCCGTATTACTTTTCTCTTGATTTTTGTTTAAAGGATTTTTTGAAAAACATTAGATCTAGATCACAAAGAATTCATTCGTATCTTTGTGTGATCTAGAATCTTATTCTATCAAGCCACTACACGCAATTTTGTCTATTATTATTTGGCTATAGAATCTGTGTGTAAAACCAATCTCCACCAATTTATTGTGGTGAATTGGATATCAATTTTATTGTGTTGTTGTTGGAACACTAGACAAGTCTAGGTGTTACCAGTTGGAAATCCTGGTCAAGACTAGGTCGTTGGAAATCCTAACGAGTGGAGTTAGGTGCTTGTATTTGCCAAGGCAGATAGTGGAAAATCTCGTACCGAATTGGTCGGGGACTGGACGTACCCAAAAGTTGTGGGGAACCAGGATAAAAATCCTTGTGTCTGCGATTGATTATCTGTGTTTGTTTATCTTTGCTCTTACTTTATCATTTGCTAATTGTTGTTCATCTATTGCAAAGATTAACTTACTTTTATCCACTGAGAATAAAGATATAATATTTGTATCACTTGTAATCTTATCTATCTTAACTATGCTTATAAACTCTCTGGGAGTCGACTACTGTTCATAGGGAGTCAACTACCTGCTGTGAAATTACTTTGTGATTATTAGATTACTTTGTTGATTAAGAACCAAGCGTAGATCGCTCTACTTGGTTTCTTAGGCAACATTAGAAGGACGTTTATTAACAATCGAAAAAGTTTACTATTTGCACAACACTATTCAACCCCCCTTCTAGTGTTGTTTGCCATCCACAGGATCCAACACTTGGTATCAGAGCAAGGCTACAAAGGTGATGGCGTCAACATCTTTCCATTCTGAAGGACTGAATACCATGCGACCACCACTGTTCAACGGAACCAACTATGCAAGATGGAAGATCCGAATGAAGACTTACCTAGAGTCATTGTACATTGAAGCTTGGACAGTTACTAAAGTCCTGTACATCGCACCTACCGACGTTGAGTTTGGGAAATGGTCTGTCGACGACAAGAAGAGAGCTAATCTCAATGCAAAAGCAATGAATGCACTATTTTGTGCCGTAACAGGAAATGAGTTCAATCGAGTCTCCCAATGAGAGACAGCACACCAAATATGGCATACTCTTCAGGTAAGTCACGAAGGAACCGAAAAGGTAAAAGAATCCCGCATAAATGTTTTACATTCAAAATTCGAACCTTTTAAAATGGAAGAAGTAGAGAGTATCACCGATGTGAATACTCGTTTTACTAATATTACAAATGAGCTTGCAGGATTAGGAAAGAAAATTTCTGAATATGAGCAGGTAATGAAGATACTAAGATCCCTCCGACCCGAGTGGATGGGAAAGACAACTGCCATTCGAGAAGCTCATAACGTAAAAGACCTCACCATCGAAGAACTAATGGGAAATCTCATGGCATATGAGATTGAGCTTGAAGAAGATAAGAAGATAGAAGAAAAACCAAAGAAGAAGAATCTCGCGTTCAAAGTTCAAGAGGGAGATTCCGATTACACGGACAAAGAAGACCATATCGCATTCATCTCAAAGAACTTCAAAGAGTTCATCACAAGTAAGTATGGAAAACGCACTTTTAGACCTACTAACGATATTATTTGTTTTGGTTGTAATAAACCAGGGCACGTCAAGAGAGACTGTCCATTGGAGAGAAACAATCGTGATTCCAGAGATCGTGGGAAGAACAGAGACAATAATGAAAAGCGAAACAATGGAAGAAACAAATTCCGACGACCAAAGAAGGAAGCTTACGCAGCCTTCGACCAGAGCGACGATTCCTCGTCCGATGAATCCGTAGCAGAAGATGACGATGAAAGAAGAGAAACAACACACATGTGCTTCATGGCATCCACATCCTCCAAGGTAAGCTCGCATCATGATTCATCTAGCGACAATGATTCGTCATCAAGTGATGATGAAGACATGGATTATAGGGGAGCATATAAGGAGCTATGTAAAATGCATGAAAAGCTCATAAAAGAACATAGAAGAACACTTAGAAATATTAAAAAGGATACTAAAGAAAAAGAAGAAATCATTAAAGAAAACAGTCTCCGTAAAGAAAAGAATGACTTTCTGCAAAAAGATATTTAATTAGTAAATGAAAAGGTTGAGAATCTAAATAATCTTCTCGTATCTGTCAAAGATAAATACGACGCTACGATGAAAACTATTGAGAATTTCAACAAAGGAAAAGGGAAGCTAGATAGTATAATAAATGATCAAAAAGCCTCATCTAGCAAAACCGGACTCGGTTATGATTCACATCATACCAAGAAACGGGTTAAGCATACTAGGATGCATCATTCTAACGATAATTTTTTGAGCATCTGGATACCGAAGAAATTGTCCGATCAACGAAAGAAAAGGTACGCTATAGACTTTGTTTAACAAATTCATTTAAACAAAAATTATAAATATGTTGTTCATGAAGGAACTAAACCATACTGGGTTTGGCTTCCTAAAGACTAACTCCTCGGACTCAAAAGCCAAAGAGTACCATAAACGTTTATTTTTCAGGTACTCTAAAGAAACAAAGAGGAGAAATCAAGATCCAAACAATTGATAACTGGATCAGCATCAAAAGCGCTCTTTTACGACTTAATCATTTTTTTTGCAAAATATACATGTTTAAATTTATTTAAATTAGTTAATGACTTTTATATGTTTATGCTATACTCTTAAAAACATTTCATGTTCAGAAAACGCACTCGAACCTGGATCAAAAACCCCTCGGGATGAGAAAATGACTCAACCCAGTAGAGAGTCGACTACCTACATGAGGGAGTCGACTACCAGCGCGTATGCAGATTTCTGGGTTTGTTTTTGACTAACTCCTATTGGGTTCTAAAGAGTTTATGGGTTCATATCCACAAAGGCAACTTATACCCAATAAGCTAAACTATCCTAGCCCTTCATTCCTTAATCCAATGCCTCTTATTCTTCACCATCTTTCATTCTAAGTCAAAACCCCAAGAGAAACTCTAGGGTAGCCGACTACCCCATTCATCTCTTTCTCCTAAAATTTTTCTTGGTGCTTGGGTTGCTTGGAGCTCTTTCAACTTCATCTCTTTCTCAAATTTACTCAAGGTAAAAACTTTTTACTTCATGTGTTTTTTCTCTTCATCATTTTACTTCATGATTTCCTTGCTTATCTAGTATTGTAAAATTCTTTTTTTACTCTATCTAGATGCCTATCAAGGGAATATTTTCCAAGATGAGAAAAACCTCCACTGAAATTGATTCTGAGAAAGAAACCATTTTACCCCATCTGTTTATGAGCACCACATATGAACACTTCATTAAAATCTCTAAGAAACCTATCCTCTATGAAAGATTTGTTAAACTCGATGATGTAGTAAACTATGGCATTGGTAGCTTACTAGATTTTCAGAACTTGGCCAACCTATTTTCCTCTGAAAACACTTATCTTTGCTATCCCAAGCTTGTGCACTTGTTTTATGCTAATATGGATTACGATCTTGCTAAAAGCCGTTTTATCACCAAAGTTCTTGATACAAAACTTGCCATTACTGTTAAATCTCTTGGAGAAGCCCTAGGCATTCCATATTCTGGCATGTTGCTTGATAAAATAGAAATGACTGAAGAAAGTGTTTTAGAGAGAATGTATTTGCCAGGAAGGCATTTTCAGACTAAAATTCACTGTAGCAATCTTCGCTATTCGACAAGAATTCTGGCAAATATATTATTCTACAACATCACTCAAAAATCTGGAAGTCATTCTATCCTATCTGAGAAGCAGGCCAAATGTATCTATGCTATATTAGGTAACATCCGCATCAATTAGGCCAAAGTCATCATGGACTCTATTCTTTCTTCAGCTTCTTCTGATAGACCATCATCCCCTTAGCTCATGGACACTATCTCACAATCTTGTTTATTAGCTATAATGTGCCTTTGGATCATGAAACCTCAATTCTAGAACCGGCTCGAGTTTTTGATGTTCATGCACTTGGAAGAATGAATCTACACCATGATCTTGATGAGAACATTCCCGAAGAAAAACTTGCAGCTGAAGGAGGATCATCATCCTCCAGGAGAGGTAAGAAAATTGTTGTTTCAGATTCTAAGGAAGAAGAAGAAGGAGAAGAAGAAAAAGAGAGCGAGGAAGAAGAAGAAGAAGCACCAGCATATATCCTTGAACTTCAAGAAATGCTTCTGAAGAAAATTGGGAAATTGAAGATATCACAAGAGAAAGGCTTTGAAGACCTTAACAAAAAAAAGTGGACGACCTTAAGGAGCTCATCGTGAAAAGCAACAAAATGACGGAGGACACGCTTGTTATGATCCTTGATGAGATCAAGGAACTGAAGAAGAATGGCGGTCATCCTTAGCTTTTCTTAAAAACAATGGGTTTCAAACAATGGTTCTTAAAACTATGTCTTTAAAACTTATGGTCTGTAATAACTTTAATCGTGTGATGCTTGCTACTATGAACTTATCCTTTGTGCAATATATTAGTTGCTCTTATAACTAACATCTCTCTTACAGGAATAGGAAATTAAATTCCTCTCCTAATCATATTATGATTCATATGTTATATTACTTTGTCATTGAATTATTTTTTGTTGATGACAAGGGGGAGAAAAATATGAAATGCAAAAAATGAAATCATATGTATTGTATTTTTTTGCTAACGACTTCGATGCAGGGGGAGAATCGCATCAAAGCAGGGGGAGTAAGTATACTTTCATGTATTCTCATATTTCAACTTACTTCATTTTTTCATTTGGGTGTCATCATCAAAAAGGGGGAGAGTGATGGAAATTGAATTCCACCCAAAGTGATTTTGATGATGAGCACACCAAATGAAGCTTAGTGTACTAACTACACTACAATTAAGTGTGCAGGATATGCGACAAATGAAAATCTTTACTTATACTCAAAGAAGCGCAATCTACACTCAAAGACAAGGACGAACGTGGCTAAGATCAAATGATGAAGCTCAAAGCTCAAATAGAACAAGAAGCACAAGTGAAGCTCACATCTACTCCATCAAATTGATCAAGCTTCCGAAGACGTGTCCTAGGCTATAGTGAGTGTGTTGTGTCTTTTCAGCATATTGTTAAATCCAAATCATATACACAATCACACAGACACAAACGATTTTAAAATATTTTTGAATATCTTTTAAATCATCTTCAAAAATGATTTTGAGAGCTTTCTCTAGTCGTTTTATAAATTCCGTAGTGAAACTCCACACACACTGGAGTTAGCTACTTGCTTGACTAGTTGTCGACTACCAGCTGAGAATCAAGATTTCCTGAAACACACTGGGAGTCGACTACTACTCCTAGGGAGTCGACTACCAGCTGTCGAAGTTTGACGTTTTGACTTGAATTTTGAAATATCATTGAGCGATTTTCTTCCATGATTTTTGGGACAAAAGTCAAAGTAATTTGAATTTCAAATTCTCAGATTTCTCCTATAAATAGAGGACCATTTTCATTGAGAAAAATACAACAACTATTGAATTCAAATTCTCTCGTGCAAACGCTCTAAAGTTCTAAGCTCTCATTCTCTCTTTAGCCAATTCTGTTTTATTCGTGATCTTGCAAATTCTGTTATTATTTTCTGAAGATCATAATCTCGTTTTATTGGCTAACTGTTTTTCAAATCCGTATTACTTTTCTCTTGATTTTTTATTTAAAGGATTTTTTGAAAAACATTAGATCTAGATCACAAAGAATTCATTCGTATTATTGTGTGATCTAGAATCTTATTCTATCAAGCCACTACACGCAATTTTGTCTTTTATTATTTGGCTATAGAATCTGTGTGTAAAACCAATCTCCACCAATTTATTGTGGTGAATTGGATATCAATTTTATTGTGTTGTTGTTGGAACACTAGATAAGTCTAGGTGTTACCAGTTGGAAATCCTGGTCAAGACTAGGTCGTTGGAAATCCTAACGAGTGGAGTTAGGTGCTTGTATTTGCCAAGGCAGATAGTGGAAAATCTCGTACCGGATTGGTCGGGGACTTGACGTACCCAAAAGTTGTGGGGAACCAGGATAAAAATCCTTGTGTCTACGATTGATTATCTGTGTTTGTTTATCTTTGCTCTTACTTTATCATTTGCTAATTGTTGTTCATCTAAGGAAGAAGAAGAAGAAGATGGAGAAGAAGAAAAAGGAAGCGAGGAAGAATAAGAAGAAGCACCGGCATTTATCCTTGAACTTCAAGAAATGCTTCTGAAGAAAATTGGGAAATTGAAGATATCACAAGAGAAAGGCTTTGAAGACCTTAACAAAAAAGTGGACGACCTTAAGGAGCTCGTCGTGAAAAGCAACAAAATGACGGAGGACACACTTGTTACGATCCTTGATGGGATCAAGGAACTGAAGAAGAACGGCGGTCATCCTTAGCTTTTCTTAAAAACAATGGTCTTTAAACAATGGTTCTTAAAACTATGTCTTTAAAACTTAAGGTCTGTAATAACTTTAATCGTGTGATGCTTACTACTATGAACTTATCCTTTATGCAATATATTAGTTGATCTTATAACTAACATCTCTCTTGCAGGAATAGGAAATTAAATTCCTCTCCTAATCATATTATGATTCACATGTTATATGACTTTGTCATTGAATTATTTTTTATTGATGACAAGGGGGAGAAAAATATGAAATGCAAAAAATGAAATCATATGTATTGTATTTTTTTGCTAACGACTTCGATGCAGGGGGAGAACCGCATTAAAGCAGGGGGAGTAAGTATACTTTCATGTATTCTCATATTTCAACTTACTTCATTTTTTCATTTGGGTGTCATCATCAAAAAGGGGGAGAGTGATGGAAATTGAATTCCACCCAAAGTGATTTTGATGATGAGCACACCAAATGAAGCTTAGTGTACTAACTACACTATAATTAAGTGTGTAGGATATGCGACAAATGAAAAGCTTTACTCATACTCAAAGAAGCACAATCTACGCTCAAAGACAAGGACGAACATGGCTAAGATCAAATGATGAAGCTCAAAGCTTAAATAGAACAAGAAGCTCAAGTGAAGCTCACATCTACTCCATCAAATTGATCAAGCTTCCGAAGACGTGTCCTAGGCTATAGTGAGTGTGTTGTGTCTTTTTTAGCATATTGTTAAATCCAAATCATATACACAATCACACAGACACAAACGATTTTAAAATATTTTTGAATATCTTTTAAATAATCTTCAAAAATGATTTTGAGAGCTTTCTCTAGTCGTTTTATAAATTCCGTAGTGAAACTCCACACACCCTGGAGTTAGCTACTTGCTTGACTAGTTGTGTCGCAGGAAAAACTCCTCTGGGAGTCGAATACCAAAGGTAGGGAGTCGACTACCAGCTGAGAATCAAGATTTCCTGAAACACACTGGGAGTCGACTACTACTCCTAGGGAGTCGACTACCAGCTGTCGAAGTTTGACGTTTGACTTGAATTTTGAAATATCATTGAGCGATTTTCTTCCATGATTTTTGGGACAAAAGTCAAAGTAATTTGAATTTCAAATTCTCAGATTTCTCCTATAAATAGAGGACCATTTTCATTGAGAAAAATACAACAACTATTGAATTCAAAGTCTCTCGTGCAAACGCTCTAAAGTTCTAAGCTCTCATTCTCTCTTTAGCCAATTCTGTTTTATTCGTGATCTTGCAAATTCTGTTATTATTTTCTGAAGATCATAATCTCGTTTTATTGGCTAACTGTTTTTCAAATCCGTATTATTTTTCTCTTGATTTTTGTTTAAAGGATTTTTTGAAAAACATTGATCTAGATCATAAAGAATTCATTCGTATTATTGTGTGATCTAGAATCTTATTCTATCAAGCCACTACACGCAATTTTGTCTATTATTATTTGGCTATAGAATCTGGGTGTAAAACCAATCTCCACCAATTTATTGTGGTGAATTGGATATCAATTTTATTGTGTTGTTGTTGGAACACTAGACAAGTCTAGGTGTTACCAGTTGGAAATCCTGGTCAAGACTAGGTCGTTGGAAATCCTAACGAGTGGAGTTAGGTGCTTGTATTTGCCAAGGCAGATAGTGGAAAATCTCGTACCGGATTGGTCGGGGACTGGACATACCCAAAAGTTGTGGGGAACCAGGATAAAAATCCTTGTGTCTACGATTGATTATATGTGTTTGTTTATCTTTGCTCTTACTTTATCATTTGCTAATTGTTGTTCATCTATTGCAAAGATTAACTTACTTTTATCCGATGAGAATAAAGATATAATATTTGTATCACTTGTAATCTTATCTATCTTAACTGTGCTTATAAACTCTCTGGGAGTCGACTACTGTTCATAGGGAGTCGACTACCTGCTGTGAAATTACTCTGTGATTATTAGATTACTTTGTTGATTAAGAACCAAGCGTAGATTGCTATACTTGGTTTCTTAGGCAATATTAGAAGGACGTTTATTAACAATCGAAAAAGTTTACTATTTGCACAATACTATTCAACCCCCCTTCTAGTGTTGTTTGCCATCCACAGGATCCAACACTTGGTATCAGAGCAAGGCTACAACGGTGATGGCGTCAACATCTTTCCATTCTGAAGGACTGAATACCATGCGACCACCACTGTTCAACAGAACCAACTATGCAAGCTGGAAGATCCGAATGAAGACTCACCTAGAGTCATTGGACATTGAAGCTTGGACAGTTACTAAAGTCCTGTACATCGCACCTACCGATGTTGAGTTTGGGAAATGGTCTGTCGACGACAAGAAGAGAGCTAATCTCAATGCAAAAGGAATGAATACACTATTTTGCGCCGTAACAGGAAATGAGTTCAATCGAGTCTCCCAATGTGAGACAGCACACCAAATATGGCATACTCTTCAGGTAAGTCACGAAGGAACCGAAAAGGTAAAAGAATCCTGCATAAATGTTTTACATTCAAAATTCAAATCTTTTATAATGGAAGAAGGAGAGAGTATCACCGATGTGAATACTCGTTTTACTAATATTACAAATGAGCTTGCAGTATTAGGAAAGAAAATTTCTGAATATGAGCAGGTAATAAAGATACTAAGTTCCCTTCGACCCCAGTGGAAGGGAAAGACAACTACCATTCGAGAAGCTCATAATGTAAAAGACCTCATCATCGAAGAACTAATGGGAAATCTCATGGCATATGAGATTGAGCTTGAAGAAGATAAGAAGATCGAAGAAAAACCAAAGAAGAAGAATCTCGCGTTCAAAGCCCAAGAGGAAGATTCCGATTACACAGACAAAGAAGACCATATCGCATTCATCTCAAAGAACTTCAAAGAGTTCATCACAAGTAAGTATGGAAAACGCTCTTTTAGACCCACTAACGATATTATTTGTTTTGGTTGCAATAAACCTGGGCACATCAAGAGAGACTGTCCATTGGAGAGAAACAATCGTGATTCCAGAGATCGTGGGAAGAACAGAGACAATAATGAAAAGCGAAACAATGGAAGAAACAAATTCCGACAACCAAAGAAGGAAGCTTACGCAGCCTTCGACCAGAGCGACGATTCCTCGTCCGATGAATCCGCAACAGAAGATGACGATGAAAGAAGAGAAACAACACACATGTGCTTCATGGCATCCACATCCTCCAAGGTAAGCTCGCATCATGATTCATCTCGCGACAATGATTCGTCATCAAGTGATGATGAAGACATGGATTATAGGGGAGCATATAAGGAGCTATGCAAAATGCATGAAAAGCTCATAAAAGAACATAGAAGAACACTTAGAAATATTAAAAAGGATACTAAAGAAAAACAAGAAATCATTAAAGAAAATAGTCTCCGTAAAGAAAAGAATGACTTTCTGCAAAAAGATATTTCATTAGTAAATGAAAAGGTTGAGAATCTGAATAATCTTCTTGTATCTGTCAAAGATAAATATGACGCTACGATGAAAATTATTGAGAATTTCAACAAAGGAAAAGGGAAGCTAGATAGTATAATAAATGATCAAAAGCCTCATCTAGCAAAACCAGACTCGGTTATGATTCACATCATACCAAGAAACGGGTTAAGCATACTAGGATGCATCATTCTAACGATAATTTTTTGAGCATCAGGATACCAAAGAAATTGTCCGATCAACGAAAGAAAAGGTACGCTATAGACTTTGTTCAACCAATTCATTTAAACAAAAATTATAAATATGTTGTTCATGAAGGAACTAAACCATACTGGGTTTGACTTCCTAAAGACTAACTCCTCGGACTCAAAAGCCAAAGCGTTCCATAAACGTTTATTTTTTCAGGTACTCTAAAGAAACAAAGAGGAGAAATCAAGATCCAAATAATTGATAACTGGATCAGCATCAAAAGCGCTCTTTTACGACTTAATCATTTTTTTTGCAAAATATACATGTTTAAATTTATTTAAATTAGTTAATGACTTTTATATGTTTATGCTATACTCTTAAAAACATTTTGTGTTCAGAAAACGCACTCGAACCTGGATCAAAAAGAAACCCCAACCCTCAAAAGAAACCCAAAAAGTGTCCACTCCCGTACAACACACTCCCTAGTCTACCCCAGTGAAGTTCAAGTGGACAAAATCTCCGTCAGACATCTCCGTCTGTACCTGATAATGTAACGACCCGCTACTGGGACCTGTTACTTATTTGATATTTGCGCAGGTCCTACAGGTTACCTGTGAAACCAAAATAGCCACGATGCACAGATGTACAAAAATACCCAAATAGTGTCTAATTTTTACAATCCATACTGTACAAAATATTCCAAATATACATGAAAGAAAAGGAAGTACATAAGTGCAAATAACTCTGCTAACTGCGGTCTCATGGTCGAACTCTGGCGCTATCAACTCAAGAGCATCTACCTCCATATGTACGTCGTCTGCGGTGCCACGGAGATGGAACCATAGGTAAGTCACAAAAATTCTAGCAATAGTAGTAAAAGCTATGTACAAGTTAGACAAAAAGTAACTACGTACAAGCAAACCAGAGCGAAGGTAGAGTACTGAGCAACAACTGTACACAACTGAGTAGTAAAAGTAAATTGAACTAAGAGAACAAACAGTACCGTGGTAGTACAAGTGTGAAGCAGGCTAAGCAAGTGAAACATACTATTGCTGTAGCTAAACACGACAAATAAAGTACTGCGACTGCACAAGTATAGTAAGTAACGTGCATAGAATGCGTAAAGTAAAGGTGACTGTAATGCGTAAAGTAAAAGTGATCATTCAAGCTATACTAGAATTACGTGACTTAAGTCGGAGAGTACAATATGTGACCATTGAGTTCATCTCTTGCCTGGGCGCGACCCAGACGAATGCCGAAAACACAGGCAGCTAGACAGGATACTGACACGGGCAACATATTTTATTTGTCGAAACACAGGCAGCTAGACATGATGCCGAAAACATAAGCAACTAGACATGTAGATTGAACTCCAGTCACGCTCGCACTCTCTCAAACTATTAGTTACCTAAACCCCAGTGATGTGTCATGTGAATCTAGTACATGTTCCTTACATGATGTTCCACGAGATGTTTTACACGATATTCCACAAGATATTTCACAAGATATTTCATAAGATATTCCATAAGATGTTCCATAAGATGTTCCACACATGACATTTTATACGATAATTCGTTAGTATTTACTGAGTAGTAAATGTCATGCAGCAGGTGATATGTCCATGAGCAATCGTGCTACAGGTGTACACAAAGTGTAATCGTAATTTTGCAAGTGATGAGCATCAAAACATGGTAGACAAGTGTAAACGAGAGTTATAATTTTACGTGCAATTGAAGAAACTCATTTGAAGTTAGTTAGAATCAATGGTTGTTCTGAGACTATTTATAAGCATCCTAAGTTCATGCTTTTACACTGGCTTAACTTCTAAAACTAGAATTAGAGTGACTTACTATCGAGATCGGTGTTATAAAGATGCTGGTGCACGAGAATTGGTACCTGCAAACACAAGAAACAATTGGTTAAAGAATACACCCTTTCTATTTATTAACCTGATCGTTTTGATTTTCATAACCGATTGAAACGGTGCCAAAAAGTGTTCTAAATTTTTCTATAGGCTGGATATGATGAAAATAATTTTACTGTAGGAGGATATATTTTTCAGAATCTTATGTTAATTTTTATAATTTTTAAAAGCTCAAAAATAATTTAAAACCTATTTTTCAATTAGTAACGTAATTATTCAAACATTTATTCTGGATGCAATCTGCATCGGAAAATTTCAAGTGAGCTGTCAAAATGATCGTCTCGAAGAGTACTATAATATATATTTTTCTCACATATCAGTATACGTGAAAATAACAAGTTACAGATTTTTAAAAGAAAGTAACGTATTTAAAATTTAGGCTTAAAAATTTATTCTGGAAAAAATAGACGTCTGATTGAGATGAAACTAGTGCCATTGGGTCCAGAACGTCATTTCGGATTTTCTGGAGCTAGTATCACATTTTTCTGGTCCATATATTATTTATTATTGATTTAAAACCAATTATCAGTATATCTTATTTTATAAAATATTAAAATACTTGTAATATATGCGTACGTATATCACGTATACGTTTAAACTTCCCCTCCCTCGTTAGATCGTGCATGGGGCATGGGTTCTTGCGCTTGCGAAGTCGCTGGCGGCGACTGAGGGCAGGAGAGGGTGGCGGCGATCGACGGAGGTGGGCGCGCGGCAGCACAGGCGACGTCGGGCAGTCTCTGGGCGGTGGCGGGAATGCGGTGGCGGCCGTGTTTTGATTGGGATGCTTGCTCCAGCTGTCGGAGCTTCGGGCAATGAGCGGTGACTCGTCGGAGGCGAGGGCGGTGTTGTGGTAGTCAGAACGGGGTTCGAGGTTGGAGGGTGTTGGTCGGTGTGGTCGGAGATGCTGAAGCGGTGGAGGGAGCAGACGGTGGCAAGCTCCGGTGGGGTTGTTGGCATCGGGGGTGAGCTGACAGGCGGAGCGATGCGGCGTGGGGTCGAGGGGCTCGGAGGCGAAGCCCAGGGTCGTCGGAGCGGCGGACTTGGCGACGGTCGGTGATGGCAGCAAAGCTTCGTCGGAGCTCAGAGGAGGCCTACATCGTGGCAGCGTGTCGAGGGAGGAAGGAAAGGGTCTTTGCCGTAAGAGAGGAGGGGGGTGTTCGCCTGGGTTTGGGTCGGCGGCGAGCGGCGTTCGAGGCGAGGAGGGAGGCAGAGGAGCTGGCTCTGCGGTTGGTCTGAGCTTATCGGAGAAGAGGGTGCATGAGGGAGGGGCGTCCGGTGAACGGCGGGCCATGCGGCTTCGGGTCTGTAAGGGGTGAAGGGAGGGCGACGGTGTCTTGGGGGTCACGGTGGTGTGGCGGCGTGTGAGCTGCTGGGCACGGAGGGTTCAGTCGGAGGTGGGGATTCAGGGCGGAGCGAAGGCGGAGCTGTCAAGGGACTGTTGCGGTGGCGGGTGTTCACGGTGTCGGAGCAGGGAGCTCGAGCTCCGGCGATGGGTTCGGGTCTTAGGGAGAGTGAGCAAGGGATGAGAAAGTAGGGGAGATGATATGGGTTGCGTGGGTAAGGGTGAGAGGGTGCGGGTTCGCCTGGGGTTGGGTTGTTTCGAATGAAAACGAAGGGAGCGGGCTTCATGATGAACGAGGGTGGGTGAGCCTGGGTTTGTGAATGAAAGAGGGTGAGAGAGAGAGAGAGATAGAAGATTAGGGTTTAAATAGGTAATTAAGTTAATTAAAAATTAGTTTTGTATTTAATACTTAGTCAAGGGGATTACTGCGGTATGTTTTTGCTTTTTGACTATCTTTAGAAATAGGGTGTGGCATGAATCTCATATTGGCATACGGGTAGGGGTTAGGTAATTTAATTAATTAGGTTTGGTTAATTAAGGTAATTAGTAAAAAGTAAAACCCCATTAGTGAAAGTATTTCGTAAAATACAAAAACAAAATTACGATTTTACCCCTACTAGTAAACGTGTCCCAAAAATTACGAAAACATACCCACGGGATCGTATCATCGCAAGGATTGCGAATACGAGATCTATTTCAAGGTTTGAGTGACAGGGATACGAGTTTTAGGTCAAAATATTTAGGATACGAGTTTTACGGGTTCTCTATTGATTTGAATTCAGAAAATTATGAAATTAATGTGGGAAGCCCTAAATGATCATAGAATGATACAATAGAAGTTTGAAAACGTTTTGAAGATGTTTGTATAGAAAATAAATTCATTAAGCTAAAACAGTAATATCTGAAAATGAATTTTTATCAGATCTTTTAGAGGTATTTGATGAAACCCAAACTTACTAAAATAGTTGGTAACTAGTTGGTTACTTCAAAATTTTTTTATAAGAAATTTTTGAAATCGTAAAACTCCTGGCGAACCGTTATAAAATAGTTTAAAAAAATTGAAAATAGGTTAAACACGTAAATAGTTGTGTTGATAAAAACAGGTTGTTACAGATAAGGTGGAGTAGTCTGATGAACATGCCCTTGCTATGGAGTCACTAACTCTGGACCTGAAAACATAAATGGGGCACGTCAACGAAAGACCCAGTAGGATTCTTACTAAACTAGGTAGGACCCAGTTTTAGAACAGGACTACCCATCTAAAAGGGTGGTCTAAAAAGTAAAGGGTTTATAGACATTCATCAAGAACACATCATGACAAGTAAGAACTGAAAAGAAAACTTAGAAGCACAACCAACATGAGGTGACATGATTTACAAATTAAAAGCAATTAAATTAAGTTATCAGTTATATATTTGGGAACCCATGTAAATAGTAGAACACTTAAGGAGCTGGACTTCACCTAGGATGGGTGCAAAAGTGGTGCCTCAACCAGCGATACAAGAACTAGAGGGGCCTATCATAACTCCCCCTTTCGGGAGTGGGACTGTTCTCGGTTTTAGGGACAATCGGAGAAAACCATCAATTACCTAATGGTGCATCACGAGTACACCACCGACCTCTCTAACTCTAGTCAACTCCCCCTTTCAGGAGTGATATACGAGTGAGAATCAAATTTATGTCCACTCCTTAAGTCTACTTTTTACATGTATTCCCCCCAAAACCCATATCTGAAATCGCACCCATCTTTGAATGGATTGTGAATCTCAGACAATTAATTCTCATCTCACTCTTAGTTTAACTCTTTACCATTTTGACCTTCATATCTCATCATATCATAAGAACATCTCATTATATCCATGTCATATTGCCATTTGGTTACTTTTTATTTTCAATTTCATATAGAAACTTGCATAAAATAACATCTTTGCAATATGAGCAATATCATGCAATTTCTCTTCCACAAATTCAACATGGGTTCTGAACATATATACTGAATTAACATAATACATGAATTTCCATTATAACATGGCGTTTGTGAAATATAAACAATGGCAAATTAATAAATCACTATGCTGCAAAACTGAGAAAAATATGGCCACACGGCCGTGTGGGATCTCCTCACGGTCGTGTGGAGTGACTCTGGGAAGCTTAGGTAGAACATCCCACACGGTCGTGTGAGTCTGGGAAGGTGGGGCTTAACGAATGACTCCACACGGTCGTGTGTCAAGTCCACACGGTCGTGTGTGTCGGGGTGTGTTACTCAGCCTCACGTATTCGTCAACGCATACGAGGTAAAGGAAATCGACACAGCCGTTTCCAAAGGATGACACGACCGTGTTGTTCATGGGAATTCAACACATCGTATAAGTCGACGCGGATCACGACTAGATGGTCGAAACGGTCGTGTCGAGATTTGACATGGTCGTGTGGCCAAAAATCTAAGACACGGTCGTTCTACCACCATGTGACTCTTCTGGTGATAAAACGACCACCACACAACCACCAAACAGTCGTGTGGTAATGACACGACCTCCAAATGACCTCCAAACGGTCGTGTGCTTTCATCTGCTGTCAATTTCGACAGTGATGAAACCAAACTTCACTAATCTAAACTGACCCTAGCTAGTTGAGTTAAGATCCTACCTCTGCAAGTCCTTCAACAATTTCTTGGGCCCTTCTTCTCCTTGATGACCCTCTGAGCTAGTTACTCCTTCTCCAAAGCTTCAGGTTCTATGATTTGGATTGGGTCGTGAAGCTTGGCCTTGGGTTGAAGAAAATGGCAGCAAGGTTTCTCTGAGCTGGGTTGTGTGCGTGAGATGGAAGGGAGATTTCTATTTTTCTTTCTTTCTTTCTGTCATTTTCCTCTAAAATTTTCCATTTTAATCTCCCTTTAATCCACCTTGTTGGATCTGGATCTAAGCCTGGGGGAATGAATAGGCTTATAAAATTCTCGCGCAACCTACGAGAAATCACACATAGTTATAATCACATGCAGTGTAAACAATAAGCAATCACAGATGCATAGCAGATTTACCCTGGTTCGACGTACCCACGACCTACGTCCAGCCCCAAAAGTAAATACTATATTAGAAATGTTACATAGTACATCCTGTAGCTAGAGAACCCACTCTACACTCACCTGGCTTTCAGTACATGCACTCACCAAAGTGCTCAACATAACTAATCCTAGTATATGTTCTCACTTACCTAGTCCCAACTAGCCAAGTCCCTCTTGTCTAGCACCCACTAGACAATACCCCAAAAGTCACAAATAATGCGGTAAAGTTTTCCCTAAAGAGATCGTTACTACTACACACAAATAATAGAAAAAGAGTTTAGAAAAATCTCAATGTGTAGGCGTAGTCGTCTCTGTCAATTGGCACGGGCTAGGTCTCGTCTGGCAAGATGTAGATGTCTCGTCTCGTCTCCTCATCAACTCAAGATGCGATGCATCTCTCTGAAAGTTGCGACCATGTGATCTCCTTTCTACTCTAGGCAATGTGGATGGAAGAATCCCTTGGTGCGGCTGCAGTGCGTGGACAGTACGTGAGGCTGCTGCTGCAGTGCATGGGCAGTGCGTGAGGTAGTGCGTGAGGCTGGGTACAACAGTGCACAACAGTCCCTCGCAGTGCGCGTGCAGTCCCTCGCAGTGCGCATGCAGCTCTCCTCTTAAGTCTTCAACTTGCGGCCAGAGGTGTTTGTATGCCCTTTGGAGATAACGTGTTATGAAGGTGTTGACTACTGAACCCGTAGCCCTATATTTATAGTAAAAATGTTATATATTGGGTGGATACCCTAAGCACAAGTGGGCTCCACATGGGCCTACAAAGCCCATTCATAACAAGAAGAACTAAATCTACATGGAACTAAATCGTGGGGAACTAAAATTATTTTGGAAATTAAATAACAATTATTGCGCTATAATTATTGTTGTTTCTTTAAAATTAGGGGATCCAAGATTTTGAGGGGAGAAATATTTTAAATGCACCGTGCCATAACTATACATATACATATATATACTAGTCATAACTATACATATACATATATAGTTATGACTAGTATATATATGTATATGTATGTATGTATGTATACATACATACATATACATACATACATATGCATACATATGTACATATATGTATGTAGATATATGTATATGTATGTACATATACGTATATACTAGCAAATAACCCGTGCACATGTGCACGTGGACGGAAAAAATGGTCGAAAAGGGGGGAGAATAAAAAGTGTGAGTGAGTGTGTGGGGAGGGTCCAAGGGGCAAAAATGCAAAAACAGTGGTTGTATGTGCAAAATTCCACACCTCCTCGCTTATCCCTCAAAATCTCATCTCTTATCCAATTTCTCTTATCCAAATTCTCTTATCCAATTTCTCTTGTCCAAATTCTCTTATCCAATTTCTCTTGGTAACATCCCTCTTTTGTATAATAGATCTATACATATATGTATGTACATATATGTACATATATATCTATCTTGCGTAATGAATAACATGATATGCACATGATGTGAGCATGTTATAAGCATGTTATAAGCATGTTACAAGATCATGATAAGAGCATGACAGGTAAGATATGTAAGGGCTGAAAATGAACTAGCTAGCAGTTAGAAAATTTAATAGCATTTGAAACATGTGATAAAAAGACTGTATAAGATGTTATATCAATACATGATAATAACCACATGTTCTAGTGCCAAGTCCATGTCCAAAAGTACAATATGTGACTAAAATGCGCCCTGCCATCGGGAGCTACCTGCGGCGCTACTTACCAACCCCAAACCTTGGGCGACGGTCAAGTTGCTTACCTCCAATTTAGTGTGTCAGAGGTAGCCGTTGAGCGGATTCAGTCACTCCCGTATCCTCTTTGATAATAGACTACCCCAATACCTACAGGTCAAGTCAAGTGATATGTCAATAGTACGTGTTCTATCGATAGATAGTATGCATCACCGTATAGTTCCATTAGTCAAATGATCATTTCCGTACAGTTGCATCATTACATATGCATCTAGCGTTTCCATAGTGTCTCATGAGTTCATGGACCAGTTCAATATAATTTTATGGCAAGTGACAAGTCGCCAACTCATAATTTAACCATTTTACGATTATTGAATTATGCATTTATAATATAAAATGAATTCAAAAACATTTAAAACGAAGAACATAGTACATCTAGGCAAAAAATAATTTTCTGGGTCTAACATGCATTTTTCGTAATGTTTATGCAATTAATAAGCAATTTTCTTAATTTTAAATGAACAAAAACTAATTTTTGAATTTAAAAATTAATTACTAAAGATGCTCCATAATTTATTTAGAGAAAAATGCATGTCAGAATTTTATACATAATGTGTCAAAATATTTGTCATAACTAGTGTATTCTTATGATATTTTTATACACCTAAGTTTTCGAGAAGTTTTGAGGCAGTAAAATATTTAGCTAAATTAGCACAAATAGCAATAACGTTTAAAAATTTATTATGCGAGAAATACTTGCCTGATTCCAACAGGGTTGATGTCAACGCGCTTCAGGCGACTAACTAGATTTTTCTACACCCTCACTTTTTTAAGGTAGCTATTTTCATTTCATTTTATTATTTATATTTTTCCATATTATCTATTCATCTCTGTTCTTTCTCTCTCTAAATTATTCAATATTCTCTTCTTTTTTCGTTTTGTTCTACTTCATTCTCGACGCTACAGGGGATGACATGGCGACAATCAGTGGCTGTAAGCAGAGGCGGAGGAGGGTGGAGTGGCCAGAGGTTTGGTCGACGTCAAGGAGCATCAGCGGGTCGGTGGGTGCTCACGGCAGCGTCAGAGGTGGCTCGGAACAGCGGAGAGGCTCGGTGGCTAGAGCGGGGGCTCGAAACAGTGGAGCTCGCATCGTCATCATGCTCGGCTGACCGTGCTCGGCCAGGAGAGAAGAAGGGCAACTGAGCATGCGACAGAGGAGGCCGGAGGGCTGCTTAGGCTGTTTTCATGTTTTGTCAGAGCAGAGGGCTTCACGGTGGCATTTTGCTCGGAGGTCGGCAGGGAAGCAACGAAGGAGGGCTCGGTGGTGACACCGTGAATGAAGAGTGGCTGAGGGCGGTAGCGATCGGAGCCCACAAAAGGAGAGGGAGAACGATGGAGAGGGAGAGGGAGAGGGAGAGGGAGAGGGTGTGTGTTTGAACGGGGAACTGGTTTAGTTATGTAGGTTTTTTAAATACATAAATAATTTAATAAAAGGGGTAGATGTGGGTATGGGTAGTTGGTGCCGGGGGGGGGGGGGGGGGGGGGGGGTAGATGGGGGTAGATGGGGGAGGGATTATGTCGGGATTAGGGTAGTTAATTAAGCTTAACTACTTTAGAGAAATTACGATTTTGTCCCAGGCAATAAACATCTCCGAAAAATTCCCAAAAAATACCATGGGTTCGTATTGTTGTGAGGATCATGAAAATAATGTCCTTTTCAGATTTTGAGCCACGAAATTATAAGTTATAGTCAAAATGTGTGGGTTGCGGGTTTGCGGGTTCCAAGTCGATTTGACATTAGAAAAATACTTAAAAATTACAGAGCGTAATTAAAGAGAATATAATCATATTTACAATAGTTTAAAACTATTTTGATAACATTTACATAGTAAAATATTTAATAAAATGATTTCAATGGTATTTATATTGAAAAATATTTTATAAATCATATAAACTATTTATAACCATTTTGACGATAATTAAAATTACAAAAATATATTATATAATTTTTGTGAAACTATTTATGATATTATATACCGAAAAAGCGTATATGCATATATATAAACAATTTTGAAAAATCATGTAAACATGTTTGAAATCATTTAAAATTATTTTGATAGTAAAAATACAGAAATACGTGTAGTGATGGATACGGGCCATCACATCCTGCCATCCTTAAGAAAATTTCATTCTCGGAATTTCTCAGAAAGAGGAGACGATAAACGAGTAAGGGCAGTGTGAAAGTTTTCTTTCCACCTCACTGTTACATGTGTCAAAATCTCAATAGAGTGGAGGGTAAATAGATATGGAGTCGTTTGCTATTGTTCTCGAGATAAGAAGCAATGAGGAGTATTGAATCGAAGAGGAAGAGGGGTAGGTGCTTCTAAGACACTATATGGCAAGAGTATGCTTAGCAAACATACTTGTGATAGGATCACTAAATGCGATGCAAAGAGGAGGTTCATTCATTAACATCAATCACGTGTTCAGCGGCGTCAGCTTTTTCGACCGTTATAATGAATGCCTGGTGCTTGGGTTGGTTTGGCTCAGCCTGATGAAAGGCACTTTGTTGTGGAGCCAAGGGTGGTCGACACGATGTCGACACAGAAGCTCCTGCAGTAAGATTCACTTGTTTGTTGGAGCACCGAGGGTAGTCCTTGGCAGAATGTTCTGGCGCTCCACAGATCAAGCATTGGTTCAGCAACATGCAACAATCCTTCTTGACATGCCCGGTCGGTTGCAATGGAAGCATACCGATGGGAATCTGTTGTTGACTAGACATGCATGCCTCATAAAAGGGGTGGTTTTCGTCGGTTGGAGAGCATTCTTAGTTGGTTCCATTGGGCGCTTACTTCATCCGACGTGGGTTGCTCTACTAAGTTTGTCAACAGCCTCATAGTTACGCGTTGCTTCCAGTATTTTCTCATAGATGTTCAGGCTGGCAGAGGTCATCAAAGATTGAATGTTGAAGTTCAAGCCTTGACAGAACTAGAAAGCATGGTCTTCAGGATCCTTGACCAGAAGAGGGGCGAAACGACTGAGCTTAGAGAACTCATCATCATATTCATCAACGGTCCTTGATCCTTAGACCAAGTTGATGAAGCGTTACTGGAGTTCCCTTTTTGCTATTTTGGGAAATCGCATCGAACCTGTTGAATATTGGATTCCCCAATGTGGTTTCGATGATAAACAAACACAATCAATTATGACTAATCCCCATGTTTTGTAGTTAATGAAAGCATCGTCAATATGGATAAAGTCACATTAAATGAAGACGATGACTCGGATCATTGATACAAAGACATCAATCAATGAAGCATGGAAATCAAGAAGTGAACGCAAGGAAATAAATGATTGGACTCAACAAGCTCAATGGGAGTCTTAAAGGAATTCAATAGGAAGTGAAGGGGATAAACATGTATATCTTTCTTTCTTTACTTCTTAGTTGAATTAGCATGTTAAGCCTTGAATAGACTTGATAGAATATCACTCATAACACTCAAAACACCCTAGATCATATATCATTGAGTGTTATAGGGTTAGAACTTGCATAAACTCGAAGTAGAGTTTTTCAGCCTACTCAGGCGCCTAGTAGTTGATCTCCAGATGCCTGGTGCTCATGCATATTCTGTTCTCCAAAACCCTACCCAGTAAAGACGTCTGAAGTTCTTATTCCAGACGTCCGCATAATTTGTCAGGCTCCTGGATGATAAACTCCAGACGTCTGACTAATTCTAGCCGAATATCCAGTATCTCGGCTTTCACTGACTGACAGAAATCAGACGACTGATGTTATGTTTCCAGACGTCTTCACTTTGTATTAGATGCCTGGATGATATACATCAGACGTCTGGTCAATCACGAGCAATATTTCCAGTATCTTAAGCTCTGCAGTCAAGTCTTGATTAAGGCGTCTGAAGATGTGTTTCCAGATGTCTATATAGTCGACCAGACATCTGGATGATGAACATCAGACGTCTGGGTATTCGGACCAATATATTCCAAGTGACTCTATCCCTCACCCTCTGTATGATCAAACGTCTGTTGCCTTTGAGCCAGACGACTGTACAGTAGACCAGACGGCTGGGAAGTCTTCTTAAGACGTCTGCCTAGGTGCCGTTAGGCTGTATTTATGACCCAGTCAGAACAATATAGCAACCACCTGGCCGCTCTTCGTCAGGCGACTGTTGACTAGGAATTTTGCCCGTTAATAGCAGTTTCCAACATTTATTGCTTGGAATTTTTAATAGATTTTGGACATAGTTTGGTGAGCAATTTAAAGGGCTTTAATGTTTTGACTTGAGTAGTTAACCAAACTATCAAGACTACATTCAATACACTCGAGAGATTTCAAGTCATTAATTCTTCACTAGAGCATTCAAGAGCATTCAAAGCTATTCAAGCTCAAGCTCTAAGTTTCAACTTGTCTTCAAAGCTTTCAAGATCAAACTTCTAGCATTCATTGCTAATCTTCTTGATACAAATAGTAAGTGCTCATACTTTCATCATTTAGAGCACATTACACACACCTTCTTGCCTCATTCTAAAGAGTATTATGCAAGGCATAGGTTATGGAAATTTTTTCATATTTTGGTTCCATTTTTCTCTTGATACTTGAGAAGTTCTTCTCGGTTGTGAGAGTAATCCATTCCCAGGTTGTGGGAAGTGGAAGAAAGTGTATTGGTTTTTCACTTGTCAGGTTTTGGCAAGTGGGTATTAGTGGATCACTAATCACTAACAGGTTTGCTAGTGGGTTGATGGAGTAGGATTCAAACGAGTCGGGGAGACTAAGAGTCGGGGATACGCGGTGAATTCAAACCAGGGTAAATCCTTTGTTTGCGTTTGTTATTCTGTGTTTGTTGCTCTCTCTTTCTATTCTGCACTAAGGTTGCATAAAGGATCTTTAATTTGGCGTAATTTCCATATTGTTGTCATAAAGCACTATTCACCCCCCTCTAGTGTTTTCTACGTATAGTTTCAGATCCTACTGAACCTCTCCCGAAACATGGCCTAAGCAATAGGCGCTTCTCTTCGGTCTCCCACCAATTTCGAGAATTGTCGGTTAACTGGAGTCTCGCTACCTCCACTGTCACGCCCCGCTACCCAGAATACCTAGGACGAATTTTTCCCTAATATCCAGAGAGGCGGGTGTGATAAGAGAAAGAGGTATCTATACAGTCCACGAAGGACACAGGTCCACTGCGCACTGCTGGGGTAGCACATATAACATTCCCACAGGAAAAATCACAAATACAGATGAAGAAAATATCACAGAAAGAAACAAAAACCAACTCAGAACTAACTAAGCCAGCTCAGAGACTTATACATAAACACCAAAGTCCAACAAAGGTCCATCTTATATAACAACAACTACGCTTAAAACTCTTACTAAACTAAAACCCTAACCCAATAATGGACCCAAGAGTACAAGTCTCTCCAACTCAGGCTCACGACCACCCAAACACCAAGGACCACAACACGACTCAAGCTCCACTCTACATAAGCACAACCCCAACTCATCTCCACCAGCTCACAATACCAAACACCTGCTACCTGAAACTGCCACAGGTGTGACACGTCAATGAGTGACCCAGTAGGAAGCTCAACTAGCATATGGAAATACTATTCTCAGGTTGTTGTTTACAGACACAAATATGATACAAGAGACAAAGGGAGCCACAGTTATATCAGACAAAAAGTAAAAGCAGACATTACACATTCATGGCAATTCAACATTTAATTTAACTGTGTTTCGGAAGCCTGAGTACAAGGCTGATATGAGGACTAGGACGCTCGTCCTAAGGTAGGATGGTAGGAGCACCAATGACTCCATATAGTACTAACAGCTTTATAACAGCTCAACAACGCCTGCTCACCTAGTGAAACTGGGCCCCCCTCATTCCAACCAGTGCAAGTGAGGTCAACAACTACAGCTCATCACCATTGTTTACCAACAACGTCGGCACCAATGGTGAAACACACATTCCTGTCCTCATACCCTAGTTGTACCACGCCTTCCACCAACCCCCCGCCTAGGGTGTTCACCCACCACACGGCAGACCAAGACACACCTAGGACTAAATCTACATTTTACTTGAATAAACTAGCTTACAACGTCAAGTGCATAGAGCTAAAAGCAACATTTAGAGTGACGTAGAGTGAGCATGCAACTTAAAGCGACATAAAGGTAGCATGCAACATAAAGTGACATAAAAGTAGCATGTTGCAAAGCATGTTATGAATCATGTTGTGAAGCACGTTAAGATGTTGTAAAACATGTTGTGAAGCATGTTGTGAAGCACGTTAAGCATGTTGTAAAACATGTTATGAAGCGTGTTATGAACTATGTTGTGAAACATGTTGTGAAGCATGTTGTGAAGCACGTTAAGCATGTTGTAAAACATGTTATGACGCATGTTTTAAAACATGTTGTGAAGCATGTTATGAAGTATGTTGTGAAGTACGTTAAGTACGTTGTAAAACATGTTATGCAGCATGTTACGAAGCATGTTGTAAAACATGTTATGAAGCATGCTGTGAAGCACGTTAAGCATGTTGTAAAACATGTTATGAAGCATTTATGAAGCATGTTGTAAAACATTTTATGAAGCATGTTGTGACATACAATATAACATTAAGAAAGTTACAATGTATAAAATTAAGAAAATTATAAAGGATGTTATGAATGGTGTTATACCATATTACATAACATGGATGTTATAAGGATGTTGTACATGATGTTGTTACATATAACATAACATAGATGCTATAAGGATGTCATACATGATGTTATAACATATAACGTTCAAGAATTTGAATTACATTTAGATTAAAGAGTCATCATGCCACATTTCAAATCCAAAGCAAGGCCCATGTCCAAGTCAACTATAGCAATTACCCACAATTTCTCAACAGAACCATGTAGCAATTTCCATCAAGTGCAATTTCTCAACAACTTAGAAATCAACATGTAATACTAGCAACTTTTAACACTAAAATGCAACATCAACAACTTCAACTGTAACTTTAACGACACCAGCTAACATTAGAATTTTAAATCAAAGAAACCCCTACAACAACCTAAAATAATAAACACCACACCAAGAAGAGATCCTACCTTAAATGCTCATTTTCTCCTCCCCATTGATTTCTCCTCTAATCAAGGCCTCCGTCATTAGCTCATCCTTTCATTTCTTCTCCTTCCTTAAAAGCTTCTCCTTAATTCCATCCCTCCATCACCCCTCCTTTTATTCCTCGTTTCTTTCCTTTTTTTTGTTTCCTCATGAAAAAACCCACGGCCGAGCGGGGAACAATGGAAAAGAAAATGGAAAGAAAAAATAAAGGAAAAGGGAAAGAATGAGTATTAATCCCCTTTAGAAAATATCTACATAAGTTCACTTTAATTACCATTAAAACTTTCCTTAAAAGGAAAATCCTCCACAAAATATCTTCCACTTTGTTATTCACAAGTTAGCCATTTCCTTTATGGTAAGTCCTCAACATAATATCTTTGTTCACTTATTTACAAGTTTACCATTTTCCTAAAAAGGAAAGTCTCTTCCAAAATATCTCAATCTCTACACACACTCCTTTACTCTACACGCACCACGAACTAATAACCAATGTGCCAATACTATGCACACCCTCCCCTAATACACACACCACCTCTTACTATACACAACCAATAATTACAACAATGCCATCATCAATAATTGTAATAATAATAATAAATAAATAATGCACTACCATATGCACTACAGTACATGTTACCATATACACCATGTTTACGGGTGTTTTCTCACCACTGGATTGTTGACCGACGACTGTTGGGTCAACGTGGTCAAGGGGCCGGCTGGGATCCATTGGACACGCCAAGCTCACGTGCACTTGGCATGGGTCGGAGATGGAATCGAGGACGAGCGTCGGTCCTTGGCTGAAGCAGGGCTGAGGGGAGGCCTCGGCTCCGTTCGATGGGCTCGACGTCGGTTGGATGCGCGTCGAGCGGTAGCCTCGGCGCTTCCCTTGGGGGTTGTTCTTCGGTCGGTTGCCACACCCGCTTGCAGCGAGAGTGGTCGTCGGGCGCTGAGGGGTAGCCTCGACGCCTCGGTCAGCTTCTTCCCGAATAAACGAGAAACTCATCAGGGTGGCCGGACCTTGGTTCCGACCAAATCCCCTCCGATGCCTAAGTCAGATTAGGGTCGGAAAAGTACTCGGTGGGGTAGGTTCGACTCGAGAGGAGATCGATATGCTGACCCACGGCACGAGCAGGGGGAGGGAAAGGCAATGGAGGAAAACCAAGGTCATTGATGGTATACCTCAGATCAGAATACCTGGGGTTCGATCCCTTGCTCCGTTGTCCCTCCGGTCCTTTTATAGGGTCTTCGCCACGATTTCCCCCGACCCATGTTCCTCGTCCGCCCCTTTTCATGCCCCCGCGATCCGCCTTCCTCTCCACCCCGACGTGCATCGTGGGAGGCATTTACTAACGGGGCTCTTAATGGACATTAAGGGGCTGCAGGTTTAAGGGAACAGCTATTTCCAAGGAGCACGAGCTGATCGTGGATCCCTGGGGGCAGATTGGCCGGGCCTTGAGCTTGATCCGTGGGCCTCGTCAGGTGGGCCCAACCTTGTTTGTGGGCTTCCCCCGTTCATAGCCGGGCCTCGCGTCTCTGCTTCTTGGGCTTCTCCAAAACAGTCGTACCAATTACCCCCATTTTTCGGGTCGTTCGGCCTCAGCCGGTTCGGCTCGGGCGATGTGACTGTTGGAGGCTTTGACAGTCATGTCAGTCGAGGTATGTTCATTAAATGGGGGTCATCATGACATGGCCCGTTTGATCTTCCCCTGGTGCGGGTCTCGAAACGCCGCCGATCCTCTGATGCTGCCATGTGTTCCTCTTTGGATGATTTGTATTCCTAACTTGCTTTGCATATAAAGACGCCGGCTTCCCAAACTTCAATCCTTTCGCGCTCTTCTGATCTTGGTTTTGCAAGCTCCCTCTTTTCGCCGTCCTTCTCCCTGCAGCTCCTTCTCAAGGTAACCCCCTTCTCTTCTTTTACCCCATGGCTATGCTTGGAATATGTAATTCGGTGTCGGGATCTAGGGACCCCCTGGTGCCCGAGTCCGGTAATGTCCAACCTTTGGGGCCTGGGGTCCCATCAGGGTCTCGTCCTATTCATGACAAGGGGAAAAGGAAGCTCTTCACGGACCCCGTCGGCGATGACGTGGCTCAGGCCATCGAGAGGTTCGACGTTCCCCCGACGGTCCTCGAATCGCCATCTAAGGCTCTCTTTCTGGCGGCTGCGGAGATCTAGGAGCAGTTTTTATATCATCCATACGACGTCCGGATTCCTTTCAATGACGAGCAGATCTGCTTCCTGCGGAGCAATGAGGTCGGTGTTCATGTCGAGATGTTTTGCTTGGGCCTCCGTTTCGCCCTTCACCCCTTCATCATCCAGGTCATGAAGTTACTGATGGTGTCCTTGTGCCAGCTGACCCCATACTCTGTCGCGGTGCTGACCGGGTTCGTCATGCTCTGCCGTATCCATGGTTTAGAGCCGTCCATCCCCCTCCTCTTTCATTACTATCAGGTTCAGACGGTCGGCCACGGGTCGTGGCAGCATCTCCGGGCTCACGCGGGGTGGGAGTGTTTGCTCGGTCTGCCCCGTTGGGTGGGGGACTGGAGCTTGAGCTATGTCTTTGTCGTTTTTCCTGAGGACGCCGAGATATTGATGGGTTGAGGAGGGCTATGTCAGTACGACTTGACGTTGACCCTCTCTGAGGCTGACCAGGCAGCTGTTCAGCTATTATCGTCTCTTTCCTTAGAGGAGAGGTCGATCTGGCCTCTGCTGGATGACTTGCTTCTCAAGACCGTTCTGTGGTCCCCCAGTAGGCTCTTCATTTCTTTCTGTTTTCTCTCTCGCTTACCCTGATCTTCTTTCCTTCTGCAGAGATGGCTGGACGCGAAATTACTCAGAATGTCAACGAACTCTTCCGAAGGGGTTCCAGCCGAAACCGAGGGAACCCGTCGGGATAGGCGCCTCGTCGTACCATTGACGAAGAGGTGCGGCAGGCCGAGCCTGCCATGGGGAGAGTGGAGCCCATGGGTGTGGTGACTCCTCCCCCATTGGCCACAGAGATCCTCCCTGAAGGTGAGGCCCCGAGGGCCGAACTCCCTCGCCCTGCCCAAAATGAGGGGGGCGAAGGAGTCGAGCCGACTCCTAGTGTGCTAGTGGGTGGTCGAGGCGCGGGACGTAAGCATTCTCCCCCGACCTCCGCCGGCCCCAACAAGAGGAAAAGGAGGAAGGAGGGTGGGGAGACCCGCACTCCGGTTGCCCCCGAAGTGCCGACGGCCTCCGGCGACACTCTCCCGCTGACCCTGGTGGTCACTCCACTGTCTTGGTCGAGCCTTCCCGGGTGGGGGCTGGCGGTGTGTTGGCAAATGTCTTGGCAGGCCCCGAGGTTACCCCCGGTGACTCGGTATTCATCGATCGGACCGTGGCCGACCAGTTGGCACACGGTTCCATCATCCCGAGGGACCGATCCCTCCTGGAGAGGGCTCCTACCGATACACTATCGGACTCCCTGGTCTGGCAGCTTCAGCAGGTTCGGCCACTTCGCTTTTCCCGAAATTGTCTCCTGACCTTCCTCTGTATAACTCCTTCCTTTGTGCAGGCCATCACGATGGCCATCGAGGCGCAGCGTTGGGCGGTCCGGGCGAGGGAGCTGGAGGAGTCCATTGCCTGGGAGCGCTCAAGGGCCGGAGCGGCCGAGGTGGCCATCCAAGAGGCGCGCATGGAAGCTCGACATCTCCAACGCCGGGTAGATGAGCTTGAGGCTCAAGTGAGGGACCTCCAGGGGGAGCTGGACGACGCTCAGAGGTCGGCCCGAGAGGCGGAAGAAGCGTTCCGGTAGGAGAGGAGCGATCTCCAGAGTGAGCTGGTGGACCTGCGCCAGATGACCCGGTTCGTCGATGAGGTGGAGAGGGGCGTCGGTGGGATTCTGGGGGAAAGGATCACGGGGGTCCTTAGGGAGGCCTTCAGCTCTTATGAGGACCTTCTTGCCCCTCGGATTATTGGCGTTGTCCGGGACTCCTTCCGGCGATTTGCGGAGCATGCCCGGTAGCCCCTCCCGCCCGTCAACCCCCCGAGCTCCGAGCAGGGCGAGGTGCCTGAGGATGCTTCCTCCCATGCCCCAGGGCCTTAGTCCTTTGTATCTTGTTCCCTCCTCCCTTCTCTTTATAATTTTGAACGATTATATATATATAGCTCCTTTGTCGCTGGGGGTCTTCCGCCCTGCGGGGGCCCTCAGCCTTTTTGGTCTTTTATTGGCTGCGAGTTCTACATTTCGTCGACAATCCTTTATTGCTCGCGGGGAGGGTGAGTGGTCTTCAGGACACTGAACCCCGTTGGTATCTGGGATTAGGACCTTATTGGCGCCCTCGTCTGTTTCGTCGTAGTTTTTCCTTTAGTCTCAGTATTCGATTTGCTTGGATAGTTTCCTCGCACGCGGCAGGGTTGTTCCCAGTCTCGCAGTGGTTCAGATTGGCTGGTCGGCGAGGGGGGGCTGCCCCTCGGCTTACGTCCAGCCGATTCCCTCTTTCATTGGGGGAGTCGCCCCCATCCTTACAAGCGGGCAGATTGTTAGGTCGGCGAGGGGGCTGCCCCGCGGTTTGCTACCGACCAATGTCCCCGCCTGCTAGGGGAGTTGCCTCCAGCCTTACGGACGAGTTTACGGATCGACCTGCTGGGGGAGTTGCCCCGAGCCTTACGGACGAGTTTACGGATCAACCTGCTGGGGGAGTTGCCCCCTGCCTTACGGCCGATTGGTTCGGTGGGCCTGCGGAGGGTTGCTCTCCGGCTAAGTGCCAACCACAGAACTCATCCGCTGTGGGAGTTTCCCCTAGACTCACGGATGAGTTCATGGATCGGCCTGCTGGGGGAGTTTCCCCCAGCCTTACGGTCGATCGGTTCGGTGGGCCTGCGGAGGGTTGCTCTCCGGCTTAGGGCCGACCGCAGAGCCCGTCTACTGGGAGTTTCCCCTAGACTCACAGACAAGTTCACGGATCGGCCTGCTGGGGGATTTGCCCCCAGCCTTACGGCCGATCGGTTCGGTGGGCCTACGGAGGGTTGCCCTCCGGCTTAGGGCCGACCGCAGAGCCTGTCCGCTAGGGAAGTTTCCCCTAGACTTACGGACGAGTACACGGATCGGCCTGCTAGGGGAGTTGCCCCCAGTCTTACGGTCGATCGGTTCGGTGGGCATGCGGAGGGTTGCTCTCCAGCTTAGGGTCGACCGTAGAGCCCGTCCGCTGGGGGAGTTTCCCCTAGACTCACGGACGAGTTCACGGATCGGCCTGCTAGGGGAGTTGCCCCCAGCCTTACGGTCGATCGGTTCGGTGGGCTCGCGGAGGGTTGCCCTCCGGCTTAGGGCCGACTGCAGAGCCCGTCCACTGGGGGAGTTTCCCCTAGACTTACGGACGAGTACATGGATCGGCCTGCTGGGGGAGTTGTCCCCAGCCTTACGGCCGATCGGTTCGGTGGGCCTACGGAGGGTTACCCTCTGGCTTAGGGCCGACTGCAGAGCCCGTCCGCTGGGGGATTTTCCCTTAGACTTATGGATGAGTTTTCAGATCGACCTGCTGGGGGAGCTGCCACCAACCTTACGGCCGATCGGTTCGATGGGCGGCCTCCGGTCTGTCGAGTGACAGCGGTCCTCTAGGAGAGGAGGTTGGTGGGCTAAAAAAAGGTGCTTCTCTCAAGCGTAAGAGTCCGTACAAGTAATATAATCTGGGAGTCCAAATGTCGAATCCTCAGGAGGAAATCTGTTGCAACCACATCACAAATCAAACAGAAATCTGACGGAAAGAAACTAACCACTCTAATAATGAAAGTGATGATGGTGTGAAAGTGTGTCGTGAATACGTAATCAAAGCGAACAACGAAAGAGTCGTGTATGAAAATATATGAGAACCATGCACATGATATGGGTTCGTTAGGATCAGCGATTCAAGTATTTTGGTTGATTAAATATAACTCAACAAATCCTCCTTTTGGGAGCGATTCGTTGGAAAATACCCTTTTGGGGGTTCAAGCACAATATGAATAAAAACGTCGCTAAAACTATAGTTCTACGAATATGGTATGAAGCTCTCTTTTGGAGAGATCAAATCTCACCCTTGTGGGGTGATCATCAACGTATTCGCTTCTTTTGGAAGACGAAAATAGGATTAAATAGCTAAAACATACAATTTTAGCGACTTTTACGATGAAGAACAACAATATTCAACCAAAATAACACGAATCACATCCCCTAACTACTCCATATCATGCAAAAATAGGATTTAGCTACTCATCATGCAATAATAAACAATTTCCATAGCAAAATACATCAACTTTATAGCAAAATACACTAGAAAACACCAAAATACGAGGTTTGAGTTAAAGAAAATATCACCAAATCTCCAAGTTTCGACTTCAAACTCTCTGGAAATACTAAGAAAACCCTCTGGAATTTTACAGAATTTTACAGAGGGGAAATACGGCTCCTAGAGCCTCCAATACGCCCCAATTTGCCTGTCTACGCCCCAAAACCCTAGAATACGCTTATATAATAGGCATTGCGGGTTTGGGGGCTTAACGGGTTTAAAAACCGCACCCGAAATCGATTTAAACCCACTCCACAGTTGGAGCAAATGCTGACCGCTCATCTGAGCGGGATTGAACTTCGCTGCGACGCGTGGCCTTTAAATTTCGTGCTCCGCCCGCTTCGATCGCTCGGCGCCCGCATCCGCTTCATTTGTAGCCGTTGGATCGCGCGTGCGACTGCTGTGATTTCGCCACTTCGCTCAAAGGGGCCGCTCTTCGACTCACGATCGGGATGACGGACGACCGTTGGATCGTAATCCGACGGTGCTAATGCCGCTGAGTCCGCTTCGCGATCGCTCGTTGCTCCGATCGCCACCGTTCGTTCAAAACACGGGATTTGCTGTAGGGGCGCCACGTGTCCCGTGAGAGCTTGCCTCTGCGTTCGTGAGGGCGGCTGTGAGCCATTCGATCAAGCTGGGAGACGCTGCGATCTCGCCACGTACCCCCTCAAATCTCCGTTGCCGCTTCATCTTGCGGAATGTTTCGTGGCCGTTCGATCAGCAACCAAGAGTCCAGATAGAGCCACGTCGACCGCCATTTATCCCCTTTATCTCAGCCGTTAGATGAGGAATGAGCGGCCACGATTTAGCCACTTGGCCTGTATTTTCGTATTAAATCCGTATTTCTTGCGTATTTCCCCATTTAATTGGTATTCTGCATTCAAAAATTCATAGTAATTAGCACAGATCTCAGAAAAATACAAATAAATAGTCGTTGGAATCGTGAGATCGAGACCAAACTAGGAAAAATATAAAAATTGCAGAAATACTTCGTTAATTGCTGTTTTATGCTCAAATAAGGTGTATTCTCTAATAAATGATGATATATAAAATACGAATGTATTAGAGATCAATTTGGCATCATATGAGCACAAAATAGAGCTAAATGGGGGGTTAAATATGTAATACTGAACCCGAATCACACCCCCCAACTAGCGATTTTCTAGTCTCTAGCAAAAAGAGCGATTAATACGGATGATTAATAAAACAATAAATTCTTTCAAATTGCTCATGGCATGGCTCAATAATATGCGTTCCAACATGATCTTGACCATCAATATACGCATCCATGAACAAAATCAATCACATGATATTTTCTCTAGTTTAGTATGAATAAATAACATACAAGCATCGATTTACGCAAGCGAAAGTATAACACGTCGTTATATTCCAGTTTTCTTGTTTCCAAGGAATTGGCCTATCAAAATAATCATTCAAGACATGGGTATTGAAGTTGCCTAGTATATTCACCATTTCTTTTCTTTTATTCGTTCTGCATAACGCGCATCAAGCAACATTCACAGAAAAATGTATAACTTGGATCGCTCCATCAAATGAGTGAGTTTCCTGTCAATAGCTCCCAAATCAGACGATAATAGGGCATTAGGCCAAAAAGGACACCTCAGACTGTACTACTCGAGCCAACCAAGTTATTTATTAGTGACATGCTTATTCATTTATTTTTCTTCATTCATGTTTCATTCATTTTTTTTCTTTCTTCTTTTTTTAAGCAACTCAACACCCATATTTTCGAACATAAACATTAATAACCATGGCCACATTCCTCTTCAACTTGAAGACTATTCTTATAAATCGTGTATACTTAAGCTTTTTCATCACATTAGCATGCATGAAATAAATTCAAACTATTTCGAGATATTAATCGTGGAAATTGAAAATTTTCATGAATAGCATATTAACGGTAATTTCATGAAGGAAAAATAATTTAATCAAGCCATAAATAATTTTTAGAACTCAATTAATGCGTAATCATCCGAATTTGAGGCATATGAAGGAGTTTTAAAATGATGAGATTTGGTGATTTATTCTTCAAAAAAAAAAATTATCCTAAGGTCTCATACACACCCCCCAACTAAAGATGGACATTGTCCTCAATGTCGAAAGGGGCACGAGTTTATTCAAGCAAGCAACCTAGAAAGCATATAAAAACTACACTACTGGAAAGAACACACCATGATCAAATGGCGGATCCCGAATCTTTAATTGTGGAGGAAGTTGTTCAATTTGCTCCTTGCGCTCCTCGGCAATTATTTTTCCTCCAATGACTAAACTGGACTCCAGCAACACAACTCCAAGCATCTCTATAAGCTGTTTACCAGTTTCTGAAAGATATGCACTACTCTCTGTACGATGCTCAGTCAATGGGGAGAGGGCTAAATGATTTTGGGACAAAAATGGAGGAGGGCATGGTTCTGACTCCATGGCGATAATCTCAAAATCCTTGTCCCTAGCTGTCTCCTCCTCTCGTTCATCCAAAATTGTTAGCTCGTCCTCTCTTTTGCACACACTTTCTGCCATGTGTATATTTATATTTGTGTCCTCAACGTGACATGGCTCGCTCGATATACCTGCAATAGAAGATGAACTCGTATTAGATTCTTTAAATTGAGTTTCAGAAGCATTACTTTCTTCTAAGCAAGTGGCAATCAGATTAAGATTTTCCAAGGATTTCTGAATCTGCCGACTCCGAGCAAGGAAATTCTCTTGGAATTGATGGGATGTGGCCTCCTGTTTCTGAATAATCAGGTAAGCGTCCTCTTTCAAGGATTGCAAAGGTACGTCTACGCTTTGCTCTTCTTGATCAAGGCACGAAGACTCCGTTGAATCGCACTCTGAAGTCTCTTCCATAGTTTCTTCATTTTCTTGCAGAGACTCCATGTATTCCCACGCCTCTGTCGGCGTCATGTCTCCCAATAATTCCTGCAGCTGTGGTTGTAGTCCATCTAGGAAGGACGCCATAAGCTCTTCATTTGTGAACCCATGCTGCGGATAGCTCGATACTATATCTGTGAACCTCCTCCAGGCCTGAAAGAAAGTTTCACAATCAGTTTGATTAAAATTAACAATTTTGAGCTTCTCCATTCTATGTTTGTGTGCATTAGCATACCTTGCATCATACAGATTGTTTATGTAATAGAAATTCATATATTCCATTTTTAAAAATTAAAATAAAATAATAAAAAAATTTTATGTACAATAAAGTGGAAAGATCTCACCGAAGGTCCTCTAAATGAAATAAACTGTGGTAACAAACCATTCCTCTCCGGCAACGGCGCCAAAAACTTGGTGGGCTCCAAAAAGGTGCTTCTCTCAAGCGCAAGAGTCCGTACAAGTAATATAATCTGGGAGTCCAGATGTAGAATCCTCAGGAGGAAATCTGTTGCAACCACAGCACAAATCAAACAGAAATCTGACGGAAAGAAACTAACCACTCTAATAATGAAAGTGATGATGGTGTGAAAGTGTGTCGTGAATACGTAATCAAAGCGAACAACGAAAGAGTCGTGTATGAAAATATATGAGAACCATGAACATGATATGGGTTCGTTAGGATCAGCGATTCAAGTATTTTGGTTGATTAAATATAACTCAACAAATCCTCCTTTTGGGAGCGATTCGTCGGAAAATACCCTTTTGGGGGTTCAAGCACAATATGAATAAAAACGTCGCTAAAACTATAGTTCTACGAATATGGTATGAAGCTCTCTTTTGGAGAGATCAAATCTCACCCTTGTGGGGTGATCATCAATGTATTCGCTTCTTTTGGAAGACGAAAAGAGGATTAAATAGCAAAACATACAATTTTAGCGACTTTTACGATGAAGAACAACAATATTCAACCAAAATAACACGAATCACATCCCCTAACTACTCCATATCATGCACAAATAGGATTTAGCTACTCATCATGCAATAATAAACAATTTCCATAGCAAAATACATCAACTTTATAGCAAAATACGCTAGAAAACACCAAAATACGGGGTTTGAGTTAAAGAAAATATCACCAAATCTCCAAGTTTCGACTTCAAACTCTTTGGAAATACTAAGAAAAGCCTCTGGAATTTTACAGAATTTTACAGAGGGGAAATACGGCTCCTAGAGCCTCCAATATGCCCCAATCTGCCTGTCTACGCCCCAAAACCCTAGAATAAGCTTATATAATAGGCATTGCGGGTTTGGGGGCTTAACGGGTTTAAAAACCACACCCGAAATCGATTTAAACCCGCTCCACAGTCGGAGCAAATGCTGACTGCTCATCTGAGTGGGATTGAACTTCGCTGCGACGCGTGGCCTTTAAATTTCGTGCTCCGCCCGCTTCGATCGCTCGGCGCCCGCATTCGCTTCATTTGTAGCCGTTGGATCGCGCGTGCGACTGCTGGGATTTCGCCACGTCGCTCGAAGGGGCTGCTCTTCGACTCGCGATCGGGATGACGGACGACCGTTGGATCGTAATCCGACGGTGCTAATGCCGCTGAGTCCGCTTCGCGATCGCTCGTTGCTCCGATCGCCATCGTTCGTTCAAAACGCGGGATTTGCTGTAGGGGCGCCACGTGTCCCGTGAGAGCTTGCCTCCGCGTTCGTGAGGGCGGCTGTGCGCCATTCGATCAAGCTGGGAGACGCTACGATCTCGCCACGTACCCACTCAAATCTCCATTGTCGCTTCATCTTGCGGAATGTTTCGTGGCCGTTCGATCAGCAACCAAGAGTCCAGATAGAGCCACGTCGACCGCCATTTATCCCCTTTATCTCAGCCGTTAGATGAGGAATGAGCGGCCACGATTTAGCCACGTGGCCTGTATTTTCGTATTAAATCCGTATTTCTTGTGTATTTCCCCATTTAATTGGTATTCTGCATTCAAAAATTCATAGTAATTAGCACAGATCTCAGAAAAATACAAATAAATAGTCGTTGGAATCGTGAGATCGAGACCAAACTAGGAAAAATATAAAAAGTGCAGAAATACTTCGTTAATTGCTGTTTTATGCTCAAATAAGGTGTATTCTCTAATAAATGATGATATATAAAATACGAATGTATTAGAGATCAATTTGGCATCATATGAGCACAAAATAGAGCTAAACGGGGGGTTAAATATGTAATACTGAACCCGAATCAGAGGTCGAATTCTCTATCGTGTTTTGAAACAACTATTCAACCAAATGCGGCAAAAAGAGGCTGCGTTTCTACCAACAGGGCCCTTCTTTCTTTCCATGGTCCAGTACATTTGGAGGAAAAACAAAAAACAGATGGAGCCGGGGCAGGTGAGCTCTCCCCTGACGAGGTTGCGATCGTTTGTCCCTCCCGCTCACTCGATGATGCGCAAGGGCGCCTGGACTACGTTTACTTTCTTCCCCTTGTCTGGCTGCCTGGACGTCTCCTCCCCCGGAGCGGGATCGTCGGTGAAGTTCTTCAAGTGCCCCTGACTCACTAGCTTTTCTATATCTTTCTTCAGATGCCTGCAATCGTCGGTGTCATGGCCGTTGTCCTTGTGATATTTGCAGTATTTCTCTTCGTCTCTCCCGCCTTTCTTCATCCTCGGAGGTGGCCGGCTCATGCGCCCCTCCTTCTGGGCGTGAGCGAGGACAACGTCTGGGGCAGCGTTCAGCTGGGTGTGTCATGGCTCTTCCCTCCGCTGCTTTCCTCTGGCCTTCTTTTCCTGTCGATGTTCCTCCGAGCCACAACGCTCACCTTCGTCACGCTTGGATCCTCGTCGGGTCTTTCCGTCGTCGACGGCCAAGGCCTCTTTTGTTAGCATGAAGCGCTCGGCCCGTGCCATGACCCCGGCAAGGTCTTTCGAAGGATCGTTGTGTAACGATTTCTTCAGGCCTCTATGCTGTAATCCTTTCTTCAGGGCTGTCTTCACGACCAACTCGGGACAGCTCTGCACGTTCAGCCGTTCCATGTTGAAGTGACGCATGAAGTGCCTCAGGGATTCTCCGGGACCCTGCACCACATTGAACAAGAGTTCCGAGTCTGTCTTTACCTGTCGCCTGGCCACGAACTGTCTGCAGAACAACTGGGTGAGCTCCTCGAAGCTATCGATGGAGCGATTGGGCATGCTGTGATACCAGGTCCTTGCTGCTTTTCGGAGGGTGGAATAGAAACCTCTGCAGAGCAGGGTGTCGTCTGCCCCTGGAAGGCCATTACCCCCTCATAGTCCATCACATGGTCAGCGGGATCGCCCGTGCCGTCGTACTTTTCCAACGTTGGTACCTTGAAACTTGAGGGTACCCGTGCCTTAGTTATCCTCCGGGTTAGGGGGCGTCGTTCACCATTAACACCCCCCGGCCGCCCTCCTTCACTTATCTCGTGCTCACTGGTGGCAAGGGGGGGGGGGGCAGGTTCAGGCTTAGCTGTCCCTCGTGCCCCTGCCAAACTGGGGGCAGGGCTCGATCTGGGAGCGTCCCCTTTCTCGCCCCAGTATTCTCGCCTGTCCCACCTCCGGCGGGGACTTCCGCTCCGCCGGGACCGATCCCCCAAGTCTCGGTGATCGTCCCGTCAGTGCCTGGATGAATATGATCGTCTAGTCGAGGCAGTCACCGACTCGCCCTCAGATTGCTTGAAGCCCCTCTTGTTTCTCTCGTGCAACGAGGTGGGTGTGGGAGACCGTGCTGGGTTGAAGCCCGGTATAGTGAATCGTCGCTCCAGGTTGGGCACCCCGTTCCCGTGGTCGGTGACCATGGTGGACCGCATGGGTTGGTGACTCCCTCCCCAACGGTGGGCCTCACCCATCCCATCTCCCTGGATGGGTGAGTTGCCGACGAGCTGTTGAATTGTTGCGACCAACGTCTGGATGTTGGCATTGGTCTCTTGGGCGAAGGTGCGGAGTTGTTCTTGGGTGACCGATCGGGACTCGCCTGTCCCCTCGGTGGTGTGGCTGAGCTGGTTCTCGGGGGGAATGTAGTCTCCCTCCTATTGGATGGGGGGCATGCGCCCCGTGCCATTGCATATGGGTTCCATTCCGGTGGTTTGATGTGGGCTTGCTTCGGTTCCCACAGACGGCGCCAGATGTTTACGGGTGTTTTCTTGCCACTGGATAGTTGACCGACGACTGTTGGGTCAACGTGGTTAAGGGGTCGGTTGGGATCCCTTGGATACGCCAAGCTCACGTGCACTCGGCGTGGGTCGGAGATGGAATCGAGGAGGAGCGTCGGTCCTTGTCCGAAGCAAGGCCGATGGGAGGCCTCGGCTCCGTTCGATGGGCTCGGCCTCGGTTGGATGCGCGTCGAGGGGTAGCCTCGGTGCTTCCCTTGGGGGTTGTTCTTCGGTCGGCCGCCACACCCGCTTGTAGCGAGAGTGGTCGTCAGGCGCTGAGGGGTAGCCTCGGCGCCTCGGTCAGCTTCTTCCTGAATAGATGAGAAACTCGTCAGGGTGGCCTGACCTTGGTTCTGGCCGAATCCTCTCCGATGCCTAAGTCAGATCAGGGTCTGAAAAGTACTCGGTGGGGGTAGGTTCGACTCGAGAGGAGATCGATATGCTGACCCATGGCACAAGCAGGGGGAGGGAAAGGCAATGGCAGATAACCAAGGTCGTTGATGGTATACCTCAGATCAGAATACCTGGGGTTCGATCCCTTCCTCCGTTGTCCCTCCAGTCCTTTTATAGGGTCTTCGCCACGATTGCCCCCGACCCATGTTCCTCGTTCACCCCCTTTCATGCCCCCGCGATCCGCCTTCCTCTCCGCCCCGACGTGCATCGTGGGGAGGCATTTACTAACGGGGCTCTTAATGGACATTAAGGGGCAGCGGGTTCAAGGGAACGACTATTTCCAAGGAGCACGAGCTGATCGTGGATCCCTGGGGGTAGATTGGCCGGTCCTCGAGCTTTATCTGTGGGCCTCGTCAGGCGGGCCCAACCTTGTTTATGGGCTTCTCGTTCATGGCCAGGCCTCGCGTCTCTGCTTCTTGGGCTTCTCCAAAACAGTCGTATCACACCACATGTGTATATACACTCTACACACGTATACCAATATGCATAAACTACACAAATACATAATCATATACATCCTATCGTATATGGCACTAGGGCCATTACATCCACCCTTTTTACATGGGGAATGCGGGCAGTGCCTTAAGTTATCTTCAGTGCTATGGGCCCATTCTTCAGCTTCGAGGGGGCCTTCTCTCCAAGATAAAGTTTTTGGATGTAGTTCTCGAAATTGCTTAACTCCAGCATCACCTTGTGGAGCAGGTTAAGGTTCACGTCGGAGAAGATGATGTTGGATTTCCAACATTTCTCTTGTGACACCCATGATGTTGTTGTCGGTGACACCATTAGCATTACGAGTGTTTGGTCGACCTGCCATGCTGAAAAAAAAACCGCGATGAGTGTTAGGTGAGAAATATATTCTAGCAGATGACTTAGATATTAATGTTTTCCAAACCATTTCTTAAAGTATTCGCATGAGCTTGACCTGCATGGGCCACCACCTAAACTTGTCACTCCCTACTTCCTATTATACTCAGGAGCGAGAACGCAAACGGGTCCGTGATATGCTTAAAATAAGGAGGAGTATTTTTTTCCATTCTTTTCTTCCTCCCTGGTGTAAACACAGTAAGCGTCTGTGATTTAAAATTTGCAAGTACATGCATTCTTACTTAAGAAACAGCTGAATAACATTATTACAATCAAAGCGTCCAGAATAGGATACAAGCATAGGCCTAACATGGCCAAAACAACAACAACACACACAAGTCTCAATAATAGTACAACTCAACGGTACTGGTATGAAATAGTAGTCACCATAGTTTCAGTAGATTGAAACTCAACGTAGTCCTCGAGTACTGGCTTGATCTCTGAAATAAGATCCACAGTAAACTGGCTCACAAAACCTGACTGACATTTTATAAGACAATACAAAATGAAATACCCGTTAGCGAAGGTCGCTCTGCAAGTATTTCCCCACAATAGGAAGGAATGCATATATATATATGAGAAAAAGGGATATGAGCATTCGGTGTAGGAAATTTCCTACACCGTCCTAATAAAACTTCTATTTCCAATCTTTTTTCCAATAATCACCACCGTTCATTTTGATGTACTTATTATGGATGATGAACATATCAAAAATCAAGTGAATCCAACGCTATTTTACCCTCAATCCGATTGTTACAAATTCAACGTTTTCAAAACAATAGAACTTTTTGTCACGAGCCGATCGAAGGTCAAATCCCCCTAGGGTTCACCCATATTTGGGGTTTTGGGGTTTTAGAATGTGTACAACAATTCTAAGCAAAACAAATTTCAAAAAATTAAGTGGAATGTGGTGTTTTTGAAGGGCGGTGTAGGAAATTTCCTACACCGAATGCTCACCTCCCTCAAGCCCTATATATATATATATATATATATATATATATATATATATATATATATATATATATATATATATATATATATATATATATATATATATATATATACTAGTCATAATCCGTGCCCATGGGCACGGTTCATTTAAGATTTTCCCCGCGAAATCTTTGTTCCCAAACATTATTTACACAGTCAAATTTGTGCGGAACAACAAATTCGGCGTAGAACAATAAATTCAGCGAGGGCGTCCTTGAGTCGGAACAACAAATTATTGTAAAAAATTTAGCGGGCGCCTTCGGCGTGGGAAAGTTTTCTCATCTTGTTGCCTCATGCGTCAAAGAGACGGTGGGCACTGCGTTAAGGGAGTGATCGTTCAATCCACAGAATCATTCAATCTGCCTCATTAAGTGTAAGTGAAAGTTGTTCCCTTCGAAATATTTGTTCAGCAAAAAATTATTTCCACAGCCAAAATTACGCGGAATAACAAATTAGCGTAAAAATATTTAGCGGCATGGGCGCCATCGGTGCGGAACAACAAATTCGGCGCGGACGCATTCGACACAGAACAACAAATTAGCGTAAAAAATCGGATCTCAACCATTCATTCCTCAAGATAAAATCCAAGCCGTCTTTCTATCAACCTGTTTGTCTTAGTCAGCTTGTCCTAGTCAGCTTGTCCTAGTCAGCCCTAAAATTCAAAAACAGTTGTGTATCAACTCTACAATTTTCCCTACGAATGCATTATTTTTCAGTAAACAAAAGAAATTAATTTTAGTAACCTCATGGGAACAAAGGTTCTACATTCCACATGCAAGTTATGCATCAACTCTGCAATTAGGAGTTAACAGGAAATGGAGCTATATTCGAGAATTTATTTACTCTTGCTTTTGCAGAATGTTCAAAAGTATCATCTTCTTTATTATTATTTTTTAAAATAGAAATCCTCGAGTCATATGTTTTCTTTCGTATTTATTCTTTTGAAATGAAAGAACCTTTTAATGGATAAACCCAAAATACTATCATGGAATCTTGTATATACTTCTACTGCTGGCATATATTTAAGTGTTCTGGAATCTAAGATGCAACGAATCATCCAATTCCGACTAACTAAAAAAATTTGAAGATAAAACCTTTGAAATATCACATAACTTAGGTATGCCAAAGCCAAATATCCAAAGAATTAAAAGAGAGAAACTCAACACGACATGAAGTATTCATTTGTTTTGTACATTCACTCATTCATCTTTGAAAGATTTCCTGCCAATAACACATAGATGGAGTAATAAGACATGGAATAATAAATATTTGATATCTCTCTCATTGAAGATGCAACGAATCATCCAATTTCGACTAACTAAATTTTTTTGAAGATACAACCTTTGAAATATCACATAACTTAGGTATGCCAAAGCCAAATATCCAAATAATTAAAAGAGAGAAACTCAACACGACATGAATTATTCATTTGTTTTATACATTCACTCATTCATCTTTGAAAGGTTTCCTGCCAATAACACATAGATGGAGTAATAAGGCATGGAATAATAAATATTTGATATCTCTCTCACTGAAGAACAATGGTTCAAGAACATTTGAGGTTGCCATCTTGTGTTTTCCAGTTGTTGTAGCAATGGATTTCTTCCTTGTGACCATAGGTGCCTAACAGAACATATAGGTAGGTCACAGCTCTTGTTGCAGAAGAACATGCACAACTTATAGGATGTCGCCGAGCATTTTAACTCACATGCAGGTCCACATTTTGCGCTGCATCAAGAACACAATAAGTAATTGTGTCAGGTTTTATTTTTGATTTCACATAGCATTATCTATATTATCTACTTATAAGCAAGTAATAAGAAGTATTGCAAACATATGGTCAGTGCGAAGGAGTCCCTCTCCACCGGCCTAAAGACAGTGAAGGCTTCTTCCATACACAGGAACTCTCACATTTTCCAGCCTTCAGGACATGCAGATAGCAATATATAGATATACACATAGTAGAAACTCAAGCCTCAAATTCTAATGCAAAATAGCACTCATATCTTAAAATCTCTTTTTATTAATTCATAAATTCCAGTAATTTAATTTATACAGGATGATGACTTACATATGCTTTCTGGGATCTTGGATGCTGCTGTTGTGCCATGCTTTATGAATCCTCTGCCATTTGCAACCTTTGATCTCGCGCTCGAGCTGGACATGTCACCCAAGCCTACATGCACAGGATGATCTCAGTAATTTAATTTATAAAGGATGCTGACTTACATGTGGTTAATCAAATTTACATATACCTCAAACATTGCATGTCTGTAAGTATGTGTATAAATCATATTTACATCAAAGAACAAATACGTGCTTAATTTAACATTGAACTAAAACATTACATGTCTCCCATCCTGTATAATGAGAAGTATGCGGGTTCAAGTTCAGATTGAACTAAAACACCCTTATCTAACTTGCATATACCACAAAGAACACATATTTATATATTGTTCTCATTCTAAAACATTGAACTAAAACTTACAGATGAAAACATTACATGTCTACGAATCATATTTATGTCTGTAAGTTCAAATTTTAGTTCAATGGTTTAGTCCAAATTGCATGTTCAAATTTTAATTTAACATCATGTATTATGCATAATGTGTATTAATCAAATTTAACATATACCTCAAGCATTGAATATTTGTAAGTATGTGTTGTATTTAACAACGCAATACTTACAAAGAGCAATGTGCACCCAAGCAAACACCTTGCACCCAAGCAAATAATGTTTTTTGAGAATGAATGACCTGCAAATTCTACCATGTTGAGAGAGATCATTCACAAAAAGCTAAATTAGCAATGAATATAAAATCCTATTACTCTTCCTATTAGCCAAAATTTTATTGCTTCTCCATCATTATATAGGAACCGAATTAAAAATATATCTTTTAATTGTACATGTTGAAGAGCCAGAAATATCAAATGTCAGAATACTTGCATTATTGTTCAACAATCCAATTGAATAATATTCCATATAGATGTCTCTTTTATTCTCTCCATATCCTTTGCACTTGGATAACATTATTGCCAATGCATCATGAAGCAGAACTGAGTTTCTTTTATAATTTATAAATCAATTTCGAAATTTTTGACATGATAATAATTGTCAGAGGTCAATTCTGTCCATACATCTTTATTATTGCCCAGAACATCAAATGGAAAGAATGGACCAAATGATATAGTACAAATGTTGACCAAACTCCAATTGAGCGGTGCTCTTTCATCACCCCAATGGCCCCAGAGAACTTAAGCGAGGGGTCATAGAAATATTTATTTACTATTAAAGGTCAATTGTGCAATTGAGAGCAAAAAATCAGTGGCCATGTAATATTAGGAGCTAAAATGACCCCAGAAAATGGAAGTTGACCCCGGAAATTCAAATGTTAAAACCATAGATGTAAAGTAACATATCTTGTAAATTAGTACTACTACACTGTGACATACTAACTGGGAAGTAGCATTCCCAGGTTTTAACACCAGATGAAAAGGATCAAAAAATCAATAGCAGACTAATGTGTGAACCTGTTAGCTAAGCAACAATGAGAAAATCAACTAAATTCCTAAACTGTAAGTGTACGGATCAAAGTTGGATCTCTAAGCAAAAAGCTTGTCTTATAGATATGCAAATACAGACAAAGACATTGTGTAAAGCTTAAACATTGGTCTGCAAAAAGAAAAAACCTTTTGAGGAAAAAAATTCTTATCTTGATATAGTGCAGGCTCTGGAAGACAAGTCTCTTTCTGAATGCTCTAATCTTTCACTAAATCCCCTAAATTCACAGTTATGTTCTTAATGATGTTTTTAATCTTGCATAATGTGCAAGAACTGATGAGAAAATCATTCTAACTCTTTCTATTATATTAATAATCTCAGTGAATAGAAAGAATATTCCGTTGGGAGAAGACGACCAATAAGTTAAAGTGATGTATATTTACACATCAAGTTAGACCACATTTTAGTTCTCTAAATAATCTTGAATTCTCACAAAAGAACAAAGAATCAATACTGAAGAATTGAGCTTCATTCAGTTATCCAGTTAGAACTATGCGAAAGAGAACTTGGTAAATTTTAATTGAAAAATCTTGTCCTAGATGTCTATATACATGAAACTGCATATGGAGGCAAGAATTTTTGGGATGATTCTCACCAAGCAAGCCGATGATTTACTACAATATGATAAGCTCTTTTCCTGCATAAAGTCCTAACACACACTGCATATAGTCCTAACACACAATGCAAAATTAAAATGCAAGGATACATCTTTTCTTGCCACTAACTGTACTACCCTCCATCCTTGTTACCTTCGCACAGCAAAGACTCCTATAAATTCTAAAGCCATCCATCCGTGTTACCTTTGCACATCAAATTCCTCTATAATCTGCTCTAATCTTTCACTGGATCCACTAAATTCACAGTTATGTTCTCCAGTTATTTCTAAAAGAATATGGAATTCAGTAATGAAACTAAAATAGGAGAATATTTCTGTTAATTTAACACATACAAAAACAAAACCATCACATTTATGAATCATAATCTTGTATTTCAGCATTCCTTCAGATAACATGGATGCAGAAAAAATGAGGCCATCATTAATCCCAAATACATCATAAAATATACCACAAAATCCATTCCATAAGAACAGAACTTGTGAGCTAAATTCCATAAGAACAGAAATTGACAATCAAATTGATGATTAATTGAACAAAAAAGCTCTAGATATTACCTAAGTCTTGATGGCAAAATCCTTGAAAGGGAGTAGCTATATATATAACATTGTCCAGTTGCAACATAGTTCTGATAATTTCTCTGAAGCTTTTATCAAAACTGGATATGATACACAAAAAAGTCAAATTTACCTCAAAATTTGAAATACATCAGGAATCATCCCATGGCAGTCATCTCGTGATTGATGCCCCTTCCATATCCTCTCCCCCCACAGTAACTATCTTAGGCAGTCGTCTCGTGAAGTAAATCATCATGAATCTTCTCTTCCTTGGTGCTCTTACTTCCCGTGAAAACCTCAACATGTAGCACTTTAGGAATATAATTCATATTCTGCAGAAACTCATCCCACTCTTTTTCGAAAGGCTGCAATATTTAATGGAATACGCTAAATATCACCTTAAATTGATGTATAATCTTTGCCGCTAAAAAGCTGAACTTATGTATATCAAATCAGTTGGCTCGCTCACCATTGTGCTACTTGGAGGTGCAACTTCCTCAAACATGTTATCTTCAACTTTTGACCAGCATAAAATCATTACAGAATATGTTATCTTCAACTTTTGACCGGCATAAAATCGTTATAGAACACATAAACCTTGCATATTATCAAAATTTTAATCTTAAAATTTTAAATTTGACCATGGCTTGCTATGTTACGTAGTCCTCACGCTCGACAGCAATGGGCTTTCAGGGCAGTCATGGGATTCATTGAATCAATATGACCATGCTCTTCAACACCACATCATCTTCATCAACATATTTTGATATGAAAAAATATATAAATAAGCACAATACATCCAAGCTATAACCAACAAATCAACTAATATAATAAAATGCAAGCTATTTTGGCAAAAAGGTTAAAGAAACAGACGACCTTCGTTGGATTGGGCATTGGTGGTTGAAGAGTACATGGAGACTGAATACCACAAAGATCTCAACTTCATCGACAACTTATAGAAAGTATCTGCTTTCTTCTAAAACTTCAAGATTATTACATTACGACACCCAAACACACATACAAAGAAATAGTCCGTGTGGGAAAAAACGTGATGTGGTGGACTATTATACCCATTTAATGCATGAATCCAAATTTATTCAAGTGTACAATGCAAATGCAAGGCAAAGCGTAACATACAATCTCAGTGGCCTTGATTTGTTGATACGTCACATTCTTTTGTGCGATAACCTTCTCTACTGTCTCTTGATCCCAATCCTCCATAGTTTCTAACCAAACAAAATACAAATCCCAAATACAACAACGGCTTGTAAAATTGGCTGGAAAATAAGACAATAAATGTTGATTAGCTTTTGTTTACTTAAAACATACTCCTTTCCAGATTCCTTTCTCATTGATATTTCCCCCAGCACGATGACTGAACTTTTTGATGCACAAACATGGCAAGAGAATGAAAAGAGACAAAAACACTTAAGTTTTGTTGTTTGGATAATAATTTTGATAGCAGTTTAGCTTACAATTAATAAACCAAAGAATGCACCAATAATCAAACTAAGGACTGTTTTATAATTTAGCTTGAATATGTACATACGCAACACAATCACCAAATTTCCATATTTTCAATTCTCAGTGAACCAGCACTCCATGTGTAAAATAAATTCCAGCTTCAAAAATCAGCAACAATCTCGATACTAAATCAAAACAACTTTTTTCATTTAAATGGGAGAGTACATCAAGCCCAAGTTATCACCTGAACGATTGGAGACTCGCAGGGTGAAGACATCACCAGAGACTCAAATGGCCCTTTGGGATGCAAGCGAAGGACTGTTCACAAACTATCCCGCGATTAAGCCCGTTAACAATCGAAAAACCCATCTCGTTTCACATCACCATCTTCTCCTTCTTCATTTGGTTCTTCATTCTTCTTCCTTATTTGCAACAACCAAAAGGGTCATGTTCGGGGTTTGCGAGCCGGTTTCGTCGAAAGAGGGGAAACAAACAAAAATACTGCCCATATTCTTTTTCAAAGTAACAACAATGCAAAATTTAACAGTAACAATTATTGAACAAAATTAACAAACCAAATTATTATTAACAAAATTAATAGTAAAAATTAACAGCTCTTTGCAGAGCTCTATTGATCAAACAAAAATTATTATCAACAAAAAAGGACTTTTATTTATAGTCAATTAACAGTAAAACAAAGAGAGGGGGGACCTTGTCCTTGTGACGCTTGTAGAAAAGATCCCAGTATTTCTTGGCTTCCATCTCATACTTCTCTGCAATTCAGAAAAAAAATTAACGGAAAGAAATCACAAATTGAGTGAAAAATCGATGAAAATGGTGGTGAAAATAAATAAAAAAGGCACCTTTCCAAAGATTGCGTACTTGTTCTTTCTTCTTCTTTATATGCAACCACCGAAAGGTCTTTGTTCAGGATTTCGAAGCCGGTTTCGTCAAAAGAGGAGAATAATCAAAAAATATTGCCGCCCGTCCCATTTCAGAGTAATGCCGATCTTTGAAGCACTATTAATCAAACAAAAATCATTATCAAGAAAGGGACTTCTATTTATTTTCAATTAACAGTATAACAAAGAGGGGAAGACCTTGTTCTTGTGACGCTTGTAGAAGAGATCTAAGTATTTCTTGGAATCCCTCGCATTCTTCTCTGCAATTCGGAAAAAATTTAACGGAAAGAGATCAAAAATTGAGAGAAAAATCGATGAAAATGGTGGCAAAATGAAGAAAATAGGCACCTTTTGAAAGAGATCACAAATTGAGAGAAAAATAGATGAAAATGGTGGCAAATATAAATAAAAGAAGCACCTTTCAAGAAAGGGTCTGTATCCTCTTCGTCTCATCAATTTCTGCTTCGCTACTTTCTGTCAATCAGTCGAGCGAGTCGATGTTAGCTTCAAAAAGACCCTCGAAAGCGCTTGAGCCACTGGGAGATCCAAGATTTTGGGGGTTTCCTTAAAAAATTAGGGTTTTGGGAGGATGAAGGCTCGAAATTGGTAGAAAAGGAAGAAGAGGTGGAGGTCTGGGTGCACGGCTCGAGGGCTTCTTTGGTGCGGTTTCAACAAAATTGTGGGGGATTTAGATTATCTGAAACTGTGGTGGAATAAAGTAAGGTAATGCACAGTTTTAAGGTGGTTTTCAAAGTTTTAAGTTCCCAACGCATTTCCCCCCAAAATTGAAAATTTTTTCTTTTAAAATTTTCTCAAAGCTACATCCCAACCGTTGATTCATCAAGATTAAATCTCAGCCGTCGTTCTATCAACCCTTTTGTCCTAGTCAGCTTGTCCTAGTCAGCCCTAGGGGCTTGTATAAGAGATCTAAGTATTTCTTGGAATCCCTTGCATTCTTCTCTGCAATTCGGAAAAAAATTTAACGGAAAGAGATCAAAAATTGAGAGAAAAATCGATGAAAATGGTGGCAAAAATGAAGAAAATAGGCACCTTTTGAAAGAGATCACAAATTGAGAGAAAAATAGATGAAAATGGTGGCAAATATAAATAAAAGAAGCACCTTTCAAGAAAGGGTCTGTATCCTCTTCGTCTCATCAATTTCTGCTTCGCTTCTTTCTGTCAATCAGTCGAGCGAGTCGATGTTAGCTTCAAAAAGACCCTCGAAAGCACTTGAGCCACTGGGAGATCCAAGATTTTGGGGGTTTCCTTAAAAAATTAGGGTTTAGGGAGGATGAAAGCTCGAAATTGGTAGAAAAGGAAGAAGAGGTGGAGGTTTAGGTGCACGGCTCGAGGGCTTCTTTGGTGCGGTTTCAACAAAATTGTGGGGGATTTAGATTATCTGAAACTGTGGCGGAATAAAGTAAGGTAATGCACAGTTTTTAAGGCGGTTTTCAAAGTTTTAAGTTCCCAACGCATTTCCCCCCAAAATTGAAAAGTTTTTCCTTTAAAATTTTCTCAAAGCTACATCCCAACCGTTGATTCATCAAGATTAAATCTCAGCCGTCTTTCTATCAACTCTTTTGTCCTAGTCAGCCCTAGGATTCAAAAATCACTGTCAAATGTTATATATATATACTAGTCATAACCCGTGCCCGCGGGCACGGATCATTTAAGATTTCCCCCGCGGAACAATAAATTAGCGCAAAAATATTTAGTGGCACGGGCACCTTCGGCGCGGGTGTCTTTGGCGCGGAACAAAAAATTCAGCGCAGGTGCCTTTGACGTGGAACAACAAATTCGGCGTCTAACAACAAATTTGGCGTCCGCGCCTTCGGCGCGGAACAACAAATTAGCGTAAAAAATTTCGCGGGCGCCTTCAGCGCGGGCGTGGAACAACAAACCTCAAGGTATTTTTACAGTAATTTGTTGTTCCGCTAAATTGTTTTACGTTAAATTTTTATTTTGTTTAATTGAATAGATCATGCTTCTACACAATCTTTCCCAAGGCACTTTAAATTTCAAAGTTTAGGTTCACAAGACACTTTTTTCCCCAAATTTAATCTCCACAATCTTTCCCAAGAAATTTCTACTTTCAAAGTTTAGGTTCCCAAAGCACTTTCCTCCCAAATTTAATCTCCACAATATTTTCCAAGACACTTCTAATTTCAAAGTTTTGGTTCCCAAGACACTTTTTTCATCAAAATTTTCACAAAATCCAATCTCAACCATTGATTTACCAAGATCAAATCTCAGCCACTCTTTATCTTGTCCTAGTCAGCCCTAGAATTCAAAAAACGCTGTCAAATGTATAATAGATATATGAGATTAATGGGTATCATACGCCATATGAGGCCTTGCCTCATATTCCCTCTCACATAAAGCACCCAAGTACAAGCCCACATGGGTTTGTACTTGGTTGTACTTGGATGCTTTATGTGAGAGGGCGTATGAGAGAGGCTCTCACATGGCGTATGATAGCCATTATTCTATATATATATACACACACACACACACACACACTAGTCATAACCCGTGCCCGTGGGCACGGTTCATTTAAGATTTTCACCTGCCAAATCTTTGTTCCCCAAAAAATTATTTACACAGCCAAAATTTAAATAAACAACAAATTAGCGTAAAAATATTTAGTGGCACGGATGCATTTGGCGTGGGCGCATTCAGCGTGGGTTCCTTCGACGCGAAACAACAAATACAGTGCGGGCGCCACAACAAATTCGACGCGAAACAACAAATTCGACGTAGAACAACAATTCGACATGGGCGCCTTTGGCACATTCGACGTAGAACAACAAATTTGGTGCGGGCGCCTTCGGTGCGGAACAATAAATTAGCGTAAAAAAATTCGATGCGGGTGCCTTCGGCGTGGAACAACAAATTCGGCACGAAACAACAAATTTGATGCATGCGCCTTTGGTGCGAAACAACAAATTTGGTGCGGACCAATGCGCTCGTTAAAACTTTAGCGGGAACCTTCGGCGTGGAACAACAAATTCCTCGTGGAACAACAAACCTCAGGGTATTTTTCGATGAGGGGGTTAACTTAAATTTCTGACTTCTGCTTCCTTTACAGGCACAACAGTCGTGGGCACAATAGATGTGACTTGTATGTGCAATTCCACAATTGCCCGGTTTTTATGCTTAGATTTAAGCCCTTCAGCGTTTCTCAATTTTTTGTAATAGCATATGAAATTTTAATTAGGGCCTCATATGTTGCAGTTGCATTTCAAAGTTATACGCATTGCATGATTATCATACAAAGACTACTTTAAAAACAATATGATTCCACAAAAAAAATATTACCCGTGCCATAAGGGCACGGTTCAATTAAAATATTCCACCTCAAAATCTTGGATAATCTCATTTTAAAAGAACAATAATAATTAAAGCATAATTATTATTATTTAGTTCAACAAAAGTTTTAGTTCCCTCCAGAATCTCCTCGCTTTTCTAAAAATATTAGTTCACCCCGGAGAATTTAGCTCCCCAAAAATCTTAGGTCCTCGCAAAATTTAGTTATAAAATGTGCACATAGGTCATGTGGCATTCAAAATATTCCCTTGAAAAATTTCAAATCATTCAAATTCTCTCTCCAAAAAATTTTACAGATTCTTCAAAATCTCCTCAAAAAAATTTGTAGCTACATTCAAAATATTTCATCCCCAACAAAAAGTTTTAACCACGTTCAGATTAAATTATAGTTTCCCAGAGAAGTTAGTTTCTGCAAAAAAATTTAGCTAACCAAAAGTTATGTTCCATCCAGATATAATTCTACCATAAATTTAAATTTTAGGCCCATATAAATGTAGTTCCTCAAAATTTTAGATTAACAACCACATTCAATGTTTTAGATTAACAACAAAATAAATCTTAGTCAACAACCACATTCAAAAAAATCCCTCAATTGTTTAGGTGCGAACAGTTTGCACGTCATTCTGTTCACAAAACACACACACACACACACACACACACACTCTCTCTCTCTCTCTCTCTCTCTCTCTCTCTCTCTCTCCCTCTCTCCCCCTACATCCTCATCTTCTTATCTCTCTTCTTAATCCTAAAGAAAAAAGAGTAGGGGGTGGAATCTTATCTACCTCTCATCTCTATTCGCATTATATCTCCTTCTCTATATCTTCTTCTTTCCTTAGATCATCACCAATCTATTCAATTATTAAGTGATTTCCAAGTTGATTTTGCAAGTTCATTTCATGTCTTTTGTCATATAGCCTATTCGATTTTGTTTTCTGTTTTAGGTAACCCAATAAATAAATTATCATCTATGATGTACATTAGACACATGAAATCTATTAAGGCACACAAGATTTATTCACCACCCTTGATACCTACAAATTAAAGGCCACATCATGGTATGCCTAACAAAGCCTCATTGTCTTTTTTTGCAGTGGCTACCAAATGCAGTTCAAATTTTCCAAGCTTGAAACTCAAGAAACACCACAAACTCAACATACATATTAATAAGAAAGAATTTTTATGCATCCATTGATATAAAAGTTACATACAAAACCTTTCAAGACATTTCTTGCATATTCTCAAAACAAAAGAGCATATGAATATCATCACAACTAAACTGATACTAACCATTAAAAACATAAAAAGAAAAGAAGACACAACGTAATCTTAAATACATGTCTCCTTTACATGATCATCAATCCAAACGTGATCATAAATACATCTGACGTTGATTCTGTTGCTGGCCCCTTTTGTTGGCCCTTTTATCTTCTTTGGAAGTTGAATGTCTTGATAGAAAAGGCAAAGATCACAGCGAACATCACATCACAGTGAATCCATACATCGCAAGATTAATCCATCCTAAGAAGTCGTACCTGAACCCAACGTGGTGCCTAATGTATTCAGACCCAAAATTTCCAAGCAAAACAGACAAATGCTTCTTTCATGAAATATTTCTTAGTAACATGTGTGATAAGATCTTTGAAATCAAGAGCAAAAAGATAATGAATTGTATGAGAAATCAATTTATAGATATCCAGCAGCACAAACATCCCATACTTCTAAACTCCTCAAACAAAACACACACAGATAGACAACGAACCAAAACGGCCTTCTCCTCGTCACACACAGCCTTCACCTCCCTCATCATGCTTCCTCTCATGCTAACCCTCTCCGACGCCGTCACCTTTGACATCATCAGCCAATGCAGCTACACCGTGTGGGCCGCTGCCATACCAGGTGGCGGCCAGCAGCTCGACCCCGGCCAAACCTGGACTATTTATGTCGACCCGGGCACCGTATGCACCCGCATTTGGCCCCGCACCGGATTCAACTTCGATGCCAGTGGCCACGACAGCTGCCAAACCGGTGACTATAGGGCCTCCTCACTTGCCAGGCCTATGGCGCCCCACCCAATACCCTGGCCGAGTATGCACTGAACAGGTACCAAGTACAAAATAAAAACAGCTAGATGAATACGCATCATTGAGCAAACTAAAGAGTTCACATGCTTACATGCTTACCTGAATCAATATGATCTTGATGAATATTATCAATAATATATCCTTTCTTCCACGTCAATAGCAATAGTGCTATAATCAGCAGCCATGTCTTAAGCTTGCAGCTTGCAACTCCTGTTTAAATCCCCTTGCAAAATGCCTTGCAAACATAGGATGTAAGTTAGTTGGGCAGAAAATGTAGTGGAGTTAATAGCATGCAAAGTGGACATTTAGAATTGTCCTTAGAAAACATGCATTTTTGTTGCTACCATATTACAGGGATATCTGAATGTAAATGAGCATGATTGACATTCCATGTGATATGTACTATGCCAAGAATCATATGATGATATTGCAAGCACCTTAGAATGAATTTTCGTTGCTCAACACAATATTGCTGGTAGATCTTGCTAGTGCATCTTAGGGCACTTTCAAAGTTCAAAATAAAAACCATGATGCATATCAACAAAAATGAGTTCAGAATCAAATTTGTATTCAGGATGTTAAATTAAGTTCACACTCAGTTCATAATGCATATCAACTGAAAATCCATATCCTGATATGCATATCCTTGCTGATATCAGGATATGGATTTCAGCTGATATGCATAATTTCAGTTGATATGCATTCAGTTGATATGGATTTCAGCAAGGATATGTTGCATATCAACTGAAAATATGACAACAAGGATATGGATTTCAGTTGAAATTATGAATGCATTCAGTTGATATGGATTTCAGCAAGGATATGCAAATTGATATGCAAATTGATATGAATTCAGTTGATATGTAACATACAAAGAATATAAAATTGTGATGCTATCATTTGTACAAAGAATCAGTTTACAAACAATAAATAAAATTTAAAATGAATATAAAGAATATAAAATGATTTTACAAAGAAATTGACTGTACAATGAATTATTCTCAGTTTACTGTTTCCTTTTCAATGAGAAGCTGGGCAAGTTTATGAAGGATCGATGTGTGTGGTAATGATTTGCTTGGCTCTTGAGTAAGCTATCTCTACCAGCTCTCTCACCTCAGCATCGACAAACATCTGTCGTTGCCATTGATTAATCCTTCTGTGATGACATCTGTCTCGAAAAGGATCAAAAGAGCCGTGGTTAAATAATCAAAGTCTTGGGTTTCAAACCCAAGCAAGTTAAAATAATCAAAGTCTTATGTTAGTCGCCTCAAACAGAACTTGCTTGGGTTTCTTCTTGCAAGCTGACTGCAAGAAGACCATAATCAGAACTTGCTTGGGGATGCCCCACCGAGAATGGAGCTCCATGATCAAATGCGAGTTAAAAACAATGTGCGACTGTTTTTTATGGGGCTGAAAATTTTTAAACAACAATCATTCGTTGCTTATGTGGATGTGAGTAAATGACTTTTAAGTGTTTTTTTCTTACAATATAATGGAAAAAATCCAAAACAAAATTAAAATGTTTTCATAAATAATCATAGCAAGGGAGAAGGCACCACTACAGCAAGCATTTAGAACTGCAACAAAATGAACGTTTATTGCTAAACATATTAATGAAACAACATTTAGATCTTTGGCAAGAATAAACTATTAAACAGAATTACAAAAGCAAGAATAAACCTTCAGATCTTTGGCAAGAATCAACAGAGAAGCTTATGGAGAAGAACCCGTACCTTTGTATCTTCTGCTTTCTTCTTCTTACTGTGAGTAGACCAAACTGCACATGAAGAATTGAGAATTTGCACATAATCAGTTTTTTATTTTGGCTGAGATCAGAGAGAAAGCTGGATTCGTGAAGAACAAAAATGGCAGTCACTTATTCGTAAGGATTTCTCCCAATACATCATTGTAGACAAAAAATAAGACCCAGCAATTTCAATGCCTTTTAACAAAAAATGAGCTAAAATGACAAAAAATTACCTGGCTGCGAGATTTGAAAGGGCAAAAATCTCAGCTTGGCTCTGCAAACATCAAAAATTAAAAAAAATGAGCTTAAAAATGAGCTAAAATTGTTTGAAAGGGCAAAAATCACCTGGCTGCGAGATTTGAAAGGGCAAGAATTGGCAAGATTGTTTGAAAGGGAGAGTACCTGCGAGATTATTCGAGGTTTGGGGGCAGTTGCGATGTGGGGGGAAGGCGATGACCTGCGATAATCCGTGCACCCAAATAAAAAGAAGTGAAGAAGTGAAGATGAGATTACTGCGGGAACATGGGAGATTACTGCGAAGATCAAAAGTATACCCAACCAAATAAAAAGAAGTGATGATGAGAGATGAGGACCTGCGAGATCAAGAAATTGGGAAGAAGAAGCTGAGATTACCTGCGAGATGAAGATGAGAGGTGAGGACGGCGGAAGTGATGAGAGACGTGATGAGAGGCCAGTTGCGATGTGGGGCGAAGGCGATGCGTCATTTGTGTTTTGGGGGGAAGGCGAGGCGTTTTGAGAGAAATTTTTTCCCTCCATTTTCTGATGTGATCAAAAATTGTGATGTGATTTGAGAGAAACCCTCCAATATCTCATAACTCAATTTCTCATACCATATATACAATCTATATAAACATCACACCCAATTACACATAACCAAAACCAAATTCTCTTATCCAATATCTCTTATCCATTATCTCTTAACCAAAATCTCTTATACAACAATACACATATCCATATACAACAATACACATAACCAATATCTCTTATCCAAATTCTCTTATCCAAAAACCCATGATAACATCCCTGTTTTATAATATATACTAGAAATTGCCCGTGCACCAAGTGCACGGAGCAAAAATAACCACCAACGAACATGGCCGCAATGCACGCGCGGAACCGGGAAGGAGCGAAAAGCGTGTATGTGCATGTCGGCAACGTCGGATGGTAAAAGGAGAGCGAATGCACGGACCCTCAAAAACCAACCACACCCAGTAAGGATGCGGGACCCACACGGGTGTTTCGATCAGTGCAAAAACGGGTGAAAATGAGAATAGTGGGTTTAAGTGTGTGTAGTGGCTTGGGGGTTTTTGGTTTTTTTTTGCTTGGGGTGTGATTTTGGGTGTTTGGGTTTGGGTGTGTTTTTGGGGTTGGGTGGAGTTTTGTGTTTTTTGAGCTTTGGGTTTAAGAAATGTGTCCCATGTGACGATGTGACATTGCCACATGGGACAAAGATTCAAAAACATCCCTCATTTGTTATATATATATATATATATATATTGAAGATTAAATGAAAGCTTTATTAAGACTGTACAGAGTAAAAATACAGTAGGGAAAATCTTAGGGGAACGGCAATCTATAGAGAGAGGATATGGCACTAGCGCCGTCACTCTCCACTAAAGTTTCCCCCTCCCCCAGATTTACCATCAATAAAAGAACATACATAGAACCCCCCCAACAACCTGGAAAACCATGTAGTGAAACATGAATTAAATCAGCCGTTATCCCTGAAACCCCAATTGAATAAAGCATCCGCCGCTTCTAGTTCCTCCAAATCAGGGTCTTGGACTGAAATCCTGACATCAGCCTCAATGTCTTCAAATACCTGTACCGCGGCCTTCTTGGTCCCCTCAAACAATCTCTTATTCCTCTCTCTCCAGATGTGCCACACAGTCGCACTTAGTGCATTCCTTGCCAACCGGCCTACGGTATTGTTTTCCCCCCACTTTGTAAGGTACAGGTCACCAATCGCTGGGAGAGTGTTAGGCACTTGCACATCATAGCCCAGTTTTAGAAGCACACGACTAATGAGATAGTAGGTAAATTGACAGCCGAAGAATAAATGAGTGGGGTTTTCTTCAGTATCATTGTCGCAGAGCACACAGCTACCGTCGGCAGTGAGTCCCCAGCGCACGAGATTGTCTTTGGTGAGAAGTTTTGACTTAAATGCTCGGAGCAATGTTAGGGACATTTTAGGAATGTGGTTGCTATACCATACAACTTTGTAATAAGGGAAAGTGTCACCTCTAATTCTCGCGCCCTCCCATGCATCTCTGAAGCGAAATTTAGATCCAGGAATCCAGCTCCAAGTGTCTTCACCCTTTGTGATGGTACAACCTTGTAGTAGAGGTCCGATGCTTTGCATGTTTGGATCAAGCACCCAATCAGATCCATTCCAATAGTCTGCCACATGTTTGGAGCTTGCCCCCGTAGGGATATGATGCAGGAGTTTGAGGGGGCCGCAGGGGAGCTAGTTGTCGTGCCAGAAGAGTGTAGAACTTCCATTCCTCACCTTCTTCTTAATAAGATTATACGAAATGCTTCTGCAATGGAGCATAAACTTCCATGTACCAGATTGAAGTGCATTGCCATTTGATTCATAGAATTTCCCTGTAGCGCCATATTTCCTTTGCATGTAGTTGGCCCATAGGCTCGCAGACGAAAGGTATCTCCAAGTTAGGCGAACCCCATAAGCCTCGGGCGACGGTCAAGTTGCTTACATCTCCTTTTGTGCGTTAGAGGTAGCCATTGAGCGGATCTAGTCACCCCCGTATACTCTTTGACAATAGACTATCCCAATAAGTCAAGTGATATGTCAATAGTACGTGTTCTATCGATTGATAGTATGTATCACAATATAGTTCCATCAGTCATATGATCATTTCTGTACAGTTGCATAAATACATATGCATCTAGCTTGTCTACAGTGTCTCATGAGTTCATGCATCAGTTCAATATAATTTCATGGCAAGTGACAAGTCGTCAACGTGTAATTTAACCATTTTACGGTTATTGAATTAGGCATTTATAATATAAAATGAATTCAAAAACATTTAAAACAAAATATATGAGTACATCTAGGCAGGAAATAATTTTCGGAGTCGAACATTCATTTTTCATAATTTTTAAGAAATTAAAAAGAAATTTTCTTAATTTTAACCAAAAACTAATTTTCAAATTTAAAATTTAATTACTAAAGATGCTCCACAATTTATTAAGAGAAAACTACATATCAGAATTTTATGTACAATGTGTCAAAATATTTGTCTTAACTAGTAGATTAATAGAATATTTTTATGACCTAAGTTTACATGAAATTTGGAGGTAGTAATTTATTTATATAAATGAGCACAAATAGTAATAACGTTTAAAAGTTTATTATTGGAGAAATACTTGCCTGAATCCAATGGGGTTGGTGTCAACGCGCTCCAGGCAACGAACTGGATTCTTATGCACACTCACTTTATTTCAAGATGGCTATTTTCATTTCATTTTATTATTTATATTTTTTCTTATTATCTATTCATCTCTCTTTTTTCTATCTCTAAATTATTCACTGTTCTCTTCTCTTTTTTTTGCTTTCGTTCGTCTTTGGTGCTCGATGCTACATGGGATGATAAGGCGACGGCCGGTGGCTTCAGGCAGCGGTGGAAAACGACGGGGTGGCCGGAGGTTCGGTCGACATCGAGGAGTGACGACGGGTCGGTGGGCGCTCGCAGTGGCACCAGAGGCGGCTTGAAACGACGGAGAGGCTTGGTGGCTGGAGCAGGGGCTTGGAATGACGGAGCTTGCTGCATCGGTGTGCTCGACTAACTGTGCTCTACTGGGAGAAGAAGGGCAGCTGGGCACACACGGAGGAGGCCAGAGGGCTACTCGGGCTATTTGCATGTTTTGTCGGAGCGAAGGGCTTCACGGCGGCGAATGCTCGGAGGTCGGTGGGTGACAACGGACGATGGCTCGGTGGTGGTGTCGTGACGAAGGATCGGTTGATGGTGGCGGCGGTTGGAGCCCATAAATGGAGAGGGAGAGAACGATAGTGAGGGAGAGGGCGAGGATGTGTGTTTGAATGGGGAATGAGTTTAGTTATATAGGTTCTAAAGATTTAAATTAAATGATGAAATAATAGATGGTGGTATGGGTAGTTGGTGCCCGGATGGTTAGATGGGGGAGGGATTAGGTAGCGATTAGGGTAGTTAATTAAGCTAATTAAGCTTAACTAGTTTGGAGAAATTATGATTCTGCACTTGAAAATAAACGTCTTCGAAAAATTCCCAAAAATTACCATGGGTTTGTAACATCGCGAGGACATGAAAATAATTTCTGATTCAGATTTTGAGCTACGAAAATATAAGTTTCGGGACAAAATGTGTGGGTTGCGGATTTGCAAGTTCCGAGTCGATTTGACTTCAGAAAAATACGTAATAATTACAATTGGTAATTAAAGATCATAGAATCATATTTATAACGGTTTAAAACTATTTTAATAACATTTAAATAGCAAAATATTTAATAAAACGATTTCAATGGTATTTATATAGAAAAATATTTTAAAAATATTATAAATGTTGGATGAAAATAAACTCAAGAGAGAGAGAGAGAGATCATTTCATTGCTAAGAAAATGAGTAACCATGGCTAAGAGCCATTGTGCTCTATTTATTTATCTCATAGTGGGGAGGCCAAAAGCCTCTAGTAGACCAAGGGTCCCCATTACCCTAAGTAATGGGGGACCTAATGAATGTGTAATGAAGGATGGGGAGGCCAAAGGCCTCCCTCATTCATAACACTCCCCCTTACACATTCATCACTTCGGTCTCAGCTACTGAGGCAAGGGGTGGATACTTCTGGATCCAGAGTAAGTGTGTTTGCCTCGTTAAAACCTTAGCTGTGGAAAACCCAGTGGGAAAACCCAACAGCTTAAGGAAAAAGAGTGCTACCCACAGGTTACTCCCCCTGATCCGTACAAGCTTCAGGCTTGCAGGTCTTTCAACTATCGCATACCAATGTTCTTTACAAGCTTTACAAAAGTACATTTAGGCAATGCCTTAGTAAAAAGATCAGCTAAGTTGTTGCATGACTGGATCTGTCAAACTTCAATCTGCTTGTCGTTCTTCTGCTCGTGCGTCCAGAAAAACTTGGGAGAAATGTGCTTTGTCATGTCGCCTTTGATGTAGCCCTTCTGAAGCTGAGCAATGCACGCGGCGTTGTCTTCGAATAGGGCAGTAGGCTCCAGATCACCGGTCTTCAGGCCAGTGGATTGGAGGATGTGTTGGACGACGAAGCGTAGCCAAAAACATTCTCTGCTCGCTTCATAGATCGCGATGAGCTCTGCATGGTTGGAAGATGTAGCAGTAGTGGTTTGTTTTACCGATCTCCAGGAGATAGCAGTTCCTCCGTAGGTAAAGACAAAACCAGTCTGTGATTTTGCCGTATGCGGATCTGAAAGATAGCCTGCATCGGCATAACCAAGTAACTGGGAGGAGGCACCTCTCTGGTAGTAAAGTCCAAGGTCTACGGAACCCTGGAGGTATCGCAGAAGATGCTTTACTCCATTCCAGTGGCGCTTTGTAGGCGCTGCACTGTGTCTAGCTAGGAGATTGACTGCAAACGCTATATCGGGACGCGTGCAGTTAGCCAGATAGAGAAGTGCACCAATGGCACTTAGGTAGGGTACTTCTGGACCCAGTATCTCCTCCCCCTCTTCCAGAGGCCGGAAGGGGTCCTTTTGTACGTCTAATGATCTCACGACCATAGGGGTACATAAAGGATGACATTTATCAATTTGGAAATTATTTAAAAGCTTCCTGGTATAATTTGATTGATGTAGAAGGATTCCACCTCGTAGGTGTTCAATCTGCAAGCTAAGGCAATACTTCGTTTTGCCTAGGTATTTCATTTCAAAAGTGTGCTTTAGCCTTGCAGATATCTCATTAATCTCTGCTGGAGAGCCTATGAGATTTAAGTCATCAACGTAAACTGCTATGATGACGAATCCTTTTCCCGTTCTTTTGATAAAGATGCACGGGCAGACTTCGTTATTAGTGAATCCTTGCTGTGCAAGGAAATCACTGAGTCTGTTATACCACATTTTGCCTGACTGTTTTAGTCCATACAAGGATCTATGTAGTCTAACAGAGAATACGTCCCGAGGTATCTCTTTCATCTCTGTGGGTAAGTTAAACCCATCTGGTAGTTTCATATAGATCTTTTTATCTAAATCGCCATAAAGATATGCAGTCACAACGTCCATGAGCTGCATTTCTAGGCTTGCCAGAGATGATAGGCTTATTAAGAATCTGAATGTATTAGTGTCCATTACCGGGGAGTATGTATCTTCATAATCGATACCCGGTCTTTGGGAAAAACCCTTTGCTACAAGACGCGTCTTGTAGCGGACGATCAGATTTTGTTCATTTCTTTTTCTAATGAAAACCCACTTATATCCCACAGGTCTAACACCTACTGGTGTTTGGACTACAGGTCCAAAGACTTTGCGTTTCGAGAGTGAGTCCAGCTCTACTCTTATCGCATCGTCCCACTTTGGCCAATCATCTCTGCGTTTACAATCCGCTAGAGAAAGTGGTTTGACGTCATCGTCGTATTCAGCGACGTGAACGGCAATAGTGAACGCAAAATCGTCGTCGTCGACTGTGCTATGTCGGTCCAGTACCTCCCCAGTACGTACAAAGTTTAATGATGTTTCTCCAAATGTTTCCTCTGCGGGGGAAATTAGGAGGGGAGAGGTAGCTGTCCTGAGCTCAGTATCCTGTGGAGGGATAATCTTATTTTCACCAGGAATCTTCCTCTTTCGAGGAACTTTATCTTTTGAACCTGGTGGCCGTCCTCTTTTCAATTGAGGTACAGCCATTTCTGCTGCGGGTGGATTGCATCCATTTATAGGGATGTCAATCCTAGCTGGAGTGTTAGCAGCAGGGACATGTGAACAGACAATCTTCTGGCTGTCCGTGAATTTATCCGGCAATTGGTGTACTGTATTCTGGATGTGAAGGATCTTCAGGATCTCATCTTCACACAGATTTGTACGCGGATCATAAAAGGACAAAGACTTATTTTCCCAATTAATGGTCTCCGAAGCTTCAGGCTTCTTGGAATGTTTGCCCAACTTTGGAAAAGTTTTCTCATCGAATTCACAATCAGCAAGACGTGCCTTAAATGCGTCCCCCGTTAGGGGTTCTAGGTATCTAATAATCGAGGGTGAATCAAATCCAACATAGATTCCTAGACGACGTTGAGGACCCATTTTGGTCCTCTGAGGTGGTGCTATTGGAATATAGACCGCACAACCAAATATTCTCAAATGAGATATATCTGGAGTTGAGCCGTATGCTAGTTGCATCGGGGATAATGTATTGCCTACAGAGGGGCGTATCCTGATAAGAGATGCGGCATGCAGAATAGCATGCCCCCAAGCATCCACCGGCAATTGGGATTGCATAAGCAATGGACGTGCAATCCATTGGAGTCTCTTTATAAGAGACTCTGCTAATCCATTCTGGGTGTGAACATGAGCTACTGGATGTTCAACTTCTATACCCGTTGCCTGGCAATAGTCTTCGAAGACTTGAGATGTGAATTCGCCCGCATTATCAAGACGTATTTTCTTGATATGGTTATCGGGGAAATGAGCACGTAACCTAATTATCTGTGCCAACAGCTTTGGAAAAGCTAGGTTACGGGTGGACAAGAGGCACACATAAGACCATTTTGTGGATGCATCTATTAGTACCATGAAGTACCGAAATGGGCCACTTGCGGGGTGAATAGGCCCGCAAATGTCACCATGTATCCTCTCAAGGAAGCCAGGAGACTCTAAACCCACTTTTAGGGGCGATGGTCTCGTTATTAGTTTCCCCTTGAAACAAGGGGGACAAGGAAATTCACCTTTCTGAAGAATCTTCTGGTTCTTCAAATCATGTCCGCGGGATTCAGATAAGATGCGTCGCATCAGAATGGATCCAGGGTGACCAAGTCTGTTATGCCATAGTTGAAATGGTGGCATTGGCTGGCACGTCTGGTGCTCAGTCATATTGGCTTCAACTGGTTGAATGTATGTTTGGTAGAGACCCGACGGGAGTCCCTTAAATATTTCGCAGATGGTCTTCTGGCCATCTTTACGAAGAGTGACATACATGTATTCAACCTTATTTTCATCTCTAGTTTCTAAGTGATATCCGTTTAAATGGATGTCCTTGAAACTTATGAGATTTCTATTTGATCTTGGAGAAAATAGTGCATTATTGATTTTTAGTCTTGTGTTATTTGGGAGCAATAATATTGCATCACCAGATCCTTCGATTATTTTGGACAGTCCTGAAATTGTAATGACAGGACCGTCATATTTACTTATGCTATTGAAATAGCATTCATCGCGAAGGATAGTGTGCGTCGAGGCACTGTCCACTAGGAACTCATACAGCATCTATATAAGCAAAAAACGATAGTGTGCGTCGAGGCACTGTCCACTAGGCACTCATACAGCATCTATATAAGCAAAAAACGATAATTTATTGATGGAAATGTAAAATGCATACATTCAAAATAAAAGATCGTCTTTATTAAGCATACTAGAGATGAAGCTACAATTTATTCTTTGAAAAGCATAGATAAAGATGAGGCTCGATCGAGCAGGTTGTCATTTTCAAAATCCTTGGAAGTGAACTTCGTCGGATTTTTCACATTTGCCATGTTTGTTTCAGGCGGAGGCTTCTGGCTCGCCTGATACAGTTCCTGGAAGTGGCGAGGTGTGCGACAGTTTCTGGACCAATGTCCAGTCATGCCACAACGATGACATTTGTCCTCCCATGTCTTCTTTGGATTTGACACTGTATCAGTGTTCTTACGAATCCAAGTGAAGTTTTTCTTCCCTTTGTTATTCTTTCTTTGGGGAGGAGCATTGGCTGGTTTCATAGGGCATTTCCTTTGTTCTTTCTGCCCCTCTTCTTGTTCTTCCACTTCGGGGGGTGAACACTGTGGGCTTCGGGAATAGGAGCTGAGCCTGCCGGGCGCTGGTTATGAGTGGCCAGTAAAAGGTCTTTATTCTGCTCTGCCCTCAGGAGGCAAGAGAGCAGGTCAGAGAACTTCGTGAAATTGCGTTCACGATACTGCTGCATGAGGATAGCATCTTTCTCGTGAAACGAGGTAAATGTCTTTTCCAACATGCGGTGCTCCGAGACTTCTTCACCACACAACTTCAGGCGTGAGGTGATGTTGTGAAGTGCTGAGTTGTACTCAGCAACGGACTTGTAGTCCTGAAGTCGGAGGTTCTCCCACTCATAGCTGGCACGCGGGAGTATGACATCAATTTGATGTCTGTAGCGTGCCTCTAACGTTGTCCATAACTCCAGAGGGTCCTCTACCGTCAAGTATTCGGCCTTCAGGGTCCGATCTATGTGTCGTCTGATATAGATAATGGCTTTCGTCTTATCCATGTCAGAGACAGTGGTAGAGGTACTGCCAGCTGAAGGGGCCGCTTCTGGGGCTTTGCTAGCAGATGCATCGGATGCTGCGGGAGCCGATGATTGGGCCACTGCGGGGGCCAGGATGGAGTGCAGGAGCGCCATGGAGCGCAAGTGGAACTTCAGGTCCACTCGCCAGCTCAAGTAATTCTTGCCAGCTGCATCGAGCACCTTGAAATCGACGCTTGCCAATTTAGCCATTTTATCTATGCAATTTAAAGATAAGCATGAATTAAAATAAATTCAAAAATCCATGCATAAAGAAATTAATAAGTAAAAATGCGGGGATCGGCCAGATACCCAAAATAATAAACAGTCCAAAGTCCGATTACAGTCCAAAGAAAAGAGAATGAAAAATACAACTTTGGAAACCCCGGGTGGGTCCCTATTTCTGCATCCGTCTTATTATGCTGTTGCACCGAGCCTTGGCTATTTATACAATTTCCTCACTTACAAATTCTCTCAAAAAAAAGAAAAAGTGCTGGAAATGTAAATAGGTATGCAATGGCCGATCCCGAAAGACACATTTTTACTTATTTTAAACATCCACGCAGTTTATATGCTACATGCATAAATTAAACAACCACGCATATATCTCAAACACAAAAAATATGGAAAAAGTAAACTAGAAAATATAATTATCTCGTAGACCACGTGGAAACGTCATACACCGTTAGTTTAGTTAACTAACGGCAGAGCGGTCTCAGGATCTCTGAGATGATTATATTGTTTATTATTATTATTTTTTTAAAAAATTCTAGTAAACCATACATAATAATTTGCAAGAGAGATGTTTAAATAAATAGAGGAACATATAAATGTAAATATTGATTTTACAAAGTTTTTCTCATAAATTTCAATTTGCAAATATAATTCTTCTTTAAAATTATGAAGAAGCCGAATTTGTGTAGAATTTTGTGGCTTCGGGCCAAAAATTATTTTTAGTATAAGCGCTTGTGGCCCGTTCCGCAGTTCTGCAAAGTTGTTTACCGCAATTATTTATGGCTTCGGGCCAAAAATAAGTTATTAGCCTCGGCTTCGGGCCTCGGGCTTGGCCTCGGCCTCGGCCTCGGGTCTCGGGCTCGGCCTCGGCCTCGGACCTTGGGCTCGGCCTCGTGTCTCGGGCTCGGCCTCGGCCTCGGACCTCGGACCTAGGACCTCGGGGGGCGGCGGCGTGGAAGAACCCCCGCTGCAGGGGGGGATCGGCCTCAGGCCGCCCCCCTGCAGCGGGGGGCGGCGGCGCGGAAGGCCCCCTGCTGCTGGGGGGGATCGGCCTCAGGCCGCCTACCTGCAGCGGGGGGCGACGGCGCGGAAGGCCCCCCCCGCCAATGCAGGGGGGGTGCATGGTCGGCGTTGTGGGAAGGCCCCCTCCTCCGGCAGGGGGGAGGGGAGGATTTCATTCCGGTTCTTCTTCCCACCGAAGAATTTTAATGGCAAAAGGAAAAAATTTTCATAGAAAAAACTTTGTAATTTGGAAATTTTTTTTTCTTTTATTAGACTAAATTTTTTTTACTTGTATATTAAAACAATGTAAAAATTATTTAGTCTAATTTTATCTACATGATTATAGGGTTTTACCTCTAGATCAATGATCTAGGGAAGAACGCGACGATGATCCGTAGAAATAAAAATCGAAGCTCCCGAACGCTTTGAGGATGCCGCAACGCTCCAACGAACCGCCGCAGCAACGTTAGATTCCTTGCGCGTAGGGATGAATTTAGATGAAGATTTTTGCTCAAGAATGGAGAACACGTGCTGATAACGTGTTGGATGAAAATAAACTCAAGAGAGAGAGAGAGAGAGATCATTTCATTGCTAAGAAAATGAGTAACCATGGCTAAGAGCCATTGTGCTCTATTTATTTATCTCATAGTGGGGAGGCCAAAAGCCTCTAGTAGACCAAGGGTCCCCATTACCCTAAGTAATGGGGGACCTAATGAATGTGTAATGAAGGATGGGGAGGCCAAAGGCCTCCCTCATTCATAACAATAAATTATTTATAACCATTTTAGTGATACTTAAAATTAAAAAAATATTATATAGTTTTGGGAAACTATTTCTGATAATATACATCTAAAAATCATATACGCATATATATAAACAATTTTGAAAAATCATATAAACCTGTTTGAAATCATTTAAAATTATTTTGATAGTAAAACATACGGAAATACGTGTAATGATGGATACACGCCGTCACATCCTACCCACCTTAAGAAAATTCTGTTCTCGAAATTTCTCAGAACTAAGAGACGATAAACGAGTAAGGGTAGTGTGAAAGTTTTCTTTCAACCTCACTGTTGCATGTGTCAAAATTTCAATAGAGTGGAGGATCAATAGGGATGGAGTCGTTTGCAAGTTCTCAAGATAAGAAGCAATGAGGAGTTCTAAATCGAAGAGGGAGAGGGGTAGGTGATACTAAGACAATATATGGCAAGAGTATGCTTAGCAAACATACTGATGACGATCATTAAATGCGATGCAAAGAGGAGGTTCATTCAGTACCATCAATCGCGTGTTCTACGACGTCAGCTTTCTCGGCTGTCATTGTGAATGCCTGGCTCTTATGCAGGTTTGGCTCAGCCTATTGAAAGGCTCTTTGCTATGGAGCCAAGGGTGGTCCATGCGATGTCGACCCAGAAGCTCCTGCAGTCAGAGTCACTTGTTTGTTGGAGCACAGAGGGCAGTCCTTGGCAGAATGTTTCGACGCTCCATAAATCAAGCATTAGTTCAGCACCCGGCGACAATCTTTCTTGACATGCCCCGGTCAGTTGCAATGGAAGCATACCAATGGGGATCAGTTATTGGCTAGAGCTGCATGCCTCTTAAAAGGGGTGGTTTGCATCGGTCTGAGAGCATTCTTAGGTGGTTCCATTGGGTGCTTATTCCTTCCTACATGGGATGCTCTACTAAGTTTGTCAACAGCCTCATAGTTATGTGCTTCTTCAAGTATTTTCTCATAGCTGGTCAGGCTGGCAGAGGTCATCAAAGCTTGGATGTTGAAGTTCAAGCCTTGACGGAATTGGAAAGCATGGTCTTCGGGATCCTCGACCAGATGAGGAGTGAAATGACTGAGCATAGAGAACTCAACATCATATTCATCAACGGTCCTTGATCCTTGGACCAAGTTGATGAAGCACTGCTGGAGTTCCCTTTTTGTTATTTTGGGAAAATATTTCGCGTCGATCTTATCCCAAAACATGGCCCAAGCAATTGGCTGCATTAGTCGCTTCTCTTTGGTCTCCCACCAATTTCGAGAATTGTCAGTTAACTGGAGTCTCGCTATCTCCACCCTTCTTTCTTGGGGGATGTGGGCAGCACTCAGGTTATCTTCAGTGCTACAGGCCTAATTTTCAGCTTCATGGGGGCCTTCTCTGCCAGAGAAAGTATCTGGATGTAGTTTTCAAAATTGCTTAACTCCATCATCACCTCATGGAGCAGGTTGAGGTTCACGTCGGAGTAGATGATGTTGTATTTCTAACATTTCTTATGACACCCATGATGTCGTTGTCGGTACGAGTGTTTGGTCGACCTGCCATACTGCAAAACAAACCACGATGAGTGTTGGGTGAGAAATTTATTCTAGCTAGATGACTTAGATATTAATGCCATCCAAACCATTTCTTACAGTATTCACATGAGCACGACCTGCATAGGCCACCACAGAAACATGTCACGCCTCGTTTCTTATTATACTTAGGAGCGATAACGTGAACAGGTCCGCGATATGCTTAAAACAAGGAGGAATATTTTTTCTTTTCTTTTCTTCCTGCTTGGTTTAAACACACTAAGAGTCCATGATTTAAAATTTGCAGGTACTTGCATGCTTACTTAAGAAAAAGCCGAATAACATTATTACTATCAAAGCATCCAGAATAGGAAACAAGCATATGCCTAGCATGACCAAAACAACAACAACACACACAAGTCTTAATAATAGTATAACTCAACGGTACTGGCGCGAAATAGTAGTCACCTTGGTCTTCAGTCAGTTGAAAATCAACGTAGTTCTCGAGCATTGGCTTGATCTCTGCAACAGGATCATCAGTAAACTCGCTCTCAAAACCCGACAAGCATTTCATAAAACAACACAAATGAAATGCCCGTCAGCGAAGGTCTCTTGTCAAGTATCTCCTCACATTAGGAAGGAATGCATATATATATATATATATATATATATATATATATATATATATATAAAAGTGACATAATGAATAGCATGATATGAGCATGATGTGAGCATGTTATAAGCATCGTATAAGTGCATGATAAGAACATGATAAGTAAGATATGTAAGGGCTGAAAATGAACTAGCTAGTAGTTAGAACATTTAGTAGCATTTGAAACATATGACAAAAAGACTGTATAAGATGTTATAGCAATACATGATAAGCACATGTTCTATTGCCAAGTCCATGTTCAAAAGTACAATATGTGACTAAAATGTGCCCCACCATTGGGAGCTACCCATGGCGCTACTTACCAACTCCAAACCTCGGGCGACGGTCAAGTTACTTGCATCCCATTTTGTGTGTTAGAGGTAGCCATCAAGCAGATCCAATCACTCCAGAATCCTCTGTGACAATAGACTACCCCAATACCTACATGTCTAGTCAAGTGATATAGGATGTGTTCTATCGATTGATAGTATGCATCAGATTATAGTTCCATAAGTCATATGATCATTTCTATACAGTTGCATCATTACATATGCAACTAGATTTTCCACAGTGTCTCATAAGTTCATGCATCAGTTCAATACAATTTCATGGCGAGTGACAAGTCGCCAACTCATAATTTAACCATTTTACGATTATTGAATCATGCATTTATAATAGAAAACGAATTCAAAAACATTTAAAACGAAGCACATGAGTACATTTAGGTAGGAAATATTTTTCTGAGTCTAAAGGCATTTTCCATAATTTTAAAGCAATTAATAAGTAGTTTTCTTAATTTTAAATGCCAAAAACTAATTTTGGAATTTAAAATTAATTATTAAAGATCCTCCACAATATATTTAGAGAAAACTACACGTCAGAATTTTATGCACAATATGTCAAAATATTTGTTTTAACAAATAAAGCCATAGGATATTTTAATGCATCTAATTTTACGTGAAATTTGAAGGCAGTAATTTATTTAGCTAAATTAGCACAAATAGCAATAACATTTAAAAATATATTATGGGAGATATACTTGCCTGATTCCAACTGGGTTGGTGTCAACGTGCTCCAGGCGACGAACTGGATTTTTTGCACCCTCACTTTATTTTAATGTAGCTATTTTTCCTTTCATTTTATTATTTATATTATTTCCTATTTTCTATTCCACTCTCTCTCTTCTCTCTCTCTCTCTCTCTTTCTAAATTATTCATTGTTATCTTCTTTTTTCCTTTCATTTGTCTTCTTTGCTTGATGCTATAGGGGACAACAGGGCGATGGCCGATGGCTGCCAGCAGTGGAGGAGGACGACGGGGTGGCCTGAGGTTCGGTTGTTGTTAAGGAGCGACGGCAGGGGCTCACGTCGGTGCCAGAAGGAGCTCAGAATGGCTGAGAGGCTCGGTGGCTAGAGTAGCATGCGTCCCAACAGATACCAACAAGTGGAGTTTATGCTATATCTCACCCTTTCCTTAGTAGGCTTTATCCCGAAACAGGGGACTCGAAACATCGGAGCTCACTATGTCGGCATGCTCGTTTGATCGTGCTTGGCCGGGAGAGAAGGATGGCAGCTGGGCATGCGGCAGAGGAGGCCAGAGGGCTGCTTGGGTTGTTTGCGTGGTTTGTTGGAGCGGAGGGCTTCATGGTGGCAGATTGCTCGGAGGTCGATGGGGGAGCAATTGAGGAGGGCTCGGTGGTGGCACTATGATGAAGGAGCAGCTGAGGGTGGCGGTGATCAGAGCCCACAAATGGAGAGGGAGAACAATGGGGAGGGAGAGGGAGAGGGTGTGTGTTGAACGTGAAAGGGGTTTACTTATATAGGGTTTAAAAATTTAAATTAAATAATTAAATAAATGAATAATTTAATAAAACGGGGTAGATCAGGCCGGGGGGGGGGGGGGTTCGTTGATGCCCAGGGGGTTAGAAGAGGGAGGGATTAGGTAGGGATTAGGGTAGTTGATTAAGCTAACCAGTTTGATGATCCTTAAAATTACAAAATTATATTATATATTTTTTAAGAAAATATTTCTGATAATATATACCTGAAAATCGTATACGCATATATATAAACTATTTTGAAAAATCATATAAAATTGTTTGAAATCATTTAAAATTTTTCGATAGTAAAAATACGGAAATACGTGTAGTGATGGATACGGGCCATCCCAATTTCTGATGCTTTTAATGAGAGTGCTAAAATCACAAAGTCTTATATTCCAGCTATGCATATTCCATCAAGGATAAATGTTCCTATAGAACAAAATGATCTGGATCAAAATGGCCCACAGATCTGGATCAAAATGACCTGAAGCGTGGTCGGCCAATGGGATATACAGACTCTACTCATTGAAAAAGAATGTGGAGAAATGGAAAATCTACTCCAGAAGAGCTCATTGACCTTTCTCGAGGAAAATAAAATTGCCCCCGAAGTGGCACCAAATCCTATTCAAGGAGAGAATATTGCTCCTGAAGTGGCACAAACCCAAGAAATAATCACTACCTTTGGGAATTATGAAACTTCCGTAAATTATTATAATGTGATATGAGATTGCAATGACATGAACATTAATGATGCATTTATTTTCTTAGAAGCTCATGAGATTATGAATCATGATAATAAACCTTGGTCTATAACCGAATGTCATCATAGACATGTTAGCCCTAGTGGAAGAAAGCAAATCAGGTTGAATTGACTTCACTTGCCAAACGTGGAGTTTTTGTATTTATAAATAAAACCCCTGACAAGGTGAACCATATTGGTTGCAAATGAGTTTTCGTCCAAAAACGAAATGAGAAAACCGAGGTCGTTAGGTATAACGCCTGACTCATAGCCCAAGGTTTCTCTTAACGTCCTGGGATTGATTATGATGAAATATACTCACTTATGATGGATGTTGTTATCTTTCGTTTTTATAAGTTGGGTGGTCTAAGAAAATTAAGAAATGTGTCTTATGGATGTTGTGACTACATAATTATTTGGTTCATTAGATTCCGGTATCTATATGAAAATTTCTGAGTGATTCAAAATGCCTGAAGCATACACACCCTGCAATTTATGCTCAGTAAAGTGGCAAAGATCCTTAAATGGGTTAAAGAAATCTTATCTCCTGTAGTATCAATGCTTAAGTGATTATCTTATTAAGGAAGGTTACAAGAATGATCACATCTGTATTGGATCCTGGAGATGGCATGCTAAACACCGGAGATGAGGTGATTAGTGTTTCAAAAATTATTGCACAATTAAAATAAATCCCTCTAAATTTAGTCTAAGTCTTTTAAGAGAGTTACCTCCTCAAGAACTTAATCAACTTAATGTGATGCTTGTAAGAGATTATAAGAGTATAAATTATGCAGCAGGATTCAAACAATACAAGAATGCAAGTAATGAAATGGAGACAAGATCACAACATAAACACAAGAGGATTTATCCTGGTTCACCCACCCTGGGCTACTCAAGTCCCCAACTTTCTTGTTGGGATTTTTCACTAATCAACTCTCTCCAAAGAGAACAAACACCTCACAATAGAGATCTTCTACACCATACACCTAGATTCTCTTGCTAGGGTTTCCAAATACAGCTAATAAACATCTTCTCTAAAGAGGACTTCAAAGAGGCTTTTACAACACAATTACAACACGTGTTATAAAAACACTTAGGCACTTACCACCACTCCTTTAGTGGATTTACAAACCTCTTTTCATTTGAAGATGGTGGCGATGCCACAACTTTCCTATATCCAATAAAGATTGGAGCTTGTGAAGTGGCTAAGGAAAAAAAACTATTCCTTGATCTATAAGAAGATGAGTGTTGTGAGTTGAGGGAGGCTTTTGGCCTCCCTCCCCTCATCATCTCACCATTACTCCCCACTAACTTAGTGGGGAGTCCCTTGGACTCCAAATCCCATGGTGAAGTGAATATATTGAGAGCCATGGCTTATGCCATGGCTACTCCATATGGAGAGATTATTTTACTCTTTTCCTATCTCTCTCAACACGTTATCAGCACCGAAGCTCTCATTCTTTTGAGCTTTTTCTCCTGTATCCCCTCAAAATTAATCTCCTACTTGCGAAGGAATCTTGTTTGTTGCGGCAAAGTTGCGACGACAATCGATTGATTACGTGCAAGGCGTTGCGGGAGCGGGGATATTATTTTTCTATCTACGGATTCTATTGGTTCTTCCCTAGATCATTGATCTAGAGGTATATTCCTTGGCTCGTAGATATGGATTATGCAAAATATTATCCATTTTTGCTAAAAATCAAGTATATACACCTCAGTAATGAAAAAAAATCTTAAACAAGTTTATGCTTCCCAGCTAGTAATTGTTTTCATGGGTAGAGCATGCAAATGATTTCACGGTACTTGATTTAAGATTTCTTACAATATAATAATATTGAATGTAATCCCTTCGATGCCTTTCTCCAACAAGAGTTTCCATGTCCTTTTATTATTGTACACATAAAGGAAGATGCTTAAAGACAATTATGAGATTGTTTGAATTGGTACCATTTAAGCTTAGCATTACATGTGTATAGGCTTCTTTGGTGTTTGAATTGGTACCTTTTTGGTATTGTCAATTTTGCAACAGTAAGAACATGTACATGCAGCCATGACGTTAATGAATGGATAAAAGGGCTAAAAATATGTAGCTTACAGAATCTGATATGTAGCTTGATTGTTGAGAAACCTCTTGGATTATAACATGCTAACTACTTGGAATAAATAAGACAAGAAGAGAGCATGCTAAAGATGTCAGAAAAGCGCAAGTAATTATTTATCCCTGCTCCAACCCCCTAGCGGGGGGCTCTGTCTGCGCCCCCGTCGCCCCTCGCCCCCCAGACAGGGGCCTCTGCTTGCGCCGCTCCCCCGGAAGGGAGAGCTCTGTTTGTGCGCAACTAGTGCGGCCTGTGATTGGGGCATGTCTGCGCCGCCCCCCCTCGGACGGAGGGTCTGCCGTCCGCGCACCAAGACGAGGGGGGCTTTCTATGTGCTGACGCATGAGGAGGGGGAGAACTAGATCTGTAAATTCTGGGTTTGGAGGACTTTTGACGTTCCCTTAAAAATTTATTTGAAGGCTTCTTTTCAATTAAATTTTTTTAAACATTAGGGCCTGCAGCCCAATTCTAAATAATAAATTAGTTTGGTTGTTTATTGGGCCTGAAGCCCATTTTATAACAATGAAAATTAGTTTTCTATTTCTTATGGGCCCGAAGCCCCAATCAGATCAATACTTCTTTTTATCTTCTAATTTGGGCCTGAAGCCCAGTTAATCCAATTGCAATATCAATTTGTTAATCAAATTTTTGCAAATGGGCCTGCAGCCCAAATATTAATAATATATTAATTTAGCTATTTTTTTCTTCCTTATGGGCCAGAAGCCCAGTAATTACAAAATCCTAATAATAAATTGGATAGCCTGTTTTTTTGGGCCTGAAGCCCATTTGTAGCAATGAAAATATGGTCTATGGGCCAGCAGCCCCATTCATATTAATAATTAATTTTGACTTCTCAATTGGGCCAGCAGCCTAGTAAATCCAATTGCAAAATGAATACGTTAATTAAACTTTTGCAAATGGGCCTGCAGTCCAAAACATTAAATTAATTATTAAATTATTAATGGGCCTGCAACCCCAATGAAAATAAGAATTCATTTTAAATTCTTGTTTGGGCCTGTGGCCCAATTAGTCAAATTGCTAATATTATAACACTCTCGCATTATTATTAATTTATGGAATATTAGGATTTTTTTAAAATATAATTATCTTAAGGATCCTGCGATCGCTCTGCCGTTAGTCAACTAACCTAACGGTATATGACGTCTCCCCGTGGTCCGAGAGATTATTATATTTTATAGTCTCTTTTTCCATATTATATATGCATGTGTTATATAAACTGCGTGGTTGCTTATGTTGTGCCTGTAGCATATTATAAACTGCGTGGTTGTTAATATAAGCTAAAATGTGATTTTTGGGATCGGCCATTTTGATACCCTTTTTAAATTCCTTGCAATTTTATTTTCTTTTTGAGAGAATTTGTAAGTGAGGATTAAATGTATTAATGCCAAAGACTGGTGTACCGATAAATGAAAACGGAGGCGAAAATTGGAAAATATAGGGACCCTTCTGGGTTTCCAAGTTGTATTTTTCTTTTATTTATGGATTGTATATTCGGACTTTGGACTTTGTATGTCTTTGGGTATCTGGCCGATCCCCACATTTTACTTATTTTATTGTTTATGCATGAATTTACACTTTAATTAATTCATGCTTATTTTAAATTGCATAGATAAATGGTAAAATTGGCAAGCGTCGATTTCGAAGTTCTTGATGCTTCCGTAAATAATTACCTGAGTTGGCGAGTGGACCTGAAGTTCCACTTGCGTTCGATGGCCCACCTTGGCTCAATTTTGGCTCCTTCATCGGTCCCAGCAGCGACCGATGCTTCTGCTAGTAAGGCCCCAGAAGCGAAACAATCATTTAGCAGAACTCCTACCACCGTCTCTGATGTGGATAAGGCGAAAGCCATTATCTATATTAGGAGACATATAGATCGGACCTTAAAGGCCGAATATCTAACGGTAGAGGACCCAATGGAGCTGTGGACAGCGCTGGAGGCACGGTATAAACATCAAATTGATGTAATATTACTGCGTGCCAGTTATGAGTGGGAAAACCTCAGACTTCAGGACTATAAGTCCGTCGCTTAGTATAACTCTGCACTTCATAATATCACCTCACGCCTGAAGTTGTGCGGTGAAGAAGTGACAGAACAACGCATGTTGGACAAGACATTTACCTCGTTTCACGAGAAAGATGCAATCCTCATGCAGCAGTATCGTGAACACAACTTCACGAAATTCTCTGATCTGATCTCATGCCTACTTAGGGCAGAGCAGAATCAAGATTTACTGCTAGCCCCTCATAATTTACGTCTAGCTGGCACTGCACCTATCTCTGAAGCCCACCATGTTTCTCCCCAGAAGTGGAAAAACAAGAAGAATGCTAATAATAACAAAGGGAAAGCTGTGATGAAGAATGGACGAGGAGCAGCACCCCCGTCCAATAACAACAATACAGGAAAGAGTAACTTCACATGGATCAAAAGAACACTGACCAAGTGTCACTTCCTAAGAAGAACTGGGAGGAGAAATGCCATAGATGCGGCATGACTGGCCATTGGTCCAGAATCTGCCGCACTCCTCGCCACCTCCAGGCACTATATCAGGCGAGCCAGAAGTCTCTGCCTGAAACAAACTTGGCGGCTGTTCAGCCACCAACGATGTTCACTGCAAACGACTTTGAGAACGACGACCTGCTCGATTAAGCTTCATCTTTTATCCATGCATTTAAAATTCAATGTTGCTTCATCTTTAATTTGCTTAAGTACGAACTTTTATTTTGAATGTCTTTTTCATTGACTTAAATAAAATTTCGTTTTGCTTATAGATGAAGTATTTAATATTGTGGGCAGTGCCTCGTTGCACTGGTGTAGCATTAATATTGCTCCCACATACAACGAGACTATAAGATGCAAACTTCTCCCCTTAAACATATAGGAATTTCCTAAGTTTCAAGGATATTTCGTTTAAACGAACATAACTTGAAAACTGTGGATAATAAATATTGAATATCAATATGTAACTCGTAAAGAGGATGGCCAGAAGCCCATCTACTTACGATTTCATTGGACCCCCGTCGGGCCCCTATAATTACAGATATTCATCCTATAGAAAGCCAACTTGACTGAGCACCAGAAGTGCCTTTCATTGCCATAATTTTTAACTCTGGCAAAATGGACTTAGTCATCTTGGATCAGCGACGATGGACGCATCATCAAATGAATCCATTGGAGAACCTGAAGATTCTTCAAAAGATTGAGTTTCCTTTGTCGTAAGGGCATACTTTGAGAGAGACCTTCCCTCCTGAATGTGGGATGAGTGTCTCCTGGCTTCATTGAGAGAATACATTGTGACCTTTGCGGGCCTATTCACCCCGCATGTGGCCAATTTTCGGTACTTCATTGTACTGATTGATGCATCTACTAGATGATCTTATGTGTGCTTTTATATTCACTCACAACATAGCTTTCTCAAAGCTTATAATGTGGGTGAATTCACTACATATATCTTTAAAGACTTCTGCCAAGCAACTGGCATTGAAATTGAACATCCTGTAGCATGTTCATACTCAGAATGGGTTATCAGAGTCTCTGGTAAAGAGACTCCAATAGATTTCACGTCCATTGTAAAATCACAGTTGCCTGTTGATTTTTAGGGACCATCACACTGCATTCCGCATCGCTTATCACGATACGGCCCGCTTGTTGCCATATCTTATTGCTGATGCTGCTTGCTTATGGTTTACGACCAAGTCTTGATAAATGTGAATTTGATGAGAAATATCTCATTGAAATAGGCACGCAGTCTAAAGAAGCCTGAAGCGTCTGAGACCATATCATGGACACAAAATTCCTAATCTCGTTATGATCCGCATACTTTTTCTGTGTGAAGATGAGATCCAGAAGACCCTTCACATTCAGACTAAAGTACATCAATTGCCGGATAAATTTGCGGACAACCAGAAGATTGTTCGTTCACACGTCCCTGTTGCCAACACGCCAGCTAGGATTGACATTCCTAAAGATGGATGCAATCCAATAGATTTCACGTCCATTGTAAAATCACAGTTGCCTGTTGATTTTTAGGGACCATCACACTGCATTCCGCATCGCTTATCACGATACGGCCCGCTTGTTGCCATATCTTATTGCTGATGCTGCTTGCTTATGGTTTACGACCAAGTCTTGATAAATGTGAATTTGATGAGAAATATCTCATTGAAATAGGCACGCAGTCTAAAGAAGCCTGAAGCGTCTGAGACCATATCATGGACACAAAATTCCTAATCTCGTTATGATCCGCATACTTTTTCTGTGTGAAGATGAGATCCAGAAGACCCTTCACATTCAGACTAAAGTACATCAATTGCCGGATAAATTTGCGGACAACCAGAAGATTGTTCGTTCACACGTCCCTGTTGCCAACACGCCAGCTAGGATTGACATTCCTAAAGATGGATGCAATCCATCGACAACAGAATTGGCTGTACCTCAATTGAAAAGAGGACGCCTGCCAGGTTCAAAATATAAAATTCCTCAAAAGAGGAAGATTCCTGGATATATCAAAATGATCCAACCACAGGATGCTGAGCTCAGACCAGCAACCTCTCCCCTCCTAATTTCCCCTGCAGAGGAAATAATAGGAGAAACATCATTATATTACGTACGTACTGGAGAGGTACTGGACAAATATAGCACAGTCGACGACGACGATTTTGCTTTCGCTATTGCCGTTCACGTCGCTAAATACGACGATGACGTCTACCCACTTTTCTATAGCATAAACGTATAGAATGGCCAAAGTGGGACGAGGCAATAAGAGTAGAGCTGGACTCACTCTTGAAAAGCAAAATCTTTGGACCGGTGGTCTATACACCTGAATGTGTAAAACCTGTGGAATATAAGTTGGATTTCATAAGAAATTTAAATGAAGGAAATATGATCATTTTCCTACTAAAGCCTAAAATTCTCTGAGAAAGCCAATAAATACAGCTCATGGACGTTGTGACTGCATACATATACGGCAATATAGATATATAGATCTATATAAAACTTCCATAAGGGTATACTCTACCCCCAGAGATGAAAGAGAGACGTAGAAACGTCTTCTCCATAAAGGCTACAAAGATCATTAGTTGATCTTAAGCAATATTTTGCCCGTGTATCTTTTTCGAAAGATCGTTGACAGGATTTGTGATATTCGCCGTACATATGGTCGACTTAAAGCTAATAGGATCTCCTGCAGAGACCATTGAGATATCAGATAGCTTTAAGCATACCTTGGAAATGAAAAACCTAGGTATAACAAGGTATTGTCTCGGCTTATATATTTAACACCTTCTTGGTGGAACCCGTTAATATCCTTCATACACCTGGAGTTTATGAAGAATGATGTCCATTTGCAACCTATTAAATTAGATGCTTATTTATGACACTTACCAGTCGCTGGAAGAGGGGGATGACATCCTAGGTCCCGAAGAGCCTAGCTTTAGTGTACTTGTTACACTTCTTTATCTGGCTAACTGCACGTGTCTTTGATAGAACGTCTGCAGTAAAGTTGTTAACCAGATACAGTGTTGTCCTGGAGAGCACCACTAGACCAAGGATAAGCTGCTTCTGTGCAACTTCCAAAGGTCAATGAATATATATTGTATATGCAGGTTTAAAGATCATCGCGATGACTAAAACATAAAAGGCCGGCCACCTCCCAAATATCTACACATCATCCTCCAAAGTCTACATCTTCTGAGAAGCTCATCATCCAAGAAATAAGTATTGAAAATGCTCAGCCATGTCCAGCAGTACCTTGCAGACACAGTGAAGACTGATTCAAAGAATACTTCAGTGGAGTCATCTACCAACTTCAAAGAGCATTCCACTCCAGAGCGCCACTGCGTTCCAATAGCTGCTAGATGAGTAAAACTTGAATAAATGAGTGATGATTGTATTTGCTTTCAGAACATGATGGATGTATAGACAAATAGGATATGATTGTATAGATACATAGGAGATCTGCAAGCATGAAGCTTGTACAGATCAGTGGGAGTCCCTAGATAGTTGTACTCTTTTTCCTTAAGCTGATGGTTTTTCCCACTGGGTTTTCCACAGCTAAGGTTTTAACGAGGCAACCACAGTGGCTCTGGATCCAGAAGTATCCAACCTATTAGCATACTGAATCCTGAGGTATTCATATGCTTAACCCAAGGTAATGGAGAGATGAGGGGGAGTGTTGTGAGTTGAGGGAGGCTTTTGGCCTCCCTCCCCTCATCATCTCACCATTACTCCCCACTAACTTAGTGGGGAGTCCCTTGGACTCCAAATCCCATGATGAAGTGAATATATTGAGAGCCATGGCTACCCCGTATGGAGAGATTATTTTACTCTTTTCCTATCTCTCTCAACAATGAGTTAATTTTAGAGAGAGCAAGAGATTTAAAAAGTGATTTGTTTCTTATAAATATGAAGATTAAAACAATGAGAAAACAAAATCAATTTTAGCCAAGAAAAAGAATTTGCTTAAAAGCTTTGAGCTGAAAATTGTTTTGGCTTAAGAAAGCTTGGGGAAGGAGACTTGAATGCTTATAAAACATGGAAATTTTATCATTAAAAATGATTTAAATCTCCAGCCAACTCCCATCATATATAGCCCAATTAGCCATTCAAAATCGTTCTCCAAAATACCATTCAAATGGTTTAAAAAATAAAATCCTGTAAAATCTGGAATTGTGTCGTCAAGTTCAAAGTAATTGACCGCAGTTTATCTGGTAGTCGACACCCTAATCAACTATGGTTGATTACTAGTAATGCTGCGGTCGACTCTTTTAGGTACAGAGGTCACATCTCTTCTCCCATTCAAAATAGTCGACTCTTATCAAAGAATAGCTGACTCATAATTCGGATACATGACTTTTTGGCTTTGAAAACATCATGAAATCGTTTCAAAGCTATTTTAAAACTTTTTTAAATCATTTTATGGGTTTGAAAAACTTTTATAAGTGTGTGTAGCTCCAATCCAATGGTCTACAAATAATCTAAGGACATGAAACTAATTACATCAAAATATACCCAATCTTGGCTTCTTTGATGCATTACATATCTTCATCTTCATGCCTTAGCTTCATCTTGATTATTTGGCCTAGTTTTGAGCTTCCACACCTCTCTTGATCTTCCTTGAAAGAATTTGATTTGAATTTCCCTTTGGCTAAGTGATGCGCATCGAATTTAACTCCGAAAACTTATCGCAAGTGCACGGTGTCAATGCTTTGTATTATAGAAAAATATCGAACCCATAGAGAGGCAGATGCCTTTATAGTCTTGGATCTATTCAAAGTCTCAGAACAATACTAGTTGGCATAAATATGATAAAAACTAGGGCAATATGAGTCATCACTAGGATCGTCGGATATCAATGATAGACTACAATTTCTACGTTGAATTGACTTTATTAGGGCGAGATTGTCGCATCTAAAACATAGAATTCATGGCCAACCATCGTTATGCCACTCGTATAACGTATCCCGTGCTTAGCTCCACCACCGTGGATGGCTTCACACGCGACCGTGCATTATGAATGACAACTATTCTCAATCTCTACTCACACCACCACTGTGGGTTAGAGCTTCGATCTGTGTTTTGATGGCTCTCATTGATGCTACTCCTGTATGTCATCAATCAGTAATATAGGATGCTGGTGGAAACTATCAAAGTGCGTGCTAGATCATAAACTCTGATTGAATTCACTAACGTGCCTAATTAAGTTCATAGGATACCCGTATACGGTGCATGCCACTTCCGTGGATCCCAAACCCTATATGAGATCTCCTACGAACTTGGCTAGATCAACCAAAACACATCCATTTGACACAAAAACAACGTAGAAATCCTAACTTTGCATCTAAATCCTAAGATCCTAGAGCTAATCCATTAGCCCTAGAGACGACTAATCACAAGTCTTGGCGAGATCAACAAAAGCATTTAGAATAACAATAGAAAGCATGATTGCAATAAAAGACATCGAAATAGGAATAGAGAGATGAGATCATTACCAAAGCGCTGAAGACGAACCATTATTCGCAAAGAATTAAGATCAAGAGATTCCAGGCAAATTACAGTAATAAAAATATCATCAAACAATAGCGACGGCTCAAGAACTCTCTAAGAAAAACTAAGAACTTCTAAGAAATAAAATCTGAATAGCTTCTCCTTAAACTATGATAAAAACTATGCTTAAATACAATGGGGATGGACCCCACAAAAATATGGAGAAAGGGCTTCTTGGGCCCCCTTTCAGTTGGGCTGCGGTGCCCTACTTGGTCGAGTAGCAGCGCCGCTCGGTCGAGTGGTGACACGGTGATCATAACACCTTTTTTCTGCATGTTTGCATGCCGTTTTGGTCGCCCATATCGCATTTTTCACGATTATTCGACAATATTGCTATACTTTTCACTATTTCTTGTTTTTGTCGTATTTCAGGAAATATGGAGCGATTTGGAGCGATTTTGAGATCAAGGGGTTTGCAAGCGCTAAGGAGTGTCACCCACGGCTCGTTGAGGGCCATTCAGCGATGGAGGATGAGTGGAAGAAGAAGGAACTTCGTAAGAGCGACGAGGAGGAGAAACAGAGAAGTTTGGGCCTTTACAGCATGCCACTCGGCCGAGTGGAGCACTCACTCGGCCGAACAAAAAGCCCCACTCGGCCGAGCAGAACGGATACGCACACAGAGTCAATTTCAACGTATACTCGGCCGAACAAAGAAAGCCTACTCGACCGAGTGATAAATCTGACTCGCCCGAGTGGTACAGGGAAATTGTCCAGAGAAAGGCCGAAGTTACTGTATTTTTCGAAGATCCTGTCGAAAGTCACTCGGCCGAACGATAAAGCCACTCGACCGAACGGATAAGTATACTCGGCCGAGTCACCTCCGAAGGTAAACTCTGAGACCCCCTGACTTACTGTTTTCTTACAGGGTCTGTCACTCGGCCGAGTGACAATGTCACTCGGCCGAGTGAGCCGCTCCGCCTGCTGCGAAAGTTGCGATTTCTGGGCTGTGCAGGGGCAGTTTGGTCACGATTTTCTGGGCAATTTTAGAGGGTATTTAAACCCAGTTTTTGCCCTAGTTAGAGAGATTTTGGCAGCCTTTTTCAGAACTTTTCAGAACTTTTTAGATTAATTAGATTTAGACTTTCTTTTTGAAGATTTAAAGGCTACTCTTATTGGATTCTCATTGGATATCATTGGATCTTCATTGGTTTGTCTATTTCCTATCAAAAACTCAATTTTTATTAGCTATTTCTCTATTGCAATGAGTCCTCTTGATATTATTATTGATTTTTCTGAGAATTGCATGATGAATATTGAGTAGTGCCATCGTCTTAGGGCGTAGGGATGAACCATATGGACCCTATTTCTAAATTGTGATGAATTTGTGAAATTGTTGCTAGAATTGATTAGGGTTAGGTTGGGATTGATTAATTACGGATAGCTAGGAATTCATATCGATTGGAATTTGCAAGAGATTGAGTCCCAATTGATAGGAAGGCCTAGAAATTCGATTTAGATTGACGATTGGATTTCTCTAGATTTGGTTTGCAAGAGATTGGGCCAAAGCTAGGATTTTCAATTGTGAATCTATACCAATATCCGTTTGCAAGAGATTGGATGGATAGGAACTATCACAACCTAGGTCATAGCTCGAGTTTGCACGAGAGTGGGCTCGAGATACGATTGAATGATGATGTCGTTCTTCACGCTAGCGGCTTAGGCTAGGGTTTGTAAGAGATTGGGCCTTATCCTAGGTTTGCTATAGACCGGCAATAGCGAGAGAGCGTGAGCTTGGTTCTACATTTAGTTGCAACTAGTTCACCCACATTCAAGTTTAGCAATGATGAAACATATGAATCACAATGATGAGAGATGGTCCGTAGCGGGGATTCCTTATCCCTAGACGTTTTATTAAATTGATACTTTCTCTTGATATTTGCACGATTGTGACTGCTTACCCCAAACGATTCTCGATCCTTTTGATAGCTAGGTGATTGGAAGGAGACACTGTCATTAGTCCTCCCTGAGTTCGATACCCGCTCGCCGCTACACCGTGCGCTTGCGGTAAAACTACAAGTCGTTTGTCCCGGGTGTGTGTACTCCAGGGGCGTGAGCACACGGTCAGTCGCTTCTCCTTTCTTGGTTCAGCTTCATATGCGAGCAGCTCGGTCGAGTGATCACCGTGCTCGGTTGAGTCACCGAGGGGTGCCTATTTAGGCTTACAGTGCTACTCTAAAATAAATTCTTCTCGGCCGAGTAGTTGAAGTACTCGGTCGAGCGCTGGTCTACTTGGTCGAGCTATAGTAAGTTGAGGATGCCTTTGAAAATCTCCGTTCTGATCGGGCTTCAGCTCGACCGAGCAGCTGAAGTGCTCGGTCGAGTCACTTTTTTGCTCTCCTACTTCGAATAGGAATTGGAATTGGTCGCAGTTGATCTGATCGAGTGACGTTTCTACTCGGTCAAATGACTTGTGCACAGCTGCTAAAGGAGCCCTTTTGCGTTGAAGGTCAGATCGTTTGAGTGCTGATCCACTCGACCGAATGGTCTGGGAAAACAACACATAAGCTCCTTCTTTGAGCTTCTTTCTCTCTTTTTGTTCTCTTCTTCTCTTCTCCTTCTCCAATCTTCTTCTCCACCTCGTCGAACACCTATCGAACCTTGCCATAGGCGCTTCGGATAACTCGGATGTGTCCATGTGCTAAAATTACTCCAAATCGCACCAAAGTTTCTGAAATCCTCAATTCTATACGAAAATCGAATAATCGTGAAAAGCGCGATAATATATATATGTGTCCATGTGCTAAAATTACTCCAAATCGCTCCAAAGTTTCTGAAATCCACAATTCTATACAAAAATCGAATAATCGTGAAAAGCGCGATAATACACACACACACACACACACACACACACACACACACACACACACACACACACACACACAAGTGAACTTTGGATGGCAAAAATTCCATGAAAACTTGCAGTAAAAACATGGAAAACATGGACATCACAAAGCTTCTTGGTCCTTATTTGATTGAAAGTTGACTTTTGTTGACTTCTTGACTTTGAACTTCATTTCTTTGACTTTATGATTCTTACACACTTGATGGATGAGATTAGTAATAATTATTTGTTAATTACCATTAAAACATAACTAAGGATACTCAATATCCAACAATCTCCCCCTTTTGATGATGACAACAAATGATATAAAATCCAAAATAATATGAAATTTCAAAAGAAATTATTAACCCCCCTACAATGATGCATGTTATTTAAACATAACTTTTGTAAACTCCACCTGCAGCATTGCATGTTAGGACAAGTATATAAAGCACGATTTCATATTATCTCCTAATGTGTAACATATAAAGCTCAATTTAAAGATGAAAGTCAAATAAGATTTATTAAGCTCAAAAAGTGGAACATATGACATAAAGTCCAATAAAGTTCTCTTTGTCTCATGAAATTTAATATATATAGCATGTCAAACATAAACATCAAAGCATGCCAAGCATGAACATATATGAAGCATACGACAACATGGATATTTTATTTGCATTACCAATTCCCCCCTTGTCTCATTAAAAAGAGAAATAAAGTATAAAGTATCTCAATATCCAACAATCTACGTGTCAAATAAAAAATTCTCAAAGCAATCAACATATTGAGAAATATCCAATAGTATTCGACTATCTCACAATGGTAGTCACCTATCATCATACATTATGAAATCTATTTATTTATCTTAATCTTATCAAAGACGATAAAAAATATAAAATATAAACTTCTATTTATCCTTTGATATCGACAATATAATAATATAATCAACATGAGTAGATATCAACAATATAATAATATAATCAACATGAGTAGTGAGTATAAATCGGATATCAAAAAGATGAGATCAAAGATAATAAGCATGTGATATCCACAAAAGTTAAACATAAGCTCATATTCATTTATAACTCCACATTCCAACATTTTCAACATAAGACACAAACTCATAAGCATGTCAATTTGTAGTCATATAGGTTCAACGAGGTGACAACAATTTCATCATCCATGAATTCATTATTTTTCACAAATGGGCCCACAATTATGCTCAAATATATGCAATAATCAAAATTTCATACTGTACTCATGGCAATTTTCCAAAAACAACTATTATAGCGAACATTGCTAACAAAGATGAAATTTTCAACATTAATCACAATAAATTCCACATATACCAAGAAGAATTGTCATAATATACATCATAACATAATGCTCAAAATATTTTGATACACCAAATGTAAACAAAATTGTGTATCAAAGTACACATTGTATCAATAGAATATTACAACCATCATTGTTCCTACAAAAAAACTTAAAGATAACAAACATCATAAAATAACTAAACAACCAAGCATCCTTCCAAGCATCTCAAAGATAAGCACCCTATTGTGGAGGAGGAGCAAGATCCTTAAGTTGAGCCTTCATAAAAGCGATCTCATCTTGAATTTATCCAATCATATTATCCGAAACGGCTACTTGATTTTGGATGTTAGTTAGTCTTTGATTGAGCTCGAGCTTCAACTCCTCAATCTTGGAAATCAAAAGATTTTGGAATTCAACAAAATATGGTGGATGATCGCTCCTTATTTTACACCTTTTTTCTGCATGTTTTCATATCATTTCGATCGCCTATATCACGTTTTCCACGATTATTCGAAGATATCGCGTTGCTTTTCACTATTTCTTGTTTTTGTCATATTTTAGGAGATATGGAGTGATCTGGAGCGAAAATGAGATCAAGGGACTTTCGCACATACCGGGGGCGTCGCCCACAGCTTATTTGAGGAGTTAGCAGCGTTAGAGGATGAGCGAAAGAGGAAGAAATTCGATAGAATCGATGAGGAGGCGAGGAGGAGAAGAAAAGAGCCCAGAAGCAGCTCACTCGGCCGAACAGAGAGTTCACTCGGCCGAGTGACGGGCTGCGTTCGGCCGAGTGAAACTGATACGTGCTGCTGATTTTTCATAGTTCACTCGGCCGAGCAAGAAAGTCCACTCGACTGAATGGAGAAGACCACTCGCCCGAGTGGTACATGGATTTTCTTCCGAGAAGCAGCCAAGTTACTGGAAATTTTGAGAAGCCCACTCGGTCGAGCAGGATTGCTCACTCAGCCGAGTGAAGAAGCCCACTCATCCGAGTCAGAGCGACAGACCCCCAATTTTTCCAGATTCTCTGTTTTATTATTGGGTCCGTCACTCGGCCGAGTGACATTGTTACTCGGTCGAGCAGTCCGACTGCTACGCAAATTAGGTTTTCTGGGCTGCGCAGGGGCAATTCTGTCAGGAATTTTTTGATGATTTTGGCTTGTATTTAAACCTAGTTTTATCCCTAGTTTTAGGAGAGACTTGAATTATTTTTTGACGGCTATTCCTTTTGTAAATCTCAGCTGGAGATCATAGACGCGCAATTTGGTTTGTCCTTTCTTGCTAAAACTTTTATTTTTATGAATTGCTTTCTTTCTACAATGAATTGTGCTTTGATCTTTTGCTTTATTTCTGAGATTTCTATGATGAATTGTGAGTAGTTCCGTCGTTCTAGGGCATGGGGATGAACCTTATGGACCCGATCTTTGAATTGTAATGAATGAATTGAATCGTTGCTAAGATTGATAAAATGTGATTTATTACGAGTAGCTAGGAATTTCCATCGATTCAGATTTGCAAGAGATTGGATCTCAATTGATGGGGAGGCCTAGATATTCGATTTAGGTTTATAATTGAGATTCTCTAGACTTGGTTTGCAAGAGATTGGGCCAAAACTAGGATTTTTATTATAAATATATACTAATATTTGTTTGCAAGAGATTGGACGAATACGAACTATCATAACCTAGGTCGTAGCTCGAGTTTGCACGAGAGTGGGCTCGAGATGCGATTGGACGATGATGTCGATCTTCACGCTAGTGGTTTAGGTTAGGGTTTGCACGAGAGTGGGCCCTAATCTGGTTGCTATAGACCGACAATAGCGCGAGAGCGTAAGCTTGGTTCTACATTAAGTTGCGACTAGTTCACCTACATTCAAGCTTTGCAATATCAGGATTCATTATTCACAAGGATAAGTGACGGTCCGTAGCGGGGATTTCCTATCCCTAGACGCTTTATTATATTGAATTTTATTAGCTATTTGAACGATTGTAACACTATTATCAAAACCATCCTATTATTCCATTGATAGCTAGGTGATCAAAATAGAGTACTGTCAATTGTCCTCCCTATGTTCGATCCCGCTCGCCACTACGCCGTGCGCTTGCGGTAAGACTACAGTCGTTTTTCGGATCTATATCCGGGCGCGATCAAGTTTTTGGCGCCATTGCCGGGGAGGCCAACGATATTCGATTTTGCTCACCCGGTTATATCTCACCTTCTATCTTTCTTTTATTTATTTTTATGCTCAATTTGACATGTTCTCCCAGATTTTCCAATAGATTCTTAAGCAGGTAACATGGGAGACACGATGATGAGAACGGAGTCTAGCCCGGGAGATGATGATTCCTTCGCAACTCTTCTGAAAGAACTTGTTAATGAGGTCCGAACCACAGTGGCCTTGGCCATCGACATTGAGGACCCCATTGAGCAACTATTTTCTAGCTTTGTGATGGATCAAATCTCTTCGGAAGGGACTATCGAGTGCAACATTAAAGTCGACGTGAGGGACGACAAGTTATACTTTGAAGGTAGTAAAGCATGCATCGGAGAGTTCCATACTCCTGAGGAGTCCATTTGGCGTGCCGAGATTTATGGAAGTATACTTGACGATCCTCTCTTCGACATTTATTAACGCACTGACCTATCTCTTGATTTCAGGTGTGGTCCGGAGGAAAATGGTAGTCCCATCGACGTCAAAGTGGATCTGTGCAATGTCCACTCCGATGCACCCTCCACACCAAGAAGCGGATCTGAGCCGGCATATGAAGGCCTATCCTCCGAGGAGGAACTAAACTCGGGCGTGACCTAAGACGCCATGTTTTTGCAGGAAGAGGAGGAAGGGGGTACAACGCCCCCTGAGGTAGCACTGAAACAATTACCACCTAATTTAAGGTATGCTTTCTTGGGAGAAAAACTGACCTATCCGGTGATCGTTAATTCCAACCTCAATCCCACCCAGCTTGAGAGACTACTAGATGTCCTTAGGAGCCATAGGGACGTCCTTGGCTACACCATCTCTGACCTCAAGGGAATAAGCCCTAGACTTTGTATGCACAGGATCCGCCTTGAAAATATTGAAGCCACCTCCATAGAGCCTCAAAGACGATTAAATCCTAACATGAAGGAGGTAGTTAAGAAGGAGATCCTTAAACTGCTTGAAGCCGATATCATTTATCCTATTTCTGACAGCAGATGGGTTAGCCCTGTGCATGTCGTTCCTAAAAAAAGGGTATGGCCGTCATAAAAAATGATAAGGGAGAACCTACATCCACACGCACAGTCATGAGATGGAAGATGTGTATTGATTACCAGAAATTGAATAAAGCCACCCGTAAAGATCATTACCCATTTCCTTTCGTCGACCAAATGCTAGAACGCCTTGCTAAACATAAATTCTTTTGCTATTTGGATGGGTATTCGGGATTCTTTCAGATTCCCTTACATGAAGATGACCAAGAAAAGACGACTTTCACGTGCCTCTATGGCACATATGCCTACCGTAGAATGCCCTTCGGACTTTGTAATGCCCCCGCCACCTTTCAAAGGTGCATGACTCCATCTTTTCTGATTATATTGAAAAAATTATGGAAGTCTTTATGGATGATTTTTCTGTCTATGGTAGTGAGTTTGACTCATGTCTGGCCAATCTTACTAAAGTTCTTAAAAGATGCCAACAAAATAATCTCACTCTTAACTGGGAGAAATGCCATTTTATGGTCACAGAGGGGATAGTTCTTGTGCATCTTGTTTCTTCTAGAGGGATTGATGTCGATAAGGTGAAAATTGAGGTAATCGAAAAACTCCCTCCTCCAATTAATGTTAAGGGCATTAGGGGATTTCTTGGTCATGCGGGGTTTTACCACAGCTTTATCAAGGATTTTGCCCTAATTATTCGACCTCTTACTTCCTTGCTTGCTAAAGATGCTCCATTTGTCTTTTCAGGAGAGTGCTTGCAAGCCTTTAATACACTAAAGGAAGCCCTCATTTCCGCTCCGATCATACAACCGCCAGACTGGAATCTTCCTTTCGAGCTTATGTGCGACGCAAGTGACCAAGCAAGTGGAGCAGTGCTAGGACAAAGGAAAGACAAAAAGCTTCATGCTTTATTTTATGCAAGCAAAACTCTGGACGAAGCACAAAAGAATTACACTACCACTGAAAAAGAGCTCTTAGCGGTTGTTTACTCTGTTGAGAAGTTTCGATCCTACCTCCTTGGATCCAAAGTGATTGTGCATACCGATCATGCGGCATTGAAGTATCTACTAAGCAAAAAAGAAGCCAAGCCAAGACTAATAAGATGGATACTATTATTGCAAGAATTTGACTTGGAAATTAGAGACAAGAAAGGCACGGACAACGTTGTGGTGGACCACTTGTCTAGGCTTGTTCGTGACACGAAGGATGAAAGCCTACCAATTGATGACACTATTGCCGACGAGAGGCTATTCGCCATTAGGCCCGGAGAGGTGCTTTGGTATGTAGATTATGTGAACTATTTGGCATGCGGGATAAAACCATGCGGGATGGCTACGCAACAAAAAAGGAGGTTTATGCATGATCACTCCATATTTTACACCTTTTTCCCGCATGTTTGCATGCCATTTGAATCGCTCAAATCACGTTTTTCACGATTTATCGACAACATTGCGATACTTTTCACGATTTGTTGTTTTTGTCATATTTCAATAGATTTGGAGCGATTTGAAGTGATTCCGAGATACACCCACTCCGGAGTATCACCGATGCCTTCCCTGAGGGGTATTTTGAGATTGGAGAGGAGCGGAAGAAGAAAGAACGTCGTAGGAGCGACGAGGAGGCAAAAATACGCAATTTGGGCATCTTCAGTGTCTCACTCGGACGAGTGAAGGAGTCACTTGGCCGACCAACGAGACCCCGCTCGGCCGGCCAGATCGGACACGCTCCAATCAGCATATCAGCGTGCACTCGGCCGAGCATCAGAAGCCGACTCGGCCGAGTGACGTATCCCGTCCGCCCGAGTGGCCCCCAGACGACGGCCATCAAAAAGAGTCAACTTACTGTAATCCGTCAGTCTGAGCAGCAGAAGCCTGACTCGGCCGAGTGGCAATTTTCGTCCGCCCGAGTGAAGATAGCCCATCGGCCGAGTGACGACAACTCACTCGACCGAGTGACGCCCGATGTGACGACCCCCAAGACCCCAGAGTTACTGGAATTCGTCAGGGTTCCTCACTCGGTCGAGTGACATTTGTCACTCGGCCGAGTGAGCAGCGCTGCCTGTAGCGGAAATCACGATTTTGGAGCTACACAGGGGCAGTTTGGTCACGATTTTTTGGGCAGTTTTGGGGGGTATTTAACCCCAGATTCTAACCTAGTTTAGGAGGCTTTTTCAATTGCTTTTGGCAGCCTTTTTAGTTTAGATTTTTAGAGTTTAATTCTTGTGATTGGAGAGGAGAGAAAAGTGCTATTTTGTTGGATTCTTGAAAAGCTACATTAGTTTGTCTCCCTCTCTATTAAAAATCCTATTTTTATTGCTATTTTGAATATTGCTATGAATTCCATTGCTGTTTCTATTGATTATTCTTCCATTAGCAATATGATTTGTGAGTAGTCTTAACGTCTTAGGGCGTGGGGATGAACCCTACGAGCCCGATTTCCGATTTGTGACGATGTGGTAGAACTATTGCTAGAATTGATTAGGGTTAGTTTGGGATTGATATAATACAGATAGCTAAGTGTTCATATTGATTGGGATTTGTAAGAGATTGGATCCCAATTCGATAGGAAACCCTAGAAATCCGAATTGGGTTGAAATTGAGTTTCCGTAGTATCGGGTTGCAAGAGATTTGACCAATACTAGGATTCTCGGTTGCAATTCTATACCGATACCCGTTTGCAAGAGATTGGACGGGTAGGAACTATCCCAACCTAGGTCGTAGCCCGAGTTTGCACGAGAGTGGGCTCGGGATGCGATTGAACGATGACGTTGATCCTAATGCTAGCTTGCCTAGGCTAGGGTTTGCAAGAGATTGGACCCGAGCCTAGGTTTGCTATAGACCGGCAACAGCGAGAGAGCGTGAGCTAGGTTTTACATTCAGTTGCAACTAGTTCACCTGACATTCTACCCTAGCAATTGTGAAACCGATGAATCACAATGACGAGATACGGTGAGTAGCGGGGATTCCCTATTCCCTAGGCGTCTTTATTTGATTTTATATCTCTTTACATTGTTTGACGATTGTGACAACATCGCCGAAAGGCAATTTCCTACTTTTCTGTCCCTATAGCCAGGTTGTTCGGAGAAGGCACTATCATACGTCCTCCCTGTGTTCGATACCCGCTCGCCGCTACACCGTGCGCTTGCGGTAAAACTACACGGTCGCTCTTTAGGGTGTACGCCCGGGCGCGATCAAGTTTTTGGCGCCGTTGCCGGGGACGGCATTTTGACAGAGTTTGATTTGGATCACCCGGTCATTTCTCTTCAATTTCTTTCTTTATTGCTTCATTCTTTTCTAACTCTGTTTATAGCCCCATTTTGCAATCCCTCCCGAAATTCTCCACAAAATCTTAACAGGTAAAATGGGGGATGCAATTCCAATGACTGAGTCTGGCCAGGGAGATGATGAATCTTTTATAGAGCTCCTCAAGGAACTTATTGATGAGGTCTACGCTACCGTGGCTTTTGCTATTAATATCGAGGACCCCGTCGAACAACTGTTTGCTAGCTTCGTGATGGATCAAATCTCCCCGGATGGGACTATTGGGGGCGATACCAGAGTTGATGTGAGGGACGGCAAGCTATATTTTGAAGGCGATAGAACATGTGTCGAAGAGTACTACACTCCCGAGGAACACTTCGAACAAACATATACTCAGGGAGATACACTCTATGATCCACACTCTTGCATTTATGAATCTGCTGACGTATTTCTTGATCTCAGGAATGAACCGGAGCAAGGTGGTGGTCGTATCGATGCAAGCGTGGAATCGAAGAGCGTCTATTCCGATGCACCGTCCTCACTAGAAGCGAGTCTGAGCCTCCACTCGAGAGTGAGCTAAATTCAGATGTCGAAGGAGAAGCCAAATTCACACAAGATGACGAAGCAAAGGGTACATCACCCTTTGAGGTAGAGCTTAAACAATTACCGCCGAATCTAAGGTATGCTTTCTTGGGTAGTAAATTGACCTTCCCGGTGATTGTAAATGCCCACATTGGCCAAGACCAACTTGAAAAATTATTAGAAGTCCTTAGGGATCACAAGGATGTCCTTGGTTACACAATCTCTGATCTTAAGGGAATAAGCCCTAGGCTATGCACACATAGGATCCACTTGGAAAACACTGAAGCCTCTTCTATTGAGCCTCAAAGGCGGTTGAACCCGAATATAAAAGAGGTAGTGAAAAAGGAAATCCTAAAATTGCTTGATGCTGAAATTATCTATCCGATCTCTGATAGTAGATGGGTTAGCCCCGTTCACGTCGTCCCCAAGAAAGGGGGGAAGACCGTTATAAAAAATGATAAAGGAGAACCCATTTCTACTCGCACTGTCATGGGATGGCGAATGTGCATAGATTATAGAAAACTAAATAAAGCCACCCGAAAAGACCATTACCCATTGCCCTTCATTGATCAAATGCTCGAACGCCTAGCTAAATATAAATACTTTTGTTATTTGGATGGGTATTCGGGATTTTTCCAAATCCCTTTGCACGAAGATGACCAGGAAAAAACCACTTTCACCTGCCCCTATGGTACCTATGCCTACCGTAGGATGCCCTTCGGTCTTTGTAATGCTCCCGCAACCTTTCAGAGATGTATGACATCCATTTTTTCCGATTACATTGAAAATATAATGGAAGTCTTTATGGATGATTTCTCGGTTTATGGGAGCGAGTTTGATTCTTGTTTGGCTAATCTCACTAAAGTTCTTAAAAGGTGCCAACAAAATAATCTAACTCTGAACTGGGAGAAGTGCCACTTCATGGTCACGGAAGGTATAGTTCTTGGGCACCTTGTCTCCTCGAGATGGATTGAGGTAGCTAAGGCAAAGATTGAGGTAATCGAGAAACTCCCTCCTCCTATTAATGTTAAGGGCATTAGAGGCTTTCTTGGTCATGCGGGGTTTTACCGCCGCTTTATCAAGGATTTTGCCTTGATTGCCCGACCTCTTACGTCCTTGCTTGCTAAAGATACTCCTTTTATTTTTTCAGGCGAATGCTTGCAAGCCTTCAATACCTTGAAGGAAGCACTAGTTTCCGCACCCATCATACAACCACCGGATTGGAGCCTTCCCTTTGAGCTAATGTGTGATGCTAGCGACCAAGCCATTGGAGCGGTATTGGGACAAAGGAAAGATATGAAGCTTCATGCAATATTCTATGCGAGCAAGACATTGGATGACGCGCAGAAAAACTATACAACTACCGAAAAAGAGCTTCTAGCGGTCATCTATTCCATCGAGAAGTTTCGCTCCTACCTCCTTGGTTCCAAGGTGATTTTCCACACCGACCATGCGGCATTGAAATATCTTCTAAACAAGGAGGCCAAACCTCAGTTAATTAGGTGGATACTCTTGTTGCAAGAATTCGATTTGGAGATCAGAGACAAGAAAGGTACGGACAATGTTGTGGCGGATCATTTGTCTAGGCTTATACGCGACAAGGAGGATGAGAGTTTACCTATCGACGACACATTCGTGGATGAGAGGCTATACGCCATAAGGCCTGGGGAAGTGCCTTGGTACGCGGACTTCGTCAATTACTTGGCTTGTGGAATTAAACCGTATGGGATGCCCACGCAACAAAAGAGGAGATTTTTGCATGAGGTCCGTAGCTATTTTTGGGAAGATCCATACCTCTTCAAGATATGCAAAGATAGTGTTATTCGGAGGTGTATTTCTAAGGAGGAGGTAACGTCTATCATTTTGCATTGCCATGGTATGCCATGCGGGGGACATCATGCCGCCTCTAAGACAACCGCTAAGATTTTGCAGAGCGGATTCTTCTAGCCAACAATGTTCAGAGACACCCACGACTTTGTGAAGGGGTGTGATAGATGCCAACGGACCGGGAATATTTCCAAACGTAATGAGATGCCAATGAGGCCCATCCAAGAAATTGAGCTTTTTGATTGTTGGGGAGTGGACTTCATGGGACCATTTCCGTCAAGCAACGGTAACAAGTATATCCTATTGGCCGTTGACTACGTCTCCAAATGGGTGGAAGCAATCACTACCCCTACCAATGATGCAAGGGTTGTTTCTAAATTTTTCAAGCAGAATATCTTCCCACGCTTCGGGGTGCCTCGTACCTTGATAAGCAACGGGGGGAGCCATTTCATAGAAAACAAGTTCGAAGCCATGCTGAAGAAGTACGGGGTAAACCATAGAGTCGGCATGGCATATCACCCCCAAACGAGCGGTCAAGTGGAGGTCTCGAATAGAGAGATAAAGCAAATTCTTGAGAAGACCATAGATCGATCTAGAAAGGATTGGTCAATGAAGTTAAATGATGCTCTATGGGCATATCGCACAGCCTTTCGCACTCCCATCGGCACCACACTGTTCCGACTTGTTTATGGGAAAGCTTGTCACTTGCCGGTAGAGCTGGAACACCGCGCGTATTGGGCCATCAAGACCTTCAATTACGATTATAAGAGTGCGGCGGTGAGGTGACTCTTGGACATCAACGAGCTTGATGAGATTAGGAGAGATGCCTACGAGAGCTCGAGAATTTACAAAGAAAGGACCAAGATTCTCCACGATGCACGCATAACTGTTACGGACTTCAAAGTCGGAGACAAGGTCTTGTTATATAACTCCCGGCTCCGACTATTTCCTGGTAAATTGAGGTCACGGTGGTCCGGACCTTTCATCATCAAGCACATACAACCGGGAGGAGCTTTTGAGTTAGAAAGCAAAGACAGAGCCACATTCAAAGTAAATGGACAAAGGCTCAAGCATTATTCCGAGGGAGTCCCTATGGGAGAAATAAGTAGAATATATCTGCTTAAGGGACGGTCGGATGATCTTTCATACATCCTTGACGAGGTCATTGAGGAGGCGATCCCCCATTCCATCGGCGCAATATTCGAGGATGACTACGAAGAAGGCCCAGACTTGGGCCAAGAAGAAAAGACGAAGCACTCCCCCGATCTATCCATGGAAATTGATGAAGGCGACGCTGATGTCGCAAGAATACGAGAGCTCTGCAAGCTCTCAAAGATGAGGACTCCGAAGAAAGCTCCACCGATACGAAAATCGGTGTCACCGGTGATACCGAGGCCCAGAGCAAGCACTAGCTTGGGGGAGCCACCCCCCAACACTACCCGAGACGAAGGAGCACTGAGGAAGAACACGTCGCCATAACATCCAAATCCGAGCGTTCTTCCCGATAAATTCGACGGGTGCATCTCATATGCACCCAATATCCCGCATTAAATTGAAAATCCAAGGGGGTCGAGCTCAAGACCTTAAACGAGCGCTTGTCGGGAGGCAACCCGATGGTTATCGCTTTATTTTTACTTTGTTCTTTATTTTTGTTTTAGAAATTATTAGTGTTTTGAGTCGTTTGCCTGAAAAATTCGTGATAACGGGTCCTATTTTTCTTTGACAGGAGAGGAGAAAGAGATATCTATCATTAGGAGGATGAACAAGGCGACAAAGAGCGCTCCAGGAATGTGCTCGATGCTTAGGAGGAGGAAGAAATCAACTGGAGGAAGAAAAACAGAGATTAGAGCCCAAACGGAGCCAAACAGCAGAAAACAGGGGTCACTCGGCCGAGTAGAATATCCACTCGGCATAGTACATAAGTTCGTCCGCCCGAGCGGCGCACAAATGAGGGAAGTCTGCTGTACCCAACTCTTTGTTTCTTTTCTTGATTTCAGTATAATTGCCACTCGGCCGAGTATATATCTTCACTCAGCCGAGTGAAACTAATACGCTCCTAGGGCGAGAACTGCCGAGTAGCTGGAGCCACTCGGCCGAATGGACTTTTCTCACTCGGTCGAGGGTGGCAAAGCCACTCGGTCGAGTCGTAAGCGAGGAGGAACTTTCAAAAATATTTCCGTTACGATCACTCGGCCGAGTGACACTTTCACTCGGCCGAGTCGTAACTTTTCCTTTATAAGAGGCGCGGGCGCGGCGCGGAATTCGATGCGTCACAATCCTCGTTCGCCCGAACCCGCGCCCCTTTACTCCCGACCACTGTGACCCCCACTCACCCGATCTCACCTCGCCGCTACTGCGCTCGGCCGACCACCACCGGCTGACGCCGCCGCCCCTCCGCCCGAGTCGCCGGCGACGATCTCACCGGCGGCTGAGCTCCGTTAACCCCATTTCGCCCAATTTTCTCCTATTTCTTGTATTTTTCAATGATCCATGTGCTAATCGAACCCCTAAATCAAATTAACTTCAATATTTATCTATTATACCCCTAACCCCCATACATTTTGAATGTTACGCGCTGATATCTTCGTTTGATGTGCAGGCTATATTGGGGAGCTTAGGGGAGCTTCCGGGGAGCGTTTTTGGCTTTGTGGAGGCTGTAGGATCCTGCCAAAACAGAGTTAGGATCGATAATTAAAGTTGAGACTTACGCTTGCGTATGCGGAACGGTAGTCTCGGAACTTTGCCTTCGGATTCGCCACGACGGATCGAGTCTTCTCACGAACGGAGTAAGGCTACTAATCCACAATCTAAATCTCTATTTTAGATTAAGAACTTGGATAGAGGAAGAGAAAGGATTTCTGCAGAGCTTCGCTAGAATGAAGTTGCATGCATGAATGCCATGCAAAAGGTGTAAGAAATGGCTTACCCTTGGGTCTTATTTATAGCCCCCAAGGTAGTTATTTTAGGGTAAGTTGTTCCTTTGGAACAACTTAATTAAGGTGTACCATGATACATGGCACATTATAAGCTTAAGTTGTACCATATGCATGGTACAACAAAAGCTTAAGATATTCCCCCTTTATTAGCCATATGTCGCATGCACTTATGCATATATAAAGCGACTTTCCCACTCATCCAGAGATCCTCTCCGCAAGGGAACAGATTCCCTTTGCACACGACTTCGTGTACGCGACGTTCGAGGTCCGTATTCCCTCGTACATCCCCCACAAGGGTGTACAAACGTCTTCCATATCCAACATCTCCCACTCACACTTGAGGGGATTGTAAGAGAACGTCTTTCCCTTAGTTCTTTCATCTATCATACCGAGAAATAGACCGTGCGACCGTCATGCGCGTAGAGTCTGTTGTTGTGCACTTGTTAGAGATACACAACGACCTCAAAGGTGCAAAGTTGAGTAGTTCAACGCATGCTTTACCCTAGATTATTTCTTCACATTTCTTGTACTTTATATTCAACAATTGAATCCCATCTGGATTACAATTGGCTGGCCAGCTTTGAATTATTAAAGTCCAAATGCGAATAAGAAATCAATCTTCCTCTTCTTGCGAACCTTCTGATCTTGACTTGATTCGCTTTTCTAACGTGCCCCGCCGAGCCGAATTATCATAGCCCATTAGCAACACGCTAAGATAGCGATCATCTTGTCAAATCTAAAGGAACCAATTGGAGTCCTTGAGGGTAAGAGTTAAGACCCGTATGGCCTTTGAGTCTCACATAATAGCAAACACTATTGCTACTAACTCAGTGGTCGAAATGCATATGTGGTATGAACACGTATTACAACATCACTCCTTTCCCAGGGAGAGTATGTCTTAATGATGTTGTACGGATGAAAAGATCAGACACCACAGTGCCTATCTTTTTGAGTCCCCTTACTACTCGTGAAATATTCACGGACTCTCATCCTGCATAAGACAGATAGGATTTAAAATCCTACGAGATCTCTTTCAAATATCCTTGTGATACAGATCTCAGATCTTTTGTAAGCATCCATATGATGCAGATCTTTCATTCGACTATCTTGTTTAAGTCACGACTCTAAATAATTTAATGATTTTGACTTTAAACTAGTCTCATCTCTATCTTATCCATCTGATAAGATAAGGCGGTTGCTCATGTGAGAGAGCCAACCTTAATCTGTCCGACATACATACAATAAAATAGCTGAGACTTAAACACAAATGTACATAAAATCATTTGTAAGAAACTTGTATGCAAATTAAACTTTGATCTTCTATAGACATGGGAAATATTACATGATACAGCTCAGCACCTACGCATTCCCATAGATGATAAGTGTTTAAAAAACACATCTCTGGGGATCGCCTTAGTAAGGGGATCCGCTATCATCTCATGCGTGGATATGTATCCTATGTCTACTTCCTTCCGTTTGTCATAGTCCTTCGCAAACTTGAATCGAATGTCAATGTGTTTGGTCTTACAATGAAATTTAGGATCTTTGACGTAAGCAATCGAAGCTTGACTATCACTGTATATGGGAATAGTGCTCGAGTCAGAAGCATTCGTCAGCCTGTCTAAGAATTTCCTAAGCCAAACAGCTTCTTGAACCGCCATGCTGAATGCTACGAATTCGGCTTCCATGGTTGATAAGGCGATGCAGGTTTGCTTCTTGCTGCTCCAGGATATTGCACCATTCCTGAGCAAGTAAACAAAGCCTGAGGTAGATCTTCGCTCGTCGAGATCACCCGCCCAATCAGCATCGGTATAGCCTTCGAGTCTCAAGGTATTGCCTTGATAGCATAACGCATAGTCCGCAGTCCCTTTGAGGTATCTTAATATCCTCTTCACCGCTTTCCAGTGTGCTTGTCCTGGGTTGGATTGGTAACGGCTTACCATACCAACAGCATAGCAAATGTCCGGTCTGGTACACATCATGGCGTACATCAGACTCCCGACAGCACTGGAGTATGGAACTTTTTCCATAGCTTTCTTTTCTTTTGGATCTTTGGGACACATCTCCAAACATAGACCCTCGCCTTTGCTTATTGGAGTATCAATTGGCTTGCAGTCCTGCATATTAAACCGTTCTAAAACTTTCTTTATATATGTCTCTTGAGAGAGAGAAAGAAGTTTCTTGGAACGATTCCTTGAGATCTTAACCCCAAGGATATATGCAGCTTCACCCATGTCTTTCATCTCAAAGACGGATGAAAGCCAAGCTTTGATATCCAAGATAAGACGCTTATCATTTCCGGCTATAAGTATGTCATCTACATAAAGAGACATAATTACATACTTGTTTTTAATCCTCTTAATATATACGCAGTTGTCTTCGTCGAGCATGGAGAAACCATACGACAAAACGACTTCTTGAAAGCGCATATACCACTGCCTTGAGGATTGTTTAAGACCATATATGGATTTACGAAGTTTACAAACCTTATGTTTGTTTTCTTCTTGTACGAACCCGTTTGGTTGTTCCATGTAGATCTCCTCATCTAGTTCTCCGTTAAGAAAAGCAGTCTTTACATCCATCTGATGTAATTCGAGGTCCAAACAAGCCACCATTGCCAGAATTAAGCGAATGGAGGTAAAACGCACGACAGGAGAGAAAGTCTCTTCGTAGTCTATTCCTTCCTGTTGCGTGAAACCTTTCACAACAAGGCGAGCTTTATATTTCTCGATGGAGCCATCAGCCTTATGCTTGATTTTGAGAACCCACTTGTTCCCAATGGCTCTACGTCCCTTAGGTAAATCAACCAAGTCCCAGACTTGGTTTGTTTTCATGGATTGAAGTTCTTCTTCCATTGCCGCTATCCATTTATCTTTAGCAGGGCATGTGACGGCCTGTTTGAAATTTGCAGGTTCGTCATCATCTTGTAGTAATGTCATGAATGTTTGAGGAAATTCATCCTCAAATCTCAGAGGTGTTAGCCTCGTTCGATTACTACGTCTTGTTTGAGTTTGATCACTCCCACTTGGAATGACATCACTCCCACTTGGAATAACATCACTCCCACTCGGAATAGGATTGGTATCGTTCGTATCATTCATTGGTGAAGTTTGAAACGTATTTTCTTCTTCACCAAGAATTCTCCCACTCGAACGTTCCGATCCTTCTTGATCCCAAGTCTCAAACAAGGATAAGTCTTGACTTATCTCATCCTGTCTTGGAAACTCATTTTCCAAGAAGACAACATCCCTCGATTCGAATTCTATAAGACCCCCATTGTCCTCTTGACCGACGAAAGCATATCCTTTGGAGTTTTCAGCGTATCGGATGAAGATACATTTCCTCCCACGTGGCCCTAGTTTGCCATATTTGTGAGAGGATAAATGTGCGTAAGAGGCACAACCCCAAGGTTTTAGAATGCTTAAATCTGGAGTTCTATTGTTCCACAACTCATAAGGAGTAGAACTTACCGACTTCGAGGGTACACGGTTTAAGATGAACGCTGCCGTCAATAATGCATCACCCCAAAAGGTGATAGGCAAATTTGCCTGAGACATCATTGATCGGACCATTTCCATCAATGTCCTATTTCTTCTTTCCGCAACACCGTTTTGTTGCGGAGTATAAGGCATAGTTATATGATGAACTATTCCTTTTTCATCACAGAGTTCCTTAAAACTCGTTGATTGATATTCTCCACCCCGATCGGTTCGCAAGACCTTTATCTTGCGATCTAGTTGATTTTCCACTAAACTCATATAGTTTTTGAAGCAATTTAAAGCTTCATGTTTGTGGGAAATCAAATAGATGTGACCGAAACGAGTGAAATCATCAATGAAGGTGATGAAATAGGACTTCCCGCGTCTTGTCTTAACATTCATTGGACCGCAAATGTCCGAATGGATAAGCTGTAATGGAACTTCGGCCCTTGTGCCAGTTCCAAACGGCTTGCGACAAGTTTTCCCTACAAGACAATGTTCGCAAGTTGACATTTCAACTTTTGAAACATTAGATAGCAAGCCACTTTTGGCAAGTCTATCCATTCTAGTTGGTCCAATATGACCAAGTCTTGCATGCCAACAAATGATCTCAGATTCAGAGTTAGAAGCATTTGTCAAATGAAAACTTTCATTAATGGAAGAAGAATCATCATACATTGTGTTTAAAACAATTAATCCATTACAAACATTACCAGAACTAATCAAAGAATTATTACAAACAAGGTCAACATATTGTTTATAGAACCTCCACTCATAATCTAAAGACATTAACATGACCACGGATACGATATTCCTTCTAATATCTGGAGCAAAGAGGACGTCGTGCAATAATAAAGTCCGGCCGTTGTCGAGAACTAGCTTGCATGTTCCGACGCCTTTGACTTCAACGAGAGTGTTGTTGCCGACGTATATCCACTTTGTTCCTTGAGTTATCTTTCGATACTCTACGAAGAACCTTCTGTCCTTCGCTACGTGGTCTGTGGCCCCTGAATCAATCAACCAAAAATAGTTAGATTTAGCAAGAAACATGGAACTAGAAACACATATGTAACTAGCCCTACAAGTTACCTTATCACTTCCATCCGTACACTTACGGGCGAAGTGACCGTACTTGTTGCACTTAAAGCACTTGATCTTCTTCAAGTTTTTCTTCTTTGAGTGCACATTCTTTTGCCACTTTTTGTTCTTAGTCTTCTTTGAGGTTTCCGGTTCTTGCTTTCGTTCGTTCACAAACCTTAAGCGTTTATTCTTCCGCTTATTTCCTCCATGTGAGGAACTAGCGGCCACGTGCACTTCTGCACTTGGTTTTGCGGCTTGAATCCGCTCTTCCTCGAGTTCGAGGTGTTTCGATACATCGCTTAAAGTTTTAATGCACTCATTATGAGTGAGGTGCATTTTCATGTTATCCCAGCTATCTGGGAGTGAACGAATGACTGCTTGGATTTGCTGTTCATCAGACAGCGTAACACCCGCATCCTTCAATTCAGATATGAGATTCGCCATGTGGCGGAGATGCTTTTTTATAGAATGATCTCGCCGCATCTTGTACGAATCAAATTGAATATTTAAGGAGCGGAGTTTGGTAACCGAAGTTCCACCAAACTTTATCTCTAGCTCAGACCATATGTCTTTGGCTAGGTCGAATTCCCGAAATAGACGCATTATGTCATTGTCCATGGCGGACAGTAACATAATACGTGCTATTTTGTTCTTTCGAGTCCAAGTATCATAAGCTTCCCGGTCGCTCTTGTGTTGGGCCGTATTGCCCAACTCAGGTTCTTCCATTATGTTTTGGAGTGTTTCGAGCACATCTTGTTCCTCCAAAACATATTGGATTTTAATTGACCAAAGTTTATAATTGTCGCCGTTGAACTTTTCACCTTTGTTAAGCTCTGCGACAATGTTCTTAGAAGCGGTAGACATATTCGATTCAAAAAACTGCAAAGAAAATGAAAAACACGATCAAAATTCAATGCATAAAGTTTCGATTCTTTAAACACTTGATAAGTTCCTTGGATGCGTTGAAATGTTACTCTAGAATCGAGAAGTTCACTACGTTCCCAACTACCATCTAGAAGTAACTTTCAAAGTATCCCTCTTACTTATCTCAAGTAAAAAGAAATCAGAAATGATACCCGTATGGTACCAGCGCGGAAAAATACTTTTGAAAAACATATCTTTCAAAATAGAATAGGTGAGAGTTAGCGCAAAGAATTTTAGCGCAACAATTGCCAAGCCACGAGACCTGTTCTACACACCCATGGGTTAGATAACCATGGCCGGATCGTGGTAGGACTTGGAATTCTAAATTGCGCTATCCCGATTAAGGACGGGACATAACCTATTTGAAAATACCTTTTTCAAAATTTGAAAACACATTGGCTAATCTCCGTAGAGTAGAGCACAACGTTATAAGTTCATTGGCTAATCTCCGTAGAGTAGAGCACAATGACATGGCTAATCTCGCATGAAGTAGAGCATTACGGCTAATCTTCAAGGAGTAGAGCACTACGGCTAATCTCGCATGAAGTAGAGCACTATGGCTAATCTTCAAGGAGTAGAGCCCAATGAAAAACTTCATTAAAACGTTAGCCCCGTATGGGCTAGTCGGCACTGTGGTTAGCCCCGTATGGGCTAATCGGCACATTCGAGTTTGGCCAAGGCCTTTTGTCACCCCGTATGGGTCAGTAGGCAAGTTTGCAATCGACCCAGACCTTCTATCGGATTGGTCGACCAAAAACACCAAATTGGTCGACCAATTTTTGGTCTGCAACATCTTCCCGGCCAGAGCCTCTGCCCTGGCCGGGGCTTGGCCAAGTGGCCGGCCAGGGGCCCTGGCCCCTTGGCCAGGGCCTCTGCCCTGGCCGAGGCCGGCCAGGGCCGGCCATGCCCTGGCCGAGGCCAGGGCGCCGGCCCTGGCCACTGCCAGGGCCGGCCAGGCCGACCTGGCCATGGCCGGCCACTGCCGGCCTGGCCATGGCCGGCCATGGCTTGGCCATGGCCGGTCATGGCCAAGGCCATTTTGGGCATTGGCCGGCCATGGCCCCTTTGGCCATGGCCGGCCACCCCCTTGAATGGGGTTGCCGCACACATTCCTCCCCCTTGATGGGGTGGTCGCCGGTGGTTATTGGCCGTAGCCAACCCCCTCCGCAAGTGAAGGGGGGATGCATGGCCTTCATAGCCCATTTGGCCATTGTGCACATGCACCAAATTTCATCTTACCCGATGGAAATAACTACCATCATCTTCCTCGATGAAGCACCCGTTCGTCGATGAAGCATCCGTTCGTCGAGAAATTAGTTATTTCCTAATGGCCGTGTGCCAAAAATGAATAACATACTACGTGAACGGTCGGTTCTTCCCGTCACGGAGAGTTCCTACCATATCCGTAATGATAGGAGACCCTAACGTGAAAAGAACAACCGCTGCGTTCTCTTCGTCACGAAGCGTTCCTACCATATCTGTAATGGTAGGAGACCCATTCGTGAAAAAGACAACGACTCGTTCATAGTTTCGACGGGACGATGGTTTGACCGAGGCGAACCCATATGGCTCTGATACCAATGTAGGATCATGCCAAAACAGAGTTAGGATCGATAATTAAAGTTGAGACTTACGCTTGCGTATGCGGAACGGTAGTCTCGGAACTTTACCTTCGGATTCGCCACGACGGATCGAGTCTTCTCACGAACGGAGTAAGGCTACTAATCCACAATCTAAATCTCTATTTTAGATTAAGAACTTGGATAGAGGAAGAGAAAGGATTTCTGCAGAGCTTCGCTTGAATGAAGTTGCATGCATGAATGCCATGCAAAAGGTGTAAGAAATGGCTTACCCTTGGGTCTTATTTATAGCCCCCAAGGTAGTTATTTTAGGGTAAGTTGTTCCTTTGGAACAACTTAATTAAGGTGTACCATGATACATGGCACATTATAAGCTTAAGTTGTACCATATGCATGGTACAACAAAAGCTTAAGATATTCCCCCTTTATTAGCCATATGTCGCATGCACTTATGCATATATAAAGCGACTTTCCCACTCATCCAGAGATCCTCTCCGCAAGGGAACAGATTCCCTTTGCACACGACTTCGTGTACGCGACGTTCGAGGTCCGTATTCCCTCGTACATCCCCCACAAGGGTGTACAAACGTCTTCCATATCCAACAGAGGCGGTGTCTTCGCACGCATCCACTATTTTGCTCTCGCGGTGTGTTCCGGTATATTCGTTCCACTAATTTTCGCACGCCGCACTTTTTCTGTTTTTGGTGAGCACTCGGGGCACCTATGCCGCCCCGGACACGGCCACGGTCGCGGCCGGATGAGCCCGGCCCCTCCCACGAGATGGAGGACTCTCCTCTGCCTACACCACCTCACCCCGCACAGCCACAGCCTGCAGACCCCGTTCACCTCGCACAGCCACTCCCAGTCGACCCACTACCACCACCGGCTCCACTTATCGGGCCGCTGGGTATTACGTTCCGAGACGACGCACATCGCGTCGCTTTTGAGCGTATCACCCAGCGCTCGATAGTTCCCTCCAGGTTCGCACACCTTGCTGACCTAGACCGCCTGGGGGTACTCGAGGGATTACTCATGTTGTATGACAACGTGGGTTGGCGAGACTTTATTTCTGTGTCGGCGGACACCTACGTCCGTCCGACACTCGAGGTCCTCGGCTCGATCGCCCGGGCCGCTGAGGGATGCTCCTTTCGACTCATGGATCGAGAGTGTCAGATCACTCTTGATATGCTTAGGGCATTCTTTCAGTGGCCCGCTGTCCCCACACCCGACCGAGCCTATGCCCCCACACACATCCCTCCCCCATCCTTCGATTCACACGCCTTCTGGGCCCGGATCACAGGTTTACCACCGGCCTTTGACCCTAGTAGGGCCAAGGCCTCGGCTATAGTCCACCCCTGCCTCCGCATAGCACAACGCCTTATGGCGACCACCTTTCTGGCGAGGTACGAGCCTGGGACGATGTCGACGCCTGAGCTCTATATGCTCTACGCGATGACTCGCCCAAGAGTTCTTGATAGGGATGGAGTCACATTGTTCCCCGCCGTTGAGATCGACGTCGCTAGCTGGTTTTTGGACCGCATCATCGTATCGGTGGGCGCTCGCTCCCCGATATGTTGCGACTGTCTGATCACTTTGCTAGCCCTGATGACCGGCGAGGACCTTCCGGCTGACCTGCGACGAGCCCCAGGCCCCACTGCATTATCGATAGACGTCATGGCCCGGATGAAGATGCTTCGTCCGCACGGTCAGCGGTACTGGGTTTGGTTGCACGGTCCGTACGGTGCTGACTACATGATCCTTCCGAGCCTCACTCGGACACACTTAGGACCAGCACACGACGACTGGCTCCCGACGATGGATCTCCTGATCCCCGCCGCCTACGTGCTAGAGGCCGAGGGAGCTGAGCCTGCACCACCTGCACACCCTGCACCGCCAGCTGACCCTGTGTTCCCTCAGCCTGAGCCTGCACTTTCTGTCGCTCCTGACACTTCTGTCCCCACTTCTGCCAGTGTCGGGAGCACACTTGCTGAGCCCACACCCACCACGTCTACCACTACCACCACCACTGCTGTGCCCTTATCGGTTGAGCCACTCACCTCTCTGCTGCCCGAGCGTCCACCTACTTTAGTTGAGAGCGGTGAGCCTTCTTTCGCTGCTGTCGTGGAGACCATGGCTAGTATGATCTCCGCTGGGATTTCACCTTTTTGACCCCACACTGCCTCCCCAGCGGTTGACACTTCTGTCTCCACCGTAGCCGTTCTATCTGAGAGCGTCGTGACGTCTGTCCCCACTTCTGTGTCACTGACCTCTCTTGTCGCCTCGTCACCGATTTTGTCTCCCACTCCCACTGCTGCTGCTTCCACCTCACACCAGCCTGCGTCCCAGCCTCGCACTGAGGCTGGGCATCCACTAGTGAGCACAGCACCCGTACCACCCATGCCTGCTGTCCCGATCACCTACACCGCCCGTATTAGACAGCCCCGACCAGCTCAGCCTAGACCTGTCCGTCCCTCCGCGCCACCACCCCCTGATGCCTTAGTTCAGAGCGTTCGTGCTCTTGAGGGGGGGTTGAGTGGACTCCGGGGCGATTTTAGGGCTTTGTCTTCCACAGTCACCGCCATGCAGCACCGCCTCGAGCTACTTCCTAGCATTCACTATTGCTTGACCCAGATTCTCGAGCGACTGCCACGACCACCACCCGCCCAGCAGACTGTTCCACGCCCACCACCACCACCACCTCCTCCTCCGCCTCAGGACGGAGATGGCACAACACCACCAGCTTAGGCACACCCTTGATGCCTCCGATTTTTTGTCGTTATGCTGCCCATTCTCTGCTTGGTCCTGATGATATTTTTGACCACCCCCTCCCATCACTACTATTGTCCACGTTTTGATTATATGATTCTATATCCTTTTTCCGGGAGTGAGGGAGAGTATTTTTGGTGACACACACATATCTGGATCACTCTTGTCCTTGCATGCATCACATTCACATCATATTTTTCATTTTGTTCTTTTTATTTCTTTTTATCATGCATGCATCACCACCCCCCCTCCCATTACACGTCTCTCGGTGTGCCACACTTCGCACATTGAGGACACTGTGTACTTTAGCTTGGGGGAGTGAGTTCTCACGCTTTTTGATTTACCACCTTTGTTTTTAGTTTTTTTTCCACGCCATTTTCGCATTTGCACTCATTTTCATCACCTTTTCTTTTTTTACCATGCATCACGTTTTTCTTATTTTCTTCGTGTGCCGCATTGTAAATAGTTTTATTTTCCCTTTTTATCTTTATTTCTTTCATCTCATGCTAGAGATGACTTTTCTGTGATGATGATGACGTGGAGTTAGCTTTCTCTATATGCATGCTATATTTGTCATGTCTTAGCTTTTATTTCTGATATCATATGCTATGATCTACCTTGCATTTAGAGATAGTAACCCACACTTTTTCCGTATGAAAATGGATGAAATTCTATTATTAGCTGAGTCTGAATATTCATATGTATGCTATCGTAGAAAACACACCAAGATTCACGCATTGAATGCTTATATCTGGAGTACCGTTTTCTTTTCCTATATCACTTCTATTTGCATGACTTGTACACTTCACTTCAGGATGATTGAATGATGTTAGCTATGATGAATCTGGATTAGTTTGCTTTTTTGAGATCGAAACCGGGTAGATTAGATTACCCTGCTGAAGTTGTCATGCATGTCTTATAGAGTGAACTGAGAGACATATTTATTTCTTTCTCCACATATCTTGAACATTAATTCTCTATTTTAAAATCATTGGTGAATCTCCCCTTAGCGATTCTAGTATTTGGCATTTCCCCCGTTACTAAATTCCTAGCTCCAAATTTCCCAAAACCAAAAAGAAAAAGAAAAATTCTTGTATATTCTTCTCACTCCTATGATTTAGGATCATTTGTGTATTATTGCTATAAAAAAAGAGAGAGAAAAGAAAAAGATTTGAAAAAAAAGAGAAGAAAAGAAAAGAGAAAGGAAGCTCAAAAAGATCCCATCTCTTACCCCTTCTCTCTTTCTTCCCCCTTTTTTGTTTTTATTTTCTTTTACTTTTGGAGCATCAATAGAGATGGGGAGTGTAAGTATAGTTTTGTATATGCCACCACGCTTATAGATAAGCTTGGGAGAGAGAATCCAATGATGTGTGAGAGAGTGACTACCTGACGGTGCATGACAACCTAGGCTAAGTAATATTCTATACTTGGTGAGATTGTTTTAGCTTCACGAAATCCAGAAATCTACGCCTAGCATTCACTTCATGAAATCCACGCTTTTCTATTCTTCCTACTCTATTGTGTGATATCCTCTATACTCCTCATAGAAAGCATTAAATTGAAAAGTGTGTGATCTGCGATATTTTATACCGCTTTAAATGATTCAAACGATGTTAATCTTAGAATTATTCCATTTTTCATGCTATATCGATATTCTTGGGTTTTCTATCTCTATTTGCACCATTATACTATGATATCGAAATAAAAATCTTTGACATGTGTTTTGCATTCGATGCATGCTATATGAGTAAGCAAAACCCACGTCCTGAGAAAAATGATCTAGCAGCTTCCCTCTTCGCTTTCTTCTTTCTTTTTTTTCCTTTTTCGTTTTCCGTTTTTCCATCGTTTTCATTTTCTAAATCCACCGGGTTCGCCTTTTACTTATCTTCCTCGAGGACGAGTAAGAGGTAAGCTTGGGGGATTTTGATCACTCCATATTTTACACCTTTTTCCCGCATGTTTGCATGCCATTTGAATCGCTCAAATCACGTTTTTCACGATTTATCGACAACATTGTGATACTTTTCACGATTTGTTGTTTTTGTCGTATTTCAGGAGATTTGGAGCGATTTGGAGTGATTCCGAGATACACCCACTCCGGAGTATCACCGATGCCTTCCCTGAGGGGTATTTTGAGATTGGAGAGGAGCAGAAGAAGAAAGAACATCGTAGGAGCGACGAGGAGGCAAAAATACGCAATTTGGGCATCTTCAGTGTCTCACTCGGCCGAGTGAAGGAGTCACTCGGCCAACCAACGAGACCCCGCTCGGTCGGCCAGATCAGACACGCTCCAAGCAGCATATCAGCGTGCACTCGGCCGAGCATCAAAAGCCGACTCGGCCGAGTGACGTATCCCGTCCGCCCGAGTGGCCCCCAGACGACGGCCATCAAAAAGAGTCAACTTACTGTAATCCGTCAGTCTGAGCAGCAGAAGCCCGACTCGGCCGAGTGGCAATTGCCGTTCGCCCGAGTGAAGATAGCCCATCGGCCGAGTGACGACAACTCACTCGGCCGAGTGACGCCCGATGTGACGACCCCCAAGACCCCAGAGTTACTGGAATTCGTCAGGGTTCCTCACTCGGCCGAGTGACATTTGTCACTCGGCCGAGTGAGCAGCGCTGCCTGTAGCGGAAATCACGATTTTGAAGCTACGCAGGGGCAGTTTGGTCACGAATTTTTGGGCAGTTTTGGGGGGTATTTAACCCCAGATCCTAACCTAGTTTAGGGGGCTTTTTCAATTGCTTTTGGCAGCCTTTTTAGTTTAGATTTTTAGAGTTTCATTCTTGTGATTGGAGAGGAGAGAAAAGTGCTATTTTGTTGGATTCTTGGAAAGCTACATTGGTTTGTCTCCCTCTCTATTAAAAATCCTATTTTTATTGCTATTTTGAATATTGCTATGAATTCCATTGCTGTTTCTATTGATTATTCTTCCATTAGCAATATGATTTGTGAGTAGTCTTAACGTCTTAGGGCGTGGGGATGAACCCTACGAGCCCGATTTCCGATTTGTGACGATTTGGTAGAACTATTGCTAGAATTGATTAGGGTTAGTTTGGGATTGATATAATACAGATAGCTAAGTGTTCATATCGATTGGGATTTGCAAGAGATTGGATCCCAATTCGATAGGAAACCCTAGAAATCCGAATTGGGTTGAAATTGAGTTTCCGTAGTATCGGGTTGCAAGAGATTGGACCGATACTAGGATTCTCGGTTGCAATTCTATACCGATACCCGTTTGCAAGAGATTGGACGGGTAGGAACTATCCCAACCTAGGTCGTAGCCCGAGTTTGCACGAGAGTGGGCTCGGGATGCGATTGAACGATGACGTTGATCCTAATGCTAGCTTGCCTAGGCTAGGGTTTGCAAGAGATTGGACCCGAGCCTAGGTTTGCTATAGACCGGCAACAGCGAGAGAGCGTGAGCTAGGTTTTACATTCAGTTGCAACTAGTTCACCTGACATTCTACCCTAGCAATTGTGAAACCGATGAATCACAATGACGAGATACGGTGAGTAGCGGGGATTCCCTATTCCCTAGGCGTCTTTATTTGATTTTATATCTCTTTACATTGTTTGACGATTGTGACAACATCGCCGAAAGGCAATTTCCTACTTTTCTGTCCCTATAGCCATGTTGTTCGGAGAAGGCACTATCATACGTCCTCCCTGTGTTCGATACCCGCTCGCCGCTACACCGTGCGCTTGTGGTAAAACTACATGGTCGCTCTTTAGGGTGTACGCCTGGGCGCGATCAATGCACGAAGTCCGCAACTATTTCTGGAAAGACCCGTATCTCTTCAAGATATGCAAGGACGGGATTATACAGAGGTGTGTTTCAAAGGAGGAGACCACATCTATCATTTCGCATTGCCATGATATGCCTTGCGGGGGACATCACGCTGCCTCCAAAACCACCACAAAGATATTGCAGTGCAGGTTCTTTTGGCCGACCATGTTCAAAGACACACATGACTTCATCAAGTATTGCAATAGATGCCAATGGACGTTAAAAATCTCGAAACAGAATGAGATGCCAATGAAACCCATTTTGGAAATTGAGCTATTCGATTGTTGGGGAGTGGATTTCAAGGGACCTTTCCCATCAAGTAAAGGAAACAAGTATATTCTATTGGCCGTTGACTACGTCTCGAAGTGGGTAGAGACAATTGCAACCCCAATCAATGATGCGAGGATGGTATCCAAATTCTTCAAACAAAACATATTCCCATGCTTTGGAGTGCCATGAACCTTGATAAGCAATGGAGGAAGCCATTTTATAGAAAGCAAGTTCGATACCATGCTAAAGAAGTATGTGGTGAACCATAGAATCTGTATGGCATACCACCCTCAGACGAGTGGACAAGTGGAAGTGTCAAACCGGGAAATCAAACAAATTCTAGAGAAGACCTTCGATAGATCTAGAAAGGATTGGTCTATGAAATTGAATGATTCACTATGGGCATATCGCACGGCCTTTTGCACTCCCATTAGCACCACCCCATACCGTCTTGTTTATGGGAAATCCTGTCATTTACCGGTAGAGTTGGAACATCGCGCATATTGTGCAATCAAGACCTTGAATTATGACTACAAGAGCGCGATGTTGCGACGACTCCTAGACATCAATGAGCTTGACGAGATTAGACGGGACGCTTACGAGAGCTCTAGAATTTACAAGGAAAGAACGAGAATCCTCCATGACACACACATCACCGTTACGGACTTCAAGGTCGGAGACAAGGTCTTATTATTCAATTCTAGACTCCGACTCTTTTTCGGAAAGCTAAGGTCACGATGGTCGGGACCTTTTACCATCCGGCACATACAACCGGGAGGGGCCTTCGAGCTAGAAGGAAAAGACGGTGCCACTTTTAAGGTGAATGGACAAAGGCTCAAGCATTATTCTGAGGGAGTCCTCACCGGGTAGGTAAATAGCATATACCTAATCAAGGGGTGGTCCCATGATCTTTCATACCTCCTCGACGAAGTGATTGATGACGCCATGCCATTCGCCATTGGAACTAAGCACGATGATGGCATGGAAGAGGGCCAATCTTCTAGAGATGGCGAGATCATGGGAGACCCATCGGATCCTTCTATGGACGATTACAAAGACGACGCTGATGTCATAAAGATTATAGAGCTATGTAATCTCTCTACGGCGAAGAATATAAAGAAATCCCCACCGGACAAGAAATTATCACCGCCGGCAAAGAAAAAAGACGGTAAAAGCTCAAGCTTGGGAGACTTATCCCCCATTACCACCCATGATGAAGGGGAGCTGTGGAACGCCCATGAACATCAACAACCAAATTCAAGTGGCCTTCCCGGCAAGTTTGACGTGTGTATCTCACATGCACCGAATATCGAGCACTAAACCAGCATCTTAAGGGGTTGAGCTCAAGACCTTAAACGAGCACTTGTCGGGAGGCAACCCGACGGTTTTATCTTATTTTTAGTTGAATTTTTCATTTTATTTTTGTTTTAGATCTTTGTTAGTGTTTACAGTCAAGAGTCGATGAAAATCCTGACAACATGCTCTATTTTTCATGACAGGAGATGGAGAACAAGGAACCATTTGAATGGAGGATGACCATGGCAAAGGAGAGCGCTCCAGGAACGTGCTCATGCCTAAGGAGAAGGAAGAAACTGACGGGGAGAAGAAAAACAGAAAGTAGAAGAAAAACAGAGAGTTGGAGCTGAAATTAGCAGCCCACTCGGCCGAGTGACATTGTCATTCGGCCGAGTAGGGTACTGATCAGGGAAGATTCTGAAAACCCCTTTCTGTAATTTATATGCCACTCGGCCGAGTGACTTTGTCACTCGCTCGAGTGAATCAGACACTTTCAGTACTTGAAAAGCTCTGAGTGGCCTTGCCACTCGGCCGAGTGACATTTGTCCACTCGCCCGAGTGGTAAGAGGTACTCGCCCGAGTCGCTACTTTTGCGAAAAATTTTCGAAACATTTTGAACTGAGCCACTCAGCTGAGTATACGTGTCAATCGGCTGAGTGACTAACCCTATATATTCGAAATCGCGGGCTCATTTCCTCAAAATCCCAAAAATCCCCAAAATTCATTCTCGCAACCCCGAGCTTCTCCCCATTCGACCGAACAGCCCCACCCTTTGCCCGAGCCACCCCAACCCATCGACCGAGTCGCCGTCCCCTTCACCGAACCGCGCCTACCCGTCGCCGCTTGCGCCGCGCTCCCCGTCGCCGTCCCACCGCCATTAAGCCCCATTTCGCCCTTTTTCTCCCAATCTCCGATCCATAAGCCCAATTCCGCCCCGAATCAAAATTAAACACCATACACATCTATTACTCCTAATCTTACCCCCATACTTATTGATTTTCATTGCTGATTTGTGAATTTGTGTTTTAGGCTAGCTTGGGGGAGATACAAGAGCTGATTTGGAGCTTCTCGGAGGAGGCGATCCTTCACATGCATCCACCGCTTGCACTCGCATCGTGTTTGGATACACTCGTTCCTTATTTACAGCATTTCACATTTGGGTGGGCACGGCACTCGCCTCACATGCCGCCACATACTAGGTCGCGCACGCGGACGCCCGCTTCCAAGCGGAAGAGGACCAGTGATCCTGGTTCCTCTTCTGCTAGAGCGGACTCCCCTCCACCTAGCCCGCCACCACCCACACTTCCGCCTCCTACCGCACCTATTCCACCTCCACCGGCACAGCCCGCCCCTGCTTTCGACACGATGGGGATTACGTTCAGAGATGACGCACACCGTGCCAGATTTGAATGTATCTCCCACCGTTCGATTGTACCCTCTAGGTTCGTGCACCTTGCAGATTTCGAGCACCTAGGGGTACTTGAGGGCCTACTCCAGTTGTATGACAACGTGGGGTGGAGTGACTTTTTGTCGATATCGACGGACACCTACATCCGTCTGACACTAGAGGTTCCAAGTTCTATTGCTAGGACTCTTGGGGGTTGCTCTTTCTGACTGATGGATCGTGAGTGCGAGATCACTCTCGACATGCTCCGAGCCTACTTTCAGTGGCCCACAGTCTCGGACCCAGACCGAGCCTATAGTCCCACGCACATCCCACCGCCGTCATTCGACACACACACCTTCTGGACACTTATCACTGGATCGCCCATCGCCTTTGACCCTAGCTGGGCCAAGGCCTCCGCTATCCTCCACCCATGCCTTCGCATTGCACAGCGCCTTATGGCGACCACTTTCTTAGCGAGGTATAAGCCGGGACGTTGTCGACCCCTGAGCTTTACATGCTCTACGAGTGACTCGAGTGCGAGCCTTTGAGAGAGGAGGAGACGTCTTACTCCCCGCAGTTCAGATTGACATAGCTAGTTGGTACTTGGACCGCAAAGTTATTTCTGTCGACGATAGGATGCCTATCTGTTGTGACGGTCTGATTACTCTTCTGGCTCCCATGTGCGGAGTGGACCTACCAGTTGGTTTGATATGACCCGCGGGCCCCACTTCCCTTTCCATAGATGTTATGGTCCGCATGAGGATGATGCGTCCTCATGGTCAGCACCACTGGGTATGGCTGCACGGACCTTTTGGTGCGGATTACATAATTCTTTCGAGCCCCACTCGGACTCATTTTGGACCCGCAGGAGGGGAGTGTATTCCAGCGATGGACGTCCTCATCCCTGCTGGTACGTGCTAGAGCCTGAGGGCGCTCAGCCAGAGCCGCTCATTCCACCTCTGGACCTGGAGATCCCTCAGCCTACACCTGATTTGTCTGCACCTCCCGACACCTCTGTCCACACTTCTGTCTGTGTCGGGAGTACACTTGCTGAGTACACCACCACTACCACCACCACCTCTGTGTCGATGTCCATTGACCCTATTTCTGCTGCGAGTCCTAAGCGCCCTACCACCATTATTGAGAGCGACAAGCCCTCTTTTGCTTCTGCAGTGGAGACCCTGTCCACTTTGTTATTCTCGACCCCGGGTGAGTCATTTTCTTTACACTTCACGGCCTCCCAAGTCGTCGACCTTACCGTCTCCACTGCAGCTGTCTTCTCCGAGAGTGTCGTGACTTCTGTCCCCATTTCTGTGTCACTGACCTCTCTGTCCTCCTCGCCCGCTGTCACCATTTCTGCCTCTGCTGCTGCTCCCTCTTCCTCAACCTTTCCTACGTCTCAGCCTCCCACAGATGCTGAGCGCGTCCTGGTGAGCTCAGCACCTCAGCCCCACCCTGTAGTTGCACTAATTTTTTACGGTAACAGTGTGAGACAGCCCCGTTCCTCACCTGTTCGATCCTCTGCCCCACCTCCCCCCCGACACCCTAGTTCAGCACCTGCGTGCTCTAGAGGGGGCCATTAGTGGGCTCAGAGGAGATTTTCGGGCTCTCTCCGCTACCGTTAGTGCTGTATAGTCCACCATCGCCTTACTTCCTGGTATTCAGGCTAGCCTGAACCAGATTCTTGCATGACTGTCACAGCTGCCACCTGCCACCACCCATACCACCACCCAGCAGCCGTCACCACCACCTCCACCACAGGAAGGTACTGGTGCTCCACCACCCACTTAGGCACACACTGGATGCCTCTCATACTTTTGCTGCTGCTATGCTATCATTTTGTCTGCTGATTTTGAACCCCTCCTCCACACACATTTTGGTCACGTTTTGCTTATATTTGTCTATATCATTTTGGGAAAGATGAGGTATATTTCTGGAGACACTTATATTGCACCATCTTGATCTCTACATGCATCACTTGCATATCCATCTCATTCTCTCTTATTTTCATCATGCATGCATCCTCACCCACCCTACCCATATCATTTCTCTCGGTGTACCACACTTTGCACATTGAGGACACTGTGCCGTTTAGCTTGGGGGAGTGAGTGTCTCAAGCATTTTTCATTTTCTACATTTTTTTTCTTATTTTCCACCTTTCTTTGTTTTACACTTATTTTCACCCACTTTTCCCCCCCTTTTCCCCATGCATCACGTTTTCTTACTTTTTGTGTGTGCTGCATATGTATAGTAGTTCTTATTTTTCTTTTATCTTTATTTCCTTTAGCCCTTTTTGCTAGAGATGAATTTTCTGTGATGGCGACGACGTGGTATTAGCTTATCTCTATATGCATATTATCTTGTCATGCCATCGTTTTTATTTCGGATATCATATGCTTTGCTTTGCTGTGCATTCGAAATAGTAACCTGCACTTCTACTATATGAATGTGAATGAAACTATACTATTAGGTAATTCTGATGATTTATATTGTATACATTTCATAGAAAACACACCAAGCTTCACACAATGATTGCCTATAGTTGGAGTACTGCTTTGTTGTCTGATATCACTTCTTATTGCATGAAAATTGTACGCTTCACTTTCAGGTTGATTGAATGTATGCTATGTTGATATAACTGGATTAGTTTACTTTCTAAAATCAAACTAAGTAGATTACATTACTCTGCTGAAAGTTGTCGTGCACATTCCAAAGAGTGAACTGAGCGTTACATATTTTCCTTCTCCACATATCTTGAGCATTATTTCTATACTTAAAATCATTGGTGAATCTCCCTTTAGCGAATCTTATATTGACATATCCCCCTTGCTATAAAAGTCCATGCTCCATTACTCCAATAATAAAGAGAAAAAATACATGTATATCTCTCTATCTTTTGATTTGGGATTCCTATTGTATATATTGATTGAAAAAAAAGAGAGAGAAAAGAAGTTCATACACGATCCTATTTCATTTCTTTCTCTCTTTCTTCCCTCTTTTATTTTTCTTTTTTTGGAGCTTCAAAAATGGCGAAAAGTCTTATTGTTTATCTGATGCCACCACGCTTATGGATAAGCTTGGAGGAGAGGATCTAATGATGTGTAAGAGAGTGACTACTTGTTTGTGCATGACAACCTAAGCTGGGTAATTTTCTATACTCATGGAGATTACTAGAAGTATAACAAAACCCAGGAATTGAGATTTGGCATACATTTCATGAAAACCACTCCTTTCTATTCTTATTGCTTCATATTGTGTGATACCTCTTATACTCCAAATTGAATGCGATCAATTGAAAAGTGTGTGGTCTATGATTATGTATATTAATTTAGATGATTCAGATGATGCTAATTCTAGAATGATTTCATATTTTATATTGTTTTGATATTCTTGGGTTTCTATATCGAATGCATCCTTATATGATCATGATATCGAGATAAAAATCTTCGGCATGTTTTTATTCGCTGTGCGCTATTTGAGTAAGCAAATCCACGTCTTGAGAAAATGATCTAGCACTTCCCTCTTCGTTTTCTTTTCTATCTTCTTTTTCCTTTTTCCTTATTTTTATCCGCCGGGTTCGCTTTTTACTCATCTGCCTCGAGGACGAGTAAGAGGTAAGCTTGGGGGATTTTGATCGCTCCTTATTTTACACTTTTTTCTGCATGTTTTCATATCATTTCGATCGCCTATATCATGTTTTCCACGATTATTCGACGATATCGTGTTGCTTTTCACTATTTCTTGTTTTTGTCGTATTTCAGGAGATATGGAGCGATCTGGAGCGAAAATGAGATCAAGGAACTTTCGCGCATACCGGGGCGTCGCCCACAGCTTATTTGAGGAGTTAGCAGCGCTAGAGGATGAGTGGAAGAGGAATAAATTCGATAGAATCAACGAGGAGGTGAGGAGGAGAAGAAAAGAGCCTAGAAGCAGCTCACTCAGCCGAACAGAGAGTTCACTCGGCCGAGTGATGGGTTGCGTTCGACCGAGTGAAACAGATACGTACTGTTGATTTTTTATAGTTCACTCGGCCGAGCAAGAAAGTCCACTTAGCCGAATGGAGAAGACCACTCGCCCGAGTGGTACATGGATTTTCTTCCGAGAAGCAGCCAAGTTACTGGAAATTTTGAGAAGCCCACTCAGCCGAGCAGGATTGCTCACTCGGCCGAGTGAAGAAGCACACTCGCCCGAGTCAGACAGAGCGACAGACCCCCAATTTTCCCAAATTATCTGTTTTATTATTGGGTCTGTCACTCGGCCGAGTGACGCAGTCCGACTGCTACACAAATTAGGTTTTCTGGGCTGCACAGGGGCAATTCTGTCAGGATTTTTTGGACGATTTTGGCTTGTATTTAAACCTAGTTTTATCCCTAGTTTTAGGAGAGACTTGAATTATTTTTTGACGGCTATTCCTTTTGTAAATCTCAGCTGGAGATCATAGACGCGCAATTTGGTTTGCTCTTTCTTGCTAAAACTCTTATTTTTATGAATTGCTTTCTTTCTACAATGAATTGTGCTTTGATCTTTTGCTTTATTTCTGAGATTTCTATGATGAATTGTGAGTAGTTCCGTCGTTCTAGGGCATGATGATGAACCCTATGGACCCGATCTTTGAATTGTGATGAACGAATTGAAACGTTGCTAAGATTGATAAAAGGTTAGGTTGTGATTGATTTATTACGAGTAGCTAGGAATTTCCATCGATTGGGATTTGCAAGAGATTAGATCTTAATTGATGGGGAGGCCTAGATATTCGATTTAGGTTTATAAATGAGATTCTCTAGACTTGGTTTATAAGAGATTGGGCCAAAGCTAGGATTTTTATTGTAAATCTATACTAATATTCGTTTGTAAGAGATTTGGACGAATACGAACTATCATAACCTAGGTCGTAGCTCGAGTTTGCACGAGAGTGGGCTCGAGATGCGATTGGACGATGATGTCGATCTTCACACTAGTGGTTTTGGTTAGGATTTGCATGAGAGTGGGCCCTAATCTAAGTTGCTAGAGACCGGCAATAGCACGATAGCGTGAGCTTGGTTCTACATTAAGTTGCGACTAGTTCACTTACATTCAAGCTTTGCAATATCAGGATTCATTATTCACAAGGATAAGTGACGGTCCGTAGCAGGTATTTTCTATCCCTAGACGCTTTATTATACTGAATTTTATTAGCTATTTGAATGATTGTGACACTATTATCAAAACCATCCTATTATTCCATTGATAGCTAGGTGATTAAAATAGAGTACTGTCAATTGTCCTCCCTATGTTCGATACCCGCTTGCCACTACACCGTGCGCTTGCAGTAAGACTACATGCATTTTTCGGGTGTATATCTGGGCGCGATCAGTGGAACATTAGATTGAGTGGCTCGAGTGGCTGGGGTTGCTTCTTCTTCAGAATCATCATCATCATATTCTTCCTCTTCCTTTTCTTCGTCACCACCTTCTCTAGCTACGGAAGTGCTAGTATTTAAGGATGGGTCTTGGTGAATTTTCATCCTTTTAAGGGCATGCTTATCAAAAGGAATAACCGAATTGAAGAAGTAGGTCTCTAAGCTAAAATTGACATTATGACTCCTAAAAATAAAAGTGGGATAATGACCATGATGAAGTGATTTTATAGTCATGTGGGTCAGATTGTCATAAATCATATCTACCCAATTTAATTTAATTCTGGCTGCCAGAGCATAAACACAGTTTGCTTGGCTCTTTGAAAGCACACAATAGTTACCAGATTTTTGGCAAATGTTGTAGGACAAGATTAAAGCCATAATGTAATACCATGTCTTTATACGTACGGATGTTACATATGTATTTTCGATCGTATTTATATGCATGTACAGTTAGTGATATATGTATGTACATATGTATGAATATGCGTGTATATCTGCCATATATATATATATATATATATATATATATATATATATATATATATATATATATATATATATATAGGCATACATCTATGTATGTACTTCTGGTTGTATATACATGTGTATTGTATATCTGTGTACAGTTATGTATATATATCTATGTACAGTTTCTTGTAAATGTGTGTACCATGTTGAGTATATGTATGTACACATGCTTATGTAGCAGATCTGTGGGTACAGATCTTCATCTATCTATGTACAGATCCTTGTATATATGTGTACAGATTGTTATATATGTATGTTCATGTACTTGTATATGTATGTACCACAGTTGTACACATATATTATATAAGGGTAAATGACATTAAAATACCCCAACGTTTGGGCCATTGTCACGTATATACCTTATCGTTCAATTTGGTAAAATTTGATACCCAAAACTCAATTCGGCTAACGGGGGACTTTTCTCGAAACGTCTGACCGTTATGCCCCAGACTTAAAAAAAGGATAAATAACATTAAAATACCCCAACGTTTGGGCCATTTTCACGTATATACCTTATCGTATCCAAACGAAACCATTAACCCCACCCCTCTCTCTCACTCAAATAAATCGCACGGAATCAATTACAACCATAATCTATGTTTTTGATGTCTGAAATAACTATAAGACTTCATTAGCAACGCTAGTTTAGAAGTAATGCCTCAACATAGTGTGCATGGCCAGTGGCCACCGCAATAACTTAAAACAAGAGAGAGAAAGAAACAACAACAGCAAAACATGAGTATAAAATGGCATGCAAATTCATAACCTCAGAGATAAATCAACTCCATCAGCGACCTCATCATTGCTAGTGCCACCAGGCCTCATGTAAATTTCCACAAACACAGGCGCCCCCTCCGGCCTCCTCTGGCTCTGAACCTCCCCACGCCATACAAGTAGTCGTCTCTCGTCTTCTCTGTCCGAGGAGACACCGTTGGGCTCCGCTGCTGCCAGCTGTCGGCAGAGCCGGCCTCGCCATCATGCGGTCAGGCAGTGGTGGCCAACTCCTGGCTCTGCTTTGCGAGCTGAAGAGCGTCTTTCGGCAGTAGTTGCAAGAGAAGACGTGCACAGGCTTTGACGGGGACGAGGGTTGAAGTGCTAGGCTTAGGCTGAGCTACTCTCCATCCGCAGGTTCAAGCTCCATTAATAATTTTTACGAAAATGAAAGGAAAGTAACAGGGGGTGGTAGAAGAATATGTGATATACACAGTGAACTATGTGACTTTATGAATTGTGTAGACTAAGAAAGGGGAGACTCGAACTAAAATCGTCAAGCATGCTATGGCTGATAGTCTACTCTCAGTTGGTGGGTGATTAGATTACATGCAAGCCTGATAACTTCCGAAAGAGAAACTGAACCTGTCGATATGCCAGATGACGGGCAGATGGTATTATTTGTGATCTTTTTATGGGGTTGGTTGCTGATTCAAATCAGTGTTGTTGGTGTATAAATAGTCGGTTGGCTTGACTTCGTATCATGGAAAGCTTCTTGTGCTTCGAATAATCATTATTGGTATCATCTCTGGTAGCATGTTAACTTTTGGTGCAGAAAACTAGCATCGGCTGTTGATGCAAGGATCCCGCACCAGCAGATGACCCATGCAGGGTTCCACCGCAAGACCCCTTCTCTAGTGCAAGAGGGGGGGGGGGAGGGGGGAGGGAGAGAGAGGGAGAGGGAGAGGGGGAGAGAGAGAGAGAGAGAGAGAGAGAGAGAGAGAGAGAGAGAGAGAGAGAGAGAGAGAGAGAGAGAGAGAGAGAGAGAGAGAGAGAGAGAGAGAGAGAGAGAGAGAGGCATTAGAGGATCAGGGATGGACCCCCGATTGTCCTCCGATGGCTAGGTCATTGGAGATCACGACAGAGTTGTGGGGATTTTGAAACAAATCATGTAGATTTCAAGTACTGCAATTGTGGGTTGCGGACGCTAAGGAGGATGTCATGGACAAGAGCAAACCCAGGAAGACGATTTTGGTCGTGTCCAAGTATGGATAAGGAGAAGAGCTACAAATTCTTCATATGGAAGGATTAACCCCACTTTAATTGGTCAATGATGGTGATACTACACTTAATGGATGCGAATGACAGTAGGATCAAGGTGGACAATTCTTCACATGCATTGAAGGATAGAAGGATGATAGATAAAGAGAACAAATTGAATAAGGCAATAGGAATGTGGGAGGAAAGCAATATACAACTTCAGAGGTTCATAAATGAGTGCGGATCAATTAAACGTTTGGGTATCAAATTTTACCAAATTGAACGATGAGGTATATACGTGACAATGGCCCAAACGTTAGGGTATTTTAATGTCATTTACTCCTATGTATTGGATGATAAGGGGCAAATTTGTCCAATTTCTATCACGTGCTATCACGTGATCAACTTTTCTGACGGAAAACTTAGAAAGGGTATCACGTTTTACACTTCATTAAACGTTTGGGTATCAAATTTTACCAAATTGAACGATAAGGTATATATGTGACAACGGCCCAAACGTTGGGGTATTTTAATGTCATTTACCCATTATAAAATATGAACACACATATAATACAATATGAACACACATATATATAAGAAGACTTCATGGATTTATGTACACTTGGTATTAATTCATGTATTCCCTAATTAACCATGTTATGCCACCACCACCTTGCTAGGTGTCACTTAGAGAATGATCTTCACCTAACTCTTAATATGTGTCATGCCATGGTTAAACCTCACCTAACCCCTATCCACTTGTCATTTGGAGAGGATTTAGAGGGATGAGATGGATGATGGAGGATTTTTAAAGAGAAGAAAAAAAGAAAAAGAGAGACAAAGAAAAGAGAAAAAGAGATCAAGTATTGTCATCCTCCATTCTCCCTCACTCCCCCTCCTAGGCCGAACCTCCCCCTTAGACTTCAAGGAGACTAAGCACCCATAAGGCCACTCCACCCTCACTCTGCACACGCCCATAGCATCCCTTTCGTCTCTTGGGTGCTGTTGATCATCTAGGAGCTTGTGGATGAGAAGAAGCTAGGAGAAAGGCTAGAGCTTGAAGAAAAAAGATTATCTTGAGGTAGGATTTCCTAACAACTTTAGTTAGGTGTCATTCTTTAAGTCGCGTAGGAAAGAGGAGGTTCCATTATGTTACTTTGGCCATGGCAATAATGATGCATGATATTGTTTAATGTTCTTGCAAAATTTTTTGCTCATGTTATAATAAAGTTAACCATACTAGTAACGTAGTAATGTCATGTTAGACATGTTAAAAATGCCATGTTTGACTAATTTGTAATTAACATGTCACATTACGTTAATTTGTGCTTAGCTTGTTGTTAACTTCATTAGCTTGTCAAGTTATGTTCATTGATGCTAGCATGTCATATTATGTTAATTAGTATATCACATTAGGTAACTTCATTATGTTAATTTGTAGCATATCACGTCATGTTAATATGTCACATTATGTTAATTAGTAACATGTTGGTAGTTCATTGTAGTATGCTATATGTTGTATCGTATAAAACAAATAGATATTTCATATAAACAAAGTGTGTACATTATATAATATAACTATGTTCACATTATGCTACAAGTATGTTCAATTTACAATACTACTATGTTCAGATTACACTACAAGTATGTTCAGTTTGTAATACAACAGTGTTCAGATTATACTACAAGTATGTTCAGTTTATAATACAACTGTGTACAATGTAGTATATATGTATATACAGTGTAGTGTATATATGTGTACAGTGTAGTGTATATGTGTGTACAGATCTTTATATATGTGTATACATAGCTTCATTTACTAATAGCTTGTTATATGTTCATATGCCATGTTAGTTTGAGAATTATGCTTGAGCCATGGAAGTACATAGTGTTGTGATATTCTTCTTATGAGATTTATAATGCAATGTACATTGTTAAATCATGACATCGATGAAATGATGATGGAAAAAAATGTTGTGAAAGTGTCAATTGAGACCGCCGAATATTGAAATGAGGAATTTATTATGAATCTGAGAGTGAGAAAGAGAGATAATTGTCTAGAGCGCTCGATCCATTCTAAAATGGTGAGACTCCAGATACAAATTTGGGGGAAGTGCGTGTAAATTTTAGGAGTTAAGGAGCAGATAGATGATAGTTTCTCACTTGCTTTTCACTCTCGGAAGGGGGAGTTGACTAGAGTTATAGAGGCCCATGGTGTACTCGTGATGCACCATGCAGTAATTGCTGGTTTTCTTCGTTTGTCCCAATAAAAACCGAGATTTGTCTCATTCCTGCACCTTGCTCCGTTCGGGTGGAGAGTTACGAGAGGCTCCTCCAGTGCTCGTGTTGCTGGTTGAGGTAACACTTTTCACCCACCCTGGGTGAAGTCCATCTCCTTAATGTCCTATGTTTTACACGGGTTTCGAAGTACTAATTTTTAAATGCAACACCTGAAGGTGAATGTAATTTAATCTCTTTAATATGTGGATATGCATGCAATATTGTCTGTTTTACTTTATGTAGTTCTTTCTTTCAGTACATGCTTATGAAGTTCTTCCTTACTTTATGCATTAATCTATAGTTATGATTGTCACCAGTAGTTAGACCTTCGTAGTGTAGAGCAACATTGAGACTGGTCCTTACCTAGTGTTGTTAGACTTCCTACTGGGTCACGCTGTGACGTGTCACACCTTGCAGTTTCAGGTCTGATTTGATAGCAGGAGCTGTGTCAGGGGCCTAGAGCAGTAGAGCTTATGTGAGGGTTATGTATCTTGAGATTTGGGTTGGTGAGGGAGATGAGTTGAGAGTGTGTTGTACCTTTTTGATTTTGTTTGGTGAGAGTTTTGAGGTGTTGTATATGATGTTTTGTACATGAGGATATTGTAAAAAAAGAAATGATGTAAATATTTGATGTATGAATGGAATTATGTTTTTATTTATTATTGATTTTTCTGTGCCGTATTGTCTGAGTTGGTTGAGTTGGAGTATTGTCTGTACTTCCCAGCACGTGCGTAGTGGCCTGCGGAGTTTCCTGATGTATTCTATTCTCTCTTCGTCTTTCTTCTTCACACATGTAGCTCTGGGAATATCTAATACGGATTCGTACTTATCGGGTATCCTAGGAGGGAGGTCGTGACACATAATTCTATCCCATGGTTGTAATGCACTCAAACCTATGTGAGGTACATAATGTTTCCCCTGGTAAGAACACTTTTTCAAAGCTTGACGAATCATTCATGAAAATTTCTCTTAGGGTTGCTCCCTCAATTGGAATGCCTACGATCTCCCTAATGATAGGTACAATCAATCCAATGGGGGTGTGAAGTACATTGGACACGATTCTAGGTGTCCTAGGGCTAACGGTCATATTGGTGTAAAAAATATGCACCTATCTATGGTAGCACATGCAAGAGCTATCAATTGAGACAAAGTCTCAAGCCCTTGGTAAGCCTGAATCTCTTTAATGCAATATCCTCCCAGATCATTGATTTCAACAAATCTTTCTACAAGGATACCCTTACTAGCAATTCTCTGAAAATTAGTAAGCAAATTAGGTACCTCCAAAAGTGAAAGAATCACCTCCTTATCGGTAAGGGGTCGAGAGGATGAAGAGTGTTAAGAACTGGATCTTCTTTTCTTAGGGACGTGTCTTGATGTGTTCATTTTAATTATATTACCATAAGTGCACGGTGTAGTTGTAGTACTTACGGGTTGATCCACAGGAAGGTTGTCTGACCGAGTACTATCCACTCCTAGGTAATGGTTAGCAACAGGAATATTTGTAAAAGTGGATAAATAAAGATAGGAAGAAGGCTCTAGGGCTAGGTATCCCGTCTATCGTGGGTTGAACATGGAAGTGAACGCTTTCGACTAGCTATTGAATTGATCCTAGGGTGATGTTTCAGCACCTACAGTAATCACCTACCCCCCACTATCGTGATGCTGTGATATGGCTGCCCATCATGTGGCAAATCCAACTATCATTGGTCATCAACACACAACGAGTGCATGACACACAACAACGTTCCACTACCTTCATTCACACTATTATCGCAGATAGAAATCCGGTCATTGCCTAGAGACTCTAATCTATGCCTAACTGTCGTTGGCGACATAGAAAGTATGTATTTCTAATAAAACATCCAGGGAGAAACCTAATTCGATATTCGAAAGCTAAATAAATAAGTTATTCCATACTCAATCCCCCAATAGGGTTCAACCATGCCCTTGATAAAAATCTAATCAATATACATGGAAGAAATCACAGAGATATCACAAGAGAATAAATATAAATTATATAATAAAAAGAAATAAAACTTATCTCATAAAAGTGCAAATCCAAAGTCTTCAAAAATACAAGTTTACTCTAAGGAAAACTCTAAATAAATATAACCTAACCCTGCTCCTACTCCTAGACTACTTGCAGATGAAGAAGAACGTAGAAAAATTAGACGAAAAGTTGGCTCCTCTCAAACGGCGCACCTCTCCTTTAAATATAAAACCTAACAAAGCCCTAATGGTTCGGGTAGAATTCAAACTGACACGACTGCACGGGCGATCGATAAGGTCGTGTCGATTCAGCTCATGAAATACGGCCTCGTTTGGCTCCAGATAATGTGGCTTGACACAGTTGTGTAGAATCCATACACGACAGTGTAACTGCAGTAGTAGAAAACATCCTTCTGTAACTTTTCAACATCTTTAGTGACATGGTTATGTGGATGGCCACACGACCATGCACTTCTTGCTTCATATGTAGGTGGTCGTGTGGATGGTCATATGGGGTCTTTATTTGTACCCCTCTCACATGGTCGTGTGAGATGCACACACGACCGTGTACTCCTTTTCCTTGACTGCTAGGCTGTGTTCTTGCACATGAACGTGTATGATAATACACACGGTCGTGTAGGTGCTGTTTCTCTTTGAATCCCCATCATTTTAATTCCTTCGCTCTACCACGCTTCTTCTTTTCACTTCTTGACTCCATTTAGCCATGAATAGCTAGGTTTTGACATGAAACACACATAAACACCCAGAGAGTGAAATGGAACCAAAAATAGAGTGAAATGATATATAGAGTGAGGTTTAATATGATGTAATGCATGAATGGCCCCCACGAAAAATTGTAATATAATCACTCATCAGGTCTCCTACTCATGATGTAAAAAGTGTGTGTGATGCAACTACTAAAATATGATGCAAATGATTTAAAACAAATGAAGTGAGATGAGATGAGAGGATATACCCAAGGAAGTAGAAATATTCACCAAATCCTTCCTAATCCACTGGAATCTGAGGATCAAACTGTGGAAATCTCTGAAATTGGAAAGAAATTCGGGTGCTAGGGCTTTGAGAGAAAGATGAAATGTTTTGTGGGTAGTTTTAGGGGTTTAATTGAATGAGATTTAATCTAACTCATAGCTGAAAGAATGGAGGGCTTAGATTAAATCATTCAGATGGGTTTGGATCAGATATAACCAATATAGGCCGGGTCAAGATCCATTTGGTTCCAAAATAAACCAGCAAACCCGTAAAAAGTCGAAATGATTTGAAGAAAAATTGACATCGATAGTCGGCTTCCGAAACTACGATGGTCGATCGTTTGAACTGCGGTCGACTACTAAAAGGGACAAAACATTGGTCCTTAAAGTAGTCAGCTCCAGTTCATATGATAGTCGATTATAGTATATTCATTAGTCAGTTATTGCAGAAAAAGTTTAAACTTGAGCTAAATTTAAGACTTTTATTTCTCCAAACTAAAGGTGGTGATTTCCAAACTACCATGCATATAATCAAACAAGCATACACATGCAATTAATTATCGCTAATAATGTGAAATACAAAGAGTTTCATTTAGGTTTCCCACTTAGGTTTTAAACCTAATCTATTTATCTTGGAAACCAAATCCACTTGGGTTTGGATTTCCCATCTTTTACAAACTTATAATTAGGTGAATTATGTACATCTTTTATAAAATTAATTACATAATCATTAAATGAATTTTGATTTAACAATTTTGAAACCTGTATTTTAATCATTTTTCCTTTAGTATGGTTAGATGATAATTGAGTTGTCTACCAAACAAAAATTTGACTTTAGTGATTTTTATTAATCTTAACATTACTAGTATTAGCATTGAAGTTCTATCCTAGTCCCATTTTATTGTTTTTAACTATTTGAGAACCTATTAAAGTATGTAATATCTCTTTACCTGTAATAACATTTTGCACATTAAGGTATAATTCATTATACTTAATTAATGATGATTTTATTTCATTTCCTAACTTTTCTATTCTATTGTTCAATATTTTAGAATTGTTGAGAAGATTTTTATTTTCATGTTTTAATTGTTGGCTTTCCAACTTAAGCATTTTAATTATTTTCTTATCTAAATCTTGATTAAGAAGAGTTGGTTCTTCAGGGGTCTCTGACTCGTCTCAAAAGATGTGAGCGCTACTCCCAAGTGTAGGAGATCAAACAAGTAATAATCCTGGTGAGTCTAGGTATCGTATCCACGGGACAACTGACATGCAAAACTACGGATTTTAGTTTATGAAGAGTACGAAACGATAAGAAATAACCAGCTTTTGAAGGCGAAATAATGGTGTCAAGAGTTTAAAATAGTAAAACAAAATCCTGTTGTGAAGGTGACTGCTACTGAACTGGTGGCCCTATATTTATAGGATAAAGATTACATAATGGGTGGATACCCTAGCCCTACGTAGGCTTTACATGGGCATACAAGAGCCCATTCATAACACTTCCCCTTATCCATCCATCATTGTAAGCTCGATATATGAATACTTCATGATTCATATTACTTATTAGTATCATGAGGATTTGGGTACTTCTGGATCCTAAGTTAGGAGGTCTTGCCTCGTTAAAACCTTTGGCTATGGGAAACCCAGTGGGAAAAAACCAATAGCTAAGGAAAAAGAGTACAAGTCTCCTTAGCTTCCCCTAATATGTGGATATCAGTAGGGGTTGATACTTCTGGATCCAGAGTTAATGTGGTTGCCTCGTTAAAACCTTGATCTATGGAAAACCCAGTGGAAAAAACCAATAGCTAAGGGAAAATAGTACAACTCTTTATTAACTCCACCTGTTTTGTGCAAGCTTCAGGATTGCAGGACTCCTAGGCATCTATACATCAATCCAGTTTACATCGTTTCGAGAATAAATACAAAATACAAGTATTGCTCATCTATGGCAGCTGCTAAATCCAAAGGAGCTTTGGAGAGATGTGTTCTGTCTCATCGCCTTTGATGTAGCCTCCTCTAGGTTGAGCTAGGAAAGTGGCATGGTCTGCGAACTTGGTAGATAGCTCCATTTTTCTAGTCTTTGACACAGTCGTCATTGGTTTGTGAGGTACTTCAGGGCATAGCTACACACTCTTGATTTGCTTCTTGGATGGTGAGCTTCTCGGAATGGTAGGATGATGTTGCCTTAGTTGTATGCTTTGCAGATCTACCGGAGGTGGCCATTCCTTCGTGGTGGTCATCGCGATAATATATTACCTGTATATGCAAATGCATTTAACATGGAGGATGATCCTTGACCTTTGGAGGCAGCGAATAAGATGCGTAGGTCCAGTCTAGTGGCACGCTGCAGGCGCTGCACTTTATCTGGCTGACAGATTTACTGCCAACACTATATTGGGATGCGTGTAGTTGGCCAGATAGGAAGTACTTCGGTAAGGTACTTCAGGACCGAGTATTTCTTCCCACTCTTCCAGTAGACGGAAGGGGGTCCTTATGTAAATCCATACAACCATTGGTGTATTTGTGGATTACAATGGTCCATGTTTCTTCATCAACTTTAGGTGTATGAAGTTTAATGTCATATGGTTTTCATCTTCAGGATGATATTTTCATCTTCTGGATGACAAGTCTGTAAGCCAAGACATGTATTTATTTTTGCCTAGGTCTTGCATATCGTATTAGGTTTAAACAAATATTTCCATTCGAGTTTTTCTCAAAATATTATCTTTTTTGATTGTATTTTATTATATATCATAGAATAGATGTCCCGAAGCCTATTCATGCAATGAAATTATGAATAAATCCTTAGGGGTATACTGTCACAACATCCAAAACAGCATGCCCACAATTTCGTTTGCCAATTGTGAGGGTTTCACAACTATACCAGGGAGTTTGATGCATCATTTGTTTCATAAGTGACTCAAGCTCATCTTACTTTATTACTTCCTGGTTTCAGTGAAAAGAAACCTCTAAGCTATAGGCTATACCTTATAGCATATGAATTTATTTTTATTTTATACAATACTCACTATTTCCACAGGTTTGATACCTTTTGATATCAAGACTTCAGATCCAAACACTTCACGTTTCATAAGTGAGTCCAGCTAAACTTTTTTTGCCTCGTTTCACATTTTTGGCCAATCACGTTTGCTATTAAGCAACAGAGTGTGGATCAATTACTATCATTTAAATGGCAAAATGAATCGTGAATTAATTGTTGACAAGTGTGTTTTTTATCCAAACACCTCCCATGTACGTACATTATACATTTAAGTTTCATTTTATTCCCGAATTTCCACTTTTGGAGGCATCGAAAAGGAGAGGTATGGAGATGAGCTCACTTTCCTGTGATGGAATTGTTTTAAGGTCTCCAGGAGTTTTACTCTATTTGGAGCCTCGTGATCTGTCCTTTCTTCATTGCGGACATCCACTTCTGTTACTGGTGGATTGCATCCATCATTTTTGGTATGTCAATTCTAGCTGGATTTTTAGCAGCAGGGATGTGTGATTTTGACAATATTCAGATTGTGAACTACTGTGTTCAATGAATTTTTAAAAGTTTCATAATTGTGGAGGATCTTCGGGATCTCATTATAATTCATAATTCTCAGATCATATGTTTTGATGTTCAATATGCTCAACTGAGATCTAATCTCAGGAATGATTGTGACATCCATGGTGAACCTAATACTGGGAGATTAAAGATTTCTAAATGTGAAAGATCTTCAGGATCTCATCATTATTATTGAATCTTTAAATGGGGGTCCATCAATGCACAATCTAGAGAAGTGCTTTTAAATGCTTTCCCTATTTGGAGTGCATTAAGATGGTTTATAGTGGTTTTATAGGGATGTGAACACATCAAGGCACAATTTATAATATGAGCTCTAAATGACTCCTCAGTTTGGAGTTCTAAGAAACTATTTATCTGGGGTGATCAGGCCATGATAAATTATGTAGTGTTTTGATGGTCTGAAGTGTAATTGCATGTCCCCATGCAGTCACCAGCAACTGGATGAGTAATCCGTTTGAATTTATTTAATGATTTACTCCTATGACCCATATTTGGGGTGTGAACACAATCTTCAGGATGTTCAACTTTATTCCAGTTTGCAAATTATTGTTGATTTTCCAGGATTATCCAATTTACCCGCCATTTAATATTATATCCTCTTTGCTTTGAAAAAGCTGGACTGCGATTGGATAAGAAGATTGCGTATGACCATTTTTAGAGAATATATGGATGAGTATTATAAGGTACTCCATCAGCCCTTTTAGGGAGTGGATAAGTCCACTTAAATCCCTCAATTACTCTCAAGAGACCTAAAGGTCTTTTGGGATAGATGTTGTAAATAATTATATTTGAGGAAGTCGTGAGAGTCAATGTCCATGTGTAGTGGAGATGATATCGTAATCATTTTTCCCTTTAAATGGGGTAATGAAAACTCACCCTTCTGAAGATTCTTCGTGTTCTTCAGGCTATAATTATAGGATTAGGATGTGATTTATTGCATCATCATCGTTCCAGGGTGGCATATTATGTCGTTCCAAAGTTAAAATTTGGACGATTCTGTGCACTTCAGGTGTTCATTTGCCTCCTGGTCGTCCCGGAATATAACTCCAGAAACAATGTAGTTTTACTGCAAGCGTACGATCTAGTGGCAAGTGGGTATCGATCACGGGGAGAAACTAATGACAGTAATCTATATGATTTACTAATCTACTGGTGGAAAATTAGTTTTGAAAGAGTTGATGTCACAATCTTTCAAGTATCGATGTAAATTCAATATATAAAGATGTCTAGGGCTTGGGAATCCCCACTATAGACCTCAAATAATCAATGCGAATTATGAATCTCAATATTACTAAACTTGGGTTTAAGGTGAACTTGTCGTAACTAAATAGAGAACCAATCCACGCTCTCGCGCTACATAAGTCTATATCAATCTAAACTAAAGCCTCGTTCTCACGCAAGCCTAGTTCAAAATACTAGCATTAAGATC